>JBBBVM010000655.1:0-1200000 GCA_037355625.1 Petunia x hybrida | reverse complement strand
AAAGACATATCCACATTGCACTAAACATCAAAAGTGATATTATAAGAGACCTCCAATTGCATCAGCATGAGAATGAGTTATAACGACCGCGTCAACTTTTCTTATCCTGACATAGAACAACTAATCACGAGTAAGGATATACATTTATTTAAGAGGCAAAAAAAGCTGGTACTATCAGAGTATCCAATTTATTAAAGGAAACGACAGAAGGAAAAAAATGATTCTAGAAGAATCACACTGATAGTTTCTTGTCTTAACAAATTAATTAGCAAGTCCAAAATCAAACTCAAACTGTATGTTAAAACAAGCTTATAATGTTGCATCTAGTTGAAGTGTTGAACATGCTCAGGTTCACTACCACAAGTTTGGAAGTCCTTTAATGATATGTAGAGAACTATAGACATTTAGTTCTATATGAAATACTTAGAAATGAATAACAGCAATATCCTATCCTAGCAGCATCACCTCCTGATGCTCTTTTATACTCTTCAGTCTTCATGCACACATATGTCATTAAAATATTTTCTAACATATATTAACTGAATAGGAAAGAAGAATGACACGAGAAAAAGTTCATATGCAATGTTATCAATACTTTCAAGCAATGTTATCAGTACTTTCATCAGCAAATGTGATTGGAAAAGTCTTCCTCATGGTTATCTCGTATAGTAGTGCAGATTCTAAGACTGGAACTTCTGATGTAAAAAGCACAAGTATCTACTTTCCTAACAAGGTCCAAAAAAAAAAAAGGGAGCAAGTTGAGTCGCCCAAGACTGGAATGTAGGAGGTTGACAATTACACACATTTAAAATACATAATATTGTAAGTCTAACCTAAATACAAATATCAAACACATTCGCAGTGAAACAAAGTAATATAAGACAATAAGCCCAAGCAGCTTACCCATAAGCAGGAAACCATCTCAGAGCACTGTGATAGAAGAACCTGCATTGCAAAATGAGAAAGTGCTCTTAGACAATTACAATTAGAACCTAAAAACTTTTGTTACGTTTAGATTTAACCAAAGACGACTACAATGTAAGCGCATAACTGAATCAGGATAGTCTAAGTTAACATAACAAATTGATAAAACTATAGTTCTATTCATGAATCATTGTAAATACAGTTATTCTAACATACTTGCCAACATCTATAAGAATGTTACAGTCGCCAGAAGGCCTGGCGCTACGAATAAGGATGCCGGTATTGAGTCTCCTATTTTTGTTACCCGGTTCAGTTGCTTTTGAGCAAACCTGTAATAGTACATTAAGAACTTCATTTAATTTAAACACTTAGTTAGCTTTTAACATGAATAAGGATATGCCTGATTAGGCTTACAGGGCAAGTCTTCAAGGGATTAGTGAGGCAGCTGACACGTGGAATTCCTTCACTTGTTCCTGTTCCGATAAATATTATTTCTGATTGATCTGCAGAACTTGCAGAAGCTGTAGCGTCATTAAAATTATTAGTCAGTAAAAAAAAATTACCTAGAAAATTAGCCAACCGCTAAATGAATTATTAGGGGAAGGGAACTTACTAGAATGAAGAGAAGCTGAGAGGACATGAGAATAGCCTTTGGTTGATATTAAGATGGGCTTGTTGTTATGGGTTAAGGAAAATTGACGGGTGGAACGGGCAATAGATAAAAGTGTATGGTGAGGAGGACGAACAATTCCTAGAAATACTGCCATTTTGACTTATGCCAGGAACCAATGCTTCTGCTTTTTGGTTCTATAACTGTTCGATTAGTAGCATCAAACGAACAATACAGGCTGGGTATAGGAGTTTGGGCTTCGTCCATGTGTTTCGGGGCTCGTTTTGTGCCCGCCTTAATGGTAAAAATTTAGTATGGGAGCCTATTTAGCACGCGCTAATTGATTCTACCAAAATAAATTTGCTGAGGAAATAGCTATTTTCGGATAAGTCATAGTATTAATCACTTAAACACTAATTTCAATTTAAAATATTGGTACTTTGAACATCCCAATATTTTAAACTGGAACTTTGTATATATAAAGCTCCAGGAGACTATAAACATGAATCCCATTATAAAATAATTGAACTTTGACCATGTTAGTTCAAAATTCCAATATAAAAAATAGGGACTAGTCTGGTGTGTTTGCCAACGCTAATGGAGTGTAAGTGTGCGCGCGAATTTTTGGCTATTTTTCAATTAATTTTGAAATTATGGATAATTCTCGCTTAGCGCATCGAAAAATGGCTACGCATCAAAATTTTCCGCCTATGGCGAAGCGAATTGGGTGAAGGGCTGAACCTTGTGGTTGAAGTTCAATCTTTTTTGGAACTTCAATCTTTTTAGGTTGAAGTTCTAACCTTGTGGGTTGAACTTCATGCCTAAATTATGAAGTTTCAACTTCACTCTGTAAGGGCTGAACTTTTAGGTATAGAAGTGTAAACTTCAATCCTTGTGGGCTGAAGTTGAACTTCAATCCTTGTGGTGAGCTGAACTTGAACTTCAATCCTTGTGAGCTGAACTTGTGTGAAGTTCAACAAAAAAAATTAAAGTTCCAAAAAGTGGTCTCTTATGTAAAACCAATAAAAAAAGTGATCTCAAACATAGACCACTACCAAAAGTGGGTGGCCTTTGGTGCACTTGGCCCTTTATTTTGTGCAAAAATAGCTATAGTTTTGTAAAAATTTAGTGCAGGGGCCTGTTTGGCGCGCGTTAATTGATTTGTAGCCGTCAAAAACAAATTCGCTGAGAAATAGCCACCTCCGGACAAATCCCAGTATTTATACTGGGAAGCTTCAGCAAACTAACCCCAGCATAAATACTGAGGCTTTAAACAAGTTTTGTTCAAGGCCCCAGCATTTTGTTATGGGACTTTGTATAAAGCTTCAGTCCCATAACAAAATGCTGGGGCTGTGAACAAAACTTGTTCAAAGCCCCAGCATTGTTATGGGACTGAAGCTTTATATATAAAGTCCCATAACCCATAACAAAATGCTGGGGCTGTGAACAAAACTTGTTCAAAGCCCCATCATTTTGTTATGGGACTGAAGCTTTGTATATAAAGTCCCATAACAAAATACTTGGGCTTTGAACAAGTTTTGTTCAAAGCCCCAGTATTTTGTTATGAGACTAGTCTGGGGTGTTTTTCCAACGCTAATGGAGCTTAAGTGTGCGCGCGAATTTTTGGTTATTCTTCAATGAATTTTGAAACGGTGGATAGTCCCCATTGAACGCGTCCAAAAATGGCTAGTGATCAAAATTTCCCTATAGTTTTCAAGTTTGCCTAGCTAGGTAACACTTCATTATACAATTGTATCTTTGCAAATTGGGAAATTACGTTGTCGTTTATAATTAGGATTTAGGGTATACAGAAAGTATTCATTTAAGAGTGCAAAAAAACATTACTTGCTTCTTAAAACATTTCATGTAACACAACAGTTTATTACTAGCATATATATATATACTAGTTTTGCGTACGTGCGTTGCACGTGATATTAAAATGTGTATACAATGAGTTTTGCAAGTGTAGAAACAAATTTGAAAATATACTAAATTTCAACAAATGATTTAAGTAGGAATCGATAAGTTATTAAAGTATAAATGAGTTTAATATCCCTATGTAGTTAGTGCCAATTTCGTATATACATGGTCAAGTTTTAATGCCTTCCCTAAATGTACCTCTTCTCCTCCTAAATTTCCATACCCTCCACAGTTCAAAACTTTAATAATAAAAAAGTTGAAATCAGTACCTAACGGTGGAGTTTATGAAAGATATCTACGGATAAAAAGCTAACAACACATTGCCATGTCAATAATATAGTGTTGCTTCCTCCGGACAAACTATGACATCGTATTATAGGAGTATCATTATTCTGAAAAGATATTATTCTTCCTAAACCATATAAAATGGTAAACACAACAACAAATTAAAGAAAACCCTTCTTGGTAACCAGGACAACTATCTAATTCGTAGATAGTATTGAGAGAGGTTTGATAATGATCTCCATCTTCACTATGTGCAATATATTCTCAACAATTAAAAACAATACGATGTTATAACAAAAAAATACAGGCATGCTCAACTGTGGGAGATACTGCCAACAAGCAAAAGGTCGGCTATTTTGTAAAGGTCAGCAATACCTTTATATTTTGAAGACAAGTTTGATCATTCTTAAAGTTTTATTTTATCTTACACATAATAATCCCATATTTTTCGTGTATATTCCTTTGCATCTTAAGTTTCTTTTTCATGATCAACATCTCCAATAAAAAAATTATAATAAAATAAGTATATAAATTTAGTAATAGTAGGGATGAATAAACACAATAAAAGAGATTGTTATCTAATTTAACACGTACTGGATAGAGTTCTACTTTCATGTATAACCAAATCATGATGTCTCATCATTCATTTTCAGGAAATCATGATTTTTTAGTTTGTTTAAGAATACAAAAAAGGCAATCAAACTATATACAAAATATCAACTCCAAAATGACATAACTTTTGTTCTAAAACCAAATCTAAATAAAGCATAAACACACATATAAAAATAAACATACAACGATTGCACAAACCAAACTTCGACAATTTATCAAAATTCAAAATAATAACGAAATTCTTTCGGTCATCCTAGAAAAATGACATAGTGAAGCATGATATATAGTATATTTTAAATATAAAGGATATTGTCTATGTCAAAATATAAATACCAATTAATATATAAAATGACATAGCATAGCATGATGACACAAACAGAAAGTAAAATTAAACTCACTAACCTCTTAGTCCTGGCCAAGTTCCATGATTATAAGTCTACTATTACACCGCATTGAAAAATATATAAAAGATATTAGATTGATTAGAGAGATTTACTGCACTATGATTTTTTTTGTCATCCAAAATAGTTTCATGAGAACATACATAAAGAATTAAATTAGAAATAAGATATTTCTTTCGATGATCTAGAAAAAATTTCCACCACACACCAAAAAAATTACTGAATATCATTTAAAAATAGATCAAAAAGTGTGTACCTTTTCCAAAAAATAATCTATCTGAACGAAATTCAACAAAGAATTGATAATGCATTTTTGCAAGGTTTATAAAATTTGCACGTTACAAAATTCAATACAACTTCGTACAAAGAAGTATTTCTTTAACTCAAGTAGGATTTTTATATTTTGATCGAAAAGTTATAAATTTACCTTATATACTTGGATGTTATGAAGACTGTATTCATGCGTCTATGACCTTCAACCATTAGCCATATGCCCATATATAACACCCCATGAGATGATGGAGCCAATCACCAATGTAAGATTAACCATAAAGGCCAATGTAAACCAAGCATCCCGAAAAATAGAACCTACAAGTAAATCTGATATGTTTAAGATACAAATATCCACAGACCTTTCCAAAGCACACTATACGTTTTCATCACTTGTTTGTAGACGCCACTCATCGAACATCACACCAAATTGAAATATACATGAAGCAAAGAATATACAGTGCACATATTTTCCTCATAAACTGTGAATTAATACCTCTCACTTAATTAGTCATAAAACTACTTGTCATGTCCTTACGCTTGTTAGCTAACACATAAATTTCTACAGTCTAATAGAAAAGCACATCAGAAAATTCAAAGATATTTGAATACAGGACTTGAAGAACAAAATAAATGACTTAATATCGCAATAAACAAACGAAGAAAGTACACAATTGGTATTTTCCTCCATTAGTGTGTATATACTTGAATCGAATACTCCATAGAATCATTAACTTTATATAAAGTTGTTCTGAATAGTTTACAAGCATGAAATCAGGTTTATAGCCTATAATAGAAATAGAACGGGCTTAAGAACATGAATAATAGTCTTTCAAATTTAATTTCTCAGATACTATTTACAATTTCTGTCATTTATTTGTAAAACATCAACATAGAACATTTTATAACTTATAAATCTTGATTAAATACAAAGATCTAATTACCTTCTAGCCGTAGAATATGTCTTCATCAATTCTCTTCTTAAGCTTCTTCTAGAATAAATAAATAAATAAATAAATAAATAGCAAAGTTACCTTAGTAAAAGTTAGGCGTTGGTCTAATTGATACGCCCGTTGAAGTGATAGACATATCTTAAATTGAAACAAACTAAATTTAGTTATATAAATATTTATGTTTCTTGACTAAGAGAACAATGAAACTCACATATATCCTCTTCTCTATTGACAAATATTCTTCTTTTTGTAGGATTCTGCATATAAAAATTACACAAAACAAACAGTTAGGTTTATGTTCACATGCATAACACCTACATAAATATAGAATATAGAACAAACAAACCAACCAAACTCCACTTTCAACATAAACGGAAGGAATATAGAAAAATTAAAGCCAAACCTAAACAAAGCAATATAAGAAAAACGGAAATAAAAAACCAAAATCCAAACTAATTGAAGATGTAGTAAAAAGGAGAAACATAAAACAAAACCTAAGCAATTGGCATGGTTTTGACGGGTGCTCTAAGGAGACAGAAATATAGTAGGAAACAAATTGGGTTTGACTGGGGTTCTTACGAGACATAATATAGTAGGAAACAAATTGGGGAATAAATTGATTCCGTGTATATCAAAAGTGAGTATATTCTGTATTTATGATGGAAATAATAATTAAAGCAGGCAGGAATAATAATTAAAGCAAGTAAGAATAATAATTAAATAAATCAAATTTACAATTTTATCCAACTTAAAACCATTTATGAAGGGTAAAAAAGTCGGATGACATTTCACTAAGGCCTTCGTGCTTTTATAATAATATAGATATATATATATATATATATATATATATATATATATATATATATATATATATATGTGCAAACATTATTTTTTCAGTCATTAAGTTTATATATCTCTTCATATTCAAATATGATAGGTGATAAAGTTAAAACATCTTTAGTTAGGTAAAACTAATTTAGAGAAGAGCAATACATAGATCCTTGCCATGGAAGAGAGAATCTCGATTGTTCAAGTCCGCGTTTAAATTTTTGGGAAATTTTCAAAACTAGGCACCCCTCAACACAAAATTACAAATGAGAGGCCACATTTCATCCATAGCACCCCTTTATTTTTACATTACACAACATATCACCCCTTATTTTCAAAATTACACAACATAGCACCCATTTAAACTAAAACCCTAGGAACCACTCCCTCACCCTCCCCCACCACTGCCCCACCACCAGAAATAGGCCTGCCGCCGCTGCCGCCGCCGGCCGGCGGTGGCCGGTGGCCGGAAAACCAAAAAATTCACCGGATTTGTTTTATAAACTGTTAATGCGTACATATACAGATTTATACATTTTTATACACGTTTACAGAATTGTATAAACTTGTATAAAAATGTATAAAAGTGTATAAACTCGCAAAACTGACTTTAAACAGTACTTCAGGCAGCTTTTATACAAAAGCTTAACAAACATCCCAGATCTATACAGTTTTATACAAGAAAAACACTAGATCTAAACATTAAATTCACTTTTATCATAAAAATTCACTTTTTTTCTTCATTTTTATCACAATGCATAGAATGTGTTTTATACACTGTTAATGCGTACATATACAGATTTATACATTTTTATACACGTTTACAGAATTGTATAAACTTGTATAAAAATGTATAAAAGTGTATAAACTCGCAAAACTGACTTTAAACAGTACTTCATGCAGCTTTTATACAAAAGCTTAACAAACATCCCAGATCTATACAGTTTTATACAAGAAAAACACTAGATCTAAACATTAAACAAAAGTTTTAATAAAAAACTAGTAGATCTCAATGAATTTTTATGATAAAAGTGAAGAAAAAAAAGAAACTCGATAAATAAACTCCTCACCGGAGTTTGGATCGGATTATACAACGAAAATCAACATTGTTATTCAAAAAGCAAAAAAAAAAAACGAAAAGAAGAAGAAGAAGAAGAAGCTGCGGCGGCGGTAGTGGTGGTGACGACCTCGGCGACGGCGACATCGGTGGTTTGGAGGAGAGGGGATGATGGTGGGGCAGTGGTGGAAGAGTGGGGGGGGGGGGCGGCGGCGTTAGGGTTTATGGGGGAAGAGAAGAGAGAAAAATGTGAAGGAGAGAAGGAGAAGAGAGGGAAAATGGGGGGCTAGGGTTTTTTTTCTTTATAAAGGGGGTGCTATGGAGTGAAAAAAAAAATTAAAAAAATGGAGGGGGTGCTATGTCATGTAAGGTAGCAAAATAGGGGTCTTTTTTGGTAATTTTCATGAGTGGGGTGTCTCTCAATGTAATTGTCCCTAAATTTTTTACGTAGTTTTAACTTTTCACATCTTTAGCACATTATTGATACCATTTTTTATCAAATAATTATCATTATAGAGATTTGCATATTATTTTATAAATGATTTTATGGTGCATCGCGCTGCCGCATTTTCTTTACCACACTCATAGCAATATAGGCGTCCTTCTGATGGATGTAGTTGGCGAAGCTAGCCACTTAATATTTACACCATACAGTAAAAACTCAGCTCTAGTGGTGGTGGTGGTTGGGGGCTTGGGGCTGAATGATTTTCCCCCAACGTGGTGGTTTTCTCTAGATTTCCTTGCAGGGCATGCAATGAAAATGGTCCATTTTCTAGCGTGGTCCTGTGTGCCTGATATTCTCTACATTTCAAAGTGAAGTAAAGGTCACCTCACAGGATCTCTTGGTAAATGGAAAGACCATTTCACATTTTAAGCAAGTTCAGAAGATACGACACGTTGACACTTTATTTATTTATTTATTTTTTTTTGGTGCAACTGACGATTTAGATTAATATTAATTAAAATTTAGAAACAGAGAGCTCGGTTGAGCATAGTTCTTGCCATACTTGGCAAGCATATTACAAGAGTTAATAGAAATAGTCCTAGTGTGACGGATACCGCCCTCTAAATCATTACAAAAACTAGAAAATAATAGAACTGGGAGGCCTAGCCATAACAAAAAGACGTTTTTTGCTCGATGCCCTTAATCCTTCCTAGCAAGCTTGTCAGTCACACCAATTCACTGAATAACCAGTGGTTAATGGACACGTTGACACTGGAAGATCGTAGAAGAAACTAATTAATTGTGATATATAGTCTAGTTAATGAGCAGAAATCTTTTAAACCATAGATATGGGCTTGTTTAAAGTTCAAAGCAGACTTTGATATAAATTTAAGTTATATGCATTAAAAACGTAAACATATTATATATTAACGCCACAAACTGAATATTGCATGCTAAGGCAACAATATAATTCAACTCGTTTGTCATGCATGGGCAGTTCGCAACTTGGAAGAGTCATGGGCACGCTGTATATATGTTGAGTGTTGAGCCTGTTGACCCAAGAGGCGTAGGGTAGGTTTGTCCGTTCAGTTAGAGTCCATTATATTTATTCTTTCATTTTACCCATTGAAGCCCAAGTGGAGATAAGGTGTCTGATAATGAATGTTTTGACCATGTAATGAGTTTATCTGAATCCAATAACTCTAGACATTCTTCTATATAGTTCATTTAACTAATTGAGTCTAAAACTATTATTTGTATTCATTTAATGAATTTTGTAAATTATATATAAAAATCTCGAGCTCAAAGTATTCAAATGTTGAATCCGTCTCTATTATATATGGTTATGATTATTCCATCATGAACGCATGCCAAGAAGAATGGTCCATTCTACTTTTCAAGTTATGAAGAAATATCCAACTCCAACCTCGCACATGGGAAAGTTATAAATCAGCTACATGCGTCAACAATTTCAGAAAACACGACCAGTTTGAACTTTAACGCCCACTAACGAAAACACAGAGAAACTTACATATATTGGCCATGAGAAGAAATGCAAACAATTTAATTAGTTTGTTGATTGTTTGCATGAAGCATCAGAATTTATGTTGAAATTCTGATACTATATAACATAACATAGCAAGGCCAAATTCTGACTTTTATTACTTGGACAAGAGGATGGGCAATCTTAGACTTTGGCTTCCAATTTTCCTATTCATTTCAATTCATGGATATGGCATTCAGCTATTAGAAGCAGCTTTTCATGACAATGAGACACCCGATCAGATATACAGAACTTCTTTTCATTTTCAACCTGCCAAGAATTGGATGAATGGTACGTACGTGAACTACTCTTTATCCTTAAATAAACAAGCAAGTAGCTTGAACTTGTGCTATTTTATCCTTATTCAATTCTAATTGTTTCTTCTTCTTTTTTTCTCTGATGTCCACGTACGACTTCACGGTGATCAAATTTATATACCTTGGTTTCTATTTTCTCAGATCCTAATGGTAAGTAGTAGTAAGTTTAATTTCTCTAGTTTATTTCCGTTATTTGACGAGTGTGTTTGATGTGACAAAATTTATTTCCCATAGAAAAATATTAGATGTGATATTTGGTTAGTGAGTGAACAAATTGTTAAGAACAATTTATCATGATCATGCATGCAGGACCAATGATATACTTGGGAATTTACCATTTCTTCTACCAGTACAATCCATACGATGCACAAGCAGGAAACATAGTTTGGGGACATTCTACATCAACAGATCTTGTCAACTGGACTCCTCAGCCACCAGCACTTCTTCGATCAGAGCCTTATGATTTTAAAGGCTGTTTTTCAGGTTCTACAACAATTTTATTAGGTGGAAAACCAGCAATTCTTTACACTGGTGTAGACTTCTCAGATATCCAAGTCCAAAATCTAGCCGTGCCCAAAAACTTAGCTGACCCTTACCTTGTTGAATGGGTAAAATCACCTTATAATCCATTAATAACACCTAATTCAGTGAACAAAATTGATGGTCAAAATTTTAGAGACCCAACTACAGCTTGGTTAAATCCTGATGGTTATTGGAGAATGGTTGTTGGTAATAAAAAAGATGATCAAGGGATTGGTTTATTATATAGAAGCAAGAATTTTATTGATTGGATACAAGCTGAACAACCTTTACATTCTTTAAATAATTCTGGTATGTGGGAATGTCCTGATTTTTTCCCTGTTTCAACTGTTAGCCAAATTGGCTTAGACACTTCTACTATGGGTCCAAATGTGAAACATGTATTCAAGGCAAGTATAGCAAATTCTGATTATTACATAATTGGAACTTATAATCCGAATAACGACATCTTTACACCGGATAATGCATCCTTGGATATTGGTTTAGGATTTAGATATGATTATGGCAAGTATTATGCTTCAAAAACATTTTTTGATGGTGCCACTCATAGGAGAATCTTGTTTGGATGGGTTAATGAGTCAGTTAATAATCTTGCTATAAATAGTATGAGAGGGTGGGCTGGTCTTCAAGCAGTTCCTAGAAGGGTCTGGCTTTATAAATCTGGAAACCAACTGTTGCAATGGCCAATAGTTGAAATTGAAAAGCTTCGAATGAATCCACCAGTTGTTTTAGCCACCACAGTGCTTGTGGCTGGATCAGTTCTTGAAGTTTCTGGAGTCAACGCTACGCAGGTAATTCAAGTAAACCTTATAAACAACTTATAATGATGATACGAGTTTAACTTTTATGCACTAACAGTATAAAATTATTGCTCGGACTTCAGGCGGATGTAGAAATTTCTTTTGCAGCAACAGCGTTGGAAAACGCAGAGATATGGGAAACTAATTGGACTAAGCCACAACAAGTATGTAGCATAAAAGGTGCAACGGTAAAAGGTGGGCTGGGACCATTTGGGTTGTTAGTCTTGGCATCTGATGACATGCAAGAATATACTGCAGTTTTCTTTAGAATTTTCAAAGGAAATAACAACAATTTTATAGTGCTCATGTGTAGTGATCAGAGCAGGTATGAGTTAATTTATCTCTGTTCATTTTATAAAAATATATTTACACAATCAAGACAGAGGCGGATCTAGAATTTGAACCTTATGGGTTCTAAATTTTAGGATAACGATGGGTTCTCGACTTAATTTTTGTACATATTTAATAATTTTTATAACACAAATACATTGTCCGCGTAAAATCTACTGGTTCTGCCGAACCCGCTCTCCCTACTCTACATCCGCCACTGAATCAAGATACTTAATTATAAAGTAATTACAAATAAAATTTTATAATAATCATTAAGTTTTGATCTTTCCATCTTGTAGGTCTTCCTTACACTTGCCTTCTAGTGATTATGACAAAACAAATTACGGAGCCTTCTTGAATGTGGACCCTGTTCAAGAAAAATTGTCACTGAGGACTTTGGTACGTTTAATCACAACAAAATTGTATACAAATTAATCTATGTGACTGAGAATATAATGGACTAGCCATGAGATTATATATCTATTAATTGTTTGTTTGTTTTGGTAGATTGATCGTTCAATAGTGGAGAACTTTGGAGGAGAAGGAAAAGCTTGTATTACAGCTAGAGTTTACCCAACTAATTTAGCAGTTAATGGTGCAACCCATTTGTATGTCTTCAACAATGGTTCCGAGAACGTTGAGATTTCAGGCTTGACTGCTTGGAGTATGAAAACAGCTCAGATAAATTGAAGACAATCATAGATTTAACTTATTTCTTTAAGAAATCGAGTCAATTTAAAACCAAGAATTATGGTATGCATACGTGACATACTTGACTAAATTAAATTGGCTAAGACTTGAGAGCATTTTATATGAAAGGATTTCTTTGTTGAGTCTCTACCATCAACAGAGTATATTGCGGTAAATACTTATTTACTTTGGGTGTTTAACCAAATAAAATTAATAAATCATGATTAAATAATTTAACGAGGAGAAGATATATACACTCCCTCGATTTCAATTTATGTGAACCAGTTTGACTTGGTACAAAGTTTAATATAGTAAGAAAGACTTTTGAATGGTATTTATGTGACCATAAATCATCTCATTAATGACAAAATAATAAAATTTGGAGTTCTATTGTTTTCATTTAGATATGGATCATTTTTCTTAACGGACTAAAAATAAAATAGATTCACATAAACTGGCACGGATGGAGTATTATTTATTAACCATGTATTTACTACTCCTGCATGACATTACTTATGATGTCGAACGTATTGGTGCTTACAATTTAAATTTTATTATTGCAATCTATGTATCAGCTTCGGCGTTACAAATCTTTTATGCTCAATCTATTCTCTCTCTTTACTCTAGCACCTTATTTTCTTTCTCACTTGTTGGTCTAAACTTTGCTTTCTTGCTTACTTGAGTACCTCACTTAGCTCTCTCTTTTTACTTGAGCATACATACAACTCACCTCTATTAATAGGCGATGATAGAAGGATACAGTGATGGATATTATTTTAGAATTACACCTTCCACTTATTTTCAGAATAGTACCTTCTAGAATTCTTCTAGCTTCTCACTCTCTCATTCTAGCGTTCTCTTTCAATCCTCAACAATTCTAGGAATATTCTTGATCCTCCTCTGAAATATCAAAAATATCAATTAAGTTAGTGATGACTCTTAATGATAAACTTGTATTAATGACTATTAAGTACTATTATGTTGATCAATATCCATAGGGTTGATCATAAATACAAACACCAACGTCATAGGTCCCCACACTGCTTAGACTTTGATGGAGCTTTCATCTAGTATTCTAGCCTGCAGGCTCTGGACTAGAGTTGAACTAAGGTGTTCCACATGATTTGTAACTACTGAAATGCAACTTCATTGCGTTAACAAGAGAGCTCAAAAGGTTGGACAAATCTTGTTTTGCTTGTTTGACGTAACATCATCATTTGTCTATGTAGCGGCACTCCCGTTATTATATCCAACATTCTTGCTACGATGTGCCACGATAAGTTGTTACACGGCAATCTATTGCATCGCTCCTGAAATGTGTGTTCTTCTTGTGCTCTCCAATTGTAAAAGGTCTTTTTCTTCTTCGTTATCGTCATCTTCATTTGGTGTTGGTTCATAACTGTTTGTGTCAAGGCTCTTATCTTCTCTGGCATCACAATGATTACCAACTAGTTTCTCATAATCCATTATGGAAATTCACAATTGGCACTTGGCAGCAACAAGGAGTCCCACTTGTAAAATATTAGGAAAGCTTTTAGAGTTGGTTTCAATTTGGAAATATCCTTTTCTCCGCTATACACTCGTTACGACACTCGATTTGTTTTCCTATGACTTTTGTAATAAATAGAATAATTAGTTTATATGTTAGAATTGCAAATATTAGTCGAATTTACCTCAATAAGCAAAATACATAACCAGAGCAAATCAGCATTGCAGGAATGGCATCAACTTTACCTGTATCCATGTAGCATTCCATTAAACAGTAGACGTTCATCAAGCATATTCAGCCTTAGAACATATTCTTGGTATCAACTGTGTTTTCTGCAACAACTACCTGTAGCACTACCTTTAACGCCAATCGTTGTTTGGTTTTTGGCGGAGGGGGGGAGAACGGGGGAGTATGTACTTGTACCTTGAACTCGAAAGCAAAAAAATGAATCTAGGAAATTTTCAAGAGCGCTATAGTAAACTTGAATTGCTGGATAAGGCACATATTCAGCAAGGGTTCAATCTCCTCTCCTAAGTGTGCAAATTTACATATCTGAATCCTTTGACTAAGCAATCCTGTGATTTGAACACATTGTAGATTGACCCCAAAGGAAGTTTTGTAATGTGAAATTTACGATACAAGCAAAAAGCTAAACCCAGGCAAACTCAGAACGCCCCCAACAAGATTTTACAAAATCGCTAAAGACCGTACAATGAATAAACAAAAGTAACAATAAACAGACAATAACATGGCCAACACAAAATTAACCAATGACATGGTAGGGTTCCATCAGCTGTTATGAGCAAAACATGTACTACTGCTGCTTGCACTCTGGAGGACGTTCTCCCTGCTGACCTTCTCCAACTTGTGCTTTTGCACTCTTCTATAATTTTGCCAAGGAAATACAAAATCACATGAGTACTAAAGAAAATGGAAGGCATTTTAAGATATCACCGAAAAGAAATGCATCAAAGATTCATCTCACCTTTACTGCTGAAGACTGCCAACGTCAATGGAAATCATATGGACATAAAACAAAAAAGACATCAGCATCTCAAAAAGATAAGGGCAAAAATATGAATTACTTCGTAGAAGCAAGCTGGACTACTCTTACCTTCTTTTTGCTCTTCTTCTCCACTTCTTCGTCCTCTTCATCATCCTCTTCATCTTCATCTTCCTCATCCTCATCTTCTTCATCATCATCATCATCTTCATCTTCATCTTCAATACCTTCAAATTCATCCTCTTCAGCAGCCTCACCAGTAAACCATGACACAGCATGGGGGATTATTTTGTCCCGAATTGTCGAGCTGCAAGAGAGGCAAGCCCCAAATGGGAACATCAGATTCACAATTTCCAAATAACATGTTAAAGGCGTTAAATCATTCATTCATAGATAAAGCAGAAGTTGTTGGCGTCAGGTTCAAAAACAAATGTGGACAACAATTTAAAAAGGAATCAAAAAGCTAAGAAAGAACGCATCAACCAACCCAATATCGTAATCTTGTTCCATTAGATTCTGAAGGTCTTCAGCCTGTCAAGATACATTAGGCATGGTTACTAAATAAGAACATCTGCACTAGAGTAAATGAACAAAATCAAAGCTGTTGAACATACAGCATCCTCATCTATGTCGTCCTCATCTTCGGGTACTTCTGGTGGCTTAAAGAAATTGAAAAAGCTTTCGCATGTCTCCGTCTTGATTACTGGTTTAGCATTTTTTGACCCCTTCTTTGGCTTCCTTTTTAGGATCTTCTCTGTCAAGCATTTACCTGGATACCATTCAATGACGGTCCTACAAGACATCCCACATCAAATAAGCAAACAAAAAATAGCATCACATTATATAAAACCAGAGCATATAGAAGTTAAAACTTACCCTATGGCCTTCTCCAATATTGGCTCATCATCATCATCAATCATGTGATAGGTTTTAGTCAAGACTGAATTCTTGAAGAAAGGATTTGTATCAAAGAAGAAATCAAGCTTGAAACCCTTTCGATCATCAAGCTTGCACCACTTGATATCCTTGAGGTACTTTAAAGCTTCTTCATCACGCTCTGAGATCTAACGTAGAGTCATTTGCACTAAGTTAGATGACTGTAATTTAAACCAAGTACAATTCATAATATTTGTCATTTACCTCCTCTGCCAATATCTCATTACTGTTCATTGCAGTCAGCCAGAAGTTGGGAACACCTTTCTCTGCACCAATTTTAACACCATGAAAGATTAAAGCCCATGTTAAAATCAATATGTATGGATGATGAAAAATTATCCAATATATAAAGTTCACCATTTTCAGTCTCTTTATCATCTCCCTGGTTCATGGGAGCTTCATCAACACCTTCCACCTCGACAACCCCATTTACTATTTCATATCTCTGCAACACATCCACAAAATCATGGAAGGTACAGCTAAACCATCTTTATTTGGGAGGGGCAAGAAAGGGAGGAAGGGGAAGATACTTTAAATTCCAACATGCCTACATGGAACACCTTAGAATTATTCATCTTACCTTTGTGTACAATGGTTCGTACAGCTTCTGGTATTTAGCTTCCAGCGCAGCCCTCTCCTCGAAGAACTTTTTTTCCAGCTCATCATGTTGGCTCTATATTTAGAAAAAAACAGTTAAAGATATTTTCTTCCATTTAAAAGATGAGCATGTTGGAATTTAGTCACGCATGTTTTAATTGGTAAATTTAGATAAGCATATTAATGTGCCAGCATAAAGTAGGCTAATCCACATATATAAAATATTTCGGTTGGAGAAAGTGAGAACTGAGAACTGACCCCCGCAAATTAATCATTATATTGAGAATTTGTTTCCTTGTGAGCATATTGCTCCATGTTAAGTACTGTTGGGGAAAGAAAATAGTCGTGGCCAAGTAAGAGGATTAGGTCTTCACAAATAAAGAATAATATTTGTCGTATAATCAAGACAAGCAGCTGCAACAGGGTACAGTCCCCGAAAACATGGTGATATACATGCATCAATCTGTCTCCATCCAATTTAAACGCAATCTCTAACTCAGAAGTGACGAGTATAAGTCTCCACTGCTCTCTCTCATAAATACATTCCTAACAGCTTGCTATTATGTTAAAACTGCAGAGACAGAGCCAGATGCTTTTGGAGTGCCAGCTTCTTGAAACATTCAAAATCATACCTAAAATATGGCTTGTGAAAAAACAGATTCTGCCATCACATAGATTGTCTAATGTGAAATTTTATCATTACTTTTCAGATTCTTTTTGAAACTAGACTGGAAAAGGATTTATCCCCGAGCAGTGGGAACGCAGTTAAAATTCTGAAGCTATTTCAAGCAAGCCCATAAAATAACCTCTTCTTCCCAATGGCACTATAGGACATGGAACAGGGACAACATTAAACTTCCCAAAATATGAATTAGCGTTATGGATTTAACTAATATTTAGGAAATTTTACACTATCAGGCCAATTTTTAACTGTTATAGCAGGAAACTACCTTATTTTTAGATTTCAAATTCCATTTATTACGGACGTTACTTGTAGATATATTCATGTGTGGCCTAATAGAGTAATGGTTTCCTTCCACTGTCGGTGCACATTAGTTAACTCTTCGAAAAGTAGTTGCCTCAAATCATTCCGACATCAGTAAATCATGTGCTTCTAAAAACTTATCAAGGAATACATACATGACAACTACAAAGAAGCTTCGACTCAACAGAGAACCGAGACGCACCTGAAGCTCCCTTAGAACATCGACACGCTTCCTAACTTGTGGCGACAAATTCTCAAGTATATCAGTATGATTCCCAGCCAAATTCTGTAGCTTATTCTACACATTCCACAACACACAAAAGAAAATCAGATAAAACAGGTAAAAACATTAGTTAAATGTAAACAAAAAAAATGAAAAGATAATTAGATAAAACAAAACCTTAAGCGCATTCATTAAACCAGCACGATCCTCAGCACTCAAAGCTATACATAAACAACAGATACAATTAAAAAAAATAGAAATTAGTCAAATAAATATCAAGCTTGTGCAAACAGGATAGACTGTGTACATCACACCCCTTGGGGTGCGGCCTTTCCCCGGACCCTGCGTGAACCAGGTGCACTGGGCCGCCCTTTCTAGTCAAATAAATACTCCTATCAATTAATGAGCAATTGAAAAATTAGGGATTTTACCGGCGGCAGCGGCGGGGAGGGAAGCGCCGAGATCAGACATATCGAAATGCTCTTTATTGGGATTACTCATACTGGATGAATTAGAAACCCTAGCTGGAAAAAATTGATTGAATAGGGGAATTTTTTTGAAATGAGAGAGGCGAATGGAGGGAAGTGATAGGGTTTTTGGTGCGAGTAGTTTTTTATGATATAAATACCCAGAGTTTATTCGGCGGTGCCAGCTCTTCAAGTGGATCCCACTCACATAATATGACTCCTCAATTTCTTTTCTTTTTTCTTATTGTTTTTTAATTGAAAAATGACAAATTGTGACTCCTAACTTGCATGATTTTGTAAAGGGTGCCCTAAACGTTTAGACTTTTTAATTTAACACCTCGACTTTTAAATAGTACACATTCTCGTTTGCACATGATTTTGGTTGGGATTTAAAAATATTGCAAAAGAGTGTTTGAAAGTTTACATCGTGTTTTCCCTTGATGTAACGGGGCCATTAGGACTCAAGAATTACACAAAAATATGGATGGCCATAATTACATATCTATATACGTATATTTGGTTCAAATTCCGCTTTTACATGATTAAGTTTGGATCGGGTAATGCATTGTTTTAAGCATTTGGTTTGCCTAGTTGAATTGGTGCATAAATATGTGCTTTATGACCCTGTCGTCACCCTTCAATTAGTGGGTCCTGATAGTTTGTTATTAAGGGATATATACAGTTGAATACAAAAAAAATACGGATAAATATTTTAAGGTTGAATACATAAATAGTCCCTCGTAGTTGAGCCAGATTTCTACTTAGACACTTTTAATTTTCAACTGACCAGATAGACCACTTTGTGTATGAGTAACAATCATCACTGACGTGGTACATTTGCAAAGATAAATGCAAATCTTTTACGGTTAAAACATATAATATCCCCACCCCCTCCATTTGTTATCTTCTTCTACGATCTCCAACTTTTCCTCTTCCTCCTCTCGATCTTCTAATCTCGCATGTTTCTTGTTGTGTTTCTTTCCATCTTTTTCCATTATCATCATCTTTTCTTCTTTTTCCAAAAAAGAGAAAAATACCAAACAAGTAGAGAGAGTGAAGGAATAAAAGAATAGATTTGCAATCTTTGCAAATGTACCACGTCACTGATGATTGTTACTCACACACAAAGTGGTCTGGACAGTGAAGTAAAGTGAGTAAGTGTTAAATGAGAATCCAGCTCAACTACAGGACGCCATCTATTTATTTTCTTGATATTTAATTAAGTTTTCATTATAAATTAAAAGGGTGAATATGACATTTTTCGGACCTCCAAAGAGGCCAAACTAGAAAAAGAGAACATGGAAAGGGCACATTAACTAAACCGTATTAATTAATGTGGCTTGGGCGGCAATTTTTCATCTCCACCATACAAATAGAAAAGGGGAAAAGCAACTAGGGTTTATTCATTCATTCAATCATAAAGGCGACCAATCCTCGATTCCCTTCTTCAGCAGTATTCAAAATTCGTCTAATTAATCACTAAGCTAGCTACGCTTCTGGTACTTTTTCTAGGGTTTAGTTGAAAACTGCGAAACACAGGTAAAATATCTATAGGTGTAGTTGTAAATAATGTTGTACGTATTTATATTTGCAGGTATATTTTCTATAGATAGAGAGAAAAAGAATAGGAAGAATCATAATGGATTATGATGTAGCTCAACAAAATGTTGCGGGCCGTGGAGGCTATGAATTAAAGCAATCATTCGATGATTCTTCAGCAGGGTTAGTTTGTAGTTTAGTATTTATAGTTTGGGTCCTTAGGGTTTTAGATAATGGCAAACACCCCCCTCTGTCATACATGAGGCTCTTGCTGAAAATTAATGTAACTGCTGGTTTTGTTGCTTGTTCATAGAAAGCTTTTTGTTGGAGGCATTGCTTGGGAGACCAATGAAGGTATTTGATATTCGTCCTATTAATTTATCCGCTTTGTTGTGCTGTACTAGTTTCGAATTCCAATTTTAATATCCCTTTTCACCTTGTAATGGATTGAACATGTTTCAGCATAGACTTCTCTCTTTTACTTTTTGATCTGTTGTTTTAGCATAGACTTGTATATATGGATGAATTATAGCCCCCGAGATTTTGGTCCAGTGATAAGAGCACACGTCATGGGTTCAAACTCTGCGGCAGACTAAAGAGTGATATTTAAGTGGAGAAGGGTAGAGGGTCGGCCCAATTTTTGCCACTGGCCCTCGGAGATTTCTTGGTTATAAGTAAAAAGACTTTTGGATATATGATAACTTAAAGACAGATATTAGTTGGATTCCTAATGTAGCTGTCCAGTAGTTTTGCATTTTGGTCATTTAGTTTGTAGTGGAAGTTTCAATAGTCTACTTGTTCTATGAGTTTGAAATAGGAAAAACCTATAGCTTATTTCAAAGTTCTTATTCTGATTAGGAATGCGACAGCATGATTGCATGAAATTCGAGACTTCATTTTATACTTTTATCTACTGAGCATTTTGTTGCTCCACAATTATGTAGTGTTCGACTTAAAATATCATAAGCATATCCTTTTTGTGGTTTACTTGCTAAATTCATGCACAGATATTTGTTACAAGGTCTAGTTCCATTGTTCGAATTTGTAGGTTCTTTTGGGGGTAGGGGGAGGGGTGGAACAGAGTGTCTTTAGGAAAACAGTACTATTCGTTGCAATTCTGATATGATTATTCTGGTCCGTGGAGCTTTACTAAAACAGTTAGCAAGTTAATCATGTCATTCTTATTGGTGTTTGTCTGCTTTGGGTGAATCCTTGGTTTATTCAATGTTTTTTAAACAGACTGTTATATTGTGGTATGAACACACTTTGTAATAGTTTATGTTAGTTAAACTGTATTTATATGTCGGTTAAACTGTTTAAATTGTTTCCTATTTGTCTTTAGTTTCTACTCATATCCAATTCTCAGCTTTATACTGAGTTCGTGCATATCATTTTTCCAGAAGCGTTTAGGAAGTATTTCAGCAGGTTTGGAGAGATAACAGATGCTGTGATAATGATGGATAAGGTCTCTGGAAGGCCACGAGGATTTGGATTTGTAACATTTGCTGACCCAGAAGTTGCAAATAAGGTTTTAGAGGAAGGCCATGTCATAGATGGTAGAACGGTAAGATTTTTGCATGGGAGTATCTTGTACTCACATGTTTGCTTTTGGTTATCATCATCCTTTGAGGAACTTTATGCATTTAATAAATGTACTATTATTTGTGGATCAGGTGGAAGTGAAAAGAACAGTACCTAAGGAGGACGCGCAAGTTAGAGGAGCTTCAAAAACAAAGAAAATTTTTGTCGGTGGTCTTCCATTATCTCTAACGGAAGGTAAAAATAGATACGAGTCCTTGTCATCTTTGAGCTAATAGGGATTATTAATCCAGTGATTCATTGTAGATGAGTTGAAGGAATATTTTTCTTCTTATGGCTATGTCCTGGAGCATCAGATCATGTTGGATCGTGAGACTGGTCGGTCCCGAGGCTTTGGCTTTGTGACTTTTGATAGTGAAGATGCTGTTGAAAAGGTTTTAAACAATGGACGTATGCATGAAATATCTGGAAAACAAGTGAGTCATGCGGACACTACTAGTCATAATTATCTCTAGTATGCCTGTGAAATGAAATATACACAGCTTTTTGACATTTTGACATGTTCAGGTTGAAATCAAAAGGGCTGAGCCAAAAAGAGCAGGTGCTGAGCAGGGGAATGAGAGCAGGCAGCATCGTGGTGGGAGTAGTTCAAAATCATACAGTGGTTTTGGTGGGTCTGAAGGAGGTTTTGGTGGTGGATATGGCGGAAGGATGGGTAGAGGTTATGGTGGATATGGCGGACATGATGGCGTTGGTGGCTACGGTGGTTATGGAAACGTTGGAGGAAGTTATGGTGGAGCTGCTGCAGGATTATACTCTGGTTATGGTGGATATGGTTATGGATATGGGTTTAGTGGACCTATGTATGGGGCAGCTGGATATGGAGGCACGGGCTATGGGGCTCCTGGTAGCTATGGTGGTCCAACTGGGTATGCTGGCGGTAGAGGATATACAAGTGGTGATGGTAGCTATTACGGTGGGGTTAAAGGCTCTGTATCTGGCAATGCTAAAGGGTATAGTACTGGTGGTAGCACTGGAGGTGCTAAAGCCTATGGAAATGGTGGTGGTGCTACTAGCGGAAGGTTTCATCCTTACCAGAAGTGAGAACTTTCGGATGAGTCTAATGTTGCAAGTGTTTTGACTACTATTGACGTGTTCAAGCTAGGTGTAAAATTTTTGTACGGAGTTTGTTTTCTCTCTGTTTGATGATTTTACTAAGATGTAGTCTGCTTATTTTTTTGGTTAACCATCTGTAGATGTGTTAGCATACTTGTTTCGAAGAAGGATAGCATACTTTTGGCTTAACTTGTGCAAGGTAGTTTAGACAAGTTTTACACAGCATAAAAGATATAGCCGTAGCAATTTTGCCAAATGAATGGCAAATTCAATCGACTCTGCCTTAATGATCTTGGTTATCTGTTACTACTTCACTATTGTTGAAATCCGAAGTTGGCCGCTCCTTATTAACTTATCGTGCTATCTTAGTGTATGATTTAGTAGTCAATGAAGTAGATGTATACCTTGTAAATCACCGATGAAATCTTATAATAGGAATAAATGTTGGCGACTGATTCCAACATTTTCTGCCCAAATCAAAGTTAAGTACTAGGTATAATTAAGGTGCTCACAAGCTTATTCATCTTGTATAAAGAAAAGATTAGTCAAGTACTCTATTGATTACCAAGCGAAACATGATCTTAGGCAAATAAGTGATTTGGAGAAGCTGCGAAAGAGATAACAAAAGGACAAGTGTCCCATACCCTGAAATTCACAGAGAAGAAAAGGACAAATTGCAAAAAAGAGGAAGAAAAAGGAGAATGGCCAAGACATTCATTGCTTAAACCCAATTGCAGTTTCCAAATCCTATCCACTGCACTCCCCAATTCATCTACAAACGCTACTTCAGCGGAGCCATGGCAATGTGCTCCACTTTTTGCCCCCGTGTATCCACTCAGCTAGTTAATTGCAAACCTTTCTCCTTTTCCCTAACCAAACCACGCTTCGTTATTCCATTCAAGGCCTTCTCTTCTCAATCTTCTGCTTCTACTCCTAAAGGTACATTCTCTTTTATTTCCTCCAATCTTTTATAACACGTATGCGCGTTAGTTATATGTCTCTCTTTCAAATGTAACTCCCTCCGTCCCAGTTTAAGTGTCGCTTTAGCTCAAAAAATTTGTCCCATTAGAAAACCGATGCAAAATTAATTATTTTATTCGCAATCTTATTCTTGATATTAAAGAGGACAAGAGTGATCGGTAATACTCATTTTCCAATACAAAATACCTAGTGTTATCTCACAAGTGGGGTCTGCGGATGATGAGATGTAAGCAGACCGGCTATTTTCGATAGAACCTTGGTTAGAAAAACATTTCGAAAACATGCTTCGAAACAAACAAGGTAAGAAATACCATGATAGCTCAAATATTGACATAAAAACTACAACAACCAGACTCATTTTCTAACAATGGTATTTAATAGTTGCAGTAATAAATAAATAAGGTTAATCAAGTGAAGTATACATTGTATTTAATGTTTTATTAGTGGGCGTGAAAAGAGCTAAAACGACACTTAAAATGGGACGGATAGAGTGTTTTACACTTAGTGTTTTATTTTTTTCTGATTGAATCATTAGTTTGTCTGCAGCTGATGATACTCCATCAAGCATTGGATTTCTAGGTCTTGGAATTATGGGCTCCCCAATGGCACAGAATCTCATTAAAGCAGGGCATGTTCCGGTTATTACTTGATTGACTAGTTTAATAGATTTTATTGTGCTTTTACTTCGTGATTTCATGAATCACTGGATAACCTTTATTTTATCTTCATGCTCATTATCGTTGTCGTCATTCCTTACCAGCAGAAATATGTTTATCCTAATCTGGAGAAATGAAACATGATATTCATACTTAAACACCTCCTTTTTTCTGAGTAAATTGAATAGTATCAATCTCTTATACTCCTAGTAGTTTATTGTGTTATGGTTCTCATGCTGCAGATGTGACGTGACAGTTTGGAATAGGACCAAGAGCAAATGTGAACCCCTTATCTCCATGGGTGCAAAGTAAGTATATGCTGATTTCAGTTTTAGTGTGATCTCTCGAGTTGGCATCCAGTAAATGTGGGATTAAACTTATAGAATAAACCAACAATGAAGTGCCCTACGAACTCTATGCTAATGCTTGTCTAGGCATGTATGGGATCTCGATAAGTTTTGGACAGATGCTACTTTGTTCTTAATGATACTGCAATTTGCATTTTAAGATAACTTGAGGTTCTTTTTCTGCAGATACAAGTCCTCCCCCGAGGAAGTTGCAGCATCTTGTGATGTCACATTTGCCATGCTTGCAGACCCCGAGAGTGCAGTGAGTTTTGTGTTTATTTGAGTGCAGTTTCTCTGTCTTTTTTTGACAAGTCCACTCAGCATGTTGATAGTATTGCCTTATTTTTGCAGGCTGATGTTGCTTGTGGAAAATATGGAGCTGCAAAAGGAATGGGTCCAGGAAAAGGGTATGATTTACTTTTTCTCTCCTCTGGAAACTTTACAATTGCAGCTTTTAGCACTGGATAACAAGTCTAGAATTCTGATAACTGGTTGGAGGAAAACCTTTGTAAGTGTAATTATGTTTGGAATGAGAAGAAATGCAGAGTTGCCGTCCTTTAACGGAACTAATTACAATATAGAACATCATTGTGACAACAACAACATACCCAGTGTATCCCACAAGTGGGGACACTGTGACAGCTCTAAGTGAAATTTTTAGAAAATTTGAATTTTGTGGTGCTGGATCATCACAAACTTTTAGTCATCTGTAAACTTATCCTTGTTATTTAAGAATTTTTTTAGAGTATAGTTTCTTTGGGTTGCTTTTTCTATGGCTCTTTCATACAGCTCTCATTTTTTATTTGTGGCTTTCGAATCTTGCATAAAGCAGATATGTAGATGTTTCCACTGTTGATGGCGTAACTTCTAAACTGATCTGTGAGCATATTAGAGCTACTGGAGCTCAATTTTGGAGGTGAATCTTTCCTTCTCTGCTAAGCATTGGTCATATTAAAGTTATTATTTCCAGTCTACGACCCCATCTCTTGTTGAATAATATCGCATGTTTCTTCGCATTTGCTGAAAAGGCTCCAGTATCAGGGTCCAAGAAGCCAGCAGAAGATGGACAGCTAATATTTCTCACTGCAGGTGAAGTGTTTCCTTCACTGCGTTGGAGTCATTTGCAACGAAATATGCATGTCGTAGATATTGATACATGTTTATAATAATGAAATTAGCTTGCGTTTATGTAAAGTAAGGCAATAAGATCTCAATTAAGGAAACTCGTGTCAAGTTGGAACTTTGAGGTAAAACAAAGAGAAATGAAAATGAAATAACAAGCTTTTGGATGCATCATATGTAAAGTGATTGGTCAAGAGATAGGGGTAAACTTTCGGCTGTGTATAAACCTATGGGTGGTGATACTTATGATTGATAATCCCGACCAGTGGAACGTAGCAGGTGTAAGTGTAACTCGGTTGGGTTTTTTTATCCCCGAGGATGGGTAAACTGTGAGTAGTGTATAAACCTATGGGTGGTGATACTGATATTATGATTTATAATCTGAACATAATGCAACGCCTAATCCCCCCACCCCACCCCCCACCCCTCACCCACAGAAGAATGGATATTTCAAGTCTGGCCATATGCTTTTTAGGGGACTCATAGTCGCGTTTTATGAAAAGGAATATTTGTTTAAGAAAACAAGGACAGGATTGGTACTGTAAACTTAGAATTACGACGAGAGGTGTCTTACAAATTCAGTAAATTAGGAGGGGAGCCTCTGAAAATCACACTATATTTTATTATTAGTTTAAATTTATTGAACTTTCTTTGTGGATCATAGGGCAACCTATTATTTGACAAACAATTGAGTTTTACTATTTTTTCGCATAATACATTATCCATGATATATATAGGAATTCTAGATAAATGTTAGTCAATTTCTTGAGACTATCAAATAACAAGAAGTTCAAACCCTGTTTGCAAACCTTTCAGGTGACAGCGGGCTGTATGAAACAGTTGGTCCACTATTGGATATCATGGGGAAGGTCTCATTCTGCCCCTATCATTGAGTGATGCAAATCTTTCTACCTTCTAACATTATCTTCTCTTTATCTCAGTCAAGATTTTACCTTGGTGAAGTTGGTAACGGAGCTGCGATGAAACTTGTTGTCAATATGGTTATGGGAAGGTTCTGTTTTTGAATTCTTTTTCTTCATCTCTTCATAGGTCTTGGTCTAAGCTAACTAAAGCTAATGTTTACCTTTCTTTCACAACTTCTTTTTTGGCAGTATGATGGCCTCCTTTTCTGAAGGATTAGTTCTTAGCGAGAAAGTTGGACTTGATCCAAGTGTATTAGTGGAGGTATTTCCTGATAAAACAAATAGCTTAGTTTTGAGGCTGGCCCGTTGTCACAGTCTTTCTTGCATTACCTTACCTTCTTAATTGTTTATAAATTATCTTGCACAGATTTCTGTTCTTTTCCTAGTCACGAATAACTCGTCTAATGAAGAGCAATATAATTAGAAACATCTTTGTCTCTTTAGGGGTTTCTGACTGGATTTCTGTTAGATGGATAAATGTTGACAACTACCCAAAGAATATGTTGTTGGATTTCTGAGGAAGAAATGAATTCCACGTGTATTGAAGTTGCTGAGAATTTACTTTATTGGGATGGGATTAGACCAACAGTAAAACTAAAAAAGAAAAAAGAAAAAAAAAAAGAAGAGAGCTAGATTATGTCCAGGACCATGCTATATATAATTGTGTGACGGGGTGGGAAACTCAACATGTTTTGGACAATGCCTGGTGCGAAAGATGAAACGAAATATATAATTGTGCCTGAATTAAGGTAAAATGAGAAAACATGTGTGGATCCATAATTGAGCCCTCGGGACTACCAGTAGCTTCGGTTGTTGAATCTCGTGCAAGTTAGCTTGCTGATGTGAATGAGCTCATGTTTATTTGACTTACAAGAAAGTGCAGAATCTTCACAGGGCGAAGGATTTCTTACTTTTGGCCTCTTACTTCGCCCTCTCAATAATGACATATTTAAGGGATTTCTGAGTAGAGAATTCTCACAAGGTGCACTGTGTTTAATATCTGTTGCTAATGTTTGCACCATGGCCATGCACAGGTGATCTCACAGGGTGCTATTAGTGCTCCAATGTACTCCATGAAAGGTCCTTCCATGGTTAAATCTTTGTATCCGACAGCATTTCCTCTGAAGCATCAGCAAAAGGTTTTCTAACCATCCACAACAGTTTGTCTTCTAAACTAAAAGTTGTCTTCTAACCAAAAATTATTCTTTGTCTCAGGATCTTCGTCTAGCTCTGGGTTTGGCTGAATCCGTTTCGCAACCCACTCCAATTGCTGCAGCAGCTAATGAACTTTACAAGGTTGCAAAATCTCATGGTCTAAGTGACGAGGATTTCTCTGCAGTAATTGAAGCATTGAAAGTGAAATTGCAACACCAAACATAAAGCAGTCCTTCCTGGTGACCAATTGAATTTTCCTTCACCGAGTTTTGGTGCAATAAATCCACCGTGATATGGGGAAAAAAAATCCACCATGATATGGTTGATAGTTAGGTTCACAACTAATGTATATTTGAAACTATTTATAAATACATAGTCGCTTCATTTTTTTTAATGGCTTTCAACACACAAAAGTATTTTCAACAACCTTGTTTATGATATTCCCTCAACTTTTGGATAGGTGAAAATATGAAAATGAGTTTTGAATATAGTATATGGATTTTTCCATATCCATAGATGTGTATATACTGCTAAAAAGCACGAAAGCCTTAGTGAAAAACTGATCAATTTTTTTACCCTTCAAAAACAGATGAAAAAAATATTGACTGAATCCCAATAAGAGGCTGAAATATGTACCAAGGACCAATCCTTGTTTCAGTTGAAGCTTTAACGTTTCACTTTCAGTAAGATAAGCAACGCTTCGTTTTGTATTGAAGAATTTTATTGAATATGCTTTTGTTCTTTCATTTTTTAAGTGTATGTTAGATGGGACGTTAGATTATCTGTTTAGAATTCTAGAAAAATCATACATATGAGGAGATTACTGTGTCAAATATATTCAGATGGCTTTTAGGACTTTAATCCTAAAAAAGTGATTAGGAGTTCATGTTTCCGATTTAGCTTAGGTTTGATTTACAACATATGCCACTTTTGTGTTGTGTCCACGTTAGTGTTAACAAGTCGTTGTTTCTAAGTTTCTTTACCCGATTCTTGATGGGTTTTACTCTAAGATTTGTGAGAAGCTTCGTGTATAATGGAGTGATTAGATTGAGAAATTATTATCCTAAGTCTATTTTGTATTTCAGATGCAAAATTATAAACTGATCCTTTTGATATAATTCCTTCCAATATCTTTTTTATAAATAAATAAACACGATTCATTCACTTGTCAAAACATTAATAATGTGATAAATCATTTTTTCATAGCTTTAAATTTTTTATCCTTCATTTCTTAAAAAATAAACAATTCAAGTTTTCTATATATAGAAAAATATTGTCTAATATTTTAGAATTCTAAATTAAACTCATATATGTAAGAATTCTAAATTAAAGTCATATATATCAATAACATTTTTGACAACTATAACCAATGTATTGTATTGAAATAAATGACTTAACATTTTATTCATATAAACGAAATCTTACCAATATAAATAAACATAACTAATTAAAAAATTTGGGACCCTTTGACTCCTCGGTGCCTAAAGCAAAAGTTTTAGCCTCCTTACGCTTGAGCCGCCTAAGCTATTTTTTCATTGAAAAAATTAATTAAAAATTATAGCTTCGCATCACAAAAGAATTTAAATAAATGAACCTTGAATCAAAATATAATCAAGATCAGTAACTTTTCACCAATATTTTCACCCATTGACCCATCATTTACAACATATTGTTGCAAAGATACAATCTTTTTGGATGGCATAAAGCATCCAGAAAAGCTCGATTTGTCTAGGGATAGGCAGTAACTTCATTGTTTGGACCTAAACCACTTCAAAAACCTTCCTAAATATGGATTTTGAACCAGCTATGATTTGAACCAGCTTTCGGGTGCGAAGCTCCATAATCCTCGTCGACGGGTTTGAACACTACAACATCATTTCCAGAAGGACCTAGGAATAAACCCCACATACGCCGTCTAAACATTAAAAGGATTTACCTACCCAATCCTTCACGGGCCAAGCCAATTAACTCAGAGGTCTCTGGAGTTAATGGACATTGGTGAAGAGCTTCAAGTCCATAAACAACTCATTCAGCCAAGGAAGGTTTTTTCGAAACTTGAGGGTTTTTTGGTAGGGTTAGGGAATAAAAAAAGTGTAAAAATGGCCAAGTAGTACTGATTAGCAATGGGAATAAAGAGAGAGGCAGCAGGGTCTAGGAAGAGATTTTAATAATTTTTTGGAAAAAAAAGTTTTTATCCACTCACTAGATTTTAATATTTTTTCAATTTTCAAATATAATTTTTCAACATTAACATACGTAATTTTTTTATTTGCAGTCATCCAATTGCTCAGAATTAATCTCATATTTTGAGTAAATAACTTGAGTGACCGGCCATGTCATGATGCCAAAATTTCCTAATTGACTTATGTTGCAAAGCTTACCATACACAAGGGCGAACACAGATAATAGACTACGGGTTCGGCAGAATTCAGTAGATTTAGCACAAATAATGTATTTGTGTTCAAAAAGTAATCAAATATATGCAAAAATCAAGTCAAGAACCCAGTGACTTACACTTACGATCATTGTCCTAAAAATTAGAACTTATAAGGTTCAAACCTTGGATCCGCCTTTGACCATACAAGTTGCAACACAACCAAGACATCATTCTAGGAAAATGTTCAATTTGTGTGATACTATTTCTAACAAGATTTTGTTGGTGAGTAAGTTAAATATATTAATTTTTCACTTAATTATTTTTATTGTTAAATTAAATTTGACAATAAAGAAGTGGCTTGCATATAGCATATTGTGAAAGGATATCATTGGCAAGATTAAAGATGAAGTTAAGAGGTAGCAACAACATGAAATATATAATTGAAAATACGAGTAATTATGATTGTCATATTCTTATTAATTATGATGTGAGAGTAGGGGTGAATCTCAAAGTAATGTTGTGATGAGTAAATATTGGAGTGTCTAGTGAAATATCATTCGCCTTTTGCTTTTTGGATTAATAGTAGTACATTGTAAACTTAGAAATAAAATTATGTCAAACTCAATGATATAGATTAAGGGAGGAGAAGGAAATAAGGAAAATAAAAATAAGTAAATCATAAAGGTTTGTTTCAACTAATTCTTTCATCAGTTGTCTGTGTACCTATATTCATATTGTTCATTCATTTGGTTCTACACAAAGAGGTTTTGAGCCTCAAGTTGCTCCTTTTACTATAAGGACGAACTTTTTCGTTGCAAATGATATATTCATATACACCTTAATGAATTTGATGTTACCCCTTTTACCGTGATTGATGGTGTCCTGTATGGAGAAATGAATGAGATAAAAATAGTCAAAGAGTATCGATCGAGGAGAGTTAAATTGTGTTTTTACATAATGTTACAAGTACACATGATCAACTGTGTAGTAAACATTTGTTCTAAAATTGCTTATCTATTCTTTTCAGAAGAAATTTTATCTATTGAAAATTTGAATATAGATATTTTTATATTTTATGAAAAAGTGATTTCTATATCCAAATCCAGGAAATTTCACCTTGTGATTTGAAATGCTTGCTCTCTATGCAACTTGGTATCGTTGTACTGCAAATGCTAGCTAAGTGCATGATGGTATAGACTTTAGTCACAAATCTATACTTGGAAAGATTCAAAAGAAAGATTTGAGAAACTAATACCAAATATAGGAGAAGCTCACACGTTAAGTTTCATCTCGTGAAGTAATTAGCAATTCAAACAAAAAATAGGATGCTGAAAGAATCGAGATCAATGAGGAAGAAATAAATGACAACTTTAGAATACGAAAATGTAGAGCTAGCATTGAAAGAAGTGAGTGAGTTGTAAAAGAAAGATAAAGTGTAAGAATAGAACGAATGAGAGAAATGACCAAATTGGATATATAGTATGTAATGCTTTGGAATAATCATGATATGAGAAAGAATTAAGTTAATCCCAATATCTGTGATCTCAATATAAGAATAGCTGTCGAAGTCTTAAGCAATTGATTATGGTCTATAATTTAACATGTCCTAAAATTTGTCAGATTGACAAAGTGTCACATGATATTGTTTTGATAGAAAAAGATTGTCAAGTGCTAAGTTGTAATTGATCTATTTATATTTCATTTTATTTGCAAGACTATCTTAATTTTGTCATTTTTTAAGTTGTTTAATATGACCCGTTTTATCATTTTCGAGCTTGCAATTTTTATAAAAACTTTAAACTAATTCGAATATTTTTTTTTAATATCATTTACATAAGTCTTAAAAAGTTATATCATCGGTCTGAACACATACAACACATGTATCGACAAATTAGTCTAAATAAAGTGGTTCAAATATAGCAAAATAGTAGCAGTATGACTTCATAGCAAAAAATGACCAAGTTTTGAGGAGCTCGCGAATCAAAATATTTATTTTTGAGTAAGAATCCAATTATATCTGTCAAGTTGTAAAAAAAAATAGATCTAGGAGCTACATAAGCTAAATACTTCCTCCGTCCCAAATTAGCTATTGCACGCCCATTAAAAAAATTAATAAATAAAGTATTCATTTTACTATGCTACCGTTATTTAATATATGACTACTAAATACTTTTTGAGAATTATACCATTAATAATTACGGGTATACTTGAAAGAATTGTCAAAAATAGTCTTAAAATTCTAAAACATCAATTAATTTGGGACAAATATGTTTTACTAAAACGTCAACTAATTTGGGACGGAGAGAATATATCACACTAATATATAGAAAATCAATGATAATTTGTCGTCCAAAAAAGAACTTGTCGATATGACAAATGGTGAATATGAACCCTTTTTCCCCTTTTAAGATCTGTTTTCCACATCAAAAGTGATTCTTTTACAGCTAAAGGATCAAATCCAACTTTGACATCAAAATTTCAATTTGAAATGAAATGGAGGTGGGTCTGAGGATTTAATTTCAACTAAAAGTTACGAATAATAAAGGAGCTTGTACTAAGAGCATTGACGTAAGAAGATCTACTTTCCAACAATGAATAGTAACTTCATAAATATAGACATCCCCTTTCCTAACTAGAGATATTAGTAGTACAATTTTACTTTATTGATGTATCATAAACTATTTTGACACTTCATATTCAAAATATATAAGCCGATTTCCATCTTAGTCGGTACCATTTTCTCTACTGATGTGTATGTTTATTTTGGATAAACATTAGATTTACCTTCTTCTCTAACATGATATTGTTGTCTATTGTGGTATTGTTGTCTTGATTTTCAAAATTTTCTAAAATATCTTTATTTCTCCTAGCCGGGAGTCTATCAAAAACATCTCTACTGTCTGCGTACATCTCACCCTTCTCATACCTCACTTATGAAATAAACTGGATATATTGTTGTTCTTTTTGTTATATTCAAAGTATACATTGAAAGTTGACCGAGTAATTAGTATGCCAACAGCAGCAACGACAAGCTATTCATAAAGTGGGGGTGTTGCATCATAAACAGATTATACTGTTTTTATTGTTGTTGAATGTTGATTAATTAAGAAAGTCCTTGGAGTAGATTTGTCATGTAGACATCTCATTTACAGTAATTTATTGAAGGCTTTAGCATTATTTCTCCAAAAGTGGGACCTAGAAAAAATAAATTCGCAATTAGAGGAGGCCACGTTGCAAATAGCTTATACATCATCAGTTTGTGATATTAGTTCTCCGCGCTGATTCACGCTCTTTGGTACTGCGTGTCAGGCACGTCATCGGTTTAAAAATCATTGCCGCTCAAGCCCTCCACCCGTCCATCTATTATAGAGTTCGAAATGAGACTGATTTTTTTTTTTTTTTTTTTCCATTCGGTGGTTGATTCTTTATTAAAGTTCACACTCATTCAAATTTACGTCCCGTAAAGCTTATTTTTGGAGAAATATTTTCTATCATAATTTCTTTCATTCTCGAGACTTGAATGAAAGAAGAGGTTAAGCGTTTTAACGGCCAAGAGTTTATAAGTTTGATCCATTGAATTTGATTAAGTTAGTAGTTTTATCATTACTCTCCCTTATGATTTCTTAATCAGGAAATTTAATTATTTTTTCAGATTCCTCGAACTCATTATATCAATACAGCAAACACATACATGAATATGAGACTTTTAACTTACTTATCTAGTGTTTGTAAGTAGCTGGTTTTACAACTCAAGATTGTTGTTTCTTATTTTTGAAAAAGAAGATCACTTGTATATGAACTATTATTGATTTGCAAGAGTTCATTTTGAGCTAAAACAGGATATATGCATGATATGTAAAACTCAAATTATTGCTTATTTGTATATAAGTAGAGTATAGTAATGAGTTTTAACTTTCTACGATGTGTAATTAGAAAAAGCTCAAATAAAACAAACTTAGAAGGTCTTATATTTTTTTTGTCATAGTCGAATTCTTTAACCATTCTGTAATCCTATGAATAAAAGAAGGCAATCTATATCGTATATTAATTAACTTAAGAGCAAGTTAGAATTTCTCCACAGTTGTTATACTTTCACACATTAATAGTTTGTTTTCATATGTAAAGCTTCAGACATATAAGAAACATTGACTGAAATTATAGATCCAATGTACATTTCTGACAATGCACTATGGGATATGTACTTCTTTCCACACATGACATGTCTAGTTCAATCCACTTGATAAATACTCTCTCTGTCCCAATTTATGTGGCAGTGTTTGACTTGACACAGAATTTAAGAAATAAAAATTGACTTTATCAATGATCAAATTTACCCTTGAAAAAGTAAGAGAGAGAAAATTGTAGTAATCAAAAAGTTTTTTGTGGCTTTTAAAGTAAGTGGAGACCAATAGGGGTAAAATAAAGATAGTGCATTAAATAGTTGACAAATAAGGAAATATGACAGGACAGACTAAAAAGGAAAGTGCGACACATAAATTGGGACAGAGGGAATAGCTTTCTAACATTTACAAAATTTCACATGCCGAAAAGTCCAAGTTATAATTTAACCAAAAAGATATCATTAATTGTTTCTTTGGCTCTCAATATAGGTAGTGAATGTTTAGGCATGTGATAGTTTAGATATCTTGCAGGCGTTTGGACAATATTTGACAAAAAGTATATACAGTTAAAGTTAAAAATTAATGATTTTTTTTTTTTTACGGTATATATCCTTGAAATCTAAAGTATTTAAAATTAACGGAGAGGGTTCAAAAAATATTAGAATATTACATTTGCGATTCGAACTCATGAACTAAAGTAATTTTTGAACCCCTTCACCACTTTACTAGCAATTTTTCTTGTATTAAGGGGTTCAATAGTGTGTATATTATCAAAAAAATTCGTTTTTACCCTCATTTGCGCAGTGAAATTATTCGACGAAGGGGGTTCAATTGAACCTCCTTCCTAATGCCTAGCTCTGCCACTGTATTTACTCATCCGGTGGGGGTCTATCAGAAACAACCTCTTCATTCCGGTGGGGGTAAGGTCTGCGTACATCTCACCCTCCCCAGACCCGTTGTTGTACTCATTTATTACTATATACCTTTGTTATACCTTATGGGTGTATACTTTTATAGTATACTGCATAAATAAATAATTTATGGGTAGAGCTGATAAATATAAATCTATGGAGAAAAGTGCATAAATATTTTTGTAACAGCCCAAGTCTGCTAGTGATATTGTCCGCTTTGTTCTTAGGCCCGCACGACTTTAAAACGCTGTCAATAGGGTCTAAGACTAGTTCATTTATATACCCAAGATCACTCCTGTATTATGCCGATGTGAGACACTTAACCCTTAGCTGGAGTGTTACATACACCCCCTATTACGGACTCAGCGTCCTCGCTGAGGTTTGCCCCGCGTACCGGGATTCGCCTAGACTTACCACGGAGGTTTGCCCCGCGTATCGGGATTCACTCAGACTCAGCCCTGAACTTTGACCCGCATCGAGAAGGCTGACACGGAGTGGCTCTGATACCATCTATAACACATGAGTGATCTTGGGTATATAAGTAAACTAGCCTTAGACCCTAGTGACGCGTTTTAAAACCGTGCGGACCTAGACCCAAAGCGAACAATATCACTAGCGGATTTGGGCTGTTACAATTTTGATTTTGATAGGTATTTTCGCAAACCTACTTGAAATTGATAGTTCAAGTTAGGTTTGGTTAAAATTTCTTACAAAGATAGTAAAATGAACATTTATGGTATGTTTAAAGTAATTAGTTCGTGCAGCTAACGCGTTTAATTGAGAATGAGATATGTTGTTGATTTTTAATTATAGGCTTGAATTTCATCACTGTTCCTTGAGTGCTTTCCTTCCTCACGGTACCCCATTTTTCAAACAAACCCCCCCATATTCTCTTTTTCTCTCTCTAAAGGCTGGTAATTATCATTCCATTTGTTTCAACTAATCTCTAGGGTTTTCAAATTCATAATCAATCAAATGACGACTTCTACGGTGAAGAACAATTTTTTGCCACCGGGCCTGGTATCTAATCTTCAACAAGTCCTTCTCAATAGAAATGGCGGGGCCCAAGATAACCCAAAATCCAAGCCCAATAACGATGACCCTGTTACTCAGCCCTCTTCTTCTGACTCGGTTCCAGATGAAACTGCTGAGCCTGAGGATACAAGGCCCGTTGTATTGGTTACAAATGCTGATGGGATTGAATCTCCCGGACTTACTTATCTTGTTGATGCTCTCGTTAGGCAAGGCCTTTTTAATGTTAACGTTTGCGCTCCCCAATCGTAAGTATTACTATTTATTATGTGTTTTTACCCTTGAGTCACCCATGAACACAATAGTTTGTGTGATTAATTTATATGTGTTGTTGTAGAGATAAATCGATGACGGGGCACTCTGTTACTCTTAAAGAAACCATTGCAGTTACTCCGACTGACGTGCACGGTGCTACTGCTTATGAAGTATCCGGTATGAACATATAATGACTTTAGAGTTTGTGAAATTTGTTAAATTGATTTTGTTGAACAGTTTGTATGTTTAGAATTATATACTACCATATTTCAGCTGAACTGAGTTATGCTGCTTGGATTTAATCCGCTTTCAGGGACTCCCTGTAGATTGTGTTTCTTTAGCCTTGTCCGGGGCACTATTTTCCTGGTCGAAGCCTGTCCTGGTATTCTTTGACACCCTTCCTGTTATATCATTTTCTTTAAAAGTGTTTGGATTTGTTATTGCTAACCTGTTCATGTTATTTCTTCCCCGTTGGATGTTTAGGTAATTAGTGGAATCAACAGGGGTTCAAGTTGTGGCCATAATATGTAAGCTCAACAGAGTCTTTGTTTTTGTTGACATTTTCAATCTTCCATATTCTTTGTTAGTAAACTGTAATTTAGTGTACATGTATTGCTTGAAACTTTATAGATATAATGTTATTCAAGTTGAGGATGGATGGTTTCTTAGACATGTTTTTTTTAGTTATTGTCTCAATAGGAATTTAACTATGTGTATTTCTTTGCTGTCCAGGTTTTACTCAGGCGTCGTAGCTGGTGCTAGGGAAGCATTGTTTAATGGTGTTCCATCCATATCGATATCACTTGACTGGTACTAACTTTCCTGTAGTACATGACTGAAATTTTGACTTTCTTAATTAATAGTGTGTTCAATAATCTATTTAGGAGGAATGATGAAAGTCAAGAGAGTGATTTCAAGGATGCCGTGAGTGTTTCTTTACCGTTGATAAATGCAGCCATCAGAGATATAGAGCAGGAAGTGTTTCCCAAATGTTGCTTGTTGCATATTGGAGTTCCGAAATCTCCTCTGACAAACAAGGTCCGTTATATCTCCCTCTCTATCAACCATGCCTTCATCGGGATAAAATATGAGTAAATGAAATCCATTGTAGTTGGCATGAATTCTTCCTTTTCATATCTCCACACAAACATCTCAAATTTGTACTACTGATTTGAATATTAGTCGTACTTTCTCTTATTTCTCTATAATAGCATTTAGATTTTGTGGGAATCTGTGGTTATTAGAGGTTTCTTGTGGGATTATAAACTACAAAATAAGAAAAATTATGAAGTGTGAAATGTGAAGATCCTAATTAGAAGAAACAGTTCTAACTGTTATAGACCAGCCAATATGCTGTAGACAAGCCACAGAAATATGTTTTTAATTGTACCACACCTACCTCTTCCTATAGTGGGTTAATGTTCTATGTTGACTATGGTCATGCTGCTCTTGATTTGCCCCAAAATAGTCATTTTTTCTCCCTCTCCATTATCATGAAGGAAAATAAAATCAAATCGTATCCTTCAATTCTGGTAAGCAAAAGTATTTGACATGATTTGGTCAACTGACCACTGCATAGAGATAAGTATGCCCTCCTAACTGCTATTAGTCAAATATACTTAAGGCATCTTCTGCAAGATTCACGGGTAGTCATCTGAATTGGGTGCCAAAGCACATTTCCATTTTTTTCTCCAGTCCATTTATTGTTGAAATGGGGGCAGCCGTTATGTTTGTGGAATGTTTTGATTCATGAATCAAAAACAGATGTATCATTTGAAACCTCTATTTGGCAGGGATTCAAATTGACCAGGCAAAGTCGCTGGAGCTCTAAGCTTTGCTGGCAAGCTAGTTCATCCACCAGAAATCTTGCTGCTGGACGTTTTGCTCCAAATCAGCAAAGCCTTGGATTACAGCTTGCACAACTAGGTCGAGATGCTTCTGCAGCAGTGAGTTGATGAAACTTTATCTGTCATTGTTGATCCTTTTTATGTCATGTGATAGTCTGTAACTGCATGGTGGTGAAAGCGAGTTCATCAGAGTGCTCCTTTGAATCTTTTGGGAGTAGAGCCCCTCTGGAGCAGAGCGAGTGATGATCCAATTGCATATCGTTATGTTACAGTTATAGAAGATTAAGAATAAAGTTGTCGTCTGTCCGTTATCTAAAGAAAACGGATGAGTGTATACGTATCAACACTTTGTAAAAAGAAGTGTAAGTATTTATAATCAATCAACTATAAGTCAATCTGCAGGTTCCTTTTTTTATTATTTGAGCTGTATAACTGATTTTGGTGATCATGAAAATTAGTTACCAAAGAAAATCAACTATAAGTCAGTTCCATTGTATGAATACTCTGTATAGAGGTAAAACCTCCCAAAATAGAAAATAGAACACAACTATAAACAGAAAGAACGATAGATATGTGACTCCAAGTGCCGGTGGAAAGGGTAGCTATTGGGAAGCTGATTCATTCCTTTAGCTGAGTAGTATTTGAGGTACTTCTAGATGCCTCATTGTATTTATTAAGGCAATAGCTTGCTGTGATTGTTCAAAAATGTTTCATGCATTTGGAAAGTGAGTGGTGTTGTCCCTACTTATCATTGGTGCCCAGTTCTCATGTTTTTCCTTCTCCCTTGGACATTATCAGACCTCTGCCTTCTTATTTTTTCTCAGGGTGCTGCTCGTCGATTAGCTACACAGAGAAAGAATATAGAGGTCGTTGAATCTGTTGGTGTAGCAGGGAAATCTGATCCCAACAGGAAAATCAAGTACTTTAGATTAGAGGTAAAGTGCTTTTCTCCTTTTTCCACAACATAGTATCTAGCTGCTGTCATTGATGAGTACAAAGGGTCAGTTGGATTTCTAATTGAAACTGAAGATTCATAATATAAGTTTTCTCAAGGGCTTTTTATTTTGTATAGAGGAGTTTGAATGGGGGCCACAATGGTCAGTGAGGACTCCCTGACTCCAACTTTTGGGACTGCGACATGGTTGTTGTTTGTTGTTTCTTTGTTATCTTTCTGAAAAGAATAGTGGAGAGATGTGATGTATTTGAGCATGGTAATAGATGGAAGTAGCTTTTGTATCTCTTTGCTGTTTATATGCCAATTGTTTTGTATTTTGATGATGGAACATGCCTCCTCTGCTGATCTCTTCAAATGCTTCAGAATTGTGATTCATGCGACCAAAGGCACCATCATTCCTTCTGCTACCCCATCTCAGCTCTGCCATTTGCTCTTACTCCCCCTCCCCTCACCCAACTTGGTATCTACTGGTTTAATTTTTTCTCTCATTGCCTCTATTGGTTATTTGATCTGCAGTTACTTGACAAGAAGCAGGAAGAAGAAGACGAGGATTTAGACTTTAGAGCTCTAGAAAATGGATTTGTAAGTTCATTTATGCTAATCCTTGGTATTATTTTCTTTTTTCTACATGGGCATCGGAGGTATTCTGTTTCATGCTGGATAGTTTTTGAGCATGCCTAAAGGATGCGGACTCATAGCCAAAGTGTTTTGTGTTTGGATGTCTTATTGATTTCTTTGCAACATTTGAACTTACCCTATTTGTTTAGAACCACTTTAGACTATGCTGCAATCCACCACTGTGGTAGAAGCACTGTTTACAGAAGCTCCTGACTGGTAGGTCTTTTTGTTCTCTTCAGGTGGCAGTCACTCCAGTCTCTCTTGTGATGCATGTGGAAACAGATGTTCATGCAGCTGCGTCAGAGTGGATTTCTTCAGCATTAGAAGTGCAACAATGAAAGCACAAGCCACTGTTTTATACTGTTTGTACATCTTAAGATGATTTTGTTCTGTTCATCTTCCAAAATTTACATGGGCCATATTTGTGATGCCTTGATTATTTATTTGTTTTTCTTTATTTCATCAACCCTTTGATTTGTGTCGTGAAGCTAATGCTTCGTCTGTTGATTTAAAAGGCCAGTATGTTGTAGAAGTGCCATATCTTTTTGCTTGGTACCACAAGATTGTGCTTTAGGTTGGTTTTATTGGGAGGTTGTGGTTAGAAGGCGGATTTTTGAATTATCATTTTTTCACCTTGTAAACTTGAAACAGCCAATGAAATAGTGGAATGTTGTCTGTTTATAATGGTGTTTGAGTGTTTTCTTTCTTTCAAGCGTCTTTTATTCATTTTTTTTTTATGTGAATACATAATTTCAAGTTACACTTTGGTCAGCAGTAATAATTGTGAAGACATTGCTCGACTTGACAACTGTTGGTGGTTGGACACAGTGTTAGGTCGTTGGGTTTCCATGGGCTCAAACACGGTGGGTTGCAGGCCCAAAGGGAAGGCCTGGTGCACGATATATCAGTAAAAATTTCGCCCAGCAGCCACTTTTAACACCGGTATTTGGTTTGAGGCCACTATTTTCTTTGGTCTTACACTAGAGGCCATTTTTGGGCCTTTACTAAATAAACATTGACTTAAGTTCTGATCATTGACTGAAGTTCAGTCCATACGGCCCCTGGACTGAAGTTCCATCTTCAAGGACTGAACTTCAGCCCATATGGCCCTGGACTGAAGTTCTATCTTTAAGGATTGAATTTCAGTCCATATGGCCCTTGACTGAAGTTCCATCTTAAGTACTGGACTGAACTTCAGTCAACATGGCCCTGGACTGAATTTCTATCTTTAAGGACTGGACTGGACTGAACTTCAATCCATATGGCCCTGGACTGAAGTTCAATCTTTAAGGACTGAACTTCAGTCAACATGGCCATGGACTGAAGTTATGTCTTTAAGGGGTGAACTTCAATCCATATGGCCCTGGACTGAAGTTCAATCTTTAAGGACTGAACTTCAATCCGGCCTCTGGACTGAAGTTCTATCTCTTTAAGCGAAAGTGGCCACAAACTAAATATTTTGGTATTAGTGGCCTGTGCCCAAAGACCAGTGGCAAAAGTGGCATTTCGTGCACTTTTCCCGCTATATCATTGCAGCGGGAAATTTTGGTTAGTAGCCATTTTTGGACGCGCTCATTGGGGACTATCTAGCTTTTCAAAATTCATTGAAGAATAGCCAAAAATTCGCGCGCATACTTAAACTCCATTAGCGTTGGAAAAACACTCCAGATTAGTCCCATAACAAAAAACTGGTTTCAAAGCCCAAGTATTTTGTTATGAGACTTTATATATAATACTCCCTCCGTTCCAATTTATGTGACAGCATTTCCTTATTTGTCTGTTCCAAAAAGAATGGCAGCATTCTAAATTTGGTAACAATTTAACTTCAAAATTATAGTTTTGCCATTACTGAAATGATTTACAACCACACAAACATCTTTGCTTTATTTTACACCACAAGTTTTAAAAGTCTTCCTTTATTTCTTAAACTTTGTGCCGAGTCAAACTATGACACAAAGTGGAACGGAGGGAGTAATATAAAGCTTCAATCCCATAACAAAATGCTGGGGCCTTGAACAAAACTTGTTCAAAGCCCCAATATTTTATACTGGGGTTAATTTACTGAAGCTTCCCAGTATTTATACTAGAATTTGTCCGGAAATGACTATTTCTCAGCGAATTTATTTTTGACGGCTACAAATCAATTAGCGCGCGCCAAACATGTCCTACACGAAATTTTTACCATTGTAGCTCTTTCGGCTACGAGGGAAATTGTATTTTTAGTCGAAATTCCTCCATATAAGCAAAATTAAACTACCACTGTATAACTTCCAAAATTCGTTTTGTTCCACTCTTCACCCCTCTTTTTGGAATGAACTATTAGTCTATTATGGAGCTCTTTTGCCTACGATATTGGATTAGGTGGGAAAAAGGATATCAGTGAGTAATTTAATATAGTCTATCGAGATTATTCGTCTTGCTAAATGTGATTCTATTTTAATGGGAATTACCTGAGATTAAACTATTGAATGATTCAGAATCTTGGGTATTTAAATGCCACTCAATACCCCATATCCATCCCAGTTGAAAAATAAATTTGTATCTTCTTGGATACTAGTACGTACATGCACTACTACGATTGTGAAAGGACTAAAAAGATAAAGTGTGCAGATACGTCATCTTTTTTCTGAAGTATGAGGGGGTCAACTCAATGATTTCACTTGAATATAATGTATGGACGATCTCAAAAGATATCGTCCTGGACAGAATTATCTGCACGGATCGACAGCAACGTTCTTTTACGAATTTCAACGGGAAAAAAACTAGAGAATGTTATCAAGCTTGACCTAGTGATTCATTATGCAAACCTTAGATCACGAATCAAGTTCTAGCAGAAAAAATTATTAGGTGATTTCTTCCAATTTATCTAAACGTTGGTGAGTATTAGATTTAATCGATAATGTGATGATGCCAGAGACGGAGGTAGGATTTGAAGTATATGGGGCTGCTCTAAAAACAAAAGAAACCAAAAGGAAATGATGAGGAGTGGATCTGGAGTGCATGCAGTGTGACACAATCTCAACAACAGAGACCAAAACATAGAAGTTGGCTGATCTTAATTGATCTAAAACAGAAGAATTTGATAATGATAAACTCATAAACATTTATTGGATATCTAGTGAGAGAGGGTAATTAACGTACTATTAGGTTACTACAGAGAGCATACAATAATTTATAAAATAATCTTTACACTCTCAGCTCATATAATTTCTCTCAAAGATAATGAGAACAACGTACGCCAGAGGGGTCAAAGTAAGAACTAAAAGAAAAAAAGGACAAAAGGCTAGAAACTCGAATTACGGAATGGGGATAGAAACCATATCTATATTGGGACAATGGTCCCCTAGTATCTGCAAATAGCTCTCTTCTCAAAATGAAATTTGCAATTCACCATTTTGACCGTCGAAGATTAGGAAAAGCCTTTACAAGTTTAGACAAACAAGTACTTAAGTTTGAACTCGCTATTGTCAAACTCATGAGATCATCTAGAACTGTTTTTCTATATGAGACTTTGTTAAATTGACAAGACCGTAGTGTGAACATTCCATTTTACGTTTAAGTCTTGCTTATAACTATGTTAAAAATATTAGTGTATTCTAACCTATTGCGGCAGGTCAATTGTCTTATTTGTCCGAATCAATTACTTATCCACAGTTACTAGTAGTTATCTTCTAGGTGACATGATAGTGTACTGAATATCGATGTGTAGAGTTAAACGAGACAAAGAATCAGACTTCTTTTCCTCAGCTTGTCGCTTCATGAATATAATAAATGAAGTGAAGGAGTTATGACAAAGAAAATATACAAGTGAAGACACACAGATTGTTGGCAAACATGAAACTACTTATGTTGATATCATAAGTATTTATTGTTACAGAGTACTTCACAGGAAGGAACAAAGAAACTGCATAAAACATTAATGGGAAGTTCTCAACATATCTATATAGCTGCACATTAATAGTGCTAGAATTACAAACTGAAGCAGCAATATTTTAAATTCCTTCATCATAAAAGCTCCCTTTTACTTAAAAAGCAATTTTTATGGTATACTTGAGAGAATAGAAAAATATAAGTCTTACCATCTTTCTTGAGCTCACCATACAACATATATATCTCTATGAATTCCAACTTGTAGGAAGACTAGGGTTCATCACAAATTGACTGCATGAAAGTGCTGACAAGGATGATGATGGTGATGATTTAGATGATGATGGTGATGATAATGATGGAAAAGATGACATGTGCATGGATTGATCTATTTTCTCCATTTCATGTACTCCATTGATCACATTATCATTTTGTGGATTGGTATAACCATTTGTGAAAGTATTAACCACCATTGAGTCAAAATTCTGTTGCAATGGAGCAGGAGGTGAAAGTCTTGGTAGCAAATTAGGCACCATCAATAAATCTTGATGAGTACTACTTTTTATAGGATCATTTCTTGAATCCATTAAAATCCCCCCAGCAGCATCAACGTAGTTCAAAGAAATGTTCGAGCTGACAATGGAATTGGAGTTGTCTTGTTTATAATCAAGATCATGTTGTGAATGAGGATAGTTAAAAAACCATGAAGGATCATTTGGCATTGAGTCAAATGAGAAAGGGATTAGGGAGGGTGCCATTGAATTTGCATTCAAATCCTCATTAACATTATTCATTTGGTCAACTTGTAGAATTAGGGGAGAGTTTGAGGTTGGCATTAAATTAATAGGATTATTGGGATTGATCAGAGAGTAAAAATTATTAAAAGAGGGACTAGGGTTTGGATTAGTGAAATTTGGAAACATGGAGAGATGATCAGAAAAGGTTCCATGAGAAAGGAGCTTTTTCTTGATGCTAGAGTTCCAAAAGTTTTTGACTTCATTGTCTGTTCTTCCAGGAAGATGTTTAGCTATTTGAGCCCACCTGTAAAGACAACATGTCTCTTTGCATCAAAGTGTAACTTACATCATTATATTCACCATGATCTAGCCAAATAAATGGTTAGACACTTGAATGTAAAATAAAAAAAACAGTCAATGATCAAATAACTTACCGGTTGCCTAGAATACTGTGGAGTTCAATGATAAGTGCAGCTTCTTGATGGGAGAAACTCCCACGTTTCAAATCTGGTCTCAAGTAATTAATCCACCTTAACCTGCAGCTTTTTCCACATCTTTGAAGACCTATATGCCACACTAGAATATTAGTAGAATCATAAAATATCTGTTCTTGAAAGCTTTAAGCCTCTCATCCTTATGTCACTTCCCTTCCTCAATTAACAAAGAAAAATGGAAGAACTACATAGGTGTTTTTAAGCTCAACGTATCGTACTTTTAAAATTATGAGTTCAGAATTTGATATCGATTGAAACTCTTGTAGCCTTCTTTATATACAAAGGATGATTTGTGAACAAATAAACAACAAAGAATGGCTTTGAAAATTTTATTTTTTCAATTAAAAAACACAAGGATGGAGGATGATGAGGAGTTTTCATTTTTTGTTTGTTGCAAAGAGTTGAGGTAGAGCTAGCAAATAACCTGCAAGCTTAGGAACAGAACTCCAACAACCATGACCATAAGTAGTAATGTACTTAATGAGTTTCTCATCTTCTTCAGGAGACCATAGCCCTCTCTTCACTTTTTGTTTGTTGCAGCATGAATGATGTCCCATCTCTCTCTCTCTCTTTGTATATGCTTCTGCTAAATGCAGGTATACTATCAGAGAGTACTGTTACACAAACAGATGCCACAAACAAATAACAAACGAATTAACAAAGCTGGCAACCAGCTCTATATATATATATACAAACTTAATTAAAAGAACTATAAATCAAGAAAAGGGGGTGCTTGTTGATGATATCAAATAATAGAATACTACACTCATGAGGTAATTAATTCAATAGAAAGCCATGAGTACTGTAGGACATAGGGTCCCTCACATAAAAGAAATATTAGGGTTTGTGGTAGAGCTGTGAAGAGACTCAAATGCCTTATAATAGGTCCTGAAAACTGAGCACTATTACAGATTTGAGTGAGATGAGGACAACCTTTATATATATACCGTCCGTTCTAGTTTATGTGATACTATTTTCTTATTAATTACGTAAATAACTCCAATAGTATTAAACAAATTGAAACAAGGAGTATAATTTTTTGTGTGTGTAATGTATACGAGTGTTATATGTAATGGAGCTGGATAAGAACCACGAGTCATTCATGCAGAAGTAGTAGGACCCACGTGCCTTTTACAATGTCCCACTTAGGATTCATCGTCCCAAAGAGAAATTGCCAGGTTGCTTTTACGTACAAATATTTGGGGTCCTGATGAACACTTGGATATAGTCCATCAGTATGATACAGCGGGAGCCACCCAATACAAGATTTGTCTTTACTATATATATATTTTTCAAAACTATATTAGTCTGAGATATGTAATTTAATAGTTAAGCTATGTTCATTTCCACTAAATGTAGAATCACTTATCTGCTTGAATAATATTCCCTCCGTTCCAAAATGGATGACACTATTTCCTTATTAATTAGTCCGTTCAAAAAAAAAAGACACAATTCTAAATTTGGAAATATTTTTGAGTTGAAACTACTACTTTACCCTTAATAAAATGCTTTATAGCCACATATTTATGTATGACTTATTTTGGACTACAAGTTCCAAAATTTTTACCATATTTCTTAAACTCTGCTCCAAGTCAAACTATGAAAAACTATTTTGAAACGGAGGCAGTAGTCTAGTTCATTATAATTGAATAATCCTTGTACCAATGCACAAGCACCGTCAACATTAACTTATAACCACACCACCAGCTATCACCACCACAAACCTCTAATGTTACTAGTTATACAGTCACTGCAATCCACCATTATATAAACTATAGCGTGCAATAAATGAAACTCTCGATGCTTCAGGTCAATTTTTCTTTAGCCATAAATTATAAGACTTTTTTTATGTAAAAATTAACTATATTATGATCTATGTAATTTATATTGTTTCACTTTTTTATGAAGGGGGTACATTAATCTGGTCAGATCGACGAAATGCATTTTGATACGGTACGGTGTCAATGTACATTTAGGTTTCTAACGTAATTTCAAGTTCACATTTGAAGTTAAATCAAGATACTCTTTTCACTAAAACAGTCTAAGCAATTACTTAGAACATATATATGTTTCATACTAGTAAAATATTTATATATAAAACACACCGCACTCTTGAAATTTTGCGTATTGTTTTGTAATGCATCAAAGTAGAGTCACACCAAAGTAAGTTAAGTTCGGATTCCGCCATCATACATTATCAAAAAGAATTTTTACGTAGTTGACTCACAAAAAAATAAAAGCTTGCAAGTAAGGAGGCGTCCAACTTAAAATTTAGTTTGGCCATCATTTCAATTACTCCTATTACATAAGGTTATGATTGAGTTGAAATAAAAAAAAGTTGATGAATAGTACATTGTAGTTTAATTAACACCTAATTAATTAAGTAGGTGGTCCAATATGTGTGTCTATGTTCTTCCCCTCATCCATACATCTTTAGTACGGAGAAGAGGATTCATCATACTGTAGAGCCAATCAGTCACCTTAATGATAGTGAGCTTGTTATGTCATTGCCCATTTTTACTTAGCAAAAGAAGAGAAAATGTGTTTTAACAAAGGAAACATAGTCATCATTAAGGAAAATCCTTTTGAAAATGCTTGGTTTAGTTTAGTGCTAAGTATACTTTCAAAAGTACACAATGTCCTGCATGTAATCGATTGCTTACTACAGTGTACCCCATGGCTGCTCCTTCCCTCATATGCATGATTGTGACACTTCCTGAATTTAACGTCTTCTTTTGTTTCAATTATTTGACTTTTGATTCCCCTTCTCAAAGAAATTAGTTTAATTTGTCTTTTCTCAGTTTTGTGACACACGTTTAACTTTTGCATTCCATGTATTGATGCATTTATGCAAAATCTCATTTCACATTACTTATTTTCAATCCGAGTAATGAGATGAATGTGATCCCTCTAATTTTACTTAGAGTTTTACTGGTTTAGAACTCGGGAGTAAAAAATACTTCTTCTATTAATGAGCCCCTATGGCTACCAAATATATCCGTTGGATTGAGTATCGAATATCGAATGATTATAAAAAAAAGTATTTTCAATCAATATATTCGAAGTATCACTACAACCATTATATATTAAGACGTTTTAATTATTGTTCGCTAGACTGAATTGTTCTCACGTCACTTCTATTCTTACGACTAAAGCAAAGAGTAGCTTAGATTCCTTAGAATAAGATCTTAGCCTTATTTATCGGACAATTTATCCTATAGTGATGCATAATTTTTTAACATGAACAACTCACGTTTTCTTTAAGATCATCCTAGCTAGAAGCAGAAAGATTAGAAGCCCGCTTGGATGAGCTTAAACGTGACTTATAAGCTTATAAGTCTAAATTAATAAATCATTTGCTTAAAAAAGTCAAAAGTCTAAAAAGTAGTTTATAAGTCATTTTTAACCTATAAACTGCTTAAAATAAGTTCACCCAAGCAGGCTCTAATTAACTTCATGATATGGGGTGTATCAACTTATGATTTTTAGAGCTTGGCTTTAGGTTTTTTGCCATTAAAATTTGGATAATATTGTTGATAGTAAGCACAATAACCTCCAAATTAATAGTATGTCGTATGAGAATTATTGTAAGAATGTTGTGAGAAGGACAGGAATTGAATTTCTTTTGTTGCAGTATTAATCACGTGGTACTAATTGAGATGAAAAAAGGCATAATGTTGGGCAATGATTAAGCCTCTTAGCCCCTACGGAAACTTGGTAACGACGTCTCCTTAGAATTCTTCTGTTCTTCTCATAGACTTAACAATGTATGAAAGAAAGAGCCATGTGGTCCCTTTTTTCTTAATATGGAAAATTCCTTCTACTTATTGAAATTCTCTAATTAAGCTCAATGATGGGGTTTTTGACGACCAATTTGTTAGTTTAGAGTACACTCGACACAAAAGGGGGGTGAATTGGGTCGTTAACGATTTTTGCCTCTTTTTAAGTTTTAGACTAAGTTAGAACAACTCACTTGGAACAGTTCCTATGGGTGTTCCAACAGCAGTTTTACAAGGCAATAAACGAGCAAATAGACGAGCCAGGGTGTTTTCCACGTTAAAATCGCGTGTGCCTCGTCTATTTTTGCTCGTTTATTGCTTTGTAAAACTGCTGTTGGAACACCCATAGGAACTGTTCCAAGTGAGTTGTTCTAACTTAGTCTAAAACTTAAAAGAGGCAAAAATCGTTAACGACCCAATTCACCCCCCTCTTGTGTCGAGTGTACTCAAAACTAACAATTGGTATCAGAGCGAGTGTCTCATATCTAGGCTAACACCTTTGAGAGATCCTTAAAATGAGTGCACAAATAGGACTACTAGAGGGTCAATCAATTGCTAGGCCTCTATTGTTTAATGGTCAACACTATAGCTTGTGGAAAAATCGTATGGAGATCTATTTGAAAGCTGAAGATTATCAACTTTGGCAAATCACCATGAGAGGTCCATTGATTCCCATGAAAGCAGGCGCTAATGGTGCAAAGGTCCCGAAAATAGAAGATGAATTCAATGTTGAGGACTTCAAGATGATGGAGAAAAATGCTAAGGCGATCAAAATACTTTATTTTGGTCTTGGACTTAATGAGTTCAACCGAATCTCTGAATGTGCCACTGCAAAAGAAATTTGGGATTCTCTAAAGTCAACTCATGAAGGTAACCTGCATACTTGTAAAATTGGGAAGAATGCTCTAGTTGAGGATGAACCAATGATGGAACGTTCCAGAGGCTGTTCCAAGATGCAGCAGAAATTATCCAACAAAGGTTTCAAGAAATCCATGATTGCACCCTTGGGAGACTCTTTGACTAGTGAAGAATCAGAAGGTGAAGACGAAAGTGATGTATTTGCTTTAATGGCCAAAAGTGACTCCGAATCAGATGATGAATCCTCAGAGGTAATGCTCACTCCACTTAAAGAAAAAGTTCATTATTTATCTAAAAGTAAAGTAGTTGATCTTTTGCTTTCTTTAACGGATGAATTTCAAAATGTGAGTGCTGAGAAAAATGATTTAGCTACTGTAGTATCAAGTTTGAAATCTGATTGCAAATATTTGCAAAGAAACAAAAGCGAACTTGAAAAGGCTAATAAAGCACTCAAAGAAGAAATATGTAAATTGAATGGAACTGTTTCATCTATGAATGCTGAAATTTATGAACTTAAGAAATCTCTATCTTTGAGCAAGAGTCAAGTGAGCACTTGTCAAGTAAATTTTGAATCTGATATGAATACTTTGAAAGGGGAGTTGAGTCATGAAATTGAAAAGAATAAAGAAATTCAAGAAAATTTAAAAATTGTGAGCAATGAACTTGCTATGATCAAAAGGTGGAAGAAGTCCAATGAAGCTTTAAATTGGTTAACTGAACATCAAAGTAAGAGTCGTAGTGGTTTGGGTTACAAAAGTGATCAGGTCAAATGTTATATCAATAGAAAAATAATTAATTTGCCTGATTATCGCTTATGTATTCATTGTGGACACACTGGTCACTATAGGTATGAATGTTTAGCTAGAATCAAGGCTCTTGAAAAAATTGAAAATATTGTTAGATGGGTTAGAAAAGATATGATGTTTCCTGTTTCTCAAGGAAAGGGACCCAAAAAGGTTTGGGTTCCTAAGTCTAACAATTAGTCAAGTTTTTGCAGGCTAAGGTGAGAGGGAGCAACCAATTATGTTACTTGGTTACTGGTTGCTCGAAGCTAATTATTGGAATAAAATAAAATTCTTCTCACTGACAGCCTTCAATGAAGGAAGTGTGGCATTTGGTGAAGGTAAGAAAGGTAAATCTTTGATATAGGCGAGAAAGGTAAGTCACTCTTCCATTCTTTATTGGTTGAAGTTTTAAAGATTAATTTATTGAATATTTCACAATCATGTGACCATAGAAATAAAGTTAATATTCATAGTTGTTGCAAAATTGTGAATGGTAATATTTTGAGAAGTTGTTCAAGTGATACTTCTAATGCTTTAGCTGAAAAGAATGTGCTTTTGAAATTGGTCTTACTCAAGCCACAAATATCCAGCCCGAAGGAACAGTTCTTGGAACATGTCGTTGTAAACCTGGGCACAATCTGGAACAATTAGGGGGAAGAACACATGGAACAGAAATTGTTGAAACTGTTCGAAGCCCTGTTCTAGATCCTGAACTGAATTATTAAAATAAGGATCCCACCTATCAACTCACAAAAACTCACATCATCTGAATTTCAACAGGTATAATTTTGATTTTTAGGCAGGTTGATGTTGGTTATGTTGAGTTCTTGTTTGACCAATGTTGCACAACAGGTATATCATTCTTTCAATCTCTTGTTTAGTATTTTGGGTAAAAAGTTGCTAGCATTTTTAGTAAAGCACTAAGTGATGGACATCTTGAGGTAAATAAATTGGATCTTGGCATGATTATATTTACTTGAGTGCATGGTGTATTTCTTTTTCCCCAATGATTGGCTAGGAGGTCATTCTTCGATCTCTATCAATGCATAAATATTTTCTAAAAAAAAAATGTCTAACTCAATTCTTGTGCTGTAACATGCATGCTCTCATGTCATGAGTTCATTATTTTTCTCGTTGAGGTCTAATGATATTGCCCTTATTTTCTTTAATTGATTCACAGTTTTGAAAGCATGAAATAGAGGATAAATGAGTTTTCAACTGTTCTAGATCTGTACCTCCAAAATATGGCTTGTGCATATAATTGTTCATTATAATTTCTCATAACCAGCCCATATCCACTTTTTGTTAAAAGTTATCATCCCTTAAAAAAATATTATGAGCATGTTCTTTTATCTTCTTTCATACTTCCGGACTCCCTCGAATATGGACTATAAGAACTTCCAAAGATAAAGCTGCAAATCTGAAATAATAGGAGACAATCTCATTTGGATAAATGTGAAGCAGCCTAAAGTTAAGGGGGAATAAAAAAAATGTGTGCTTTGATGAGTATGGTAATTTCATTATGTGGAGGAGATGTTTGATGCAAAATTCTTTTGACACAAATGAAATGTCACAGATCTATTGTCAAGATCATGAGTTGCAAAGAAGATGAACAGGTGATGGACCTAGTTCTACTAGTGCTCCAATAGCCATCTCTAATGTGAATGTTCAAATTAAGATTTTAGAGAATTGGTTGGCTATTCTTATGGAGGAGAATGAAACTTTGATATCCTATGTTTTCAGAATTGAGCAAAAGCTGAAAGTAAGAGGGAAAAATAAGCCAAGCACCACTAGAAACTCTTAACTCTTTCCTTAACCTCACACTCATATCAGCCCAGTCTTGAACCTGTTCAATGCCTTGTTCCTTAACCTTATATTCTTGTTTTAAATCCTATGAACAAGGTTGTGCATTAAGCATTTTATTTTGGGCTTGAAAGCTTACCTGGTACAGATTTGGCTTTGTCCTTTGTTGATTGTTTTGATGAATTGTGATTTCAAACAGGATGACCAATATCATTTAGTATCAATACTTGAGAAATTTATGCTTATGCTTATGCTTACATGAGTTGCTGCCCTAGTGGCGATGGGTGTGACATACTTGATTATCCATGTATTTTGCATTGTTGGTTTTGACAGTAGTTGATGCTTTTCGATGATGCCAAAAGGGGGAAGAGTAATATATGCTTGTTCTTAGGTTATGTATATCACTAACAAATATTCCACTTTAATTTTGTCTCATTGTCCCTTGTATGTGCTTTTGGTAATAAATGAGTTTGGCAAAAAGGGGGAAGAAACATTATGTGTGCTTAAATACATAAATTCCTTAGTTTAGATATTTAACTGTCTTAAGTGAGGTTGTTGTGATTTTTAAAATGAAACAAGCACATTTTGTTTGTCATCATCAAAAAGGGGGAATTTGTTGAGTATATGATGTTTTGATGATAATAAACAAAATGAACTTGTTACATTGAATTAATTAAGACCTTATTTGTGGAACTAGTTTTTCTTGAATTATTGGTAATTTGGTGAATATAATTTAATTGCTAATTTTGGTGAAATTATTGTATGGCTGACTTATGGATTAAGCTAAGTATTCTTGATAAGATTCTTTAGCTATTTGATTATCTGCAGGATTTGGAGAATGAAGTAGAGTTGGAGTAGAACTCTATGAAATCCAAAATGATAAGGGAAAGGGATTAGAATTAAAGCTATATGGTTATCCCTAATATACTTGGACTTTGTTTTACTCATCAGGTCTTTATCTATAAAAGAAGTCCATGTACATATGAAGAAATAACGTCCAAACACTTCAGCAACAAAAGGAGAAACTGAGCGTGCAAGAGAGAAAAGTCTGAAGCAGTTGGAACGGGCGTTGGAACAGTCTGGACAAGTGTTTCATCAAGTTATTTATAATTGTTTGAGTCCAGTTCTTAGTTCATATATTAGGCACTTAAATTGTAATCTCGTTCAGCTTTTTAGAAGCACTTTTTGAGGTTATAATCTGGAGTTAAAATCCCATTGGGTAAAGAGCTTAGAGTTAAGTTCTTTGTGTTCCAAGCTAGGGTAGTTTGGAAGGGTAGCAACAGTCTAGGATTGTTGTTGTGTAAGGGCTTAGAGTTAGGTCCTTGGGATTATCTTTGTAATCCGAGTTTGGCTCGTTTATTTAGTGGATTGGTTGAAATTCCCACAGGGGTGTGGGTCGTGGTTTTTTACACCTTTGAGCCAGGGTGTTTTCCACGTTAAAATCGCGTGTGCCTCGTCTATTTTTGCTCGTTTATTGCCTTGTAAAACTGCTGTTGGAACACCCATAGGAACTGTTCCAAGTGAGTTGTTCTAACTTAGTCTAAAACTTAAAAAGAGGCAAAAATCGTTAACGACCCAATTCACCCCCTATTGTGTCGAGTGTACTCTAAACTAACACAATTCATCGCTACAAACTGAATGCATTAAGTGATTAGATATTAAACGTATTTATTAATAAAATTAGATGGCCACCTACAAATTTTAAGTTGAATAAAGCTTTATATATTGTCCAGTCATCACATGTCATGTGACAACCTTAACACCACAAAAAAAAAAAAATGTATACGAACGTGTTAGACATTGTAAAATGTAATTTAGTTCTTGCACTTGGTTCATATTCTACGCTTGTGAATCTCGACTTTAATTTGGTCTTGTTTTTCAAATTTATCATTCTCTCTATATGCCGTAAGTTAATTAAGTTGAGTTTGGATTCTACCGTCACACATTAACAAAAAGAATTTTTACGTGATTGACTCATAAAAAAATAAAGCAGGCACGTAAGGAGGCATCCAACTTAAAATTTAGTTTGGCCATCATTTCAATTACTCATATTACATAAGGTTATGATTGAGTTGAAATAAAAAAAAATTCATGAATAGTACATTATTGTAGTTTAATTAACACCTAATTAATTAAGTTGGTGGTCCAATATGTGTGTCTATGTTCTTTCCCTCTTCCATACATCTTTAGTCCGGAGAAGAGGATTCATTATACTGTAGAGCCAATCAGTCACCTTAATGATAGTGATGATTATTATTACTAGCATTTAAACAGGATGTGATGGCTTTGATAACACAAGTGAAATAACTAGGACCGTTCATCTTGCTTAACTATTTAATCAGTTGTAGATTCACCTTGTATATGGTCATAAAATAGGAATTCAAGCAACAATAATCTTTTGACATATATGATCTTGATCGACAAGACATTTTAAATTCCTCGACTCCCTCTGGGCAAAAATCCTTATTCATTATCATTACCTTACCAATCACGTAATCCTATCTAAGAAATATTGGTATTGAGACAAACGGGAAGTGCCCTATTTGTCTAGAAAAAGAGGAAAACTCCATGCATATATTTATTGAATGTCCAATAGCATGCAAGGAAAGCTATGAAAAGACCTAAATATTTGCATTGCTAAATATTTCAGTCTCTTTTATTATTGGGCTAGAATTACAACAGCTTCCTATCGATATTGAAACAGACTCTACTAAAGTTATTCATATTTTAGAGGATAAATACCCCACTTACAATAATATGGGATTGGGACTTTCTCTACTAGGAGCTCCTTTGGATGAGCTGATGAAAAGTAGCTGATAAGAAGCATATTAAAAATAGCTGATAAGTAGCTGACTAAAAGTGGCTGAAACATGGAAATAAGTATTTCTAGATAAAAGTATTGAAATTGAGAATAATTTGATAAAATAATTAACTTAAATTTAGGGCCAGTATTTAAAAGATACTTTTAGAATGATTTAAGTTAATGGGTAAAATAGAATAAAAAGCTTGGTTAACTGCAATCAGCTTATTATAAGCTATATAAGTCATAAGTTAGAATTCTCTTACTTATGTCTTATAGCTTATTTCACCTAATAAGCACAATGTTTATAAGCACTTTTTGAAGTTATCAGACGCTTCAAAGCAACTTATAAGCTTATAAGCTCTCCCCACCTATACTAATCTTTCGTATATATATATATATATATATATATATAGTTATAAAAAAACTATGGTACTTAAGGCAGTGGTAGTCCTATGTGGGTGCACGTGGGTTCAACTGAACCCACTTCGTCGAAAACTACACTACGTAAATAGGGTAAAATCAATTTTTTTTGATTATATATAACACTATTGAACCCACTTGACACAAGAAAATATGTTAGTGTAGTGATAAATGGAGTTCAAAAATTTCTCAAATTCAAACCCCTAGTGTGACAAACAAATATTTTTTAAACCTCCTCCCGTCAATCCGCCCATGACGAAGGTAAGCAGCCAAAGCTGTTAGAATTCTTATTTCTGATTCTATTGCATTGTTGATGAGACTCAGTATTCAGCTAAATGCAATGGAGGGAGAAAAATTTCTGATTTTGGTAAAAAAAAAATCTATATTTTTTGGATATATGTACAGGTCTGAAGCACGTTAGGAACTGGATAGGGGCGTAAGGCACGTGAAATGAAAATCAGCTGCTAAAAAAGACATTCTATAACAAGTCGCATAGCATACTGAATATTGAGTCTCATCAACATTGCAATAATTAAAATTTGAACATGAGAAAGTATAACTCCATCCAATTCTCCTAACCTATTAATTGACCAACTACTTGTAATTTCATAGGGTGTATTTGGTACCAAGGAAAATGTTTTTTTGAAAATAAGTGATTTCATACTACTTATTTTTTCGGCATTTAGTTGCGAAAAATTAAAACGTTTTCCTAATTATCTAAAGAGTAGGATAAGGGTGTTGGTGAGTGTAGGAGGTAGGGGATAAAGGATAGGGTTGGTGGGGTTAGAGGGTTGGGGTGGCGGTAGGGGGTAGGGAGGTGGGTTGAGGTAGGGGTAAGAGGTGGGGGTGGGTGGTGAATGTAGACAATGATAGCGAATTGTCATATTTGGAAAATATTTTCTCTTATTTCCGAAGGGACCACATAACGTAAAATAAAGAGAAAAAGAAAGGGGAAACAAGGACTTGGAGGCTCAATCATAAGTTATATACTACAAGTTTAAAGTTTAAAGTTTAAAGTGTTAATAACTTAAATGGTCATTCAAATTATGATAATTAATGAGGAAAGTCACTTATGTATTTTTAGTAACAATAAGGTCACTCTTATTTGTCTATATATATCAGAAGGTAACTATGGCCTAAATTATTCATTTCTCTACCTAGACTTTTAAATGTGATTATTCAATCTATAAATTTTTGCAAATTTGATGTTATTTTCTTAACAAACTTTGTAGCGGATCAGTGATATCTCCTCGACTAATATTTTTTTTACTAAATAATATTTTCTCATTTTTTCACCAAATAAAATATTTTCTTATTTACATAATAAAACCTACTCAATTAGTATTTACTCGAGAAAAATACAATATTTTACCGGAATAAAAAATATCTGATTTGAATGACAAATGCATGAAAAAACTGGTGCAAATAAAGAATATTTATAACTAAATAAATAAAAAATATCACCTAATAAAGGTGGCTAACATCTTAGTTTTGATTTTTTGCGCTTTATTTATACGGTATACAAATGTCCTCCAAGTTTATGATTAATTTCTTTTTTTACTTTGAGATTTTCTTATTTTTCTGACGAAAAATCTTATATTTGTTATTGTGTACCCTCACAAACCAACTTTTTCTTTCTACCCTCTAGTAAATGTGATTCCTCTAACTTTTATAAAATAAAAAAATATATTTAACAAATAAATTTTTATTTTTATTTTTATTTTTGATTAATTCTTTTACCTTTTCATTCTCCTCAATTCAATATATCTTTTAAATAAAAAAATATCTATCAAGTAAGTTTTATCGGATAAATTAATAGGAGAATACTTATTAACTTAGGTGGCATTTAAAAGTTTAATAGGGCGACATGACATGCCACATCATCTTTCTAGTGAGAGAAAGGAAGAGTTTTAGCCATAGTGACCTTTTGATATACTAGTATTTGGGCGCGCGCTTTGCGCGTGTGTTCCCTTGTGAATGAGTATAAAGTTTAGAAAATCACGATAATTACTATTTAAAAATGTGTCCGCTTATAAAATAATAAAAAGAAGGTAAACTTTCAATGGAAATAACAATCTTCAAATTCAGATGCAGGAGTATTTACATCCCTTACTTCTTGTATGTGATCAATTATTAGTAATCTCGCGTTCAAATATGATTCTTCTTTCCCAAAAATTAAACTTGACACTGCTTTGTTATTTTTACGGCTTTTTTTTGTAACATTAATCATCATAGCTAAGTACTATTTAGTTTCCTAATACTTACTGGACAAAAAATAGAAAGAAGTACCTGATATTAATTTGTTAAAATCTAAAATTTCTTATTTGCTTGATTATCTCCACAAATCTGTATGGATATATAAGAGAAGAAGCATTAAAAAAACATAGCTAGAGTCTAGAGAAGATTGAAGCAACAAGCAGTTATATGAGGAATAAAAACACCCAAGTAGGTTTAAGCATGCTTGTGCACAATTTAACTTTTACCTTGGATATCCTACATATGCAAACAGCACACCAAAAACTTGCTACTTTAAATTCTTCACCGATGGTAAGCAATTCACTTTGAAGCAACTGTATTTATAAGCCATCAAATATATCCAAATTTCATCTAGAAATTTACAAAGCAATATAGAGGAAAGGAAACGGCTGAAATTTGTAAAGACTAAGGAAAAGGAACGACGGAAAATTGTAAAGACTGTAACTTCTTCAAGGCAACCACTTAAATTCTGTTAATAATCAATTCTTAATCACAAATTCCCAAAAGGACAAATACACATTATATCATAGTATATTGTAGTAGTTAATTTCATTCATATCGTATTAAACTCACGGCGTTATCATAATTACAAATGTCTTTTCATTGTGTATACAATGAATCTGTGCTAGCATATTATGTTAGTATTACTTATATTGTACTACTTATTATATTTGTTTATTTATAATTTCAATCTTTTATTTTTTGTTATTATAAATAATAGTAATAGTAATTTATTAAGGCTGCAGGGGCATTTAGGTCTTTTACATTTTGCTTAAGTGATAGGCTCATTTAGTATAGTATGATATATGGACAAACAAGAGTGATTTTGTTGATACTAAAAATACATAAGTGACTTTACTCACTAATTACTATATAATTTGGATGACCATTTGAATTATTAATACAATAATGGTGTGAATTTTGCACAATATTAGCCAAAAATCTGATGTGTGTTATGATTATAATACCCTAATTAATGTCAAAAACCATATAAACAATAGTCCTTATTATATTCTGTATCAACGTGTCACAAAACTAACATTAATATGTCTAATAACTAAAACTCGTATATTTAAAAAGAAGATCCTGCAACTAACTTTAAAATTACTTGTGGGAAAAAATGGTTCTGGGACTGTGGATGGCTTCATGCAAAATCAGCTGACATAAACTTTTGTTCATTTCATAAGCAAACGAAGATTCCCTTGCTAAATATATGTTTTGACTTTAGGTTATTTCATGTCTGTTGCTTAATCGTATGCTCACTTAATCGGACAAATTAAATGATAGAACATCGGTATCAGACCGTCCTTCCCTAGAATGTGACTTATGAGAGTTACGTTCCTAGAATTTACATAAAATAAAAGGAACATTCAGTATATGTAACTTGCTTCATCAATTTCAGAAGAACTGAATCGATTTTCTAACCAAAGATGAGAGTTACAGCTTAACTTTTACAATTTGCATCTCCAAATTATGAGGAATATATACTCTTTTTTAATGAGTGAATCAAGATTTGTAATTATATTGTGAACTCATGACCATGCAATTATATTTCAGAAAGCACAAGAAAATATATTTAAAATCTGTTTATGTTTGTAATGAAGTTTAAAAGAAGTTTTGAATTAAAAGTATGTTCATTAACAAATCTTATACGTGGTACTAATTGGAGTCTTGGTGTTTAATTCGGTCCTCCCTATTTCCTTTTCCTTTTCCCATCACAATCGCCCTATTTAACGGGAACAAAAAATCTTAAGTATTACTATACAATAGTTGAATCATCACACTTAGCTAAATGTCTTGAGTTCGTGTTAAAATGGAATGATCTTGGATTGGGAGCGCTAAAGAAGCTTTTAAGAGTTTTCTACGGCGTGAATCTGGTTTAATCGTACTAGTGATTTTCTCAGACACGGGATACTTTGGAAAAGATAGAACTACTTAGTTCAAATGAGATTAGATGTACTAGTGTAAAACATTGAGAAAAAGAGTGGGGGCAGAAGCCTTTTTTTTTTTTTTTTGAATTGGATGCCCCCCTAAGGGAATAGGGGATAAGCCTAACATGAGTAGATTTCTATAAGGAGGAAGCAGTTTCATCAATGGCAATTCGATCATGCATGCAGTTTTGGAATATCTCTACCAGCATTAAATGCAAGAGATACCCCAATAACCGTCGTTGAAAATGAGCATTCATTATATAATTTGAAGGTTAAAACAAAACATAAAGGAAGTAAAAAAGCAAGAAAAAAATATGGGGCCAAATGTTTGAAATAGTCTTGTATTGTTTTTTCAAGTCTTGCTTCAGAAACAAAATAGAGTGTTTTTGATGCTTGAGATGGAAGAAAAAAAGGACCAAACAAGAATCTTGAATTCTAGTTTGCACATGCAACAATTAATGGCACAAGCTGTTGATTGCTTTATTAGTTGAGCCATCAGGGACACACACTTTGCTTCACTTTTGTTTTTTATCTTAACTTATGCACAAGCAAATTCCCATCAACATTCTTTTTTTCTCTCTAAAAATTTACTATTAGCTTTTTGGTACTGGTCGCTTTCACACACTCTAAGTTTTGTATCAATTTTAATGTGTTCCAGTTTAAGTAGACATTGCTAAATGGGACTAACACAGAACAGTAAAAGGAAAACCCAAACGGCGGATAAGATACCAAGAGGCAGAGCTAACATGCCGGATGGGATTCGGCCGAACCCCGTAACTTCAGTCAAACCATGTATATTTTTTTAAAAATTATATTTAATATATACAACTTATAGATTTAGAACTCCCTAACTTAAAGTGCTTGAATTCTGAATCCCCAAACTTCAAAAGCTGACTTCGCTTCTGATTATTAGATACCAAGATATATGCAAGTTAGACGAGTGAGGTTTTCTTTGTTAGTAGGATACCTCTACAATAACAATACGTGACTTTGTTTGCTCACCCAACAACCTCATCAAATTAGTTACCATCCGCTATCGACCAAATAATGCACGGGTTTTTTCCAATTAGCCTCATACCATGAATTAAAAATATGCATACACCTTAACGTGAGACGTTTAACATCACACATGCAGACCATTAGATGCCCATGCACAGCTAGGAGCTTTAGATTATAAGATAGCCATCATATAATTTACCTCTGATCAGCTTATTCGGGAAAACTCGAAAAAGAAGATAGCCGTTTAGACCTTATTTATGACATTTTAAATCAAAGGGCCTTTACTATAACAAAAATTACCAAAAATGATGTGTCTCCACAAAAAGTTACTGCTAAACATTGAGAACAACACGTAAATCACGCTCTAGCTAGGGACATTATATACTAACCTACAATTAGCCATAGTTATTGACCATAATTTGAGTCCACGCAGCCCCTTAACTGATACATTCTCCTCATAACAGAAAAACGCCTAATTATATACCCTCCGTCCCAAATTAGTAGTCGTATTTAGCTTTTTCACGCCCATTAAGAAAATCATTAAATAAAGTGAGTATTTTTCCCCCTCCATCCCAAATTAGTTGACGTTTTAGCAAGATTAGTTTGTCCCAAATTAGTTGACGTTTTAGGATTTCAAGACATATTTTGCTCATTATTTCCAAGTATACCCTTAATTATTAAAGGTATTCTCAAAAAAAATTTAATAGTCATATATTAAATAGAGGTAACATAGTAAAATATATACTTTATTTATTGATTTTCTTAATGTGCGTGCAAAAACTGAAAATGACAACTAAAATGGGACGGAGGGAGTACTATGTTACTCAATCCGGTCCATATTATTTGATTTTTTTGACTGCTTTCACACAGACCAAGGAATCCACCTTTTAGCATTAATTAAAGATGTCATTTACTAAATTAACCTTCATCTCTTTTAAAATTTACTCATAGAAAATTGTGAGAGCTTTATATGTTTAATTTATTAACAAGGGTAACTTGGGAAAGTCAAAACAAATAACATCTTGGTTTTTGAAAAAATCAAATAATTTGGACCTAAGAAAAAATACCAAAAAATCATATAATAGTAATGTTTAACTATTATATTTTTTTGAAAATTCTTTTCATTATTAAAGGTATAGTTGGAAAAGACTAACAATTTTAGTCTTGAAATCCTTAAGTGTCAACTAATTTAGGACAAATAGTTATTGCTAAAGTGTCAACTAATTTGGTATAGCGGGAGTACATTACATGTTAATTAAATATACTTGTAGTGTAAGATTTTTTTTCGTAAGAGTATAGAAGTTAAACTCTAAAATTGATCGAGTTGTAGTAATACTTTGGCTCATATATCAATTGCTTTCCATCCCAAGCGGAATCTTTTAACTGAAATAAGTTTCAAATCTTCATATGCATAGCATAGTTCAAGCTCAAGATCTTAGTAGTCAAACCTTTTCTTTTAACGAATTGAAGATTCTTTTCTAAATCGCTCAAATGTCCTTCTTGAGATGGACTCACCAACGATATCATCATCTTCTACTTGAGTAGTCTATTTGAAGCAGAAATATGGGAGGGAGGTTTGAAACCTATGAGATTCATTATCATTTCTTCTCTTATTAGAACTGCCCCCAACATGTCATCATTTCAATGCATGGCCACGATGGTGATGCCTGTGGTCCATCTTTAAGCCAGCACAAAAGTTGCTGCAGTAACTCTTCAATTCACTTTCATTCTTTGATTATTATAACTAATTGAATATGAAAGAATATGAAACTTGTAACACAAAATTAACATAGTAACAAGGTGAAGTAATTCAAGACCTTTGGAAGTCCTTACATATCTGATATACTGGATATAAAATGAAATATTTCTAAACCTTTTGCATGTATAACATAATTCTTGAGTTAACAAGAAGACAGTCCTTTTTCCTTGTATTTTGTCCTTCTGACATCCTGTTGAGAATATGAAGTTGTCCAGCAGACTAAAGAGAAGTAGAACATGGTATTAACCCGTTTCCATTCACAAAATTATTTCACACCAGAGAAACAGTAAGTAAGAAACAATCATCCAATTGTGCGCGCACAGTATGATACATGAACATCTTTCTTGACACTGCTACTCAACTTCTAGAGGAAACTGTCACCATCTACTGAAATCTTGCCTAAATGCATCATGTATATTGGTTAAGACTATAATTCTGTAAACAAAAGAAACTCCTTCAACTATCAAGACAACAAGCTGTTGAGCTAAAATGAAAAAGAAAATTCACCAACGAAACCCCTTCACAACATCAATTGTCCTCCTCTAGTTTAGTTGATCAAAATGCATTTGAGGGAGGGTAAAGATCCTTACACAAGGTCAACTGAATAAAGATCAGTATCAGCACTTCTTCTTGCTATCACCCTAGAAAGCGGGCTTGATTTCCTTTGAAATTGTAAGCTATCAGTTGAACGCCTTTGCATACTTTGAGACAAGTAATTGGAGTTCCTCTGCTTAACCTTTGCCCTGATAGATTCTGTGGGATTCATGTAATTCGGCTTCTTGCAATGTTGTGCCTCTTCTGGAGTTTGATTTGATCCAAGAGTTTCCGAAGTTGATAAGGATGAATACGAGGTCGTACTATCATCATACGGATAATAATCAGGATAAGGCTCAGAAGATGAATGAGCAATTTGACAACTTATTGGTCCTCTGGCAGATATCCTAGTAGAAACATTATTCCGTCTAATATTCACTGAACCATGTTCGGATATATTTGTGAAAGGTCCAACAGCATAATCTTCATGCTTCCTAGAATTGGGGTCATCCCTGATGCATCAGCATGGACTTCTTCCACCAATCTACTTTCCCAAGGCTTATTAGCCATCCAACGTTCTAACCAACCTGAATCCCCATTAGCCTTATTCTTATTAGGGCTTTCAACTCTCCTTGTTCTTGAATTAGGGCTGGGATTCGTTCTCAGTTTCTGAATTAAATAAAAGTTAACAAAATTTAGAGGACAAATTCATATAAAGGGCCATTTTGTGGTGGTGTAAGTCTGCAAATCTAAATACAAGCCACCATCATATTACATATTTCCGAAATCAAATAAGTTACCTGTTGTGCATACGCGATGGCCCTTTCTCTCTTGATTGCTCCCATTTGTCTCATTTTTAACTTAGACCTCACTTCATCCACTGTGCCAGGGCTATCACACCATCCACCCTGATGAAAGCCAAAATTAGACAGTTCCATTCTACACTAATCCAACGTTTTAATCATACTAGTCATACCTCAGCTTGCTTAATAGGATCAGCTTGGCTACAGTTATCAGCAAGAGACCCTTTAATTGCATCTCCATCAACAGATGTTTGATTGCATTGAGCTCTAACTCGAGCCTGCACTCGAACAAGAGCCTGCATGCACTTGAGGGTCACAGCAGCTTGTGTTCTCACCCGTCGTCCACGAAATATAGCTTGTATCCTAACCACTGCTTTCAGCGCCCTTAATGCACGCCTCGCCTTTAACATAACCCAAAAAATCTCATTAGCTATAAACCATTAGGGAAAGAGAAAGTGGGAGAATAGACACTACTGGCATACCTCAATCCCAAACAAGTTGGTGATGAGCAAGAATACCATAAGGATTAAAAGTTCTAGCATTTTGGACTTGGCAATCAGACTATGTCATTCAACTAAAAGTAAGCATTTGTCGGTCAACATCCAGTCAGACAGTTGCTTCCCAATTATTCACAAATCTAGATGTATTCCTCTTGAACTACCGACTTTTCTTGATTCTGTTTATAGCAACATTTTCTCTAAAACAATGATTGTAACCTTCCCCACATATAATGCAACAAAAAGAGTACTTTCAACAATAACAAAATCACAATGCTATTTACCTGGTCTATCAAATTTGTTACAGAGTGCTTTGGGCAATTTATAGGTAAAAAAAAAAAAAATTAGGACAACTGAAATCAGCTATCAACAGAATCTTTACTCTACCAATAATATATCAAATAGGATACAAAGTACAGCAGGTTATTGATAAAAGGGTCAACATTGAATTACCAGAAAACCGCGAAACGCAACTTGAATCCGAATAGCAGCCCATTCTTGTTTCACAACTACAAATTCCTTATGTGGAGCTCTAACCACAGCAGCCATGGCAGCAGCTAGAGCACTATCAGACATGAATGAAGACTCAGACCCTTCTGAATCTCCTAAATTACCACCTACCTTTCGACGAAGACATAGCTATTCCACCTGATGCACTCCTCCACAGCTTCCATTTCCTGCTTTTTCCACCACCCTTTTCCTACAACAATTATAATTAACAAAAGAATTCAAAACAACAATAATAACGTATCCAGTATAATCCCATAAATGGGGGTCTGGGAAGGTGACAAGTACGCCGACTAGACCTTAACCCCCTACTTTAATTAGGTAGAGAGTCTGTTTCCGATAAAACCTAGACTCAGCAAATAAATTCAAGAAAATAACAAAAAGAGCAATTTAACTTACAAGATCATTGGATTGGTTGTTCTTTTTAAGATTGATTAATGATTTAATCCATTTTCCTGAACCACCCATATTTTCTTGTTTCTTGAAAAAAAGTGAACTTTAACTGTTTTGAAAAAAAATAGAATAGACAGAGAAGTAAAGAGAACAAAGGGGTTCTTAGGAAGTGTTGTCTGAAAATTAAAGAAACATTGGGATTTGAGAATTCAAAGGGAAGTTTGAGAGTATTAATTAGTTTCTTGGGGCTATTGAGTTTCTTGGGGGTTTGAATTTTGAAATTCGAAAATGAGAAGGAAAAAAGGGCAAAGTGTAACGGATAGTTGTAGAAAGTGGGACGACGTAGTTTTAATGAGACTTTTCTCCTTCCTACTTTATTAGTGGGGAAAGTGAAAGGAATTTCCGGAAAATAAGGTAGTTAAAACATGCTTTTAAAGTTTAACCAAATTTGCGTGTAATAAAGTACTTGTTAAATAAAATTACACCATTTGATTTACATCAAACTATTTAATGCAAGACACATAATGTCGAGCACATAATGTCGAGCCACGATTAGTCATTTTAAAATACTCTATCTGCTAAGGTTGAACGGTACGATTTTGATGTAAATTATGAATATGAATTGTTCTCAACACGATTAATCACAGACTTAAAAAGTCAAATGATTTCATTAAGGTAACAATGTAAAGTTGGAGTTAACTTCTTTCCTTGCATAAGCACCTTCCAAGTATCGAGCCACCAAAATATTTTATCTTTTAGAGATTTTATGTTACATAATATAGTATTCATAGTCTATAAGTTGTTTCAAGTTGTAATAAAACAAAATTTTAGATTGCTCCAAAAGTATTAGTGTCATGTAAAGGAGACAGATGTAGTACCAGTTCGCTTAGCAAAACATAATGACTAATCCAAGAAATAATTTATCTGTGATCTATAATAATTTTGTGTCCTTTAACATTAACATCAAGCAGAAGCAGTTGTCTCTTTAATTTAACACCTTATTAATTATTTTACCTAATGTAATGTGTCAGATGGGAATATTCTTTGGTTCAGTGATGTCCATCCCTCTTTATAACTGGGCATTTTCTCGTGACTGTATTTATTAGAGTTTTTCAAAATGTTCTAACATTCAAATGGCATATCAAGTACTCATGTATTCAAGTAAAGATTGAAGTGAATTTGATTTGAATCTGTGTCTTATATGCAGATTCCATATACATATCCAGACAGGCGTGAATAGCCCATGAATTTAATAACTGAGCTAAAAAAACAAAACATTTTTTTTCTTCTTGGACAGATAAGTTACAGAATAACAGGATGCATTTGGTGTGCATGAAGCAGCATCTTGCAATTTCTCTTTGCCATACTAGTTTGTAATTAAGCTTGAGATATTTGGCTTGTCGAGTGTGGTGATCCATGGGAGTGGAATAATATCATCACCTATTGCGAACCTCTGTATTAAGAGGAAATAAACAGTTGGTTAATGACAGATTAACAAATTTAATATAGGGTTAAGGTTCCAGAAAATCAATTAATAACCTTAACATTGCTCAGGTCAACATGGTGCTCCTCAAGAAAGCTTATTAACTCCTCAAAATGCTCTTCTGTTGGTCTATAATGACCACTGTATGGCCATATAGCCTGTCAAGAAACAAAACGAGGAGAACCGATATGTATTACTTGTAATTATTTTTAATTGGTAGTAAAATACAGTGAGAGTATGAAATACTTAAATACTACTATCAGTGTATGTAAATTAAATCCGCGACGAATTTAATTAACTACTATACCTCGAGCTCCCCGTTAGAGACCACCAATCTTCCAGCTGCAAGAGAAGCACCTCCAGCTAGAAAACTCGAGTGGTGAAAATGGTGCTGTTGTTTCTCTCCAACGTATAAGGTTCTTGAGGTGCTCAGGACGAAAATCCATTTAGTACCCTCAATAGTGTCGACAGAAGCACCAGTTTTCTTGAAGATAAGCTTTCCATTATTCAATGTTACTTCGTATGCTTCCCTCTCTTTCTGCATGAATGAAATCATGTTTAGTTTTAGGTTTTATGATTTACACGCGGAAGTTGTAAAAAATATGCACACAATCAAGTCATTTATAAAGTAATTATACCGTCTGTACTTTATAAACAACCTATTTTGCAATAATACTTACTGGTCCGAGATACTTGATGCACTGAGACTGTAGATCACACCTTGAACATTTCTCGAGATTAACTTCTTTCCCATCACCAATATCTAGCCTGTATTTGTTGTAGTGCATGAAGAAATATGTAAATAGCTTGTGACTATGATTAAACTAGCAGATATATCTATTGGATGTAGAGTGTATCTATACCAGTAGAAGAATGGTTGTGAATTTTCGCTTTTGCTCCACACTTCGTAATATAAATATAGGTTGATACCATAGCGGTGGCATGGGTCAATCTGAATTTTGCATGAAAGGAAAGCTATCAAGAAAATTTACTAGAAGAGATTGGAGCTGCACAGTTTGCAGGGAAAATGGAAGTCAATCACTTACAGCTTCTAACCAGTGCTTAAGAGCTAACTTTTGAGCTTTCTCATCCTTCAACAAGCCCTTTCCAATCTACAGCAGGAGAGTTAATTAAGTGAAGGGTGTAGCAAAACGAATTTAGCCATTGCAATATGTTGGAAGAATACCTTTGAAGCTCTGGTCTTAGCCCGTGTCCACCGTGAAACTGCTGACTCTGTCTTTCCAATGTCAAAGAAAGATATGGAGTTTTGTTTAAGAGCTGCAAAATCTAATGCCTTCCACCTTTACAACCATTTAAAGCAATGATCTTCAAATTAGTTTGATGAAGAAATTTATAAATATACCATAAACACAAAACAAATTATAGACAGAGATAATTAGAATTAACCAGATTTCCTCAAGCATAGCTGCACAATCTGCCAGGTTCCTTCTAGTCCGATAACTCTTATAAACCTTTTGAACATTATTTGCAGATACATGGGACTTGGTAACTGGCACTAGAGACTGCATGCTTGTATGAAATACGTAGAACTCCTACTAAAGTGAGCTTGTGAGGTTGTTTAAGAATATGCAAATTCTTCTTAGTTGTACCTGATGTATACGTTGTTAGAATATAAACAAGAAACATAGACATATATAGAACAAGTCCAACAATTTTACTTCAATGCAAACTAGTCAAAACATAATGAGGAGTAAGTCATAGATTCAAGTTTTCTAGTTACTTGTACCGTGACCTTTGAATAAATTTTGATCCTTCAAGTGGGTTGCTACGAATGGAATGAAGTTGGTACACATCAAACTGTTTACTTTAATTTCTTTCATCTTTTTGTGACCTTAGCAGTTCATTGTAAAGTGGGACTATACCGTATCGAATTACAATTATGTAAAAAATATTTGTATGAACATAGATGTGTTGCATTCATTTGTTTAATATAAACAAGAACAAAATTGCTAATATTCAAATGTGAATTACTAGCACTTGATCATTCTTACGTCGGTTTACCAGTAAGTCCTTCATTGACTTTTACCATTTGTACAGTGTCATTGGAACTTCAGTAACTTTTATCATTTGTTCTCTGCAATTTCACACAATTTTAAATCACCTATAATTCATCGTTTGATCTGATTTTATAAAAATAGTTAATTTCAGAGGAAGTCATCGACGCTTCATTCCACCCCGTATTCCAACTCACTAACTCGTGATCTAAAAGTTCAAACATTTTCCACAAAAAAATTCTCTCAATCATAAAGGAAATTATTTCACTGTTTCAACAGAGTTGCAAAGGATAATACCTGACAAATTTAGTAAAAAAAAGGAACAGAATTCGCTAGAGGAAGGGGTTGAACCTTCGACCTTGTGGTTAACAGCCACACGCTCTAACCAACTGAGCTACTCCAGCTGCTTGTTTTTTCGTAGTAAAAGGTCTATAATTAAATGCTTTATAGAGCAATCACTTTGTTATTATTATTATTTTTTTTTTGGTTTCCCACCTGGTGTCCTCGTTGGAGTCCGACTAATCCGGATTCGCTCCACGTAGGGCTCCATTCGGAAGCGTTCCCCACCAGTGATTTTTTCATACCCATGGCTCGAATCTGAAACCTCGGTTAAGGGAAGAGTAGCCCCATCCGCTACGCCACATCACTTGGTGGTCACTTTGTTACTTCACATACACTCTTTACTGAACGGGTGAGCAGAAAAAAAGGCAAAACCACAAACTTTAGCCAGAATTTAATTGGGACTAGTATCTAGTTGGACAAGAATTAGAACCACGAAAAGATAAGGCCAAAAAATTTGATATATAGCCTCTAATATATTACCTATCCCCTTTAGGTGTAATATTTTAAGACCAATGTTCAAACTGTTTGAAAAGGTCTAAAATATTGAACACAGAAAGCAATATATGGCCATTGAATGACAGAGACCACAGTGTATAATCAAATCATTCACTGATTGACGTCAAAATGAAATAAAACAGTACCAAAATGAAACCAACACTTTGAAATATACATGATGTTTAATAACTAACGTTTGTCACTACATACTTTTAACCCAACAAAATCCCTCATTTATCACTAACCATTTCCTCTTATAAACACATTGACTAAATTGATCTTACTATTTCTTCAATCTTTAATTCAAGTACTAAGAATAAAAAAAGTCCCTATAGCACCCAAGGTCTTAGATTCAAATTCCAGTCGAGGCAAAAAATACTAGGTCTTTCTTCCCATCTATCCAAGTCTTGGTGGATAGAGTTACCTAGTATCTGTTGCTGGTGGGAGGTGGCAGGTATCCGGTAGAATTAGTCGAGGTTGCACGTAAGTTGGCACGAACACCACCGTTATAAAATAAAAAATAAAAAAAGTCCCTATATCCTACTACCTGATTTTTGTCTGTACATGCTACTTCACTGCCACTCATCAGCTAGTAGTAGCAAAAGAAAATTAAATAGTGTGCATTGAATAGTTCTTATCAGCTTTCCTTTTATACATGCTTGCTTCCTAGGTTTGGTTTCAGAGTTCTTACCTCAAATGTTAATTAAAGAACAAAAAAGCTTATTTAATTATTGGCTCCTCATTCTTCCCTATATATTGCCACTTTTCACTTAAAAAGAAGTACTCATTATTCAATGCTGATGCTGCAATCAGCTGCCCTTACTTCATATATTAGCCTAATGTTAAAAAGTCAATGGAGGGGTTCATTTAATTTGATAGATAAACTCAAAAATCCTTGCAGTTTCATAGATGTATCCAATAGAAAAATCAAGCTCTTCTTTTTGGATAAAATGAACATCTTTTGTGTCCACAGTACTATTTCCCTATACATGAAAGTAGAGTACTGAGGGATCGGTCGGTTCAACAGTAAGTTATTCCGAGATTAACAATTCTATGTGAGATTACTAATACTACAATTTAGGCATAAAATTTGTTCTAGTATTAGCTAATACCTAATACCAAACATGGAATAAATATAATCTCGAATTCTATCCCGAATTATAATGTCAATTCCTCATACCGACTCCTAACTACTTGTACATTTTATTTTGTTAAAGTTATGTGGTACACTAACACAAATTAAAATCTTTATGGTACTGAATCTATCAGACATTGATACGGTGTACTTAATTCTTGAATTAAAAACTGAAAAGAATTTAAAAGATGTCTCTGATTCTAGATTTTCGAAATATGACCAAAAGAGGGAATAGGAAGCTCAGCAGTCTAGGCACCCACAATTTTCCTTTTAATAAACCTGTCATTTTAATAGGCTGTTGTTTTCAGGTTTCACTCAGAACCTAAAAAGGGTACTTTCAGTTTCATTCAAGATTTGCAGCTATTCTATTACGTGTGCTTAGATGAACAAGAAAAGATAGAAAAGAGATTAATCATAAGGTGAATGAGTTGTCAAATAAGACAAAGTACAACTATTACAATTATTTTAAAGAATAAAAATGAAAGAAAATAGTTGTAAAGTTGTAGGCCTTTTTGCCAGAGTAGAATCACTTGTTTGAGAAGTAAAGATATTGTTTTAACCAATACAACCCTGCAAGAAAGAGCCTTAGATAAATCCAATGAGCTTTGAGGATATAGCTTGTTGGGAAATGGGAGCTTGAGAATTTTGAGTCTTCAAGTAGTGTTAGTACTACTACTATAAAGCTATCATGATATGGACTTAGCTCCCCTTGAAGTGAACCAAGTGATCAATCTTCAATTATTCTAATCATCTGTTTTTGTCTGCTGCCTTTGTCTCTTTCTTTTCAAGACTTCACTTCCTCATATATACAAACATTTTGGTATGCTAGTAGAAATGAAGGGCAAATTCTGCTGTTTTCTGTTAATTATATGCGCACTTAGTGTTAAAAGCAGGCCATTGGTACCAAATTCCTACTCTTTGCAGAGCAAACTTAGTACAAATGAGGTAACTCTTAACTTCCTTTTGCCTATACTTGTCCTGGTTTTCTTGGTTAATGCATCAAAATGTTGTACCAAACAAGTTTTTTCATTTTCTTGTTTCTTTTATAGATGAGAATTGAAAGACAAGGACAAGTGAATACTGAAGCAGAAAAAAATAGTACTAGTATGAGTAACGAAGAGAGGAAAATGATAGGATCAAGTCCACCAAGCTGTGAACACAAATGCTATGGATGTATGCCTTGTGAAGCTATACAAGTACCTACCAATACAGGTCGAATTGGAGTTCAGTACACTAACTATGAACCTGAAGGATGGAAATGCAAGTGTGGCCCTGCACTTTACTCTCTTAGAACATCTATAGTTTTAACTCATTGTCGTAGTAATTATAGCACAAATAGAGAGTAATATATCGTTTGGATTTAGTTGTGGAGCATGAGTATGAGTATGTATAGTGGCGTAGAGAGATTTTGATGTTACTAGAATTTGTGTTAGAAAAGAAAGAGCAAGTTTGTTTCACGGTCCGTATGATAGAAAGCTCGATCGGCTCAACTCTTTGTTTGATTTTATCCAGAGTTATTTACTCCCAAATTGCTGTTTCCACACTTGGTTCATTACCCATTTTGCTGTGACTCTCATTAATACAAGAAGCTTATTTCAACTGGACAAAACTATGCTTAACAAGCTCTAAAAAAGAGATGAATCAACCAATGAAATTTTGTTGGACTCCGATTTTTCTATGTTCTAGGGTGATCCACTGACTTAAAACGTTTGCATGATTAATTATTAGCCAAATATAGGGATGGCAACAGCAAAAAATACCTTTAACACATTGAAAATGTTAAAAATTTGCCACTCTTTTAATGAAACATGACCATAAAATTGGTATACATGGACTCTACCCAACCCATAAATCCAGATCCCATTTGCCATTCTCTTCGTAATGTTCAGTTAGTGGTCTCCGTATTTGGACAAGTAGCATTTTCTTAAAATCCACTTTCAAAAGGACACTTCTGTCCTTTTTTGATATAGAAATATCTACTAGCCATTTTCTAACTAAAAAGACTGAATTTAAAGACATACTTTCATCAGGTTTCGAACGAATCAAACTTAAGGAAATGATATCTTAAAGTTATAAATTGAAAAACTAAATTTTAGGATATAGTTTCTATGATTGTAAATCACCTCATAAAATTGAATTGTTTTTAAATATAAAAATGTGTGTTATTTTTATTTTTTGAAAAGCTAAAGAAATGACATTGTAGCCTCCCCTGGTGACATCTCCAGAAACTTTTTCTATTGGAGCTAGAACTGTGGCAGCAACACCAAATACGTCTATTTCGCGCAAAAACCTTTTTTTTTTTCTAGATTGATTCAAACAGAAAGCGTGTCACGTAAATTGAAACAGACACTAAATTGCAAAATATTGTCTAAATGGTAAATAGCAACCCAAGACTGGCCCCAGGTGTAATTTCTTCATTAACGGCCCAATTTTAGATTAAACTATTTATTCAACCCGTCTCCCCACAGAGAATTTCCAAATCTGAATCAAAGCAAGCTTATACTCTTCACTGCAAGTCACAAAAATCCTTTACTGATCATCAATGGCCAGTTTCCTTCTTCATCATGTATGTTCTTTCACTTTTTTCCTCTTATCTTTGTGCCCTTGCCCGTCCCTGCCTGAACGCGGAATGTTTTGTTCACCGACTGTTTTTTTTTTATCTTTATTAGACGCAACATTTATTTATCCTAAAAGATCTGATATTTCAATGCTCAATTCTTTAATGATCTTATTATTGTCTAATGTATATTACTGATCATCACAATTTGATTTTATAATTTAGATCTCACTTGTTACAGATGTACATTTATAGGCATCATAGACTTGGAAATGTTTTTGTCATGTGTTATTTTGTACCTGTTGAATTAGTGAGTTTAGAACTTGCCTGCTGTGAATGTGAATGACGATGATCGTTCGATTTGTATAGGATTCATGTCCAGTGGTAAAGAACATACTTTTGTTAGATTCGGAAGGAAAGCGTGTTGCTGTTAAATACTACTCCTGATGATTGGCCCACTAACACCGCTAAGCTTGCCTTTGAAAAAGCCATTTTTACCAAGACTCAAAAGACTAATGCTCGTACTGAAGGTAAAAGGTTTGATCTTTACTTTTGTTTTGATATTGTAGGATTACTTTGCAATAATTATCAGTGAAGTATGAGTTTCTTGTAACTAGGATTTAGTATAATCTAACTTTAATGTTGTGATCTGCAGCTGAAATAACAATGTTTGAGAGCAACATTATTGTTTATAAGTTTGTGCAAGATCTTCACTTTTTTGTCACGGGAGGTGATGATGAAAATGAACTAGTTTTAGCGACTGTTCTTCAGGGTTTCTTTGATGCAGTTACCCTTCTCCTCAGGTATTGGTAGTGAAGGCTGTAATGCTTATCTTTAATTTAAGGATTGAGATCTTCTGATATGTGTGCATATTCGTTGTCTAATCCATATTATTTCAGGAGTAACGTTGAACAAAGGGAGGCACTTGAGAACTTAGATCTCATTCTTTTATGCCTTGATGAGATTGTTGATGGAGGGTAAGTCATTGGTTCTCTAATAGTGTATTCTAGTATGTTACTGTCTTTGGTTTTACTGAGTGTTTCACTTTTCATTTCTTATTTTTTCCATTCCTTTGCCTTCTTTATTTACTGTTCTTCTGCTGCTAGGGAAATTTTCGTATTACTATTTCCAAGATCAAATACATTTTAATAGTTGCTACAAATCGTGGCACACTTGATGCATTTTCTTTTTGGTTAATTGAATTTATATTTCAATTCAAATATGTGATAAATTCGAAGTGGACTACTAAATTAATTGTTCTGGCATGAGGAAGAAAATATAAAAACAAGAGATGTCGGGTGCAATAGTGTGGGAGTTGAGTGTTGTGCAAATAGAATTCAGTTCCTGGATTTTTGAAAGTTAAAGAGAACCATGAGCAATATATGTGCAATTTTTCACAGGAGTCACCCTGTAGTTATTCTAGGTGCTGTGGCTTTATTTATTGTGTATATATCGATATATAACTTCATTCTTTAGCATTTCTCTGTCCATACTCTTGTAGTTGGCCAGTGGCTTGCATTCTGGTAGCATTTTGTTGACTTTTGAGACTATAGAATTTCGCTGAAACAACACTGGCTCTACTACCCACATAGATTGTCCTCGGGGCAGGGAGAATATCCACTCACAAATACTAGATAATGTGCTGATGACTTAAATAAAGCACCTAAACAGGTGAATGGAGCCTGGAGGACAGCATTGAAATGTGCTGCTTTTTCACTTAGCCATTAATAGGTTTGCCCTTTAGACTTGATTGCTTTCATTAGCTTTGGACATTCCTTATGGAAATTAAACAATCAGAAATCTTTTCATTTGGAATCTGAACCCGTGGTTGCAATTGGAGGATGTAAACCTAGCTGTAATCCAAGATTTGGTTTGCATTTTTTTAGTTCTCTTCTCTTGTTGCCATAATGGGCTAGTGGGTTTTATCATCTTGGGTAAACTAAACATTCATTTCACGAGTGTGGTGGAAGAAATTTGATCCAAATGCTCGTTCGTCCAATATTCTGACTGTGATCTTAGCTCTCTTGTTAGAAGATACTTGTATTGGTCTAGGCATCTGCTTGCTTTTACATGGTAGATAAATAATAACTACTGTTACTGTTAAGTACCATATCATCCTATTAACCACATTGCATTCTTGCTTTGTCCATCATAGTTAACCATCAGCATTTTAGCTAAAACTTTTTGGTTTTTGGAATGTATGCGGCAGGATGATACTTGAGACTGATGGTAACGTTATTGCTGGAAAAGTTTCCAGTCATAATTTGGATGATGGAGCACCACTGTCTGAACAGGTTAGCAACATTCTTTTATTGCTGAATCATACGTTACCAGAGGTACAATCCTTAGGGAGCTCTACAAGCTCAAGTTCATGTGTGTGTGTAAATCATTTTATCTTTTCCTTGACCTCATATAAAGGTCTTGGGAATTTCATGGGTGATAGGAAGTATCCATATAGTAATCCACCCTTGTGTAGGTTTGGTAATCTAGCCTCCCAGGTCAATGTATTGTGTTGGTTAGGCTGAAAGTTTAAGGGGCATTGCTTTGTGCTAGTTAGGCTATGCTTAAGACATCCAATACTCTTAAGCTTAGGTAGAGCCATTTTGCAGACGACGTTTTCTACACAGGGTTTGTCCCAAAATGCTCAATCACCATGTTTCGGTAAAGAAAAGTAAGATCTATAGTTTAGTTTTTCTTTTTATTGAAACCTTCACAATCTCTCTTTCCGCTTATCAGAATCCTTCATTCTAAAGTGTTTGGTTTGAGTTAGTAGTACTATTCTTTCTAATTGTTTTAATGATTGATATGGATTAAAATATAACAGCAGTCTGTTATTAGCTCTTACTTCTCGTACAATAGCCAAACAATAGAGTTATTATGAAGTAACAGTTTGTTATAAACTTGTTAATGTGATTTACAATTTTCAGACAATAACTCAAGCATTGGCAACAGCACGCGAGCATTTGACAAGATCTCTTCTCAGATGAAAACTTTCTAGGATTACCAGAGCCATTATCTTTTGGCATAATTCTTTACAACTATTATATTTGTAGTCATTTTTCTTTTGGATGCTGATACTGCATATCCTTAGAGTCGTTTCATTTTATACCATTTCAATACTCTGCTGCTTATTTTCGGTTTATACTATCTTGTAATTGGAAGCCAGCCATCGTGCATTTTGGATCAACATATTAATTTTCGTGTTTCCTTGGATTCTTCTTTTACCTCGAAGTTAAATTATTTACTCCTAAGCTTATAAGAGTTCAGCAAATGAATGGTTCATTTCTGAACAATTGAGAAGAAACAAACCATAGTAACAACTTTGAATTTCATATCTGATGCAGAATTTCCTCTTATTGTTCGCTACTTCATGCGTATACCGACTAGTTGGATATTAATACGAGTTAGTCATTGGTAATAGAGCGGACCTAGGATTATTATTTTTTCTAAAAAAAAAAAAAACCAGTAACTCAATCGAATGTACAAATGGTATCGGATACGAGAAGATATTTCTTTTTCTCATTTGAGATTTGGCCATGTTTATTTAAAGAGAATGAGGTGGTCATGTATGTTGTCCCTTGAGATGAAATTGGTGACAAGACTTGCAACCACGCCAAATTGCGTCTCAATATTAAAGAACGACTAAACAATTCTGGGTCTCAATATTATCCAAACTTGAGAATGAACTGGTAAAATATACTACTACTAGAAATTAGTTATGCAATTAGTATACACTGTGCTCAAGGAAAAGAGGAAATGGAACATAAAGGGGGAAAGATGGAAAAGGAAAGAGGAGAAAAAAGGGAATACAACAAATACTTTGGATGACTAGATGCCGAGTAATGGATTGAAGTTGAAAGGTTAATGATAATTTTGATTCACAAAAGGATGTAAAGTAGAACAAGTAAACGTTTCCTTTCCCAAAAAAAACTAAAGAGGTATTCGCAATTTGGTAAACTAGAGCTTAACTCTCTTCTTATTTAAGAGTTAGAATAATACACGTTTAGTATAAGAAATTTAATCAACTGTCTATTTCATATTGTATTGCATAGACATGCGCTAAATATGTCGACAAAGTATAAGTAACATGTATACAAGATCCATTAGTTTGATATAAATACTAAGTTAGCCTTCAAAACTTCTCACGACAGGTCTACCATGGAAACATCATACAACCAGATATTCTAAAACTTATGATCTTTTTCAGGGATTGCATATAAAAGTTTTAATTTATAAGAAGAAATATTATTTTGTAACATAAATAGTTAAAAAAAAAAGAAACGTGAATAATAGAAAGAGAGGGAGAGAAAAGCCCCGTAAAATACTGGCATTGCTTGGGTACGTAGGATCAGAGAGAGATAGCACTTGTTTTTCTTCTCATTTGTAATCATCCTACGTAAAAACATCTTCCTCTCTTCTTTTTTCTCTTTCTTTCTCTTGCATTCACACGTTGTGATCTTTGCATTGTTGCATTTTCTTCTTTCTTGATACCTTTCAGGTAACCTTTTCTTGTTTCATATTTCTTGTTTTCTCTTCATGTTAACAAATGGACAATGTATTTCATCCAACCCCATCTTGAAACTATTGCATTCTTGTATTTCTTGAATGTGTTATTCTGCATTTCGTTTAAAGGGTCGATATCTTTTGCATGTTTGTGTTATAAATTCGTTCAATGGCTGCTGCATAGCTGAATATTTTGTTAGCTTCTATGTTTTCCATTTCTTGATATATCATGTGTTGTGGCACGCATTATCTTGCATATAATAAATTTCGTTTGTGGATTTTAAGCTCTCAAAATTATCTTTCAATTTATTGATCTATGGATACAAATTTTATTCAGATTAGCTGATACCGATAAAATCTGTTTTTTCGGGTGTTTTCAGGTTGAATCTTGGAGACGTTTAACGTGAGACCTTGTCCTGACTTGTTCTTGAAATCCTAGTTCAGTTAAAGCATGCTGTTCTGCTTGAGAATACCGTTAAATTGTCTTGGTGAAGGCAGCCAATAGCCTATACTGATGTGAGGTTTGGCTTGAGAGGAAAGGAATGGCAGGAGGTAGGATAAGGGCAAAGATTCGTAGGAGTAGTATCTATACATTTGGTTGTCGAAAGAGGCCACCTACTAGTGAGGATGAGGGTCCTCATGAATTAGGTCCTGGTTCTTCAAGAGTAGTCCATTGTAACAAACCCCATCTCCATGAGCAGAAACCTCTCAAGTACCGGTCAAATTACATATCCACCACTAAGTACAATGTCATCACGTTCCTACCCAAGGCGTTATTTGAGCAATTCAGACGTGTTGCTAACTTGTACTTTCTCATGTGTGCAATTCTAACTGTCACAACAGATCTCTCACCATTCGATCCATTCAGTACGGTTGCTCCTTTGCTCTTCGTTGTTGGTTTGAGTATGGCGAAGGAAGGCTTGGAAGATTCAAAGAGATTCATACAAGATATGAATGTAAATCGTCGAAAAGCTAGTGTCCACAAGATGGATGGTGTGTTTGAAGACAAGCCATGGATGAAGATTCAAGTAGGAGATGTTGTGAAAGTGAAAAAGGATCAGTTTTTTCCAGCTGATCTACTTCTTTTATCATCTAGTTATGAAGATGGAATCTGTTATGTGGAAACTATGAACTTGGATGGAGAAACAAACTTGAAGGTAAGAAGAGCTTTGGAGGTTACTTTACCATTGGACGATGATGAGGCTTTCAAGGAATTTAGTGGAACCATAAAATGTGAAGATCCCAATCCTAGCCTTTACACTTTTGTTGGCAACCTTGAATATGATCGTCAGGTTTATCCTCTTGATCCTAATCAGATTCTTCTCCGGGATTCAAAGCTTAGGAATACTGCTTATGTCTATGGAGTTGTAATATTCACTGGTCATGACAGCAAAGTTATGCAGAATTCTACAAAGTCTCCTTCAAAGAGGAGCAGGGTTGAAGTACAGATGGACAAGATTATTTACCTTCTCTTTGGCCTCCTTGTCTTGATATCATTTGTCAGTTCCATCGGCTTCGCCATAAATGTTAAATTCGACATGCCAAACTGGTGGTATCTGCAACCTTTCGACAATACCAATAATTCGACTGATCTAAGCAAGCCTGAATTGTCTGGCCTTCTGCATCTGCTCACTGCACTTATTTTGTATGGCTATTTAATTCCTATATCCCTCTATGTTTCCATTGAAGTCGTGAAAGTCCTACAGGCATCATTCATAAACCAGGATATCAGCCTGTACGATGATGAGACAGGAACTCCTGCTCAAGCTCGAACTTCAAACTTAAATGAGGAGCTGGGACAGGTTGATACAATCCTCTCGGACAAAACTGGCACTTTAACGTGCAATCAAATGGACTTCTAAAATGCTCTATTGCTGGTACTCAGTATGGAACACGTGCTAGTGATGTAGAACTTGCAGCTGCAAAGCAGTTGGCAGAGGAGATGAGTGGGCAAGATCTTGAATCTTCGCAGAAACCTGATCATGCATCGGAAGTCCAATTAGAGACAGTCATCACCTCTAAAGATGATAACAGCCCTAAACGTGCAATAAAGGGGTTCAGCTTTGAGGACAGTCGGCTTATGAAGGGAAGTTGGATGAAAGAGCCAAATTCTGATGTCATCTTGCTATTCTTTAGGATACTCGCAATTTGTCATGCTGCTATTCCTGAGCTAAATGAGGAGACTGGAAGCTATAGTTATGAATCGGAGTCTCCAGATGAAGTATCATTTCTTGTTGCAGCCAGCGAATTCGGTTTTGAGTTCTGCAAAAGAACTCAATCAAGTGTTTTTGTACGGGAAAGATACCCTTCTTTTCAAGATCCAATCGAAAAGTAAGATCAAGTCTCAAACCTCTCAAGTTGCTTGCAAAAGTTGCACTATCCTTGTAAGCTTACATTTTGTCCCTTTTACTCTAGGGAATACAAAATTCTTAATCTTTTGGACTTCACCAGCAAGCGGAAGCGAATGTCTGTTATTATTCGGGATGAAAGTGGCCAGATTCTTCTCTTGTGTAAAGGGGCAGACAGGTCTTTCTTTTGTCATACTTTGTTACTCTCAATTTTAGCTCCTGCTAAGTTTATCAATCTAGCGTATCACTCCCTTTCTTTGTTTAAGTTTTAAATGACACATTGTCTACTCGGATTTTGCAGCATCATCTATGATAGATTGGCAAAGAACGGAAGGAGGTTTGAGGAAGCTATGACAAAGCATTTAAACGAGTATGGGGAAGCAGGGTTGCGTACTCTTGTGCTTGCCTACAAGAAACTTGATGAGGCAGAGTATTCAACTTGGAATGAAGAGTTTACTAAAGCAAAAACTTCAATTGGCGGGGATAGAGATGCCATTCTTGAACGTGTATCAGATATGATGGAAAAAGACTTGATCCTTGTTGGTGCTACGGCTGTGGAGGATAAACTACAGAAGGGAGTATGTTCCTTTTATTACTAGAAAATGAAAGTATACATTTCCGTTCACTGTCCTTTTCCAAATATTTTAATCTACATTTTTCACCAGGTTCCTCAATGCATAGATAAATTAGCGCAAGCTGGTCTCAAGATCTGGGTTCTGACAGGTGATAAGATGGAAACAGCCATAAACATAGGGTAAGTCTCTGAAGCAGAGAAATGCCATTCACCATTTTTCATTATTTTCATCATTGGATTCAAACCTCTAAAGGGCGATACCTCTTTTCTTTCAGGTATGCATGTAGTCTGCTGCGACAAGGAATGAAACAGATATGCATAACAGTAAATGCAGACACCCAAGATTCTAAGCAGGTAGGTTGTTTGAAACAAATAGTTTAAGTTCTTCTCAAATTTGATATGATTCACGATAGCCATCATTTCTATTTGTCACTGAACAGGCTATAAAGGAGAACATCTTGAAGCAAATCACAAATGCTTCCCAAATGGTCAAACTTGAAAAGGATCCTCATGCCGCATTTGCCTTGATAATTGATGGGAAAACGCTATCTTATGCATTGGAGGATGATACTAAGCATCAGTTTTTGAATTTAGCTGTTGATTGTGCTTCAGTGATTTGCTGCCGTGTCTCTCCTAAACAGAAGGCTTTGGTAAGATAATGTCAAACTTGATTTGCCTTTTCAATTATGCCCCAACTATTCTTGCATAAGTTGACCATATTCATATCTCTCAGGTAACTAGGTTAGTGAAGGAGGGTACTGGAAAGATCACCTTAGGAATTGGTGATGGTGCAAATGATGTTGGGATGATTCAAGAAGCAGACATTGGTGTTGGTATCAGCGGTGCAGAAGGAATGCAGGTTGGTGATGCATTTTGTGGGTCTTTGGGGTATCAGATATATTAACCGCAGCTTTACATTCTTCTTGGGATTATATATCACAAAGTGCAGGTCATAGGAAAAATGTTTTGCTTTTTAAAAGAAAAATGTCCCCTTTACAGTTCTTTTTTTAAAGGTTACTTGAATATTTCAGATTGACATCCAAATTCCAATGCATTAACTCTATCCACCTTTTATTGTTTGCCATGCAATGTTACCCATAAAGTGAAACTTGACATGCAAGATTATTAAGGTTTTGAAACAATCTCATTCTTACATCAATCTTGATTCTTGAGGGACTAAACAAGGCCAAATTTCCCTCTTGGTTAGTATATCCTCTTGGATGCTGTTACTGGGCTTAAATACTTATCAGCTTCTTGCAGGCAGTGATGGCTAGTGACTTTGCTGTTGCACAGTTCCGGTTCTTGGAGAGACTTCTCGTTGTACATGGACATTGGTGCTACAAGCGAATTGCTCAGATGGTAATTGCTGCAAATCTGTTTCATTTTATGCACAGAACATGAAATACATGTGTGGCCCGATAATGTAAAATGCAGCATCAGATACCCACAAAAAATAATAATTAAGCTCTACATTACTTGGATGCTTTACATATTTCATCTAATCTGCAACACAATCTTTTGTGTGCAGGTATGCTACTTCTTCTACAAAAATATAACTTTTGGCCTCACCCTCTTTTACTTCGAGGTTTTCGCTGGCTTTTCGGGACAGTCAGCCTATAACGATATGTATATGATTCTATTTAATGTGCTTCTTACCTCATTGCCTGTAATTGCACTCGGAGTATTCGAGCAGGATGTGTCTTCTGAAATTTGCTTACAGGTGAGTTCTCGTGCAAATATTTCTTCTTGGAGTAACGGTGTCAGTCTGTTAATTTATTAAACCTTAATGTGCTTTGCAGTTTCCTGCACTGTACCAGCAAGGACCAAAAAACTTGTTCTTTGACTGGTATAGAATAATAGGGTGGCTTGGCAACGGCATCTACACCTCCCTTGTAATATTCTTCCTCAACATTATATTCTTCTACGATCAAGCATTCCTCGCTGAAGGCCACACTGCTGACTTGACTATTCTTGGTACATCAATGTTTACTTGTGTCATCTGGGCTGTCAACTGCCAGATTGCACTCACAATGAGTCATTTCACGTGGCTACAACATGTTTTTATATGGGGGAGCATTGCTGTTTGGTACCTATCTCTTGTACTCTATGGTGAGATATTCCCAGACTATGCTAAATATGCATTCAGAATCCTGCAGGAAGACTTAGCTCCTTCTCCACTCTATTGGTGTACTACCCTGGTAGTAACCTTAGCCTGCATTTTGCCTTACCTTGGGCACATAGCTTTCCAAAGAACGTTCCATCCGATGGATCATCACGTTATTCAAGAAATCAAGTATTATAAGAAAGACGTTCAAGATGAACGTATGTGGAAGAGACAGCAAACTAAAGCAAGACAAAAGACCAAGATCGGTTTCACAGCCAGAGTAGATGCCAAGATTAGAAATTTGAAAGGAAGGCTGCAGAAAAAGCATTCTCAGGTGGAGTGAACATAAGCATTCACTGTGCATTGCTTATCTTTGTCCCCCTTCTCCCATTTTGATTGCTAACAGAAATGGAAGTTGGCCATTTGCAAATTTTCCCTGGCCTTTCCAATTCATTTGTAAAGATCATTTTTTTCCAGTATAGTGATTAGGAAGTAATGTGAAACACTGTACTGTACGATATTCATACGATACATGTATAGTTCTAAGAATAGCTAATACACATTTCTCTTAGTTTCTTATTTTGGTCTACTTACCTTGTGAAAATTTTCAAAATGATTTACTTATGAAGTTGTTAATAAGTTTACATCAATGACTAATTTGGCACAGCAAACTTGTGGTGTACTTATTTCAGTTGAGTGATCTTTACCTGAAAGTCTTAACAACTTTCACTTGAAAACTAATTAGATTGAGCCAAATACTAGTTCAAGACCTAATTACCTAATCCATTTACTTTGGTTTTGTTTGATTGAGTTGGTTACTACCTTATTTCCACTATATTTCCACTTACCTTTGCAATTTTAAAGATATTGTTAGCAAATAACGCAAAAGGCAAGTTTTAATTATGATATATCACATCAGATAGATTATACAAATGGGACACATAAATAATAGTACTATGAAAGAAGGTTACATGAAAAAGTTTTGCTTATATACTAGTAGTGTAAACTTCCAAAATACACCTCCTAGTAGGTGCAACAAAGATAATGATTTTAGAAGTCCTAATAAAAGAGCACGAAATTAACTTAAAGTTACATGAAACTAATGGTGTTAACCGAAAAATCGAACCAAATCGGAAACCGACTCAAACCAAAATAAAAAACCGACATTATTTAGGTTTGGTTTGGTTTTGGTTTTCAATTTCAAAAATCTATAAAATTTCGTTTGGTTTCGATTTTAAGCAAAAAATAACATAACGAAATGTATGAGATAAATACCTTCTTAAAAAATAATTACACATATAATTATGTGTATTTTTACAAAAATTTACATCTTATGTTAATTATTTGCACTCTTGAATTCTAGTCTAGTTCCTCACCTTTATAGTTTTGCCTTTGTTCTAGTTTGCATTCTAATCTTTATTTTGATGATAAGTCAAACAATCTATTGTATGTTAAAAATAACTTGTCTTGTAGTCCTTCATTGTCGGTTAATTCAATATCATCAAGATATCTCTTCAATTTTTTCAAAAAAAAAAAAAATCGATGTAAAAAGTTTGATTAAGTTAATTTGAAATGGTTAAATGCTTATACAATCATACCATATTTGGACTGCATATATAACTTGATTACATATATAGCTTATTCTTTTCTAGAGCGTACTTGGCAATGTGCATGTCACATATTTAGAGAAAAAATTGACAAAAATCGAACAAACCGAAATAATCGACAAAAATCGAACAAGTAAAAAACCGACTTAACTGGTTTGATTATAGTTTAAATATTTAAAAAATCGAATTAATTGATTTGGTTTTCTTTATCGACTCAAACGGATCCATAAACATTAAACACCCTTGCCTGAAACCAAATTATCTTAAAAGTACTATTGAAAATGATGTTTACTTAGATAAGAACATAACATAATTAATTGTTCCATACATGGAATTAGTGGTCCATTTCGAGATGCATATAAAGAATTTATTTATAAAGGACCTACTTATATGACTAATATAGTACTATATTGAGAGTACAATTAATTGATTAGCAAAAATGTATAGAATTCTTTGTCACACCAATAATATTAACAGTAATAACAACAACATGCCCATATATTCATGAGTGCGAGATGACCGTCTGGTGCACGGGATATTATATAGGCAGCCTACCTGATAATATGTTGAGTCGGGTTAAAATGAACTCGTAGTAGAATTGGGTAACCCACGAGAAAAAAGGAAAAAACGTATAATAATTGCAGTAGTAAGGAAGAAGACTAATAACAAGAGAGAGAGAGAATAATATTATTGTTGAATTCAAAATTAGATCACAAAATAGAAACACTAATGTAAAATTAAAAAAAGAAAATGTTTCTTCTCCTTCTCCAAAACCATGAGGAGCCAAAGGGACAAAAAGACAAAAACCTGAAATCTTCAAATTATTAATTATTATAAAATGTTATTTTATCCATTCATTTCTTTATAATAACTCATCATCTTGTAATTGACCTAATTATATCTTTTTATTTTCATCTTTGATCCCTTTTTTTGTGTATCCTTTAATAATGGAGCCTCGTGTTGGTAATAAATTTCGGCTTGGTAGAAAAATCGGTAGCGGTTCGTTTGGTGAGATCTATCTCGGTATAACAATTTTTCAATTTTGCTAATTTGTAATTAATTTGTTTTATTTTTGTTCCTTTTGTGGCTAATTGTAATTTTGTTTTTGTTTAGGTACTAATGTTCAGACTAATGAAGAGGTTGCAATTAAGCTGGTAAGTATTAGTTAATTTTTTGTTTGTTCCTTATTAGTATAATTGCGTATTTTTTAAGCTTCCTGATTGCCTAATTAAGGAATTTGAGCTGATGTTAGTTAGAAAGTTGGAGTCTTTATTGCTAATTAGTATGAATTAGCTAAGTTTTTCGTGCTTATAGTTGGATCAATCGAACATCTGCAATTATTAAGAATAGTTAATTTGTAAAGAATTCATTACACATACTTCTCATGAGTCATGATCAATTTCTGTGTCGAATATGTTACACGTTAAGTTTATTCCTAGCTGACTTGTGTATTGAATTGGGATTTTACGCTACCTGAACAGTGGCTAGACTGCTTAAGTAAAAAAAAGTTTGTTTTTTTTGTATATGCCATGTATAATATGTGTATCCTGACTAGGGTGGCTATTTCTGTAAAGTTCCGTATTGAAATTGCCTGACCACGAGGTAGATACTAAAAGGGCTTCACAGCTTTAAGTTAGTGGAGATTTGGTATACTTAAGTTCTGGATTGAAATTGTTGATAGTCGTGGCTGTGTTTTTTTCTTTTTTTCCATTTTGGCACTTAGGACACTTGGTCATTTATGACTTCCGATTTGTTACGACGTTAATTATTTATATTCCAACTGTGGCAGATTTTGGTTTCTTTATGATAAGTTTTATCTGCTGTTCTGTTTCTTAGGAAAATGTGAAGACAAAACATCCTCAACTGTTATACGAATCAAAGCTGTATAAAATACTGCAAGGAGGAAGTAATTTCTCATTCTTCCTATTGGCTACTATTGCTTCTTTACTGCACAATGTTTATATCTTGTCCTCATAAGTTGGAATTCATTTTTGACATTGATAGCTGGAATCCCCAATTTGAAATGGTTTGGAGTAGAAGGAGATTATAATGTCCTTGTGATGGATTTACTGGGACCTAGTCTTGAAGATCTCTTCAATTTCTGCAGTAGGAAGCTGTCTTTAAAGACTGTTCTTATGCTTGCAGACCAGATGGTAGGTGTGAAGTTTTTTGCACTTGTGATTTATTTTATTAACTGTTTTGGAAACTGTTTTCATCGGATTCAATTTTCAGATAAATCGGGTGGAATTTGTGCATGCCAAATCTTTTCTTCATCGAGATATAAAACCAGACAACTTCTTGATGGGATTGGGAAGACGTGCAAATCAGGTATTGAAGCTGGCAGTTGCTATTCATTCACTTGTTGTTGGTCGGATAATCATTGATTCATTACTACCATTGGTTACATATAGGTCTATATCATTGATTTTGGGCTGGCTAAGAAGTATAGGGACTCCACCACTCATCAGCATATTCCATATAGGTAAGCTCTCCAGAACCCCCAGCCCATCTCTTTTTTTAATTAATGATATGGGTAAGCTTCTTTGACTTTTTCAAGAGAGGATAAGATAATGCTTCTAATTTATGGTAGTGATATGTCCAAAGCTTGATGAACCAAGAGGTTCTACTGGAGGAAACAGCTGATGGTGATTTTGCAGCTTACCCTATGGCACGGTTGTCTCTAGTCACACAAATATATCTAAAAAGGATGGTTTCATAAGAATGAGCTCTATCTAGTCTTCTGCAGCTTTTTGTATGATATGAAGGGCCATAAAGGACGATTTCTTTTAGTTTGCACCAATTGTAGAACACTATGACCCTTTCCTCCTCCTTTCATAGATACTCAGTCCAATTAGTGTGTCACTTTTTTTACTTCAGACACTCATTGCTAGAAGAGTTCAAGATATGAGCTGTTTAATATCTCTGTATAGAACTATTGGGATCAGAATCTGACTTTTGCGTTTAGTAGAAGAATAAAATAGAGGAAAAGGTGTACTGAGAAGAGTGAGATATTTGTCCGCAAAAACTTTTTTGGTTGTAAAATGAATAAGCTATTGTGCATTTGAAGAAAATGGACAAGAGATATCCCGAAATGGTAAAATAAGTAGTTTTGGTTTGAGGGTGGTCGTACTAAAGGCGAAGAGAATTTCCGTGTTGTGTTTTCTTTATTAAAACCATAAGACATTGAATCCAAATTTACCAGCTGAATATGTGTATCATGCATTTCTTGGTATTGACACAATTTGATGTAGGGTTACCAGAATCGTTCTTAGGTGTTGGAACTTCGTACCACTAGAGTGTATCACCAATTGGTATCAGTACTTTAGTCATTACATTCTTACGAGTCATGTAAAGTTGACGGCGCGCATAAAAATCGTAAAATTATTATATCAGTCAACCCCAACTAGTTTGGTATTGAGGCGTAGTTGGTTATTTTTCCCAAATTTCCCTCATTTGTACTCTCTCTCTCCATCTCTCTTATAGTTACTTGTGAAAAGAGATGACATCATCAATCAAGTGCCACCATGTTTAATTGCCACAGAGGTGTTCACATTCTTTAGTCTAAAGATGCACTATTTACTGGAAGTTAAGTAGTGAAAGGGGACTTTTGCAATTGTTTTGTATTCAGGTGGATATTTGAGCTTGCTAGAGTCGTATTGTTTATTTTGCATCGACTTCTGTTACAGTAGACACTTTTTGGATTCTTTTCTCATGTAATCAATTAACTGAGGAAATAATTCACTAGATAATGATTGAGTTATTTTATTTTATTCTTCATCAAATACAGGGAAAACAAAAATTTGACAGGAACTGCCAGATATGCTAGCATGAATACTCACCTTGGCATCGGTATGCTTTTAGTTTTTTAAAATTTTGTACACTTTTGTGTATGTGGATTGTGTTTGTTCTTCAAGGCATCCTTAATTACCTTGTTGCTTCAACCATACAGAACAAAGCCGAAGGGATGATCTGGAATCACTGGGTTATGTTCTAATGTACTTCTTAAGAGGAAGGTGAAATTTCTTTCCATACATCTCATTTTTTAATCTGTCTTTCACTCTTCTCTCATGACATTTCTACTTACTTATTTCAAAATGTGTAGTCTTCCTTGGCAGGGGCTAAAAGCAGGCACAAAGAAACAGAAGTATGAGAGGATCAGTGAGAAGAAAGTTTCAACATCAATAGAGGCATTTTATGTTCCAAACATTTTTTCTTATGCTAGTGACGTGAATTTTAATAATGAAATTGACATAAGGACATATTTTTCCTTTTCTAGACATTGTGCCGTGGCTATCCTACAGAGTTTGCATCATATTTTCACTACTGCCGATCACTGAGGTTTGAGGATAAACCTGATTATGCTTATCTGAAGAGAATTTTCCGTGACCTTTTCATTCGCGAAGGTATGATCATTTCTTGCTTTCCTTGCAATACTTGCTCTATAGACAATGTTAAATTTTCAGTTAATGCTTTTCTCAAGAGTCCCTTCATTTTTGCTTTCTTCTCCTCTCTTTTCATGTTCTTTCAGGTTTTCAGTTTGATTATGTATTTGACTGGACCATTCTGAAATATCAGCAGTCACAGCTTGCAAATCCTCCATCTCGTGCTCTTGTGAGTACTTGGGTAGATCAGTTATGTGTTAATTGGTCTCAGGATGTTGAAATGAAATAGTAATTTTGGTACAGGGTGGTACAGCTGGACCAAGTTCAGGGATGCCTCATCCTCTTGCTAATGTTGAGAGGCAATCAGGTGTGTCTCTTATGTATCTCTACGTCAAGTATAAAAGGAAATTATAAGCAATTACATTTTTTAGAACTTTTGTGTGCACATAGTGCTAGTGGTATTTTGCCAATGGTATACAGTGAAACTGGACACTACTTATAACAGCGATTCTATAAGTTTCTTTTCTGTTTACTACTTACTGTACAGAACATTTTATCCTCAGATCAGTCCTAATAATGTGATCTTTAGCCTTAATGAATAAGATATAAGTAGTACTTAGGTCAAAATGTTTTATTTCGGATGGTGCCAGATATATTGTTCAGGAAAGTATACTACCTCCATCTGCTATTTTGCTATTCCCGGACATACAAATAACATGCTACACATGTTATGCAGGTGGTGAAGAAGGTCGGGCTACTGGTTGGTCTTCAGGAAATCTTACACGGAATAGGAACGCAGGGCTCCATTTCAACTCTGGAAGCTTAGCTAAGCAAAAAGGGACAGTTGCCAATGATTTATCCATGGGTAAAGAGGTGTGTCCACTCACTCTGTCATTCTTGTTCTTTTACAAATATCTCCGGGCTCAGGTTGATTTATTTAAAGTGGCAGTACTATATCAAATAAATTGCTGACGCTTTTACAGAATACTGGTTAGCACAAGATTGTGAGTGCATATGACTTTATTAGGCTACAGATAGCATACTTTTGTGGCATCAATTTACCAATTAGTGGATATCATCAGTTTTTTGCCTGTCCCGTTTCTTTTTATTTCTCATCTACATATCGCTTGATACTTTATGTCTTCAATATAATTGCTAAGCTAAGAAAAATACATGATAGAAACAGGATTCTGCGCAAGGTTGGAAATTGTACAGTTTGCAGAATACAGGCGAAATATGCTCATGTTTTGTGATTCTGTTGGTAAGCAGTGAAGATAAAAGAATCTTGACTGAGCTTTTTTGCAGTTATCTAGTTCTAATCTTTTCCGGACAAGTGGATCATCAAAGCGTCCAGCTATCTCCAGCAGTCGTGACCCAGTGATCACTGGTGAACCTGATCCGTCTTACACCCGGAAAACAGATGCAAGTCCAGGACATCTCCGTAAAACAACCAGTGCTGCGCACAGAACTTCACCAATTGTGTCATCAGATCAGAAGCGCAGCAACTCCACTAGAATGGATAAGAATTTTGAGGCTGCCCTTAAAGGAATAGAAGGCTTAAGTGTTAAAAATGATGAGAGGCTGCATTACTAGCTGTGCTTTATCGCAGGTTCTCTGGTTACTGTAAAGTTTGGCCAAACGATACCATCTTGGGGAAGTATGTACTTTGCTACGAGTTACCATCAAGAAAGGCTACAAATAGAAATTTAGGCGACACCAATAACATAATAAGGAGATCAACAGGTCGCAAAGCCAAATTTGAGATCCCCCCAGAATATGGTTTATGCTTGTTGTACATTTGGCGCTTTCAACGTTTTCCTCATATTTTACCTTCCGCGTTCTAAGAGTTCTTAGTATTTTAAATTGTGCTGTGTTGTGAATTCTGGAGATACTCCTGTATGTTGACGCCAATCGTATTGAAATTATGCGCATGTTTGCGCTATTGTGGATGAATCTCAATTCCTAGCTGCATATTTAGTGGACTCATGTTTTGGACTCGAGCAAGAAATATTGAGGATCGTGATAGGATTTCACTGTTTGTTCAAGCTGCTAACCTATATATTGAAACACGAATTTTGTTATTTACACTAATGGTGTACTGAATATTTTGCACCATTTATCATGTTAGAACAAAGATGTACTAAGATCATAAATGGTGAATTAACACTGAAAACCTCCAAAAGGAAAAGTATAATACCATATAAGAAAAGAAACACGATAGTAAGAACCATTTCTAGTATCTAAGCACGCATCATAGATACCAATCTTAATTTATAATGGAAAAAAGCTATCAACAAGATTAATAATAGCCCTAATCGAACTCGTTATAGTAGTAAGAGTGCAACTTCGTATAGTACTAAGAGCGTCGTTATAGTAGTAAGAGTGCAACTTCGTATAGTAGTAAGAGCGCATTTTGTGATGTCTGTATTAATTAATGCACATTACAAGTTTGAATCTAACTGGTCCCTCGAGATTTTCGATCATAAGTTATAAATGGGACTGAAAAGAAAAAAAAGAACACAAACCAAAACAAGTTAATCGGTCATCTAGAGTGAACTATGAAACTTCCTAATGAGTACCAAAATGCTCATGCTTTATGAAGATTCGCACAATCTTTAAATCTCTCTTTTCCCTTTCCCCACATTCTCTTTGTGTTAAAGACAAAATCTCCGACCCAACTGGTGGATCCACCTTACATAAGTAGTACTATTATTAATTTTTTTGCTGATTAAGAAAGCACCATTCTTGAATGGATATCATCACAACCTGATATAATTCTGTCTTTTTTTTTTCTTTTTTTGGTTGTTAAGGTGCACTATTAATGTAAGAAATCAATCTTAAGTCGCAACCCTTAAATTTTCAATTTTAAAAGTAGGGTGGTATCTGAAAAAAAATTGAGTCGAGTCTATTAGAAATGATTTCTCTATCTCTCCCAAAGTACGAGTACACCTCACCATCTCCAAACTAGGATCACACGACAATTCTAGAACTCCAATATTTCTATTAGAAAAATACCTTCAAAATATATTACATTCAAAGCCAAATTCCCAATCTGTTGTATTTCATTGATAATTTTGCAAGATCACAAGCATCTTTCTTAGCTCTAACAATTGGGATTCTAAAATCCTTTTCTCATAAAAATAAGAAAACAAAAAAGAAAAAAGGAAGAACCACATAATCTAGCTATCACTCTATGATACATTTTATATATGATCAAATGCTTAAATATGCAAAGTAAAAAAGACAATAACCCAAGAAAATTACTACTATTAGTAACTAGGAGAAATTAAAGGTATAATTTCACCAGAATCCATGAACCACATGATTGCAAGTATTCTTGATCCACCTAAAACTCTTTCTAAAAGAACCTTTCATTTTACCTTCCACAGCATAAGATTTATATCCAATAACCCTTCTTTTCCTTTGTACTTCAGGATCATTAAAAGTCCAACATCTTGATGATGATGATGACATAGCTCTACTTTTGCTCTTCTTCATCTTCACTTCTTTCTCTAGTCCTCCATATGAATAAGAAGTAGTATAAGAATTAGTACTATAACTTCTTAAATCTTGCATATTTGTTGGACCACCATAGTAACTTTCTATTTGCATGTTACCTTCTCTTGTTGATTGAGATCTAAAGTTCTCCATATTTGGAAACACAGAGAAAAATAGAAGGAAGAAAAAAGGGTATTAAGCTTTTGCTTCCAAGTTTTGAATTTGTGTAAATTTGGATTGAAATGGGAACAGCTCAAAGTGGTTGTGGCTTTAATCTTTTTATTATTCTAAATATCTAATCTTTGAGCATCTCTTTTTGTCACATCTCCTTTTAACATTATTAAAAGCATGCTTTTGACTTTTCCCAGGATAGAATGGCTGTATAACTTTTACTATAGACTTTTGATGTTATTCCCACAATTTGCATGTGTTGCATGGGAATGAATTTTTCCCTATAATCCAAAGGTATTCAGTTCTCAATTATCCAATTAATCTATATTTGTCTCATGTAAGTTTTATTTAAAAGTTCGAATCCAAAATTAATCTGATTAAAAGTGAAGGGATCATATTTCACGATTTTTTTAAAATTTGTCCTCTACTATATTAATCAATGAGCTGTCTTCACCTTAATATTTTAGTAAAAAAGAACAAAGAAAAAAACACATGCCACATATTAGTCAAATGTTGATCATTGAATATTGGATTGAAATTATTTCTTTACATTTCTTTGACAATTGAAAAACATGTAAAAAGTGGAGCGGATACGAAGAATAAGTAATATTAAGGCTTCAGAATATAGCTAGCTTCCATTTTTGAAAAGAAATGGTAGGCTTGTCCATGACCTCTTTGTATTTTAGCTAGGGGTCATTAAGAAATTAAAGGTGGGGCTTTTCCATTTATTTGGATGGAAGTCTTTTTAATATTTATTTAAGTAAATATAATTGCATACTATATTTGAAAAAATAGGTGGAAAATCCCAATCAAACAATTAAGAGCTGTGTAGACTTTGATAGTTACCAGAATGGAAGTTTGACCAAGTGTGAGAATCCCCGTTCCTATATATATAGGCACACTTTAGTTTTTTTTTTTCAGTCATCGCTATGGTTTGTATCCGAGACCTGATAAAAGTAGATGAATTTCAATCGCTCGATCACACCCCTAGCTTATGTGGGTGGCTGCACACTTGTTTTCACATTTACGTAACTTACCATCATTAATTAAGTATTGCATGTTGTTTTATACTTAATTACCAAATTAGTATATAGTTTAAGAAAAATTGTACTATTTCGGGGCCATAGTGCTATACTTAAAATAGTTAAATGGATTAGGTGAGAAGAGGGTTTTTGGAAGGAGGTCCCTGTGACAAGAGCCGGCCGTACTATAAGGCAGGTAAGGCATAGGTTTTAGGCCTCACAATTAAGGGACCCCTTTTTTTAATTACTCTTAATTGGTTAATTGTTTTTTTTGTTTTAAAAATAGTATTTCAAAGTAAAAATGTACAAAGTTAAAGTTGTACTATTTGATATGCATTTCATCTTAAAAAGGTTAAAGTTTTGTAAGTGAATACAAATATTTTCACTAAAAATTCGAAAAACTAGTCAAAATCACTTTTCATTTTTGAAAGCTCAACTTAAAAAAAAAATCCAAAAATCTCAATATTTGATGGTCAAACAAATTTTTCTTTAAAACTTGTGAGTTTTTGGAGCTATTTTTACAAAAATCCCCTAATCCATCTTCTTTACAATCATTTTTCTTAAAAAAAAAAAAAACTAGTTAACGTTTTTTTAAGTTAAGACTTCTTGTTAAAGTTTGGCTTAGTATTTTTAGCATCGAAACCTCGAGTTCACAAATTAGTGTAGCTTCTCTATTTGGAAGAGCGTGTGGACCACAACTTTTTATAACATTTTGTTAGTGTTGTTGTTATACATGTTAAATCACATATATATGGTTAATAGCAATAGGCAATGGCATCATAAATATAATTTTTACCCCTATAGTCTATACTAATAGTACTAGTTATAGGTATGACTCTGAATTCCAAGAGTGGGGCTTCACTTGCTCAAGAAATTATTGTGTTTCAGATTGTTTGGCAAACTATATTGCTAAGGTAACAATTACGCCTTGACAAATGACATTTAACTATATCCTTTTCTTTCCTAACTAAGTAGCTTTAACTATCAACAAGCAAACATCTATATAACAAATTCTATTGTAGCTGCACCACGTTTCCGCTCTTGGTTTAATTCCAACGGAAATAAGATCAAAATAGAACGCTTGCACTTAGCAAAAAGTACTCCTATTGCACCTAGGGGATCCACCTAGTGCAAGTTGGAGAATATTGGAGATAACATTAATCTGATTTATAAGAAGACTAATATTAAATATTAATAGAACTGTACAATGATATTCTAGATTATCACAATTAAGTTAGTAATTACTACCAAGAGTTGTGGTGGAGTAGTAAGTACTCATTCATCTTTAACGAGAGTTCTCGGATTCGAGCTTGGAAAAGGAGTCGCCTTTAATAGGAAGTGCTTTATCCCCAATATAGACTTTCCGGTGGCAAATCTGGATTAGTCAAGTCCAGTATAAGTACCGAATAGCTGGTGTGCAACCAAAAAAAATATTTAAGTTGTAATTACAAAAATTGAGTATTTTAAAGCTGTTAGCAAAAATGTTGCAAATTACGTGCCTATCTATTTATTAGGAGTACATTCTAATGTTACAAAGTTCATCCTTAGTTGGACCACCAAAACAACAACATATTTAGTGTAATTCTAGTTCATGTACACCACATTCTCAAGAAAAATAATTTCACCAAATAGTCATTTGGCACGATATTGTCTAACTCTTGTTTCCTTTTTTCAAATTTGTGCAACAAAAACCACTTTTTCAAGTTTCGACACTCTTCTTACCCATAACTACCACTTCTACAGGTTCAATACTCATTGTCCCGCCATCCGTTAATTTATCATAAAGTTGCTTAAAAATTTCCTCTAAGCTAAAAGGATGGACTTTGCAGTGTTCAACCCTATGGAAGAGATAGATTACTAGAAGTAAATTCCGACATGTCAGTGAAAACGTACATGAAATTTTTAACAGTGGCTTATAGTTTTAATGATTCGTCAAAATTAGTGAACATATGAAATTTTAATGGGTCCGTCAAAGTTTGTGATGATATTTGATGTTGGGCGTATATCTTATGTCTCGGCATTGATTTCTTAGGTGTTGGAATTTTGACTTGTCTCACTTGTTGTTGTTAGGTATTGGAATTGTTTCACCTTGAGTAGTTCATGTGCCGTGAGTGGTGATGTGCTTTTCTTTATTCTCGTGCTTGCATTATTGGTCTAGAACTTGCCCCGCGTGTGTTCAAAGCGAAATCCTAGGTTTGCTCTAGTCGGGAGATGATACAGGCCTTCTTTGATAAACCCTTTCTTTTGCAGCCTTGGTTAGCCAACCAGTTCATATATATCCCTTGTAATCCTTTTTGAGCCTATTAGTTTTTGTTGACCCCCACATTACAAGCCTATTCCCTTTGTTCTTAATTACCTTCTTTTTGAACCCGTACTCCTTAAAGCACTTTAATTGAAATATTGTTGTTAGTGGAGTTGTGGTTGGTGGAAATTGATGGCTTTTGAGTGGAATCAATAAGAATAAATTTATGATGGTATTTTTGAGGAAAAAGTACATTAGCAAGGTTGAGGAAAAAATTGACAAATGTTGAAAAAAAAAAAAAAAAAGAATCAAAAGTGAAAGAAAAAAAAAGCAAAAGAAAAAAAAAATTCTCAATCCTTGCTAGTGCTGTGTACATTGAAAGAAAAAAATACTAAAAGGGAGGGAAGTGTTTGAATTGATGTTCGGATGGTAGCTCGGTTGTTAGTGTGAAGAGTTGAGCTATAAAAAGTGGAAGTGATATATTAAAGTGCTAGGGAGGTAGTCATTTAACCATTACCCGTCCTTTGGCCTACATTACAACCCTTAAAGTCCTAGTTAATCCCGAATAGGAGCGAACCTACATTAGTGGAGTCCTACACTACGGGCAAGCCTATGGTACCATTGTGTGGCACTTGAGATTCTTTTTGAGGGTGAGCGTATTCTTCCTATCTTGAAAGTCCCTTATAATTCAGTTGATATATTTTTGTGTGATTGGGACTAGACATTGATTGGTGAGGGCACATGAATTATGAGAGGTTGGAGCTTTTATTAGGCCCTAATCTTGAGCGAGTGGACATGTCGTGAGTCAGTTGGTGTGAAGAGTCATTTCTTGAGGCTTGGTTGTTGCTACTTGACGGCTTGATAATCCTTGTTTTCTAAAAGTGTGGTGTGCAAATATGGGGAGTTGTGTGCTTGTATGTCTAGTGGCTTATTGTTGGTATCAACCTATTTCATAGGTGCGCTTCCTTGAAGTTCTTGAGTTGGGTAGTTAAGACCTGTTGAGTATAAGTGTGTTGGGTTTGTTTGTTCGGGGACGAACAAAGTTTAAGTGTGGGGTGTTGATGTTGGGCGTATATCTTATGTCTCGGCATTGATTTCTTATATCTTTTGTGTTATTTTCAGCGTATTATGTGCCCAACAATGTGAGATTTAAAGTAAAATACTAACTTGAGGTGTTTGGGTGTTTTAGGAGCAAATTGAAGGAAATTGGAGCTTGATTTGGACAAGGACAAGGAAGAAGCAATGGATACAGCGTTGGATGCTTGGCATGCTAGGCTGTATGGACGGGGAAGAGTTGCAAATATTGAAGAAATTGAGAAAAGGAGCGCATACAGCCACAGATGCTTGGCATGCTCCGGTGTATGCGCCGTAAAATAGTCCCGGAGCTACCAGGACTAGCTTAAAACGTGTATTATTAGAACCATAGTAGAGGCTAGAGAACCAAGATTCATCAATTGAGTTGTAATTCTTCTTCCCTCTTTATTGTTTCATGAATTCTAGATTATTTTGTGAGAAAGCTAACTTGTCTATGAGTAGCTAAACTCTATTATTCTAGGGTTATGGGTTAACCATGAAATTTGTACTCTGAAGTTGGCTGAATTATATTAAATTTATCAGATTGAGTTGTTTATTTAATTCTGCTCTGAATTACTTAATTTCCTGGCCAGTTGTTAAGTATTATCCATGAACCTAAGGTTGAACTCGAAAGTGGGAACCGTAGGTTGCAATAGAATTAAATAAAGCATGTTCTTGAACCCGGGCATCGGGGAATGGTTTCGCGGTTAGGATAGAAATATACCTAACAGTCATGCTTAATCAGTTTACAGGAAAAGCACATGCATTCTCGTTAATTCTAATTCCATAGACATATAGGCGTTAGGTTGGCTTGAATAGGCGAGCAGGGTATCGAAAGAGCTCTGTGAGTATAATTAACCCTTTGATTAGCGACTCAGATAAGTAAAACTAATTCAATTAGCGGATGAGTGCAACTGGATTGGTGATCGTCCCATAATCCTGGAATATTTCCTCTCACTGATATCTAGAACTCTCGAATTGTCTTGCATTCTATTTACTTCAATTACTTTTAGTTAATTAGTTAATTAAACACAACTTGAAATCTGGTTAAACTCTCTTGAACAATACTTGAATTGAAGTTTGTCTAGTAATAGTTAATCAATAGTCCTCGTGGGAACGATACTTTCTTATCACTTTATTACTTAATCGACCGCGTATACTTGCGTGTGCGTTTGGAGCGACAATATTGTTCACCACTTCTCCTGAAACTTGAAAATTGAAGTTATTCCTACACGCATTATAAAAAAGAAGAGGGACAAAACTTAAGTAGTACGCAATAAAGAGCCTATCTGCCCAGAAAGTGCATGAAATGCCACTTTTACCACTGGTCTTTGGGCACAGGCCACTAATATCAAAATATTTAGTTTGTAGCCACTTTCGCTTAAAGAGATAGAACTTTGATCCATAGGCCGGATTGAAGTTCAGTCCTTAAAGATTGAACTTCAGTCCAGGGCCATATGGATAAAAGTTCAGTCCAGTCCTTAAAGATGGGACTTCAGTCCAGGGCCGTATGGACTGAACTTCAGTCAATGTCAGAACTTAAGTCATGTTTATTTAATAAAGGCCCAAAAGTGACCTCTAGTATAATACCAAAGAAAATAGTAACCTCAAACCAAATACCGGTGTTAAAAGTGGCTGCTGGACGAAATTTTTACATGTAATGATGAATAAAGCCCATTAGGACTAATAAGGCCCATGAGCCCATGTCCTACATCGAACATTTCATATTCCGTCCATTAGCATATAGCTTTCGTTGATTCCAAATTCAACCATTTTCATATTCTTTGTTCTCTCCGTTACGCATTGCCTTCAATCAGTGAAGCTCTGATACCCTAGATCTAGGTAAATTTTATTCTATTATTTGTTTTTTCAATAAAAATATTGATTGATTTTGATTTAGATTTTGTAGTAACTTTATATCTACTTGATATTTGTATTCTTACATATAATTTCCACTAAAAAAGGAAGTTCGGTGCATAAAGCACCGTGCGTTCACGCAGGGTCCGAGGAAGGACCGCACAAAGGGTGTGTGGCTGTTTCCACTTGAACCTGTAACCTATAGGTCACATCGAAGACAACTTTACCAGTTGCTCCCTTCACATATAATTCTCACTCACTGTTTGATTTTGGAATCAACTGTTTGTAGCCTTGATTTGAAGTAATCCAATAGTGAAAATTTTGTAGCTTGATTTGGTTTCTATACAAAGAAAAATGCGCGTAATTCAGCTACCCATGCTCGTCTAGAGCTATAATCCAGCTTATTCTACTCTTTGATTCTTAGGACACGTAAAAATTTGTTTGATATTTTGTGTGTTTATCCGTTCTCATTTTTATAACCATGGTGTTCGGGCCAGTTTGTGCGTGCCTCGCCTATTTCATGGGTATCTCCTACCTCCACCAGCACATGTACCGGTTTTTGCCTTTGCTAGGATTCGAACCTGAGATGTCATGGTTCTTAAACTTCATTGACCACTAGACCACTCAGTGGTATATGGATTACCCACTAAGGATGTGCTAGCATTCCAAAAGGTGTTTAGGATATAATTGTGCATTGTGCGGAATGCACCCAAAATTGATGATCGGGTGTATAAGGTGTGTCTGTATGTGTTTGTACGTACGTCCATCAGTTTGACATTTTGATAGATTCCATGTGTATATAAACGTTCATGTAGATATACTTACATTTAAGTAGGAATTTTGTTATCAAAATAATGTTTGTGTTTTAAATATAAGGCGGCTCGAGGGATGGTACCTTCTTAGGCTGATTATATAAGCCTAGTAGGTTTTGTTCATTTGGCATCAAGTAGTCTTATGCCTATCTTCACTAAATAAAAGCTGTTAACCACTTCCTTTAAATTATCTGGCAGATCACATTATATCTCCCTGATGCTAAGGAACATATTGCCGATCTCTCTTGCCACTATACAGTTTTTTGTTGCTTATTCTTTAGTCCTTTGCTTTGGGTTATTTATTTATGCTGTTATGGCAGAGAATAATATATTGAAGCTGGTGAAATGGCTGACGACAGCAAGGCAACGGAGAACCATAACCTCAGTTCTGATAATAATTTAGTTACAGAGAATGGTAATGAGGTGTCCATTGATTCCTTGGCACGAAAGGTCCAAGAATCCCTCTCGCTTGCAAAGAAACATAAGTTTTGGGAGACTCAACCTGTGGGACAGTTTAAGGATCTTGGGGACACAAGCTTGCCTGAAGGCCCTATTGAGCCTCCAACTCCCTTATCAGAAGTTAAGCAGGAGCCATACAACCTTCCAAGTGCGTATGAGTGGACCACCTGTGATATGGACTCTGAGGAGATGTGCAATGAGGTCTACGTTCTCCTGACAAACAACTATGTTGAGGATGATGAGAACATGTTTAGGTTCAATTACTCTAAAGAATTTCTTCGGTGGGCACTTCGCCCTCCAGGTTACTACAGGAGCTGGCACATTGGAGTCAGAGTGAAGACCTCTAAAAAGTTGGTTGCTTTTATTACAGGGGTACCTGCAAGGATACGCGCTCGAGATACTGTTGTGAACATGGCTGAGATCAACTTTCTGTGTGTTCATAAGAAGCTCAGATCAAAAAGACTTGCTCCGGTCATGATAAAAGAGGTCACAAGGAGGGTTCATTTGGAGAATATTTGGCAAGCTGCTTATACAGCGGGAGTGGTACTTCCAACGCCTATATCAACCTGTCAGTATTGGCACAGATCTTTGAACCCAAAGAAGCTAATTGATGTCGGGTTTTCCAGGCTTGGTGCAAGGATGACAATGAGCCGTACAATAAAGCTGTATAAGTTGCCCGATCAGACTGTGACACCTGGGTTCAGAAAGATGGAGCCCCATGATGTTCCTGCAGTTACTCGACTGCTTAGGAATTACTTGAAGCAGTTTGCAGTTGCACCTGACTTTGATGAAAATGATGTGGAACACTGGCTTCTGCCAAAGGAGGGTGTTATTGATAGTTTTCTGGTTGAAAGCCCCGAGACTCATGAAATCACCGACTTCTGCAGCTTTTACACTCTTCCTTCATCAATTCTGGGTAACCAGAATCATTCCACCCTAAAGGCTGCCTATTCATATTACAATGTCTCTACAAAGACTCCATTGATTCAGTTGATGAATGATGCCCTTATTGTGGCAAAGCAGAAAGATTTTGATGTTTTCAATGCCTTAGATGTTATGCAGAACGAAAGTTTCTTGAAGGAACTGAAGTTTGGTCCTGGTGATGGGAAACTCCACTATTATCTGTACAATTATCGTTTAAATCATGCTTTAAGAGCGTCCGAGCTTGGGCTTGTACTCTTGTAGATGGAGCTTGCAGAACTCTTTGTTAACTGCGGGGAATACATTTTTGGTCAATACTGGAAGGTTTCCTCAGTTGTCCTGTTAGATTTTTGCTCGAGTCCGAGGCTAGAATTATGCTTCATGTAAAACTTTTGAGTTCTCTTTTATGCTGTGTGTGTCTTTAACACTCTCCTTTCTCTCAACTGAATCTGATCTTACATGTTGGAAGTTGGAACTATGGATAAGTAGTTCTCACACTTCCTAGGTACACTGCCATCGCACGTCCTTGAATCCATTCTTTGCTTGATTGATCCAGTTGCAGTTATGAAACAGTTAGATTACATTCAGAAATATTTAGGATCCTAATTAGGCTTATTCTGTGCTACTTTTTGTTTCACTGCACGCAAATCTTTAAGATTTTAGTTTTATGTTAATTGATTTTTTGTTAAAAGAAAAAAGATCAAACTGTGTTCCGGAATGTTTCATCAAGGTAGTTTTCAACCAGAAACAAGAGACTTGTCCTTCTTGATGACTTGCTTAAGAGCTCATTTGGGTGAGCTTAAAAGTAGCTTATAAGCTTATAGTCAATTAGTAAATGTTTGATAACTGAAAAATTTATGAGCTTATAAACTCTTATGTGCTTCAAAAGAGCCAAAAGTGAGTCTTAATTTTTCAAAAAGTGGCTTATAAACTGCTTAAAATAAGCTCACCCAACCGGACTCTAAATAATGTGCAATATATCAGTCTCACTAACGTTTCATGTTTGTGCGCAGGCATACACAAATTATGTATTTCCAGATGATCTTTATAGCACTTTTCTTTTACCATTTTCTTTTCCCCTGAGAACTGGATCTTTGTTTTTGTAGTTAAAAGAAATAAAAAAGTAGAAGTACATGATTTTAATAACTGAGCCTCTGGAGAATTGTATGTAAGCAAAATGAATGCTTCAAACGGATATGATTCTTCATTTCTATTTTCAACCTAGCCGTGTTTGACAGGGAATAGTCAGAGAAAGCTGTAACATGCTGCTGGATATCCCAGATCCAAGAGGTTGGCAGACGAGAGACCTCTAGGCATCTCGGTTCCAGGAAATAAGCGAGTAGCTTTCATCAGAGATGCACAATGAGAACAATAGAAAATAGAAAGAATTTGAAAAACTAGCGAGCAGAGTTACTGTAAAACAAATACTTCCATGGAGCAGGTTGATTAAGTATGCCAGTCAACATTAACTTCTCATCTATATTGTCTCCCCTTTGGCTAAATAAAGATAGGAAAAGGTCATTTCTATGAACAAGAATAAGTAAAACTTAATGCAAGAGTTACCTAAAGCCTATACTAAAGAGGAGCTTGGAAGTTAGACGGCTACACTAGATATTAATGACCGTGATCTCTGAAGCTTCAGGGTGGCCACAATTTTTGTCAAGTATACTTCTACAGAAAAAAAGGAACCCGCTGATAAGCGTCTTCTAATCTCAATGAGCGTATGTACAAACCATCACACACAGTGATCAAGCCAAGTAAATAATTTGACCTCGTGAACCTGGAAGAAATACCAAGACAAGAAAAGAAGCATATCTTCAATTAGCAAATCCAACCCAAAGGTCTCGAACTGTCAAAAAACCAGATCATCCAAACATAATTTAGTGCATTTGGAAACAACCAGAATACCTACATTGTTCATAGATCTCTTCGATGAGTTGTAACATTGACTCTGCATCCTCAGCCATTTCGGCCACCCTCTCCGCATCTTTAACCGCTTCAGCTGCCAAAAGAGACTTCTTGTCTGCATCAAGAACATGGTAAACAGCAATCCTAGCAGCTTCTTCCATTGTTTCACAGGAGAACTTTACAGCTGAACTTGGAGGTGGCCGTGGCTGGACATCCATTTGTTTTAGAGTAGGTGTTTTGGTTTCTAATATTGCGCCTTTAATCTTATAACAATTCTGGACCTGCATTTCATCAAGTAGAGAGAAAAATGTTAAAGCTTCACATCAAGATGTTTCCATAATCTCAAAGTGTGTGAATACTACATCCGAAACTTTCCCCTTTATTCTGCCTTCTTTTTGGGGTTGGGGGGTGGGGGTTTGCCAAACATTCTGGTGGCTTCGACCAAACTTGATGCTTAATGGCAGTACAGATAACAAGTCAACGTAATGTATCCTTAACTTCAAGTGCCAAAAAATTATGTTTCCATCTCAAATAAATTACATTTCCGTTTATAGATTTCTGTCACAAAGAACTGAACATAAGATGGCATCCACTCCATGAAATCCAAAGAACAAAATTCCAAAAGAAGGCTCTGCAACTCTCCGTAAGAGCCTTTTTTTAAATAACGGTGGTGTTCGGACTAACTTACACACACATCGACTAATTCCACCGGATACCTGCCACCTCTCACCAGCAATAGGTACCAGGTAACTCTACTCGCCAAGGCTTGGATAGATGGAAAAAAAGACCTAGTATTTTTTGTCTCCCCTTAGATTTTAACCTGAAACCTCATTGTTCTTATCCCACTTCATTGATCATTAGGCCACACCCTTGGGTGCTAAATAAGAACCTATTTCACCTTCTTTTCTTTTCTTTTCTTTTCTTTATAAGCTGATGAACAATTGGTGAAGCTTCTCCTCAGAAAAGAAAGAAGAGTAAAAGCAATTTCAAGATGCAGTCAGCCTCTCGAGCATCGGATGCATCAATTGAACCACTACTCATCAAATTGCATGGTAAAAACACGTAAAATCACCCATCATTATGAGATATGTACTAAATACTGAAGGAGGTCTTTATTAGAGCTGCAGTCAAGAACTACCCCCCGAAGCCTACTTCAAGGGATTCAAAAATTATTTACCCTTTCAAGTTTTCCTTGCAAAACAAGTCTCCTCAGCTTGGAACTTAATGACTTTCTAAAATTTTGCGGTACTTCGTGCCGGTGCTGCAATAAACAATACAGTAGAGTCAGCAAGTATAGTCAAAATGGAATTTTCACTAAAAAGTTGAAGATCAAAAGAATAGAGAGTTTAAGTGAGTAGTCAAAATAGAATTATCACTAAAGAGTTACTAGAAGATCATACAGCACTTCTCTTTGGGTTTATCTTTTTTAAAGCGGAAACAAAGGATCACATGTTGTAGTTGGATGTAACAACAAATAAAAGATCTACGCAAAAGGACTTCACATAATATATTTGGGTTCAGTGTGAAGTTCAAATTTAAAGGACATTCATGTGTGTTTGCACTACATTGAAGCCTTTCTTCTTCTTTTTTCTGTGTCATCAGTGGCATTCAAGCATCTGTCCAGCTGAACAAGCAAAGTCGCCAAGGTACTCTTTCTAACCAAGGCAGGAGCAAGCGGCTCACACCATGTGTTGTCACTGCAATTCAGAGATCCCCAGTTGTCACTCCCATGCCTCAACTGCTAGCCATCCCCTTAGGGACTTGCATTGCACAGAAGTATAAGCTTCTAATGAGCTTAGCTTGCATTGGCAGCATTGCCTTGTTATCATGGAAAAAAACCTCTTAGTGTGCCTAGAGTGCAAAAAGCTAGGATTCATCGGCACATTAAGCAAAGATATATCTTTGCTAGAAGAAAATGCCTCCCTATCTGGCTCAAGAAATCCACAACTCCTCTATGGAAAAAAGATTGATACTTATGAAGCTAAAGCAATTCATACAAATTCCAATATGCATTCTCTAGTTCAAGTGACTAGTTAAAGTCTGAAATTAATGCAAAATGCATTATGATGTCGACTGGAAAACAGAAGCAAAAACAAACATGTCTACGTGAAGATGACGAAGCCATATAAGTATGAGTTTCCCAAGGATTTCTATGCAGTACTGATAAGCTGATTGAGCTCACCTCAATAAATCCCACAATGGCACCTAGATCAGATCCATTTGAACCCTTCATGGATGACAAAGCTTCAAAGATCATATCACTATACCTGGAAGTATGGCAGAGACATCAATATATAACGAAAGCCACATAATTAAGTTTAATTTCTATAACAGGCTTAAGGATGGATCAATAGTCGGGGTACTTACAAAAATAATCATAGGAGCAGGCTAAGAAAGATACATATCCTAAGCATTTCCAGTTCAAACTAAATGCAGATTCACCAGGCTCTCATTAGGAAATCCAAGATGCCAGTACCCAATTCTTAAAACTTGACTATGAGGGTGTTTGGATTGGCTTTTTAAAATGTGCTTATAAGCTAAAAGCCAAAAGTTCCCAACTTTTAGCTTTTAGGTTTTTTCTTACTTTTTTGGTAAAGTGCTTAAAAGCTATTTTGGCTTAAAAGCACTTAAAATAAGCCAATCCAAACACCCTCTATAGCCATTCTTCCCCAGCCCAACACATGCAATATATACTTTCTCGACCTCAATTGCATTTGTAGATAATTTCATACTTTAGCAATAGACATTCGCTTTTCCCAATTTCCATCTCAATTTACACCATCCTAGTTTTGATCTTATATTGTAAAGAATTCAGGAGAAGAGAAAAAGAATAAGCTATGTGAAAACACGTATAAATGGACAAGTGTGTCATAAGTCATAACGTAATGATAAACTTCATCAAACCAAGGATATATCCCAGAAGAAAATATCTAGACATCCACCTTTTTCATAATACGAATCAAATGCAAATTCCCAACTATACAACTGTTTTGCAAAATATACTATTGAAACAACTTTAACTTATAGATTGAGAACTTTCATACAAGAAAATGCTATTTCAAGTTTCTTTGCCTATCTTGGGTTACCTTAATTGTCTCCACCATCACAAATACATTTCATTGTTTCCGGCTTTCCATTCAGTTTACTCCCTTTCTTTCTCTCCTTTTTTCTTTTGGCCCCGGGAGCCGAGGTGGGGAGGTGGGAGAGGTGAGGGTGGTGGAGGAGAAATTCCTTCCACAAGAAATTGTAATTAATTTCTTGCTCCCCTTTCACCTGGAGAGAAGGAGAAGGAAAAAGCACTAACAAGCTTATTTACAAAATTTATTTCCTTGACGTCCTTTTTAACAAGTATACGTGGACACAGATAGTTAGAGACTTCGCAAATTCAACATAGAACTGTTAAGCATACAAGTAATGCAAGAAACTAAAATGAGTCACCCACGTTGGAGCATTCTTGCCTTCTTGTGGGCTTTTGGGAGAATCATCAACAGCTTCGTTCTTGGACACCGAATTAATAGGCACAGATCTTTGAGCAGTGGAAGGTCCAAGTGCACCAATTGTAACTGGTCTAGCACGAGCAACTCCTGAATTATCTTTAGGCCCTTGGGCAGCAGTACAATTCATATTTCGCCATTTGTCCTATTTAAAAAAAAGTATGATGAAGAGTCTAAAATCTTGCTAAATAAATCCTATTACGGATGAGAGACTGACACATTTTCAATACGTCACAAATTAGCAAAAGCTGAAATTCCAGAATGAGATTAAAATCTTAGTTCCAGGAACAAAGGTTTCATTGGATATCTTATTACTAGTGTTGAAGTGTACGACCATCTCATCTAAAACCTTAAGCTGTTAGAGTGAGCACACTATTATTCATTCAAATATCTTCAACACGCCCCCTCACATGCGGGCTGATAGTCACACACTTCAACAACTAGTGTCCCCCTTTTCTTATCGAGCGCCCCACACCCAACTGGAAAACCCATGTAGATTAAGGTGCATTGCACCTTAGTGAAAGGAAGAAAACAATACTCCCTTCTGTACTAAAAAATCCTTTGATGAAATAAACTCGATATCAGACAGTTACATGCAGTTTGATGACAGATGAACAATATTATACTGATGCTAATATTCCAAACTAACTTGGGACCATGGGCAAAGGCAAGTGCCAATGGAAAATTACACTGCAATTTTTGTGGTATATTTATACTTTTGAACCCCCTTGACGGAAGGCAAAACTGTAGTAAAGTGGTAAAGGGGTCAAAATTTGCTTTAGATCATTAGGCCAAATCCTAGTATTTTTATAACACTTGTATAATTTCATGGCGCCGCCCCTACTCAGGACAAATAGGGGCGGAGCTAGAGTGCCGTAACCAGGTTCAGCTGGACTCAGTAACTTTAGTCCAAACCTAGTATTTATCATAAGAAATTCATCTAATATGGATAAATTATTAATTTAAAACACAGAACCTTCAAATCCTGGCTCCGCCCCTGCCGAACAAAGCATACTAAACACATTAGGTCTAGTTCAAAAATTACCTTGAGGTCGATGTTGGAGCGATTACTCAAAAGGGAAGCGAATTGAGGATCATTAAGAATGGTCTTCCACTTGCCAGTACCGTGTTTAGCAATACCAGCTTTTAGGGCTTCTTCTTCCTCCCGAGTCCACTTCACTTTCGGGTTACCCATCTCTCAAAAATCTACCCCCCTTTTCTCTATACGCATATAATGATACCAGATTTTGCTTATCTGAGATTTTCAAAGTACATATCTTTAAGTACCGACACTGCGGTAGAGCGGTTCAGTAAAATTGGGGGCCTAAAGGGTAACTCCAATAACAAGCCTTAAACTTGAGAAAAATACGATAGTTTACTTTTCTAGCCTTCTTATAGTAAAGTCATAAATAATTCTTTTGTAATCAATTTTTTCAAACAATTTGCTTTCAATTGATAAAATAGCTATTATATTTAATCTCTCTATCTCTATTAATTTATTCTTGAACGTCTGTATCAATTGTTTTACTTTTATAAAATCTCACTTCTAACTGCATAACGCATTCATATTATTAACATGCTCGTTTATTACTTCATCAGCTTTGAGCTTAGCTCAAGGAGCCCGTTTGGGTGGACTTAGAAAGTGATCAAACCAGCTTATAAGCTACTTTTAGCTCATATAAGTGTTTGGTAAGTTAAAAACTGCTTAAAAGCAGGAAAAAGCCAAAAGCAAGAAGCTGGGTAATACTAACTTTTTGTTTCTGGCTTAAAAGCTGTTGCAGTTTGAGCAAGTATTTTACCTTTTTATCCCTTATAATTTTTTTCAATTCCACTAATAGCTCCAAAATCCCCTCATTTCTCTCATTTCAAACCCTAAATTTTTGCCACCACCAAAATTCTCCTCCACCCCCACCGCCAAAGTTCCGCCACCGACAACCGCCGGACCGCCAGCCGACCACCGCCGTGAAATACCAACCATACGTTCTCCGAACCCTCTCAGCGTCCTCTTTTCATTTTCACCATTATTTCTCACAAAATCACAGTCATTTGACGTAGATCTAAGTTTTAGCGGCGGATAACGCAAAGCAGAAGAAAGTAAGCTGAAATTAGAATCAGCGATGAAATAATAGAGCCTGGACTAACATCATGGACACTACTACTTCTAAATCTCAATTTCTGAAATAGTAGCTCTGGCATTTTTTATTGCAGAATGGATTTAACTACTTTATTGTAGAATAATAACGTAGCTACTTTTTTGCAAAATAACAGTAGCTCTGGCTCTCGACTCGGCATAGTTTAGTACGTGGAAAGTGGTAACATAGTATTGAAAGTGTAGTAGTAGTATTAAAATGGTTACTATTACTTCTATAGAATAAAATGTGGCTAGAGTAGTCCTTTTTTTTCTTTTTCTTTTTGTTTCGGAGCTAGGAGAAATAGACTTCTTTTTCATTCTATGAAATTGTGGAGTTCTACAAAAACTTCTAATGGAGCAGAATCATATACAATGGTAAACTCATAGTAGAAATGTTCATATTTGTTCTTGACCAAATTGAATGTGTTAAAGCAATTACTGATGTTTGGTGTTGAATAACTTTGTCAAGATGGTTGTTTGTTATGAGTTGGGTGGTGACAGTAGGCTCCGCTTCTTGTAATTGTACATAATAGTTAGAATATATTGCCTATTGCGGAAGCTCCGTAAAGTTATTGTAAATTTTCACACAATGTTAATTCAAAGCAATTGGTGTGGAGCAAGTTGTCTAATTTATCATCACATCAGCAGATTCTTATATTATTTTTTGAGACCTATCTCATGTTTTAGGATGTTGTTTCAATAGTATAAATATTGTTTCAATAGTGTATACCTTTTACTGTCGATTTATCTACTTTGGTATACCTTTCTAGTATATAGTATACCCTAATGCTAAGTTATAGAAAAAATTAAAGAAGTATACTGTTGAGGTATAATCTATACTAGAAAGGTATACAAAAGAAAATTTTTTATTTCAATTTTTAATTCTGTTAGTCATATCATTTCTTCTGCATATGCATAGTATACAACTGAATTTTGGTTGGAATTTTAAGGATGAAATACATATATTAAATTATAGAGCAAGTTAAATAAGTATACCATTGGGGTATACAGTATACTCTTTGGGTATACCCTTTTGTGTTTGGATCAAAGTGTACGATGCTACCGAGCGAATAAATATTTCAGTTTTGGTTGTTTTTGAACAAAGTATACCCTTTTGGTATACCGTATACTCTTATGGAATACCCTTTTGTGTTTGGCTCCAAGTGTGCGATGATACCGAGTGAATAAATATTTATGTTTTTGTTGTTCTGAACAAAGTATACCCTTTTGATATAGTGTATACTCTTTTAGTATACCCTTTTGGCTTTTGTGTTTGGATCAAAGTGTGCGGTGCTACCGATTAAATAAATATTTCAGTTTTTGTTATTTTGAACAAGGTATACCCTTTTGGTATACTGTATACTCTTCTAGTATACCCTTTTGTGTTTGGATCCAAGTGTGCGATGCTACCGATTAAATAAATATTTCAATTTTTGTTATTTCTGAACAAGGTATACCCTTTTGGTATACTGTATACTCTTCTGGTATACCCATTTGTGTTTGGATCCAAGTGTGCGATGCTACCGAGCGAATAAATATTTTAGTTTTTTATCTTTTGAACAAAGTATACCCTTTGGTATATTGTATACTCTTCCGGTATACCCTTTTGTGTTCGAATCGAAGTGCAAAATATTTCAGAAGGCATATATATTTTAATTTTTATTATTTTTAAAGAAGTATACCTTTTTGGTATATTGTATTGTCTTTTGGTATATCCTTTTGTGTTTGGATCAAAGTGTGCGCTGCTATTGAGCAAATGAGTATTTCAATTATTTTTATTTTGAACAGAATATACCTTTTTGATATATTGTATACTCTTTCAGTATACCTTGTTATGTTTGGATAAAAGTATGAGATACTATCGAGCAAATAAATTTCAGTTTTTGTATTTGTGAACAAAGTATGCATTTTTGGAGGAAAAAAAAAGTATAATAAGATTACGGAGAAAGAAAATAAATTAAAAAATAAAAACATGGGGAGACACGAATAGTGTTAGAAATAGGAGAAAGAAAAAAGAATAAAAAACGGATAAAAGAAAAATAGTGAAAACGGAGAAGGAGAAAGAATAATAAAAGAATGGCAAAAAAAAAAAAAGAGAAAAAAAATACAAGATATGAGGAGAGAGAGGAATTGAGTTCCTTGTTTTATGCTTCAAATAAGAAGTTAATTAGCTAATGAATATAAAGTGTAAATAAGTTATGGGTATAAATATAATGGGTAAAGACATATAAATAAAATAGGATGTATGTGCATTTTTGTAAATCTCTCTTAGCTTAAAAGCTAGAGTAATTTTTTTAAGCTAACCCAAATGGGCTCTAGACTAGAAGTTCTCCAAACAAGGCTACTTTCACTAAGCTAGTTTAAAATTACAAGTACTAAAAGTTGTATTAAACAACTTGCTTCAATAGTTAAAAGTTCCTCTCTTTAAAACAATTTTTTTTAAAGTGAATATATACTCCTCCGGTCCATATTATTTGATTTTTTGATTGTTTTCATACAAACCAAGGAATCCACCTTTTAGCATTAATTAAAGATGTCATTTACTAAATTAACCTTCATCTATTTTAAAATTTACTCATAAAAAATCATGAGAGCTTTCTGTGTTTAATATATTAACAAGGGTAACTTTGGAAAGTTAAAAGAAATATCATCTTGATTTTTGAAAAAGTCAAATATTTTGGATCTAAGAAAAAATATCAAAAAATCATATAAAATGGACGGAGGGAGTATGTATTTATAGGAAACTTTGGGTCCCAAAAAGTTGGGGCCAAATGTATCCACTGCTGGCTTTGGTCTGCCGTGCATCTTATACATACTAAACTTTTCCAGCTGGTCATACAAATTAAAGTGTCGTTGTGTATAGTAATTTCTTCCCTATACGAGGAAATGTATCGTTTATTTATTAGGCTTTCCTTTTATTCACATGACATACTTTCGACACTCCTAAACAAAATCCTAGATTTGCTTTCCTTTAATAGCTTTGAAAATTAATTACAGTAAGAAAGTTCCTACGGCAAGTTATTGTACATTGAACACTATATATATATATATAGGCACCCATTAGGTTAATTATTACTTCTAGGTTTATAACCATCTCCATGAAGAGGCAATCACTCTCTTCCTGATCATCTTTGTTACGCCTTTGAAGTACAAGTACTATTAGGTGATGAATTTTTTTAACGTCTTTCACTGTAATTAATAATTATTATGATTTGCAATAAGTTAAATTGAATATTCATAGTTTATTTCGTTTTTGACGTTGTTGTTTTCTTTGGTATTTAGTTAAATTATGTTCTTGTGTGATAACACAAAATATGTTATTGTCGTAATGTTCTTGTCCCGTTCATTTGCTTCGTGCTTGTATCTTGTTTCTTTCTTTCTTTTGTTTTTTGTGTTGAATATATGTAACTTTGCCAATTTTTTCACCTTAATTGAATACAAGGAGAGAATGAATTAATAACAGAAAGTTGGTGAGTCGTGTCTTCTTTTTCTTCATAATCTTTAATTCTAATTTATTTCATTCTTTCTAGGACAATGTTGCAGCATTTTTTATTCTTTTATATTTTGATTATAAAGTGTGTCCAATAGACAATGTCGATTAATTCTTACAGTACTAGTAATATTTTTCTTTTCTTGTTATCTATGCACCTCACCATAGTTTGTTAATGATGTTACTCAAACTTTTATAGTATTGTTTCTTCCTTGTTTATGTTAAGTGATCAATTATATTATTTTGTCCATAATGAATCCAATTATGCGGGGCGCACCTACTGCAAATTACTTTATTAGAATTACAAGTTTATAAGAATATTCTTTCATCTTTAATTTTGTTAAACAATTTCTTTTCATGCATCTATTGTTCCCTGTGAACTACCATATATATAAACTCCCAAAAGTTATTTTTTTTTTTTTTGTTTGCTTTCTCTTTTAAACTATGTAAGATTTTTAAGGAAATCAAATGCTAAAATTACCTAGTGCTTCCACAAATGTAATCCATTTCAAGAAAACCCTGAGGTTTTGATCTTTCTTAGAAACCAATATTCTTCTCCATTCACTGTTTTTTAAACTTTTCATTTTTCTCCATTCTTTTCTTTACCTTTAGATTTTTAACTCGTCAATACAAACCTTAAAATTTCTTGCAAATTTCTTGTAGGTTGTGAAAGCTTTTCTCAATGGATTTTAATATGATTCGTCCGAGGAAATGCAAGGTATATGTTTCATTGTTTAAGAGTGTATGTTGTAATCATTGCTTATAATTGTAGAAGTTTAAACACTCTATTTGGTACATTAATAAAAGGACAAATTAATTCAAAAACTAATTAATTATGGAGCTCTCACACTTTGACAGACAAACATTTAATTTACTTTATATACATTCATAATGTATTCATTTGTAACTTTATTTTATAATCTTAATAACAAACTTTGATTGTTTTAGGAGCTACATTAGTTAGAAAATACAATTATTTCGTCTAACAATTATTCTTTTGTGTGGTGATATATAGCCTGCTCCACCACCTCCTCCGCCAGCACCAGCTCCATCACCTAAAACGGAGGCACCGCCATCACCAAAATGCTGTGAACCATGTCCACATGAATGTTGTTCTCATGCACGTCTACCGCCATTTTTGCCATCACAACCATCATCATTTTGGTCATGTCAACCGCCACCATTGTCGAGGCATATTAGAGGCCATTGCGATGTTGATATGGATTGGTTCTCGAGAATGCGAGGGGCGGATAGTCATGGAATGGGCTATAGGTTGAACTTTCGTGACCCTTTTGATAACTTTTACGAGGATCATACACTATCACGTTGCACTGCGTTCCAACCACTCCCTCGACATGCTCTTCCACCACCGCCAGTGTTGGGGCACCACCATGGACCACCACCACCCCTAGTAGGGCATCACTATGGACAGCCACCACCATTGTTTGAGCACCATCATGGACCACCAATTCCCTATTATCCTCCGATGGGTCATCATGAATATCAACAGGGCTACTATGGCTATGACAATCCAAATGGTTGCACAGTTATGTGATGTCCTAGGGTGACAAGAGTAACTTTTTCTATTTACTATACGTTTTTAGTTATAACTTTAATGTCCTAGTATTTTGACTTGGCGTATGATTATTTTCAATATTTCGTTGATGGGATGAAAATGTTTGTGGACACTAGTTTCAAAAGTTGATGATTGAGCAATACAATTGATTTATATTATTAGCCTAGTTAAAACTGAATTTTGAATTTGATTAATTAATATACATCAAACATGTGTAAACAGAGCCAAAAGCAAAAGCCAACATTTTCTCATCACTTGGATAAAGCATGGCAAGTAAACTGGATGAAAGCAAAAGCCAATTTCTTTTCGTCATCCAAAACAAGTGGGGAATATATCCTGTACTCAGAATAAAGAAAAAATAAAAGAAGTCGGAAATGAACAATGAAATAGATGCATTTAAAATTGGCTTTGTACTACTTGAAATTTATCATTTGTTTGATTAATTTATGTAATATTGCTTCATCGTAATAAAACCAACTTTATTGTAGTCACCGATTTGTAGCATAGTTTCAATTAGCCAGTAAATATAAATTATAAATTATATAGTAAAATGTGAATATACCGACGAAGTCTAAAGAGTAACACGAAATGAAATTGAGTCATCTTGGACAGTGAAGAATCAAGTTTTGATATTTTAAATTATTTTTAAAAAAGAAAAGACAGGAAGATATTAGAAAAAAAAAAAGGAAAAAAAGGGAAAAGGGGAAGTGGGTGGGAGGAGGACATGGATCTAAACAGATGAATATTAGTCGTAGACATATATGCTGACTAAACAATAGCCCTACGAGCCTCCATTTTCTCGTTGCATTTGTCCGTGCCCAATTCCTTACTCCAAAAGCCACCACCCACCAACACTGCCCCTTTTTAAGACCAAAAATAAATAAAAGGTAGCAGTAGTAGTAATTTTCCATTTGGAGGTGGAACCATCATCATGACTTACGCTACTCACGTCCTTCGTCACTCTAAAAAGGTCTGATTCAGATTTCCTTTTTATTATCCATTCAATTTGTCAATAAGCGGTATGTTATGTGCACCGGACTGTCCTTTTCTGTAGCTTATATTTTTGAATCTCTAAATTCTGATTTACAATAGCATGATCCACGTGACCCACACTATTTGTGATTGTGCGGCACTTGAATTCAATATAGAAAATGTTGCGATTGGACATATTTGATTTGTATGAGATTTAGGAATTGTAGCTTAGGCTTTGCTTCCAGTTGAGGAATGGATTAGTTTATTAGCGTACGGCTTTATTTTATGAATTTGGAGGCCTTGAGATTCATATAGATGTTAATTCGAAGGAGAGCGTAGTTTCTCTCTGGCAATTTGTTAGCCAAAAGCTGGCTTAATACTCATACCTAATTGAAATAACTCGTTCAGATGAGAATATTCCCATAGCAGTTTTAGACAAATCTGCTTGAGTCTCAAGCAATTGGCAGAACATTTCCATCCTGGAAATAGAATGTCTCATCTACTCGTCTGGTGTTCAAATCGCAACGGATGCAAAAACACTAAATGATTTCTTCCCACTTGTCCAAGCCTTGGTGGACAGAGTTGCCCAGTACCTATGCTAGTGGGAGGTAGCAAGCACCTCGTTGAATTAGTAGATGTACGGGCAAGCTGGCCTAGATACCACAGTTATAAAAAAACTGTCACATATACTTGCTATTTGTATGTAGTAATTTTTCCCAGTCTCATATTGTCTTTCTATGAAACAAGTATTCTATTTTCTTCCCCTGTTGTTTTAAAAAAGGGGGAAAAAGTAAAGAACAGGAAGGGATATACTCTATATTGTATACTCAGGATGCATCTAACTTGGGGAATTTCTTTTAAATGCCGTGGCATTGTCAGTCATTTATATCTAGTCCTGTCCTTTGAACATCCAAGGTTGTGTTCGACTACTCGAGTAGCTGTTCTTCTCATTTTTTTCTGTTTCCGTTGCTTTCAAATTATTTGCAGATCAGAAGTTCGTCGAACTTGTTACGGCATGACTCTGCTGTTCTTGTCCGCTGGTTCTGTAATGGCACGCGGCCTTCTGTGGAGGGACATAGCATTCCAAAGTCCTTCAGTGGTTCAGCAGCATCCAACAACAGTTGTGGAGCAGCATCCCGCAAGGTTGTGACTGGACCTCTATTTCTTTGTTGGCCTCCTTTTATAGCTTGCTTTTCCTGTTAAATTTTGAGCAATGGTATTTACATAAAGTTATCTTAATGTGTTTATAGATGTCATCCGTGGCAACATACAATGGAAAAGCTTTGAGAGCTGCAATTGATCCATGCGCCTCCACTGCTAGCATGGCTTTCATGAGAGGGTCCTCAGGGTTTGTTCTTTGACTTTCTCTTAAAAAAAATTTAGAGTAACTTTTATTGATCTCTTCGAGCAAATTCTGAATTGTCTTTGTTGTGTCAGATCACAAGTGCCTTTAAGGAGGTGTTTCTCAACTGCTTCAGGTACTTTGTAGTCTCACTTGGCTCGTTGGCTGTATAATTATTATTATTTTGATAAGTAATGAGAAAAAATTTTATATATGAAAAACATGCACTGGGCCAGTGCTACAAAAAGTAATTACTAGTGCAATTCTCTTATCATCATAGCTTGTTGGCTATATAATTAGAGAATCTGTTCTCAGGGCTTCCTCTAGAATGCTTATTAACCATGTTTTATTTTAATGGGCATCTATCTATTCACTACAAATGTAGTTTCTCTTTACTGGTTAAGATTCATGGGAAGGATATCAATGCACACTCAGTGAATTCTTTGCATTGGCTTTTCTCCTATCTTTTAGTTTAGTTCTATACTTATTGCTAGAGGGATTCTTCTTATGCTTAGTAGCTTTAATTTCGAAACATAGAACCAAAGAGGGAGAACAGAGAAACACCATGTTCGCTATTAAATTAATCTGGTATTTTTTCTGTTTTCAGATCTTCCTCCTCACCAAGAGATTGGGATGCCCTCTCTTTCACCCACAATGACAGAGGTATATAGATATTCTCACCAGAGCTCCTCAGAGCATCTTTACTCTTGTTACACTTATGGTTGTCTTAGTGCCTCACTGTTTCCATACTTCCTTTTTGAGAAATCTCAGTGAATCCACATACTTGTAATGCAGGGAAATATTGCGCGATGGTTAAAGAAAGAGGGTGATAAAGTTTCTCCCGGTGAAGTGCTCTGTGAAGTGGAAACAGTAGGATCATTTTTAGCTGCTATTATCATAATGTTGGAGTGTTTTCCCTTTTGTAATCTGGTATTTATGGTACTCACCCAATCTTCATAGGACAAAGCAACAGTGGAAATGGAGTGCATGGAAGAGGGATATCTAGCAAAGATTCTTCGTGGCGACGGGGCAAGCAGTATCAAAGTTGGAGAGGTACTAATGCTTACTCCAACTGATTGAGGTTACCAATTGGGATTTGTATCTTGGTGTCAGATAAGTTACTTTAAGCCATGTCATATAAGGTTCTCACTGTTATCTCTACTGTTGAATTTGCTCTTGTTTTCCTGGATTTCCACTGTGTGCATGTAGCACCTCTGAGCTCTTATGTAGATCTATGTAATTGACAGTTGGCTCATCTGGCAGCATATTCCACCATAAAGGCTAATGCTTTGTCCTTCTAGTTCCTACATTCGACTTATATCTTTGTTGGTACTTTGTTTCTTAGATGACACTTTGCTGAACGTTTGATATTTAAACTAATAGCTGAACAGAGAACCCGAGCAATTCCCTTATATTATGAAGTAATGCATCGGTTCAGTCACAATAGGCCCCTGATCTCATTAGTTGATGCAGCAGAACTTCCTTTGTGATTTTATCGTTCCTTGAGCTACATAAAACAACTTTGATGAATGTTGGAAATTTTGTAGGTGATTGCTATTACCGTTGAAGAGGAAGATGACATTGCAAAATTTAAGGATTACCAACCTTCAACATCAGATGCTGCGCCTCCACCAAAAGCATCTCCTACTCCACCTCCACCCAAAGAAGAGGTTGCTGAGAAACCTGTTACCCCATCAGAGCCAAAAGTTTCTAAACCTAGTGCACCTTCAGCAGATCGCATTTTTGCTAGTCCGCTGGCTAGGAAGCTTGCGGAAGATAACAATGTAATCATTTCCTTCAGTTAAACTAGTTTTGAAAATATGATTCAGAGTCAACTTGTTTTAGCCATGAGGTTAATTCTGCATTTGTATGAACATGAGCAGATACCTCTCTCAAACATCAAAGGAACAGGTCCTGAGGGTCGTATTGTGAAAGCTGATATTGAAGATTATCTTGGTAACCTTTTTTTGGCCTTCTTATATACTTATATGCTAGTAGATACTATTGGTTTCTTGTCCCTGAACTTATCTCCTTTCCTCTTATGGGAGGAAAATTTCCCTTTGAAAGTTATGCAACCATTGAAGAATCCATAATCTTTTCTTTCCTTTGATAATGTAGCTTCTGGTGGAAAGGAAGCTCCTGCAACAGCTCCCAAGGCTGAGGCAGCTCTTGATTACACGGATATTCCTGTTTCACAGATAAGAAAGGTACTATTTACACCTCACAGTATAAATCATCATATTCCCTTAATTAGCCAATGTTGGATGTTTTTTCCGTGTTATCTCCCATCCATCCCTTCTATTAAGTATTAGATATACTTTGGTTACTGGCTTCTTTACAAGCACAAGGTACTGTCCTAGTTATACCAGTTTTCGTGTAATCTATGCAGGTGACAGCTTCTCGGTTGTTGCTGTCAAAGCAAACCATTCCCCATTACTATTTGACAGTTGATACATGTGTCGACAAACTTATGGGGTGAGTATTTTTTTCATTCTACAACAGTAGAACTGAGATTTTTCTGTTATTTATCTTGCCCGCTGCTTGGTATGCAGATTGAGGAGCCAGCTAAATTCATTGCAAGAGGCTTCAGGAGGAAAGAAGATATCTGTTAACGATCTTGTAATAAAGGTAAGAAATAGTCCATGAAGATCCACTGTGCCCCCCCCATGAAAAAAGAAAAAAAAAAACAATGGTCTTGTTATCCAGTCTCGAGGGAGACAATTCGAGCCTCCTTTATGTATTTCGTGAAGGGTCCAGAAAAGAAAGTGACTATGCATGGACCTCTGTGCCAAAATTGGAGCCGGATCTCTAATATTTCTCTCACAAGAAATAGCTCCTAACTTTCTTCTGTAATTGTTGCACCTTGTCAGAAAAAGTCATATATATGACGTTGGAACTATTTGGGAAGTCAAACTATTATTTCTTTGGCTACCTTTTCCTGGGCATTAATAAAAAATCTTATAAAAAAAAGGTTGTATCTTTTGATAGGCATTTAGGCAAAGAAGTTGTAACTCAATAGTGCTTTTAATATAAGTTTCTAAATCTGTAGTAAATTTTACTCCTGCTACTTTATGTCGAAGACATCAGTGTCCGAATTTATACTGATAAGTAGGTCTTTTCACTGTCATACTTAAATGTCAATTTTTAAGGAATGGAAGTACATAATATGGGGTTTATAAAAGATATTAGTCATCAGTTACTGGTGACGTGTCTCAGAAGGATGACCTGGGTAACTTCATTGCAGGCTGCTGCTTTGGCTCTTCGAAAAGTTCCTCAGTGCAACAGTTCATGGACCAACGACTACATTCGCCAGTAAGTGGAATATATGAAGTGAGAAGACTTCTGTAGTTAAAATTTGGAAGTGACATTGATCGGGCGTCCTTTCTTGCAAACACAGGTACCACAACATAAATATCAATGTAGCTGTGCAGACTGATAATGGACTGTACGTTCCTGTTGTCAGGGTTTGTTCTCATCCCCAGCTTAGTGTTCTATAAGAATTGGACGTTTCTTGTTTCGTTCTACCAGTTAATTATATTTGATGTTGGGAAAATTCGTGGTGTTGGCAGGATGCTGACAAGAAAGGTTTATCCACTATTGCCAATGAAGTGAAGAATTTAGCCCAGAAAGCAAAAGAGAACAGCTTAAAACCACAGGATTATGAGGTGTGCATTGCAGTTTTAAAATATAGTCTTTTGCATAGCTAGACAAAAGAATATACTATTCAATCACTTGTTTCATTTTTCACAGGGGGGCACTTTCACTGTCAGCAATTTGGGAGGGCCTTTTGGCATTAAACAGTTTTGCGCCATTGTAAACCCTCCTCAATCAGCCATTCTAGCTGTTGGGTCTGGTTAGTATGTGTTCCATTGAATTGTTATATTTAGCTGTGATATCTGGTGCTTATCGACAAATTCTTAAACAGCTGAGAGAAGGGTGATACCTGGTTCGGGCGAAGAGCTGTATAAGTTCGCCAGTATGATGTCTGTAACATTGAGCTGCGATCACCGGGTCATTGATGGTAAGTGACTTGACAGGCTATCTAGATAGGTTGATTTTAGTGTTGTCCTCTTTGGAAATCAATTCATGGTAAAACCTTTTATAATTTCAATGTGATACCTTTTGTGTAGGTGCCATTGGTGCAGAATGGCTCAAAGCATTCAAAGGCTACATAGAGAGTCCAGAGTCTATGTTACTGTAGATTGATACTTCTTTTTCCTTGTCCTTTGAATTCTTCACCTTTTCCCCAACAAGTCGGATGAATTTGGATGTATGATAACAGGGATTTTTTGTGCCATGGCCTGATCTTATTGCTTGATGTAAGCATCTTTACTAGGGAATATGGCTGAACGACTTGGGAATAATGAGGCTGCAAGGCCATGTACAATTGATTTAGGCTTTCAATCACGCAGAGTGTAAACACCAGTTTTTGCTCGAGATAATTCAGTTGATTTATCTATCTGAAATAGATGGAATACTTGGAAATTCATTATGTCAATAAGATTACTTGATCGACGTCTATCTCTTTATATGCTTCTCCCAAGAGCAAGATAAATTTGCACTGTGTGAATAGTCCTTGGGATAATTTTGCGTATGGTAATAAGCTAATGGCGAATTCCTGGGTGTAATTTGCTAGAAATTTTGATATATTTGGTATGATTCCCTAGGTGTGCTAAGCTAGGTTGAGGAAAGTTCTTGGTCATTAAGCTAATTGAGACTTTAAGGATTATTTCAGTGTTAGCCTCCCTGAATGGAATGCTCGAGGATAAGGCACCTTCATTGAAAAAGACATCTAATGTAACATAATTACCATAGATAGAGATGAACGAAAATCAACTTCTTTCTTCTTTTCTTAGCTATAACTTCAACTATTTTTGTCTTAATATACTGCACAATGCACCCATATGGCTGTACTACTAAATAGTTGCAGAGTTGTGTTTGTTAAGGGATATGCTTGTTATTACAACAATTGACTTCCATAAGAATAATCATCGAAAGCCAAATTTCATACGGAATCATGAGCGAATGCAGAAACTCCTCTAACCCACATAAGAAAATTAGCTAACGCATGCCATCAGCACTGGAAATTGCTACTAGACTGCCAATTGAGCAAACACATGGGTATCTTCTCTCTTCATACTAGGCACAGCTCACACAAAATGGACCACCAACATGTAATAGGTTGGTTAGAAAAAGTAAAGCTTTCCTTTTCTGATGGAATATTTACTATAGATTGGTTCCCCTTTTTATGTAAACGTTAGTCTCAAGAAGTTGACATAAACAAGGGCAATTTGTCCCATAACTATACCTAAACAACATGACTTAAAAGAATTAGTGAAGCACAAATGGTGTTAATATTTGTTCATTTTGCAGGGCATTATTCCTTGAGCAATCTGCCAAGAACTGCATCAAGCATTGAATCATCATATAATGAAGTTTGATGCCATTTACCCTTATATAATGGAATGTAGTCCTTATTCCAGGTCATAGATTAATTTTTCAATTCACTCTACAATTAAAACGTTCTTTTGTTCCATTATTTTTTGAGTGATTTTAATCGAGCAGGACAAAAAGTGGCACCCCACTCTACTAAATCAGTTCCCTATTATTTGATTTCACATCTGAGGTGAATTAAATTTCAGCAAACTTGTCTGCTATACTACACATAAGCACGTTATTCATGACCAAGAAGCAACTACACAATTCCAACTTAAAAAAGGTAAAGAGACTGGAAAGAACAAAGAAATGCATTCCTGTATCAGACACAAGCCTCAGCTTGACCAGCTTCCTAATAACCTCCATATTTTACACGCAGAAAGACGAAAAGAAAATACCATATACAAAACCATATACACCTTTTAATTGAACAGACAAACACACACAAAACCATATACACCTTTTAACTGAACAAAGATGAGTCAAAACCAAAACTAGGAATTTACTGACTCAACCATGATTGCATCATTAATCAAATCCAAACATGACATTGAAAAACCAAGCTAAAGCATAATCTGTAGTTAGAAAGAAAACTATGCACATCTCCCTTCCTAGGACAAAAACTAAATTTGAATACTTCGAAAGGAGCTTTAACATGCGAGTGTGTGTCAGAGACAGGGACTGGATGAGTGAGAACAGAGTGTGGCTTGGAAGGATGGGGCAGTGAGATAGAGCAAGTCATCACCAGAGAATGCGTGGTTGTGGAGATTTTAGGGTGTTCAAAACTAAAAGGGCAATAAACAAGAGAAAGGAGAGAAAAAAGAATGGAGGAAGGGAAGCATGCTGTCGGAAGGTGAGGTGAGTGTTTGAGCAACTTAGAGTTGTAACTAATTAGTAAAGATATGCAGAGCATAAACTTGGTGTTGTCTTGTGATACAGTACTCAAATATCATAAAAAAAACAAAAAACAAAAAAGAAGAAACAAAGAGCAGAGAGGTAAAACTCTAGCTCGAAAAACAAGGATTAAAAGACATGTAGGCAATAGGGAAATTTGGAAGCTAAATATGATTTAGTGAAAATGAAAATGGTATTTATCCTCAAAATACAAATCAGCTTCTCCAGAAGACAGTACCAAAACCATTGATTTTCTTTATCCTATTTAGAATGCATAGGAAGTCTAACACAACCTTAGCAGCAACAGCACATAATTAAGACTTAACAACAATCATTGAATAAAACAGCCATCAGCAGGGGTGAACTTAGAATCATTTCAAAGTCCCATCCTTATATCACTAGCATGGAACTCAAAGCCCTTGCGCAATTACCCAAACATCATACGGCAGTACAAAGACCTAGCAACAATGCTCTCCCATTCTAAGTGCAGTGTCGATAAATCTATTGAAAAAACACATTTCCCTTCTAAAAACAACCATTATCATCTCATATAATACTTTTGATACTTTCCTGTTGATAAGAACTCTCATATAAAAATACCTTGATTTAAAATCTATAAAAATTCACCTTATTAGTCTCTTTGGCTAACTGAGGATGGGGCACCCTCGTGTTACTTGGTGTCTAGAGTCTTCCCACAAATACATCACAATGCATATACACATACATATATCTGTAAGTAGCAGACTTCGGCATAGCACATAATTCAGACACTTAACAACAATCCTAGAATAAACTGCCATCAGCGGGTGAACTCAGAATCATTTCAAAGTCCCAGCCTTTGTGTAATGGCTTGGAACTCAAAGCCCTTGCGCAATTACCCAAACATCATATGGCAGTACAAAGATGTTGTCACAATCTTGCAATCTCTTAAATACAATAACACTTGGAAGAAAATCTATAGACACAGAAAATCATATTCTTTTATTAACATAATCTGTCAACACAACCATCGACATACAAATAAGTAATAAACAAGCATATCAAGATTCAGTTTTTTCAACTTTATTCAAGTTCTAGTCTCCTCTAAACCTAATATAGGAACATATATTCAACGAATAAGGTAAAAGTATCTTGAAAGTATGCAACTTTCACCGCCAAATTACATTACTGCATACAGTTTGTAAAAGAATCCAGGCAAAGAGAAAGGCGCTTTGTTCGTCTATACAAAGCTGTCAACACAGCCATCTACATAAAGAGAAGTAATGAACAAGCATATTCCATAACACATATTCAATAATAATTAATATCAAGAAAGCATGCAACTTTCATGCCACATTACAATAGACACATGGAAAAATTCATGCTATCATATAAATCTGCCAACATAGCATCACATACAAAAAAGGTAACGAAACAATTATATCAAGATCTGAGTTTTTCCAACTTTATTCAACAGCAAGTCACCTATAAACCTACTTTCAGAACATATATTCAATAATAAATACGTTTAAAAATATCTAGAAAGCATGCACCTTTCATGCCAAAATTACATTGTCAGACCAATTTCTCAATGGTATCATCAAAATTTTTAGGGAACAAAATAACAAACTACGAAACCTTTAGCTCACAAACCCCAAAAGCTGACTTCACTTCAAATCGGCACGTATCGTTTCAACGCCTGTTTTCCAGTCACGCCCAACCCAACAACCACTCCACCAATAACCCCAGCTACAGCAGCAGACCTCAACCCCGCCGCAGCCTTATAAAAGGCGCCAGTCCCTAACCCCGCCACGACGCTATTAATAACATCATCAGTATCCCTAATAGCAACCATCCCACTTTCCATCCCAGCATAAAGCAACCCAATTACTCCAGCCCGGTTCCCAAACTTTCGACCCGTATGACCCGACCCGTTTAAGATCCTATTAATTTTCAGCTTCATAGTATCACCAGGCTCAGAAGCTTTAACACCACCAACAAAACCCTTACCAGCTCCAAAAACAGCACCACCTAGGTACCCAATTCCAGTATAATAAGTCAAATTTTCACCCCATGATCTACGTTGAGCAACAGATTCTTCTTGAAATAGAAACTCAGGTGAGGTGGGTAACTTGTAAAGTGTTTGAATTGGAACTTGTAAGTCTTGATATGGGTTATAGAGGCGGCGATTTTTATCGCCGTCGTCGTTGTTGGATTGAAACGCCATGGGAATTTTTTAGGGTTTGGAGTTAGGGTTTTTGGTTTGGTTTCTTGAAAAAGGGATCGGTTCAAAGAAACCTACAAAAGAGAGAAATAAAAGGGGGATTCTTTTTTCTTGTATAATACACTACTATTATGAAAAAATGTGGGTTCCCTATGTTGTGCTAATATTTTAAATATCGACCTGGTTTAATAACGTGTTATAGGTCGGCTTGTAGAAATGAACCGATTTGAAAAGGTTAGGACTGGCTAAATGTCTGCAGGTTGATGAATTAATAATAATTTTGAGATTAATTGAACTAGTGTATGTACGTTGGTTGGTGAATAGTTAATCAATATTTATGATTAGTATATCTTAGAGGGGAATTAGTCTAAGAATTCTTATCAGGGTTTAATCTCACTATGTGGGATATTTAGCTTTTGGCAACTAAAATGATTCCTTTGTTTAAGGAGTTGGGTCTAATCTTGTCCAGACAAAAAACATTGAAAATACATAATATTTTTGGCATAATAATGTTCGTATATGAAATCCTTCCTTTCGATTAATGTAGATTTAAAATCGACTACATAAATCCTTCCTAATCGATGACGATCAACGGAAAGTCGTAATTTTCAATACCAAAGTATTGCATATTCCATGTCAATTGTGGGCCTCAATCACCTGTAGTTTAACCATTTTCCACCCAAAAAACTTCGAATATTTTTACATCGTTAGCTTCTAGATCAAGAATATGCAATTCACTACTGTCAACAAGAAATGCCTTACACACCTCATTCTCCGGGATCCAAGGAGAACTGACCAAAGATTCACTTGCTTTTCATTCACGCGAACAAAACATGGTTGAATATGCCTGGAAGAAGAGGCAAGAACAAAACTCGCCCTTACCTCTAAAGTTGTTACAACTTAGGCCACAAAGATGCTTTTTGACGCGTAACAAAAAAACTAACAAGGAGAAGTCGATCAGAAATTCATGGCAATGCTACTGCTGCAAGCGGTGGTTTGCAACAGGAGACCATCTGGACAAGCACCGTACCAAATAGCACTAGGGATATGATGTGGTTGGAAGTTGGCGTCACATGCAATAATAGTTTAGATGTCTTTAAACCCTATACGCTTTGTAGACTTAAATTTCGTGTGTTTGACTTTAGGATAACTTTCTGAGATTGTGTTGGATTGTGATACTTTTATGATGTTAGATTGCTCTATGATTGTGTTTGATTGTGTTACCCTTTAACACAATATGGTAATTTATTAGCAAAGTTATATGATTGCGATAATTTTTGTTTAAAAAAAAAAAAAGAAATGTCTTGCATTTCTACGCCATAGTGGGACTCCATAACTTGAAGGTCACGATTTTCAACTAGCACTGCAGCTAGTAGTCATATTCAATTCAAAGTTGGTTGATTTGTATTTTTTTTTTTTTCAATTCATGTGATGAGGAAGATTGTACCTTAGAATTTTCTCTCATTCAATCTAGATGATGAGGAAGATTGTACTTTCCTTGATATTTCTTTCCAAAATAAATTTGAACAGTAAGCTACTTATAGGCTCAATTATTTGAGACATAATTAACAAAACCGATGTACTGAATACTGATATTTTCTTTTATATTTTTTATGTGTTGGAGACATAATTAACAAAATAAAAATGTGTGGTCTTACAACTTAACATTACATATAAGACTGTCACGTATTTCAACATATTATTAAAGCAGACAATACCATGAGTTCAAGACTTACCGCCACCCTTATAAGATAGTCACATAGTCCTATCATTCTATATGTTATGTTAGTTGAAATCAAAGTGACTCATAAATTAACTTGGAGGACTATCATGTGAAAATGTAATAATTTAAGAATAACATGGGAGAATTGCATAACTATTGCACAATAGATAATGGCTTGCCTTTTGACCCCGTATAAGGGTTTATCAAAATAGCATCCACCTAGTTTAGTGAATAAATTTCATCGTATAAGGGCGATGTACCCACCCCTTTTTCATTAATACTGTCTAAAATACAACACTTGATTTTGATCCGCTTTTGCTTATACAATAGTTGTCTTGAATCCCTTCCCATATTTTCTCAATACAACTTAATATCGTCTGCCGACAAATCGAAGACCATATTACTATGAGCCCGTTTGGGTGAGCTTAAAAGTGACTTATAAACTTATAAGTCCATTAATATATATTTGGTAATTTCAAAATTTTTGGACTTATAAGCCACTTAAAATAAGTTGCTTTTAAGCCCACACTCTATAACAATCTTAAATAGAGACAAAAACTCAGCCCTATTAGTGTCTTATTATTCCCGCGCTCCTAGCTAACCAACCATATACTAACGCGTGGAGGATTTGGGAGGCACAGAATGCATGCAGCCGGTGCTCCTCCGCTTACGGTGTCTCCGGCAACGTGGTCAGTTAATTCAGGGCCACGTGTCAACCGGAGATATATGCCAATTCAATCTTGGACTTCATTATTATCCAGTGACAGTGAAAACAACCATTATAGCAAAAGGTCTCAACAGTACTGGGATAAGTTCTACAAGCTACACAAAAACAAGGTACCAATAATGACCCAATTGTATGTCTTAAGAATCTTTGATTTTGTCATTCCATAGATATTGAGTACATACATTTGCATATTGGAACAGTTTTTCAAGGACCGGCATTACTTGGAGAAGGACTGGAGAAGTTATTTTGATGATGACATTGAATCTTCCAATGGGAAGGTTGTTTTAGAGGTGATTCCAATATGTTAATATTTATTTACCTTACTCTAGTAGTTAGTTGAAGAGTTTAATTGACGAGTTTAAGTTATATACATGGTCAGTTTAAAGAAATTTTACACTATTATGTCCCATTTATCTGTTACTGTATCGGGTAACCAACCTTATCTTCAAATTTACAAAACACATATTTTATGGAGGCTTACATGTAGATATCTTTTGGTGACCTGATAGTGTAAAAAAATATTTAATTTACATGACACTATATATAACTTAACCTTGTAACCAAATACATTGAATAATAGGTGGGCTGTGGAGCAGGGAATACAATTTTTCCTCTTGTTGCTACGTTTCCGAATCTCTATGTTCATGCCTGTGATTTCTCACCCCAGGCAGTAGCTCTTGTTAAGGTATGTTCACTGTCTTATGTTGTGTTGACTTCAATAGTAACTTTACAGAAACCTGAATTTAACATTACTATTTGCTCTGTCACAGTTTAGTTGCTAAGGAGGTTTTCAGATATGGTATGAGTCGTACAATAAATAATTACATCTGGCATGACTCTCATGTGAAAAAAGGAACTACGATTTAGTGTTCAGGGTCCTTTTGTCCTGCTCTGGGCCTTCTGTTTAGTTGTAATTGTGTTGCGTATCATGGATCATATCTAAATGTTCTGCTTTTGCATCACATTTTTGGGATCTTTTATCTGCAGCTTTCTATATCATTACTATTGATGAAGTATTTTAAGTGTTATGGCTACTTTACATATAATGGTCACTACTCCAAGCACACAACAACAACAACAACTGATTAATTGTATTGATATTGGAAATAGGAAACTATAGAGAGCTTAAGAAATATTATTAACCTTTTCTGCTAACCCTGACTCTTTTTTGGCCACTTCCCATTGGGTCTGGATTTCAAATCGTTTGTGAAGGCCTTCTGGCCATATTGCTTCTTCTCGGCCCAATAGCTGCTTATGTGACATCTTTAATAGTATCCACATTGGGGGGGCAGATTCACAGCATTACGCCTGTTGCATTAGCTGTAATCTGTTAGGATCTATGTCATTTCCGATACCATTTCTATTGATGATCAGCTGCTATATCAATTTTTCCTCTCCAATTGTTGTAACTTCCATTCAATTTGTCATTTTGTTTAAAATCATCAAACTTAACATTTCATGACAAGAGTATTCATCACCTTTTCATTTGCATTAACTGTAATCTGCTTAGGATCTCACTAAGTATCCATGTCATTGTTTTATAAGCGACCATGTTGTATCCATTGTTCTTCATTTTTAGCTTCCATTTGATTAGCCTTTTATTTCATATTTTGCATTTTAAAGAAATATAACTGAGAAATTGTGCTTGTTCTCTATTTTACGACAGACTCAGAGTGTAATCCTTGCTTTTTCTATGGAATGCATTTTGCCTAAGGCTATTTATGCAGTCACATGCAAACTTCTAAAGCCAATTATTTTATATGATGCAGTCACATGCTAATTTCAGTGCGGAAAAGATGAATGTCTTCGTCTGCGATGCCGCAAAGGATGATCTCTGTATCAACATCATGCCTTCTACAGTAGATGTTGTTACCTTGGTAAGTGACGGAAGTAAGTACTAATAGTAATCAAACCTGGATATGGATAAGTGCTTAAATCATACTACTAGGTTTGCCTTAAAAAAACAATTTTCTAGCCCATATTTTCTTTCTTAGGGAAAGATGTACGCTTAATGAGCATCTAACTCCTTTAAATAGATATTTACATTGTCTGCAGTTTCTCCAATCAAGATGGCTTCAATTCTTGAAACTGTAGAAAAGTACTAAAGGTAATACTCAGGAGATGGCTTTATCTCATTTTCCTTTTCCTTTCTCTGGTATTTAATAATTTAATGGGTGGACGATGCTATTGCAATCTCATTTTGTAGCCAAATGGTCACATTCTTTTACGAGACTATGCCGTTGGAGATTGTGCTCAGGTAAAGCCCTGAATGTGCAGACTTTGAATCTTCATATATACATGATGCGGTGAAGCTTTCCGTTTCTAGCTTCTACTTGTCTCAAACCAAGAGTTATTTGTTTGACTTGAAAAAGGCTGAACATATGAAATTCATAACACAACTCACATGATCGACCAGCTCTGCTGGTCAGGGTTAGAAGTTTAAAGGAATTGCAGTTGGGAGATGTGTCCCGCTTGTTAGGAAACATCTAATTTCTTTTCTTAAGCGGCTAAAAGAGAGGAAATGAATTTTTATAAGCACTCACTTGCTGAGGACTGCAGATTTGATATTTTTTGCTTTTGTTTCAACGGGTCAGCAAACAAAATGGAGAAAAGTTATGACCTTATTTTATAGGGTTACATGCTCATGACCTTACTTGAACTGGAAAATAGTGCTGCATACTCGGACCTTATTCATTTTCTGTTGGCAAAGGACATAAATCCTTCTGTTTCATTATTGATGAAATAACCATTTCACTAGAAACTTGGTATCCCCAGGGTTCTAGCTAGTGCTGCAGATACCTTTACCAAAATGGAAGTACTTGGGGTGAATCTTGTTGTTCCTTGGCTTGTTGTAGATGCCAAATTATTGTTAAGGTCAAATTACAATATATGACATTAATTATCATTCTATTTTCGAGGACTTTTTGATTAGTGGTATAACAATTCTTTTAAGGCACTTTTGTAGTTCAGCAAAATGAGGAACTCTAATGGAGCTTATCTAAATGAAACATCTTTCATATAAAACATCATTCATATTGAGCAGTTTAATCTTCGCCCTGTTACTCTGTTACAAGTTTCTGGCTTGTTAGATGTCTGGATTTGGAGGCAGCTTTTAGGCATAGAATTTATGCTAAAATATATTTCAGGTGAAACTGCATGACAGAAACCAGATGATAACTGAGAATTTTTACTTCCGAGGAGATGGAACAGTAAGTATTTTCTGGAGCTTGTTTGGTCATTGTGTTGTCCCACTATTATATCAACATTAGTCAAATGGGGTCATTTTGGTTGCAGTGTTCGTTTTACTTTTCGGAGGATTTTGTGGCCACCTTGTTTGAAAGAGCTGGTTTTGCAATTGTGGACATTAACACGTACTGCAAGGAAATTAAGAATCATTCTCGGAATATTACCATGCAGCGGTACCTCTCTTCATTCCTTTTCCTTGCAGCTTATTTATGACTTTACTACTGTCCTTGAAATGAGGAAACATGATTTCTATAATCAGCAAAGAGGGTAAATCAGGGCTTTGTTGTGGAAATCTTCTTTTTCTTATGTAGTTTTTTTTTTTTTTTGGGGATAAGTTCATTTTCTTCGATAGATCTTTGTTTTAATAACATCTTCTGAAATCAAGTTAGATTTTTTGGACATGAATACCTGCTTAGAGAGGAAAAGAAAGATAACAGATGGTTCTTCAGTAATTCACATGCATAGCTCTGTTAATGCTCTACCACCTCCTTAAACTTATATAATCATGGTTCTAAGAATCAATAATATCTGATGCTTATTAATTTTGACAGCCCTATTCCTTAACCTGTGTATACGTGATTCATTATGCTTAGGCGCTGGATACGTGCCATATTTGGCCGTTCATGATTGCATTTCCTTTCTCATCTTCCATCGTGGATTCAGAGTCGGTACGACCACAACTGCTTGTCAATACCAGAGAAGTTGGGGTCGGCTATAAGTACAAGTTAATATTACAAAAATTAGATGATGACATGTCTATTGGACGTGGCTTGTGCTGATGTTTGTATGGTAGAGCAGCCATGACTGTGAGGCTGGAGGATATACTACTTGACAAGCTAGCACCTGAAGTTGAGCGGAGCCAGGATTTTATGTAAGGGGTTCAAAAATGTCACATCTTGAATTTGAATCTGTAACCCAAAACTATTTTTGAACCCCCTTTGCCACTTTACTAGAATTTTTTAACTTTTTAAGGGGGTTCAATAGCTTATATGTGCCATAAAAATACTGATATTTATCTAAATTACAGTGTAACTTGTCGACGAATTGAACCCCTTGGAGCTACGTGGCTCCGCCATAGGTGACAAGTGTCATACAGCTCCTGTGCTACAACTGCCTGATTCAGATTTTGTCATGATGCACTATAATATTTCCATTCTTGTGCTCTTTCTATCTTTGATTGACATCAATCAAAAAGAAAAAGGAAGAAAAAAACAAGAAAGCAAGAAAGATAGAAATACAATGTATTGAAACACGAAATGTAAAAGAATAGACGACTCTTCAACTCGTGGAAGTATGGGTATACGTGGTCGATTCTTGTTTTCGTAAGATTGTTTTATTATAAAAATGTTTGTATCTCGAAAATGAATTATATTTAGAATTTGGTTAGATATAAAGTACGTGACAGGTATACAGTAATCATATACTTCATTCTAGCATATGGGTACTTGTCATGATACTATTTTGGTAATATATTTAATGATTCAAGATTTGAAACGTCATCTAAATGTTGATCGAAGCAAAATTAAAGATATTCATGAAAGAAACAAATTCTTTCCGGGAGTGACTAAAAATTACTTCACGATTTTAGCAAAAAAATATTGTATTTTTCACAATTAGAGGTCACTAAATATTTACAATTTATTTGATCAAAGATACCAAACACACTCTTTTAAGTAAAATGGTGCGGTGAGACTAATCTATAAAGATGGACCAATGGTGAAAGCAGATGCAAAGAGGAAAAGGATACCACCCCTAAGTGATGTGGTGTAGCGGATGAGGCTACTCCTCCCTTAACCAGAAGTTCTGGGTTCGAGCTTTGGATATGAAAAAATTACCGGTAGGGAGCGCTTCCTCTCGAATGGGGCCCTACGCAACGCGAATCCAGATTAGTCGGAGTTTCAATGAACGTACCGAACAGCGGTGAGAAACTTAAAAAAAAGAAGATACCACTGTGTGACACATCTACCAAACTTGGTAATTGACCTACCATCTTTGATCCAAATCCGTTCTTTATTAAGCCAAGCAAAAGTAAACCTACTCCTTGCTCCCTTGTTCCATTTCCATTGGATGTTTAAAAATAGCCTTTCTTTTTGTATAATCAATTCTTTCTGCTCTTTGATTGTAATGTTTGACGTGCTATGTTCAGTGCAAAAGTTGATCTAATTTCCTTTAGCCAATCTTAAAGAGCCATCAATTCAACTCTTACACGTTAACCTTTTCTTTTTTTTAGAAAAAAAGTTCACAACAAATGAAGTCAATTACGTATATCATCTTGACTTCACCATTCTTTGTAACGTTATGGTTCTTGCTTGTCTCCATTCTATTTTTTATAATTTTCTTCTTTTACTTTTCTTCTATTTTTGGTCTATGGGTGGGTGCATGGATCTTGAATTATTTGTGGCAGAACAATATGAAACAAAAGAAAATATATTTAATATCATTGGCTATAGTACTAATTCCATGTCGAAATATTATGAGATTCTTTTTTATATCCAACTTCTAATATCCACGAAAAAATATATGAGTAGGACACATGGCACGTACAACACTTATGAATGAAAAGGGAATCATAAAATAAAATTTAATAACCTTTAAAGTAGCAATACAGTACGATACAATAGGTAACAACTATCTAGACGAGCTACTATTAGTCATAAACGTTCCAAGTTCAACCATGGCCCATGAATGCATGTATACACACAATTTATACTACAATTTCATGTAAATGATTTAAAACATGCAGGTGACATTAATTTGCTACCAAAAAAAGGTAGAATATAAACCTTATTTAGGATTAAAAAAAGAAATGAATAAAACGAAAGAGTAAATGCAATGTGTCAAATTAAAAGTAGAAACATAATTGAAAGCAACATATAACTCTAAATACCTAATTTCATCAATAAATGGAAATGTACTATAGTACAAAGCAACATGCATACATTAATGACCACCAAAGATTGTTGGTGGTGAGATAAATAATCCTCCATTTTTAATCAGATATTTCAAGTTCTGGGCGGTCTTTATCCAAACCTTGCATGAATACGAGATGATTTTTGCACCGAGTTGTCCTTAGAGTCAAGAGTGACCTTTCATAAGGTTCACGTTAACCTCATAGCAAAATTTTTCCGTACTATCCAAATTTATCGGGCCTTAATACGAACACGCAATACTAATTAGTAAAACAAAAAAGTAGACGTACATTAGTAGTAAACCCCTTTGAAAATAAAGGAAGCACATGATAATTGAGAAAAGAAAATAATGTTTCCATTATTAATTTAGGTAAATGCTGACCTGCCAAGAAAGGACACGTGGTGTTGTTGAAATTGGTCCTCATGGAAAGTCCATGAGTTTCCCTTTTGTTTTTTGTACAAAAAACAATTCAAAGCAGCATTTGTCTGTCTGGTGCATTGATTGGAGTTAGATAATTGCATCTACACGTGTCCTCTTTAGGACTGTACCTATGGTAAAATCTTTTTGTTATTTCTCTTTCATGTGCCAGAGAAATAAAAAAAAAATCTTGACAAGGGGCATTACTGGCTATAGTTAAGCTATTTTTGCAAAAAGGTTCTTGTTGGTAAGCATAATTCTCCACTATTTTAGTTGAATTGTATGTAAATTGTTCAGTTCTTGGATAATTTTTGTACTAGTTTCTAGAATCTGTTTAAGACCCCACTCATCGGATTATACTAGTTGCGTTGTTATTGTTGTTTCTAGAGTTTGTTTGCTTAAAGATTCTATTTTTATTTGTTGGGTTGGAGGGAAGAAGAGAATTTAATTAGTAAATGACTTATATTTCAAGAGGTGGATAAGAGTTACCTCAGATCCATGAAACCCAAGTTACATGTGTCAAAAAGGTTCTATCTTTATTGGGTTTTCTTGTGATTCTTGGTTAGTTGTCTTGTTTTGTTTCCTCTCCTAGGTTCTTTTTCATGATTCTTTCACTTTCCTTTCTTCAATTCTTGGATAAGGCTTTGATTTTGTCGTTTTCCCCATGTTCTTGTGTATTTAAGGGTTGGTGGTTGTGGAGCTAGGATTTGCTCTTCTTAGTCTTGATTCTTTTTTCTTGAAGAGAAATTGCATGGTTCTAGTTTTAGGTACAAGAAAGGCCTAAGTTTATAGAAGTTGGGATCTGTTTACAGCAGCAGATCTCCCTTACACCCTTGATTTGGAGCTTGTTCCACCTTTAGTTTGGTTTCTTGTGAGAGAGTTGTTGATTGAGAATTTCATTCCCATTTTTATATTTCCCCATTTTGTGGATTCCCACCGCATTTCCTTTTGCTTTTAATATAGCTATTTTATCGCACTTGTGAATTTCCCTTTAAAGCAGTCCCACTGCGAGATACATAAAGCTTGGTGCAATCTGTTGGTGGAACCGCAGAAGGGGCTCCATGGTCTAACGCGGTCGACTCACTGGTTTGGGGAGATTCATTTGTAGCTTTTGCATATTGTTTTCACTAGAAAGAATTAATGGATGAGATGTCTCCAGCTGTTGCTGTTACACTCAGCTTAAGCAACTCTATCTGTGATATCCCTGCAATTTCGAACCATATGGAAATCACAAGGCTCAAATTAGTGACTGACACAGCTAGCTTACTTTCAGATCCTGCATCTTTGTTGCATGCTGAGTCTACCAGTTGGGATGGAAATAGCAACGGTATGAAAGTTGAGGTTGGTAGAGTCTCCTTGTTTACACCAGGAGATGGTTCTGGAAAATGTGTTATGTCGCAGACTCCATTGGAAGCTGAAAATACCCTGGTTGTCAGCGATAACATCATTCACATAAATGAAGAAGACGAGATTTTATCTGTTGGAGAGGATCCAAGTGGAATTAACGGCATGGAGTTGTTACCACTGGGCGCTAGCTCAGATTTAAGCTTGCCAATTGCTGTTGAAATCGAGGGTATTGACAATGGAAAAATACTTGCCAAAGTCATAAGTTTGGAGGAAAGAAGTTTTGAGAGAAAGGTCAGTAATCTGTCCACCATAGCTGCTATCCCAAATGATGAAGTTACTACTGGTCCTACACTAAAGGCATCTGTGGTGGCTCTTCCATTGCCCAGTGAGAAGGAGCCTGTCAAGGAAAGTGTCAAGAGTGTCTTTGAATTGGAATGTGTGCCCCTCTGGGGCTCTATATCTATCTGCGGAAAGAGACCAGAGATGGAGGACGCTGTTGCGGTTGTTCCTAATTTTATGAAAATTCCTATCAAGTTGTTTATTGGTGATCGTGTGATTGATGGACTAAGTCAAAAATTGAGTCACCTGACATCTCATTTTTATGGAGTATATGATGGTCATGGAGGATCTCAGGTATACTCTTTTTTTTTATGTGTTTGCATTGATTAATTAGCCAATCAAGTACTCCTTTGATGAATTAAAATTTCCTTTGATAAAACTTTACCAGCCATTTTTTCATCCCATGATTTCAGCTCTGTAGCATATCAGGTAGATCAAAATGTATAAATTCAACCTACTCGGTCCAACTACCTGTATACTTGTTCTATCATCAGTTTGATCCTGATCAATGTCTACTTAATGACAACTGAGCTTATCTTAACTGAACTAATAACCCCCCCCCCCCCCCCCCCCCAAAAAAAAAAAAAAAAGAAAAAAAGAACAAACAAACAAACAAAAAATCTTATCATAACTGATTGCTGTTTCATCATGCAGGTCGCGGATTATTGCCGTCAGCGCGTTCACTTAGCATTAGTTGAGGAGCTAAAACTTGTCAAAGATGATATGGTGGATGGAAGTGCAAGGGACACTCGGCAGGTGCAGTGGGAGAAGGTGTATACTAGTTGCTTTCTCAAGGTTGATGATGAAGTTGGGGGAAAGGTGGACAGAGATATCTGTGAAGATAACATAGATTCCTCTAGTTGCACCTCTGAACCTATTGCCCCGGAAACTGTTGGCTCCACTGCAGTTGTAGCAGTGATTTGTTCATCTCATATTATAGTAGCGAACTGCGGGGATTCAAGAGCAGTCCTTTATCGTGGAAAAGAAGCAATGGCTCTGTCAATCGATCACAAAGTAAACACACATTTAGCATTACCTTCTGTCTCTTCCTCTTCTGGCAAGAAAGAATGTTGATAATGTATTACCATCTCACTCTATTACCTTGCATTCTTTTACCAGCCAAGCAGAGAAGATGAGTATGCTAGAATTGAAGCATCTGGTGGCAAGGTCATTCAGTGGAATGGACATCGTGTATTCGGCGTTCTTGCAATGTCAAGATCTATTGGTTGGTGGATTAAACCTTTCACCTTGCATCTGTTGATATAGTGTACTATATTCAGAATTTGTGCATGCAAGATCTATTGTTGCTGTGGTGTGCTGTCCAATAGATTTGCTTGCCCTGTTTTCTTTGGCTTCTATTGGACCATACTTCTTGTCTAGCCAGACCGTTAAATTTTGAGAATTCTTTTTGCTTCTCCACAACAGAACTTCCTAAACTCCCTCGTGCTTCTTCTCATTGGTGAGATGTGGTCCCTTAGTATATATTTACACTAGTCAACTGCATATCTTAGAGGTACATATTACAACCTCGATATCTGCATTAAGTCATTATATGTGCTGATTGAGCTCTTCATCTGGTTATGGCTGGAGATTATCTTTATATTGATCGTCTCTTTTGGCTGTTTGGCGTGGCATTGACCTCCAGTCGCAGAAATCTTTACAAATTTATTTGTTAGGTGATCAATATGTATCTTTTTTAATTGTTTATTCTGCTATACATGAACTTAAACTTCTCAGGAACTAGACAAATTGAATTGTTTGACAGACCACACTGCACCAAGATGTAAATATTTAGAAAACAATCAATAGGAAAAAATAAACACTAAGAAATTAGGAACTGTAGATAAAAATGGGAATCACTGCTAGTAGCATTTAATAAATGCAGTTTGATGAAATATAACTCTAGTTAATAGAGGTTTCATGGTTGTATCCATCTAAAAAGGAGAGCCAATCAGCATACGTATACTGAGATTCAGCTATTATTGCCAAGTTAGAAGATCATATAGAATACTCTTCCATTAAGGAAGGGAAGATGTTTTTTCTACATTTTCTCATGTCATGTTAGGTTCAATTTTTGTTGGAGTTGTCTTGTGTATGCCAATACAAATTTAGAGAAATTCTAGTGCTAGAGAGCATAAAATTTTAAATATTAGATTGAGACGGTCTAAATAGTGCGGCGTGAATGACGAGGACTCACCACCAGTACCAACATATGGATTGAGGTGTATTAGTAGTTTTTGTTTTTATTCTCCAAATTCTCACTTCTGGTGAACTCCCATAAATAATTAAGTAGAGAAGGGAAAAACCCATTGTCCACCGAGTATTGAACCGTGTGACTGCTCTGTTATTAAGAATTAGTTACCGGGAACATCTCACAGAAACATATAGCTGTATAAGTAGGCATTTGTACTCTCCATGATCAAAAATAATATCTAGGAATGTCATTTGGGAATTAGCGGAGGCATTAAGAGTAAATGCTTGAATCAATTATTAGATCGAGTATGTGTGGGAGCTCAATTTTCATATGTCAAGGTGCCATGTCGTTCTGCAGCTTCTTACATATCTACCTACTGAGTGAAACTATTCTCCTGATTACCTGCCTCTCCATAATAAGTTCACTATTTCTGTCAAACAAACCTTAATTTGGGTGTGGTACTTTAGTGGCTCCCTGCTTTTGCCTTTTCTCAATTAGTTATTTTGGACGGATCGTGGATGGTCTGCCACATTTTTTTTTCCTGAATAGTGCGGCATTACTTGCCTAGTTATTTCGAATGCTTTGCCACCTTTGCTTGAAAATGGCATTATTGCATGTTTTTTCACAGATCATGCAGCTATGCACGTCTCACATTACTTTAAGAAACTTATTCATCTTCGTGAATAGATGGCAAAAAATTGAAACATGTTTCATCATTTCGGCAGGTGACAGATATTTGAAACCATGGATTATACCAGAACCAGAAGTTATGTTTGTACCACGTGCTAGAGAAGACGAATGCCTAGTTCTAGCTAGTGATGGTTTGTGGGATGTCATGACAAACGAAGAAGTTTGTGAAGTTGCTAGACGACGAATTCTGCTCTGGCACAAAAAGAATGGGACTAACCCTCTGCCGGAAAGGGGCCAGGGAGTTGATCCTGCTGCACAATCAGCAGCCGAGTATCTGTCATCCATGGCTCTTCAAAAAGGTAGCAAAGACAATATTTCTGTGATAGTGGTGGACCTTAAAGCTCAAAGGAAGTTCAAGAACAAATGTTAAGAGATGACATTTGGTTTTAGTATAAATCCGTATACGGCAGTGAGTATAATCTCATTATTACATAACTCGGTCCATTCATTTTTACATGGGCTTAAGGTGTGTATGAGAATAGTACTTAGCATGTATCTACAGAAACAGTTAACAAAATGACGTTTATCCAAATTTTTGCTGTTGTTACACCAGCAAATGGCTATGTAAATTGAGCATGTTGTAGAAATACCAGAAAGCAATTAGTTCTTTTGTTATATTTAGGAAGTACATGGTATGAAAGAATTCCGAGAATGACATACTGTACCATTGAATAACAACAATTCTGTACAGAAATATCTCTACATTGCATGCCTGGAGGGCATTCTATGATTAATCTAATATGTGAGATAAACTTAGTTCAACGGTCATAAACGATGATTTTGGCCCTCTATTGTTTTTTAATTACTGTTCCCTTTTAACTAAAGAAATGCACTTAGTCTTTACACCAAATTAAAATGATGCAAATCTGCAAAATTGAAGGGCATTTTCATGTGCAGCACCAATATTTTAAGGTAACTAACGTTGAACCAACTGAGATATCCTATTGATTTGTGTTTTTTATTGTCCTCTTATTTCTGCTTATGTCGCAAGTTTGGTTACGATTTCTAGTGTTATTATGCATATGTCAAAGGATCTTGAAACTAGCTGGATAATTTGGCAATAATTAAATGTCACTTGATTCAGGATTGATGCATAATTTATATCACAATCCATATTATATTAAAAAAAAAAAAAAGCCTTTTTTTCAGGAAATAATTGCTTAATCTCATGAAATTGACTATGAGTTTCAATTGATTAGACTTGATTCATAAATCAAGATCTTATACAAAATGTGTATGCGTGTATAGCTTTGAATTTGTAAAAGCTTTTGTAGACACGTGGTGTCCTTTTTCTAACAATACCCTTGTTCATCCGGACAAATGAGAGACTAATTAGGATGTTAAAGTCTTGAATTTGCCTGGACGCCATATACTAGTGGCACTAACGTGATAGACTTAATAATCAATCAATTACAGTTTTAATTACTAGTTGATCAGGAGTAGAAACTGTGTAATGCACTCAACGTGTCGTTATAGAATAATTATTATTAAATAAAGCTCTTAACCAATAAACTAGTAGTATGAGCTAATCAATTTATCACTTCTTTCCTAGGCTTGTGTCTCTTGTAAATACCATCCTCTTGATATATTTTATAGATTCTGCTTTCCATAAACCTATTATTCTTCATTGGATCTTCCAACAGTTTAAATTTAATTCTCACATTGATACGTGCATCCAAAACCTAGGAGGCCAATGACGACGACAACAACATATCAAGTATAATTCCATATGTGGGTCGGGGGAATAGGAGGTCAATGACAATTCTAAATATTTGACCATATAGTACAAGGAAATGATGATTATGCTAGTGTTGCAAAAAAGAGTTTCTGAGGATGAGAAAAGAAAAGGGTTTTGTAAGATGAAATGGACATGCATCTTACTTACTCCCCCGGTCTCAATTTATGTAAGGTTCTTTGACTTTGCATAGAGTTTAAAAAATAAAGATTGACCTTGTAAATTTTCAAAATTGGCCTTGTAAGGTTTAAAGAAAAAGTAAGAGATAGAAGATTGTAGTAATTAAAAACTTGTTGGTAAAATGTGTCATTCTTTTTGGGACAGACCAAAAAATAAAGTGTGTCACATAAAGTGGGACGGAGGGAGAAAAAATATAAAAGTCTTATGAGTAGAAACTTGAATAACTAGTCTAAATCACTTTTTGAAACTTGAAAATTCATCATAAAAACTGGCCAATTTTTATAACCAAACAATAACAACATACCCAATATGATCTTACTAGTGGGGCTTATAACCAAATAATATTTTCAAAATATAATCTGAAAAAAAAAAAATAAGAATAACTCATGGCCAAACAAGAGCTTGTATATTTGCTGGCATTGTGAGAACATTTCTGCATTTCACTAATTTGTTTTCTTGTGCCTCGTTATTTTTGGTTAAAAATTTTCTTACACAAAATCAACAAACACTATAGCAAATAATTCATGAACTAGTTCTCGGACTTATTTAATTTTAACTCAAATAATGTGTAAACGTCTATAAAATGATTTCAAAACTTGTACAAAGGGACATGCTAGGGAGACATGGAACAGCAAAATGGGAGCGTAAGTGATGGAGACGTGCTGCAGGGGATGTTCAATATCACACAATGTGCTACGCGGTTTAATTTGTTCACTTCATTTGTCTAATGATTAGGTTGGTGCTCATCTTAGGTCTTGCAAGCAAAGGTTTTATGGGTGGCGTGTAGGCGGATTTAGTTGAAATGGGGTGGATCAATAAATGGATCATTGTTCTATCCTGCTCTAAATTTACTTGAATTAAGATGGACCGGATCAAGATGAGCTAAACAATGAATAGTAGCCTAACCCGCTCAAGTCTGATTAAGTTTTTTTTTTTTTTTTTTTTTTTTTTTTTGGTTTTTTCTTATAATTTGGTAAATGGATGGATCTTTCCTTGATGCTAGTTAAATTTTTTTTTATGGGCTTGAAAATGACCTCAATTGTCTTCAATATCTGGATCCAATTAAGCTATCTACTTAAAGACAAATGTATACTTGCCTTAGAGCAATTTGTACGCTGGCAGTAAACAAGCGTCAATTATCTTAAAACGTATCCAAAGAAATGGTCAAAATTTCAATTAACTCATATGATTGGTTAGAAGCGAGTGTTGAAAGATACTTTAATTACAATATACGCGGTATTGGTTATAGGCTGTCATTGTTAAAGCAGCAGCAGCCAAGCATGTGAAATTTCCCAACTCTTGTATCCTTGAGTTTCATTATTTAATCAAAAGATAATGCGTCATAATCAGACTTTATGCCTAAATAATCTTTTCAATATTCCCCACAACTGCTCCATTTCCAACCCCACAAGTAATCTCCCAAGTCCCAAGTACATGTTATTTAATGGGAGTATTATAAATACAAGTGCTTAATTTATCCATCCAACAACCAAAAGTGCCAAATCCAAAGCCTTAAAACAAGCAAAAACAACCCACAAAGCAAAAAAGCAAAGAGCCAACCCAAAGTTAAAGGTTGTCTCCAAAAGAGCTCCTTTTTCCAAAAGACTCATTAACCTAAATCAATGGAAGATGATGAAGACTTGACACCATTTTGGGAACAAAACACCACCAATCTCCGCCGTGCAGATCGGCTGCGCCACAGGTTATCGTCTTTCTTCTTCAACTCTGAACTCCTGCTCATCATTCTGCTGGTAACAGCAGTTTTCTTCTTAGTTTTCATTGTTCCCTCAAGCCTATCTTTTACAAGTACTAGTCTATTTAAACCATTTAGTAGTGTAAAAAAAAGCTGGGATTCTTTCAATGTTGTACTAGTTCTAGTAGCTGTGATCTTTGGTTTTCTTAGCAAAAACAAGAATGAAGACAAAAATCCAAATGACTATCAAATTGCATCTCCTATAAACAGAAATGAAGTTCTGAAATCAAGCCCATCAACACCAAATAACCGATGGTTTAGTGAATCAAGAAATCAAAATCCAACAACTCCAAGAACATGGTATGATAGTAATGTGGAAAGGAACTCTTACATCAATCACAACAATACTAGTGGGGGTGGTTTAAGGAGGACTTTTAGTTCATATCCTGATCTATGTGAAGTGTCACCCCGGTGGGTATCTGGTCAAGATCATTGGAGATTCTATGATGACACCAATGTTGATACTTATAGATATGCTGATTCTAATCAGCTTAATCGCCGCCGTAGCTGGCGACAAGTCGACCCTTCTCCGGAACCTGCAGATATAAAAACTATTTATGAAGATCCTTTAGAATCGAAAAGGGTTCCAACATTTACTCCGCAACCGCTATCGCCACCGGCTCTGCCTTCACCTCCTCCAGCTCCAGAACCAGTATATGAGGAGAAGGTGAAGAGAGAATCATTTCATAGTGTTGCGCGAAAAAAGGAGAGAACAAGAAAGAAGAGGGATCATATTATTGATAATAGTCATGAGCTTGAACCGAATAAATTTGTTATGGCACCAGCAACACCACCACCACCACCACCGCCTCCGCCACCATTGCCACGATACGCGGAGCCGAGGAGTAGTAAAAGTGACAGGAAAAGAGGTGGTACAAGTGCAACAAAGGAGTTTCTTAATTCATTGTATCATAAAAAGAAAAGAAAAAACAGGTCAAAGAGTGTTGATAATCTTGATGCTCTTATTTATACATCAGAAACTCCTCCTTTACAATACCGACGGCCGAGATCATCCACTCCTCCGCCTCCTCCGCCACCGCCACCGCCACCACCTCCGTCATTGTTTCAAAACTTGTTCACGTCCAAAAAAGCTAGAAGAAAGAAAAATGCACCTCCGCCGCCACCACCTCCTCCACCACGCAGGATACCAAGACCAAGTGCACCAAAGCCAGTAAGGATAAGAAGTTTTGACAGTGTAGAGGAGACAAACAGCGGAGGCGAATCTCCGTTGATACCAATACCACCACCACCACCACCGCCACCGTTCTTTAAAAACCATGCATGGAAGTTTGTTGTACAAGGTGACTACGTGAGAATTGACAGCACTGTTAGCTCACGTTCTGGATCGCCTGAACCTGAAGATATAAGTTCAGCTGACGCAACCCCAACAGCGGAAGACGGCGACATTGGCCGGACGGCGTTTGCGCCATCGCCATTGTTCTGTCCAAGCCCAGACGTTAATACAAAAGCTGAAAACTTCATATCAAAGTTTAGAGCTGGATTGAAACTAGAGAAGATCAACTCCATCAAGAAATCTAATCTTGGCCCAGGTGTAGGCCCAAGTTAAGATATGAATTCTCTGCTTATTCAGATTGATTCTTTTTCCCCACATTGATTGATTTGTTAAAGTTTACTTTTTTTTTTTCACACGTTTTTACATGATTGAGTTTAAAGGTTTTTTCAAGTTGTATTTGCATAAAGACTATAGTGTTAGTGTACAGAAAATAGAGAACTTGTCAGTAAAAAAATATTACAGCATCATAGGTTTCTTGGATTGTACTACATGTTGAGATTTTTTTTTTTTTTTTGGGTAATTAATAGCTGGGTTGTGCTTTGATTGGTGTGGGACAAACAGAGTTGGTGTTTGATTGAAATGTGATGTTGACCCTCATTTACAATTGTACAGCATTTTCGTTCATTCTCACCTACGTGATTTTAACTTTATCAGCGAAGGGACACGTTTGAATATGTTGAGCAACCATAGTATCATAAATTAGGTGCAAAGTACAACAGCACACGATGATTGTGAAAATTTTCTTGTTAGTTCAACTCAACATACTAAAAGACCATCTGTAACATGTTCTAAGATCAACAGTGATGAACGTGAAGCATGAGCCAATTGCTTTTGTCAATTGGGTCCTCATCTCCTCACATTGAATAAAGAGTAATTACGTTGTAAGTTTATACTCCTAGGACCACAATCATCATCTTTATGTTTGATGATCTTCTATGGTAATACCACCACATGATTGTCAAGGCCTTTCGGTGCTTACTGCCCTGGTTTCTGCTGTTAGGATTGGACCACATTGCTTAAAATGTCAGTTGACATAAGTTAAGTGTATGATATGCAGGACATTGTTGGATTGAAGAAGAACTTACTTTTGACGATGAAGAAATCCATGAAAGCATTAGACATTAATAAATAAGTTGGTAAAGAAAATAATTAAGGATTCAACTTGCCTTATTTATTTGTTTGGTCATAATATAAAATTATGTATACACGTTAGTACGCAGAACTTAAACTCTTGGTAAATTGGTCATGTAGCGGTTGATTAGCACAAGTCACACTGGATGATGTATTGATAAGACGAAAAATAATGATCAATGGATTCTACTTTCTTTTCGAGTAAGTGATAGCTGGATTGTATTTTCAAATTAAAGAAAGAAAGAGACATGTCTTGGGCCTTTTCATCTGGACATTAGTGGTACGGGACAAGCAGAGATGTTGACCCTCATTTGCAATCACTTACTAGCATTTACACTTACCATTCCTTCTCGTGCGAAGGGACACGTTAGGATATGTCAGAGAAACCAAAGTTTCATCTTTAAGAACAAGGTACAAGTAATTGAAAATATCATAGAGTAATATGTGCATATTTATATGAATAACAAATTTGTATGCATGATGATTTAGGAGAAATTGTTTTGTTGTAAAACAGGGATATTGTTGGTCCAACTTACCAAACGCCAGTTGTAACATGTTTTCAGTGAGGAACGTGAAACAAATACCAATTGCTTCTGCCATCTGTGACTTTGTTGATTGGGTCTTCAACTCCTTATATATGCTTCGGGATAAATGTGTACACCATCATCATCACTATGTTACATTAGCTTCTATGCCATCCACCACATGACTTGTCAAGGCTTTTCCACTTTCTGAAAAGAAAAAAATACTACTATAGTATAGTATATTTGAGTGTCATTTGCTTGATTAATTCGCATTCGTTTTATATATGTCGACTAAAAGGGGTGTTCTTTGATTAAACGGAAGAACTTCTATTTGAGGAGGGATCACATCTATCTCAGACCGCTTCTTAATTGTGACTTCTCAAGACCTTTTATTAAGTCATCCTTCTCAAGACCTTTCTTAACCTAGTTTAGTTAGTATTATATTGTTCATTTTCTGAATTAACCATATATTACATCATATTGAAGCCATGCCAATAAGGTAGACGAAAAACAATCAAAACATAACAAACAGCTGAAATAAATTAAGACAAATAGAAATTAAGTACGATCATAGGCTTAGTTAGCTAAGCATGCATCGAGACGAGATTAAGACCAACACAAATAAATTACAAAGCTCAAAATACACACAACAGAAATAAACCAGCATCAATCCGCCAAAATGAGCAGCAGTTTGAGCATCGATCGATCATTGGGGACTCAATTGCTCGCTTTAGCAACGAGGAGAAATAGGGAGCTTGCACCTCTTAGGTAGCTTCATTGCAAGTTTTGGATCAATTCCAAGAGATGGCAACCACTGAGAATTCTTGTAAGAGCAAAGGCAGGCCATGTCTGCATGCGACAGTGCGCTGCAGCACTTGGCTGTGGGCGCTGTAGGATTAGGGGGTGTCACTGATGGTTTGCATGACATTAACTCTTCTCCTGACATGTTACATATTCCTTGTGCCTGCGACACCTCTATACTAATACTGCTCAACACAATGGCAAACAAACCTAAAGCCACAAATTTTTTGGCCAAGTAATGCTCCATAGCTCTATCTTCCTTCCTTTATAAATTTCTTTTCAATCTATATGTGTATATGGAACCAGCGTGAAATCAAGCGTTTATATATAAGCAGGAATATGTGAATGAATGATGGGTACGTATGGGCCTGGATGGACTAAGAAATGGGAACCCGTGAATGTGCATGGGCATTAAGTCCGTATTAAATTTTCTGCCAAAATTGTGGTGTCACATACTCTCGTTTTTGTACGTATATCAATGCATGTAGTCAAATTAACGATTTCTTGACTATCGATGATTCCATCTTTATTTATGTGATGGTACTGTTCGCATAATTTATCTTCATTGTTCACTCATGTTCAAATATTAATGTCTTTGTCAAGTTTAATCACTACTAAAAAAAAACTGAATCTGCGACCACCAAATCGGTCGCCGATCGGTCGCCAGGTCGACCGATCGGCGACCGATTTGGGTAGTCGGAAAATTCATGGTGGCAAATAGCCCTGCGACCGAAAATCGGTCGATGTTTCGACCACCATGCGACCGAATTTCGGTCGCACAATAGGTCACATACAGTGACCAACTATGCGACCGATTTTCGGTCGCACATCCTAGTGCGACCGAAAATCGGTCGCATACTTGGTCTCATTTGTGGGAATTAATGGTGACCAAATATGCGACCGAAATTCGGTCGCACATCCTGTGCGACCGAAAATCGGTCGCATACATGGTCTATGTTGTGACCGCTATGCGACCGAATTTCGGTCGCCAAACCTGTAAAAACCTGCAATAAAAATCCTGCAATCAGGCACATCGCAACAGCAAAAACCAGCACCTGGACAGCAATAAACAGCAATAAAACAGCAATAAAAACATTTCAAAAACATCTAATCATTTCAAAAACATCCATACACCATTAGTTATATTCTAAAATTGTTAACAATACAACTTCACAAACATTTAAAAGACTACTGGGGCTCCGGCGAGGCTGAGCTAGACCCGGACTCGGAAGAGGAAGAGGAGCTGCGGCGATGCTTGCTCTTATGCTTTCTTCTCGATTTCTTCTTCTCCTTTTTGGCAAGGAGCTTTCTGATCATGTCCTGCGTTTCTTGGTTTACCCTCGACAGCTGTGCGATCTGCTCTCTCATTTGAGCCATCTCAGCAGGATCAACGGAGCTCGCCGGAGAAGAAGTAACTGAAGAGCCCAAAAATCGAGAATTATGCTTATCCGGAGCATATAGCGATCCAAGACCATAAGCATACCCCTTCTTAACCCCTCCAACAGTATCGACCCATATTTGCTTTTCTTTCTCGAACGTCAATGGAGCCGGGGTGTTGCTTCCTGCATCCGATGCTTGGGTCGATGTCCAGTCTTCCACGGCCTTTGTAGCCTTTTCCTGAATAACATAAATATAGTAATGATGTTAATAGAAAGACTAAACGTTGAAGGATTGGGGCGACTAAAGATCGAATTTTACAAACTTACCCAAACCTCTTTTGCGCGGGGCTCGACCCACTCTCCACCGCCCTTCTTGCCACCCTTTGTATGCCTGATCTTGTGCAGCTCGAGCACGAGAATAGTGCGCTTTTCTTTCTTTTCCTACAAATTAAAAAACATAATATGTTAGACAAAAAAGCAACTGTTCAAGTAAATAATCAATCATTTAAAAGACTACCGTACCAAGCGCATCTTTTGTGTAGCCGCGCTAATTGAACCACCGGTATGGAGCGATCCACCCTTATCCGACGCTCGCGCAGCCTTTCCTTGCTCGCTCTTCGCCTCGAACTCGGGCGTGTGCCAATATTCATCCAGCTCCGCCCACTGAGGGGCTTGGAGAAAGCCGGGCCTTATACCTCTATGCCGCGCATTGTAAAGGGTTTGCTTGAATAGCGCAGCACATTTCTTTGGGAAGATGCTGCGAATGTTATAATCCAGCCCCTGATGCCAGATACATTTGCCCTGAAAGAGTATCAAAATAATTTCTTTAAACATGTTCATGGTTTAAAAAACTACAATTAGTGGTAAACCAACTGTATAAGTATCACCTCAAAATCTACCAATATCTGCTTCTTTACTTGTTGTGGCACTTCGCCCCATGTTCGCCAAGGCTGGTTCCAGTGCGCTCTCATGCACGCAGTCAGTACTTTAGTGGACTCATCGCTTGGGCAAAAGCTACAAAAAAAAAAAATTAACAAGAGTTATTCATAATACTAGCACTTAAAGTAGGAACTAATTATTTAATCGACAAGAACTTAAGAAATTAGGTAGCTTACCCTTTATCCGCCTCGGGATAAATAATCATCCTGCCATCTAGCCGAGCGCCAGGCTCACCAATGTAATAAGGCGAATGGGGATCATACAGCATGAGCTCCTGCTGACTCGGTGGGTCGTCACAACTATCTAGGGGGAATTCAGGGGGCTGAGTCTCACTGTCATCAGCCTGGGAGGGATCGCCCTGTGTGGGAGGGACCTGTGTCTCAGTACAATCAACGGTAGGGAATGTCCATTGCCAATCAGGAGGCAACTAAGACGGGGTAATAAGTGGTACCTGATATGGGCCAGGGGGCCTGAAAAAAGCTGGATCATAGCCAGGTGGGGCATCAGTAGGCAGCGAATGCGGGACCTGTGATCGTTGACTGTCACCACCCGCAGAAGCTGAACTCTCGCCCACCGGTCTCTTGCCAGGCCTTCTGCTAAAAACTTTAGGGCATAACTTGTCCATACCTGTTGAAACATTCAAATTAGTTCTGCTTCATTAATTATGAGAATACATAAATGTAAAGTGCTTAGATTGAAGTCCATATCTACACAAAAATTGGCAAATTGAGAACAATCCAATTGGTACCAATTTTTAATAATCCTAACCTTTTTTTGAATATCCATTGATCCGTTTGAATTCCATATTATCTAGTAAGTGCAATGCAATACAAAACACATACAATTTATCCGGTTTAGTCATAAGATGTTGCAAACATGAACAATCAAAACAACAATACCTAAACCCTAACTTTAAATGCATAACAAGTATTCCAAACACCACAACCCATGACAAGACATCAACACATTTCAAACAACTCTACCAAACAATTCCCAACATATCCCAACAATCACCATAATTAATCACAAACATCACAACCCTATATTTAAACTTCATCAACCCAAAACAACTTATTATACATCACATTATATAGAATAAACTAATTATAACTAACAACTAACATGTAAACAATATATATAGGCTCTCCATTATTTATAAATATATATATAATTAAATTCGGATTATTAAACAAAAAAAAATTTACCTCTACTTTGTATTGGATCCAATGGCAAGAAAGTATGAGTTACCAATGTGCTATCCACCCAATAACTACAAAAAAAGTGAACAAAAAAGTCATTATATGAGTTTTTAAAAAAATAACACAAATTACTAAAAAATGAAATTTACCTTGAATTTGTAGGTTTAGATTGTGTTAAAAGAGTATGTTGGAGGTAATAGAGTAGTAATTTAAAGTTATATGGGGTTTATAATGGTGGGAAGTTGATTATGGGGTGGGGGGGTTCGATTTTTAGGGATTGGGTGGGTTTTGGAAATTTTGAAATGGGGAAGAAAGGGGTTCTGCCCCGTTTTTAGTTACAGTTATGCGACCGACATGCGACCGATTGTCGGTCGCATAGCTGTGACTAATTTTTCAGAGACCGATGTGCGACCGAATTTCGGTCGCCACTTTTTTTTCGTTGAATGTGCGACCGATTTTCGGTCGCCACTTTTTTTTCGTTGAATGTGCGACCGAAAATCGGTCGCACAACTGTGGAGACCGAAAATCGGTCGCATGATGGTGGTCTCAGATTCAGCTTTTTTTAGTAGTGAATTTAGCATATTTTATGTCAGATCACTTGAGAGATATTTATAACTAGTTACCGTTTATAGGAGTAATAAGTGAGATAACAACCTAAAACAACATGATAAAAATAAACTAACAATAATGTGGAGTAATTGTTTTCTTTACTGACAAGTAGGGGTGTTTACGGTTTGGATAAAAACCGAACCAAACCGAAAACCGAATCGAACCGATAAAAAAAACCGACATTTTGTTGGAGATAATTTGATATGGTTTTGAATTTACAATAACCGAAAATATTTGGTTTGGTTTGGTTTTAAGGAAAAAACAATCGAAGAATTAACCAAACCAAACCGACAATTATCAATATTAATTTTTATAATTATATACATTAATAAATTAATATTTTATATAAACTTTCAAGTATTTTATATATTTTCAAATTAGAATGATAGTTTATAAATTATATTAGACTAAATACAAATGGAAATGGGCCTAAGCCTAACTAGTAACTACGAAGTAGTCATAATGTTGAGTCTGTGATCCATTTAGTAACCCTTTATCCAACCCAAAAATATCTCATGAGAACTAATTCCTTCACCATGGATTTTGTAGATCCTTCAAGATTTAGGCTTACTTATGAGACATCATTTGTCAGAGCACATATATACTAGTTTTTGGACCAGGATTCGAATCTTTTTTTATACTCAATGAGATATTTATTACTTTTTTTCTAGAAAGATACTTAGAAGAGATATTGTGTGAGCTTTGTTATAAGGAACTCTTGATGCTCAAGGAGCATCACCCAATTCCCTTTGAATTCTGTCCAGAAGTAAGACGAGGTTTAGGTGCATGCTGCCCGAGGACATGAAAATCGTTGAGAAAATTGTTCAGCTCCCCACAAAATTAGATGGTCTAGACTTGATTAAACGTGACATTCTTGGAGAACCCGTACCTTTGGCGGTCTGAAGAATCAAGTCCAACAATTAATGTTGAACTAAACCTTAGCAGTTAGTAGTAAGTTGTTGTATGATTTGCAATTTGGCACACTACTACTACTTTTTACATTGAAGCCATAGTTTTATGCACACTTATCTATCCCATGTTGTAATCAATATTCAACAATATTCCAGTTAGTCAATGATCAATTCTATATACAAATAAATAATAGATCCAACAATCATTGTGATTTGTAAAAAAAAAAAAACGACTAACCGAACCAAACCGAAACCAAATCGAGATTAACCAAACCGATGGATATGAATTTTATTTGGTTTGGTTTAGTTTTAAAAATTTAAAAACCGAATATAATGGTTTGGTTATGGTTTTAACCAATAACCCCCAAACCAAACTGTGAACCCCCTACTGACAAGTTTCTCAAATACTTCCTTCCGGATCAGCTAGATTCTCTCCTCATACTTCCCTTAGCTTCCTCTTCGTCTTTCTGAATAAATTGTGTGGTTGGTACCTAAACAATGATCTTTTTTGTTATTTATGTTATGTAAGTACCTAAAATTAATGGTTTCTTGTTTAGTTATATTTAATTCGTTGTCGTGTTTCTATTGTACTGAATACTGATTAGTTAACTGAAACCAATACACAGAGTTTCGGCTTTATTCTGTTAATTTATTGTTCTGTAATTAATGGATAGTTACAGATGACAGCATGCAAGGGTAAGATACAGATCCTTTTTTTTTCTTCTTTTAGTTCAGTTAATTTTCAAATGATCATCAGACTTACAATATTGCTATCAAAGGTGATAAATTTATTCTTGTTAGTACCTTAAAAGCACTGAACTTAGGTCTTTGATTATTCAAAAAATAAATTCAGCCAGAAAATCCATTAATTGAGATCTGAATGCCTAGTAGACATGACAAATCTGCCAAAACGTTTATGACTTTCCAAGTCAGCAAATTGTGGTTGAAATGGTGTTGAGAGTCCAATTTACTAATTAACCATGAGGAGCGTAAAGCCAATGCTAATTGTCTTTAACACCCACCAGGTTTTTTATATACGTGTATATAGCCACAGTATGCACTGCATGATTATATGTGAGGCTAGTTCAGATTTTCAGTTACCTGATTTGAAGGGATATAGCCCATAACACCAGGCAGGTACCGGTTCAGATAACAGTTCAGTTTTAGCTCAGTACGAGTTATCAGTCAATGGCCTTGTAAGTTGAGTCCTTACTCTTTTTTGTTTGGATAAGAGGGAGTTTTGTTGTGAGGTGTACTCCTATTAGGACCACCATCATCATCATCATCTCTGTGTTAGATTAGCTAGTGTGCCAATCCCACCACATGACTTTTCAAGGCCCTTCCTAGTTTTTAGCTGGTATATTGTTCTGAGAAGATTAACATTCAAGCAAGAATGTTCGGTTTTTCTGTTCACACATTGGGTTTCGCTAGAAGATCAATGTTTTAATAACTTTTCCATAAAAATGATTTCATTGATTTATGTAATTTAACTGGAAAAAAGAGATAAAATTTAGAATTGAAGCAACTTGTTAATAACTAAATAGCTCGCTCCCTATTAGATCGCACTTTGAAACATATGGATTGTATAAAATTTTGAAGTAGGATAAATTGCTCATCACGCATACTGCAAGGAATCGTGCAATTTCGTCTTATTTTACTACCAACTCTCAATCACTTTACCACTTTATTATGCCACCTGAAAACTGATTTTTCACACTTTTCACTCCAACGTGCTTAAGAGGTTGTGCCTAGCTCTATGCCAAGTTATTAGGAAACGAAATTTCCCAAGTACTGATGTTATGTGTTTTTCTTTTTCCATGTGAGAAAACATTCTTTTGACGGTTCTTCTTTGGATGAGATCAATAGGCCTAGACTTGCACAAGAAGAAATTTAAAGTTATTCGAGACTACACACCGGCCGATGGAGGTAAGAAAATGAAGAAATAACGGACTTGTGTAAACGATAATACAACAAAACGTTGAATCAAAATTAAGACAACCATATAGAGTGAAGTTATAAGCGAAGCCATAAGCTTAAAATGCACACAACATGGTGACGACAAGTACTGGAAACCCACTGGATTAGATGAGCAACATGTAATCATCAACTGCAGCTTCAGCAACGGGGAGTAACCGGGAGTTTGCACTGCTTAGGTAGCTGCATGGCTAGTTTTGGATCAATTCCAAGGGAAGGCAACCACTGAGAATTCTTAAGAGAGCAAAGGCAGCCCATGTCTGCATGCGACAAGAGCGCTGCAGCACTCGTCTGTAGGCGCAGGCGGATTTGGGGGTGTCACTGATGGTTTGCATGACATTAAACCTTCCCCTGTCATGTTACATATTCCTTGTGCCAGCGACACCTCAATGCTACCACTGCTTAACACAATGGTAACAAAAGCCAATGCCACAACCTTTTTGGCCAAGTAATAAAGCTCCATCGTCTCTTATCTTTCTTTCTTATTATCAATTTCTTTCAATGTGTGTGCGTGTGTGTATGGAAACAGCATGAATTAAAGGGTTAATATAGGCAGCAGCTTGTGAATGAATGTTGGTATGGGCCTGGATGGTGTAACAAATAGGAATCCGTGAAAGTGTAATGGCATTATTTTTCTGGCAAACTGTCACGGACTCTGGTTTTTTTGCAGTCAAGTGGCAAATCTCATTATCAGTGCATTGACGACCATTGATACATAGATCTTCACTATCCACTCGTTGTCAAGTACTGTCTTTGTCAAGTTAAGTATATCCAACCAATTCAAGAATCATGACACTACCGGTTTTCCTCTCATATTTCCAAAAGCTTGTTCACTGAGTCTTTCATGGGAAATGAGTTAATTTGACTGATCAACTCATTAACTGATATTCAACGGTCATGAGAAAAATGAAAATAAAGCTAGCCATTATGTAAACAAGTATCCTGTTACAATTTGACACGAAAAGGTAATTAGCCTTCCTCTTCAATGGTGATGCTTTGAAAGCAAAGTAAAGGAGAACTATTACTCAAATTGTTTTGGAAGCAAAACCAAAAAAATAAAGCTTCCAGCATGATTAGCAAATAATTAAGCACCCTAGACCTTCAGCAACTGGGATATGAAGGATAACAATTGCAGTACATAGAACAGTGTGAGAACATTTTACACACACAAAAAGTGATGCTAGGATTTGGATGCTTACCCTTCACCTCATCTTCTTCCTTGCCAGCCTGCAGTTTTAGTCTGCTCCAATGCACTTTTAGTTTATGCAATGTCCAATATAAAACTTGCACACAAGAGGTATTCTGAGGTAGTGGTTAGACTGATCTTACAAAATAGCCCACTGTCATCTTAACTGAATTTAAAAAGGAAAGGGAAATAGGCTTGAATTGTTTGAAGAATCAAAATAGCACCACATGTAAGGATTTTGTTTCTAACTTCTAGCCAGAACTCAAAGGGGAACCTGCATAAACGCGGGACACTTTGTGCACCGAGCTGCCGTTTTTTCTAGCCATAACTCGTTCGTAATGATAGAACGTCACAATGTGTAAAATAGCTGGCCTACTGCACAGTACCCCATGAATGCCAAATTGGGTCGGTTATATGATTGGCTTTTACCAAACCATGAAACATTGCATCAAAACTAAATTCGGAAGATAATTGATATGGGTCAATATCGTGTTTACAATTAGACTTATGGAAACCTTCACAAGAACAAACGAGTATATTTAACATAATAACATCTCCCAAATCATCTTTATTGAACTCAGAGAAGTCTTAATCTATGGACTCTTGACAAAAAGGTGGACCAAATGTAGGTTTGAAACTAAGCCTTATTTCCAACCTGTATTAGATTCTCAGCTGGTATCACCTGTATTAGATTCTCTATTTCCTATTTGTCCTGGTCTTAGCATACACTCCAAACTGGTATATACGACTTTAAAACAGGTCTCTTTATCAGTTACCTTAAAAAAGATGCATGCTATCCAACCCTGATTTCCAGTTCCGAAGATCTTATTAACTGATAAATGCATATGACAGTCATTCAACATGGGATCAGTTTCCCAGCATTCCTATCAACCCAACGTGGCACATGCGACAGAGCAGCGAATGCTCTTCAAGGTGTTAATAACCTGTTCAGGGTGCAAATCACTTTAAGAGAAACATGATTCCCTTGTAAGAAAAAGGTCTGCTTTTAATAATTGTTTCGGATTATCTAACTAGTGCTTACAGTATTATTTATTAAACACTTAGTTTAATTGAAGTAATAGCTCTATTGATTTTAGTTCAGTAATCAAACACTGATTTTGATCAATAAAACTGATTCAACTAGAAAAACTGATGAAATCAGGTAATATAATTTAAACCAAACAGGCTGAAATAAAGCAGTTTCACATTGTGATACTCAAAACCAATGCCAACGTTAAAATAACACTAAAATAGCAGACTGTTACACAAAACAAGAATTCCGTAAAATAACTCGAATTCATCTCAAAGGAAATTTAGATCCTTTCTCTTGTAAGCTCTGCCAACAAACAAATCACCATCTTGTCATTTCTATACGGCAACTCAATGACGATGAAGAACCAAATGGTGACCATAGGAGTACATAATACAAGCATGCTCTGTTTAAAACTGAGAAAAAAATCAGTGCTTGGAATTTTTGCTCAGCAAATATTTCTTGAGAACATCCATGACTGATCCAAAATCTGCTTTCACTTCCACAGGTGGGTTAGCAAACCGACATTCCATGTCCTTTATTTCCTTTGAGTGGTAATCAATCTTGGACTGAGTAAACTTCAATCCATGAGCCGTACTGACAACCACAGTCTTATCATTTGGCCCAATGACTCCACTGTTTCTCAACTTAAACAGAGCAGTCAATGCCACGCCTGTGTGTGGGCAAATGAACATCCCAGTCGAGTCCGCCTGAGCCATGGCATCCATCAACTCCTCCTCTGTTGCCTCCTCCACTATCCCATTGCATTTCTGCAGGGCAAAAACAGCTCTGTCTATAGAAACCGGGTCACCAATCTGTATAGCAGATGCAAATGTTGTGTTCGCCTTCACAGCCTTAAAGTCTTTCCAACCGGATTTGTAATGCAAGTAAAGCGGATTCGCATTGGCTGCTTGAGCACAAACAAGCCTAGGAATACGATCAACGAGCCCCAACTCTTTGCACATCATAAAACCTTTATAAAATGCATAAATATTCCCCAAGTTCCCACCAGGAACAATCACCCAATCAGGAACTTCCCAATCAAACTGCTGCAAAATCTCAATCGCAGCAGTCTTCTGCCCTTCTAGCCTCAAACTGTTCAACGAATTAGCCAAATAAATAGGCAACTCAGCAGTAACTTCCCGAATCAACTGCATACAACCATCGAAATCAGTATCAATACTCAACACAAACGCCCCATTCGCAATCGGCTGAACCAACTGCGCCATAGATATCTTATTCGCAGGAAGAAAAACAATCGACGGAATTCCAGCCGACGCACAGTACGCCGACAGCGCAGCGGACGTGTCCCCCGTCGACGCACATCCCACACCGACAACAGGCTTATGCATTTTCCTCAACCTATTTACCTGACTAACCAAAACAGTCATCCCTAAATCCTTAAAACTACCGGTATGGCTAATCCCGCAATGCTTAACCCATAAATCACTCATGCCTAGAAACTGTTTGCCAAAACGCTCAGCCCAAAACAAATTCGAGTTTCCTTCAAATGCACTAACAATATCATCGCTATTAATTTCGGGTAAAACCCATTCTTTTTTAGACCAAACACCCGACCCGTAAGGCCACGTGGTTTTACCAACACGTGAATCAAATAGTGACCGCCAATATTGACCGTCAAATTTTTTTAAAGCATTCATATCATGTTGCACATCAAGTAAGCCACCTGAACGACTACGGTACACAATTTCATCCAGAGAGTACCACTCGTCAGAGCTGGGATCGGCATTAAAAGGAACATACCTGGCTGAGAAATTGTGTGAACTAGTATGGCGGCGGGCTTCTTCGCGTATGTTTTCATCAGCTGGGCGGCGGTGTTTTTGGGGTAAAATTGCATCGTCTGTTGAGGCGGTGGATTTAATTGGGCTGAATGAGTGGGTATTGGTATAAGGCTTTGAAGGGTGGGGGTGGGGGTGGGGATATGAAGGGAGAAATGAAGATCTTAACATACAAGAAGCCGCCATTTTTGTGTAGCTTTAGAGAAATTTTGTGCAGCATATACGTCAGGTAAAGGTCTGCCCTTGACAGCCGACTATTAGATTACGCCACGTGTTCTAACGATCTGATCCAGCGGCTAGATATTTCTCACTCTATTTATTATCAAGAGCTATATTTGTCATTATATTGAATTTAAACTTCTAATAATATTTCACATGAATATAAAACAAGACTAAGTTACAATGTAATTCGAATTTTAATTACATTAAATAAGAAGGTCGAAAACTACTCGTTGTAAATTATAAATCACTCCGTTTCAAAATGGCTGTCATAGTTTCCTTATTAGTCCGTTTCAAAAAGAATGACACAATTCTAAATTTGGAAACATTTTTGAGTTGAAACTACTACTTTACCCTTAATGAAATGCTTTACAGCCACATATTTATGTATGGCTTATTTTGGACCACAAGTTCCGAAAGTCTTACCACATTTTTTAAACTCCGCTCCAAGTCAAACTATGACAACCATTTTGGAACGGAGGGAGTATATATCATGAATGTATAGTTAGGAATTGAACTAATGGATGAAGTTCAGTTTAAAAGTGGCCTAATCAACGGAGCCAACTGTAATGAATGATGTGGACGGGTCAAATCAAGTCGGAGTATTTGAGCCTAAAAGTGGTCTATACTTGGGTTAAGAGATTAAACAGTCCAATAAAAAAGTGGATTTAATTTAGGATTCGGATTAATCAAAGTGAACACCTTAAAAGGGTGAATTGGTCCATAATAGCCATTATGTAAATTGTGAAAATGTCTATGGCAAAGTCTGCTTCTCATTCATTTTTTTTTTCCTTTATCCCTTTTTGGCAAGAAGTAACAAGTGGTTCAGGCACTTTTTTTAGAAATTAAGCGGGTCGCTATATTGCATATTTGGTCCCGTGATTTAGAAAGTGCACAACTTTATATTTATGTGTTCACCCTAAAGGAATCATGAACTTTTCCCTTTTTTATTTCGATAATTTTTTCTGAATTATTCTGTTATTTGGCTGACTCATCTGATCTATCACTATGGAGAATTAATTTTGTAGTTCATTGTGGATTTAATTACTTAATGACATTTTCACAAGAGATGTTGAAAAAATAACATAGTTAAAATAAGAAATCATGTGCTCAGTGTGTTTGGGCTAATGTAATAAATTATTAGTTGTATATTATTAGACGTAGAAGTGATCTTGTATTGTTTGAATTTTATTGAAGACTCTGTACATTAGGGAGTAATTTTTCTAAATCTTACGTCAAACATACCTTCAAACACAACTCAAATTTCACATAAAATTTGGCAGAATTACGCAACTATTGACACCTTGCGTAACTGACCCCACTTAAAATAGTTTACAGGAATGGCCTTCATTAACTTGAAGTAGGTACATTACAGTGGCAGCAGTTGATCTTTTATAACTTGAAGTGTTACCCGGGAATGAAAATACCTCTACAAAAATCTTACTTAGGCTCGCATCCTGCCATGCCTTTTAAGTAAGTGTTGCCTCCGTGGTAGCACTTGCTTTTATCTCTTTCAACATTCTTCCCAGATAACCAGGTAGCACTTGTCAAATCCCTTTTAAGTAAGTGTTGCCACCGTGGTAGCACTTAACCTTAATTTGAATATTCTTCCAGATAACTTGAAGTGCTACCCCCTGCAGGCAACAATTGCCTTTTATATTTTTCGAAGAGACAATTTATACCTTGAAGTGCGGCTACTGTCAATTTATAACTTGAAATGTTGTCTCCAAAATCATTTTGCTAAACCATTCTTAACCATAATCAGGGATAAGGAATACATGTATGCAGTGAAATTTTCTCTCAACAATAATGCAAATGCAAAATTATTTTTCTAAAAATCTCAAAAAACCACTAAATTCACATGTCCAAACACTATGAAGCAACTTACACTAGAATCCAAGTGTGATTGGACCCCTTAAAGAATGGCCAATGGACAAACAGTTTAGCTAATGCAAGAGCAGGGAAAAACAAAACACAAGCAGGCAGGGGATTGGTTCGGTGGAAAGGATAGGGTTTGGCACGTCAGTATGTCGTCGTACATCAAGTTGCTCAGACGAATATACCCCTAACCACTATCCTGCAAATTGACACTAGACACGTGCTCTCCTCTCCCTACTTTATCCTAAATTCCCCTTACAAAGTAAACACAAAATTTCATACAATTAAAGTTTCCATATCAACAACCATAGCAGCAGCAGTAGTAGCAGCAGCGGTTTTCAATTATGTGTATTCTAATCTCAACACAGTCGTTCTGAAATTAGATCTAGCTTTTTCTCGGTGAGTTTGACCACTTTTGTCAACCATCATGACTCATTTTCCAGATATAATACGTATTCAGAAATGTTAGGTCCTTTTGCTATAACTCACTTTCGATCCAAAATATGGCTACGTCAACGAAAAAAATCATCGTTGGGTTTATGAGTGATTGATCAAAGGTTCCAAGCTCGTTCTGTCTAGTTTAATAAATATCTACTATTGTGCTACTATTGTTGAATATTTCACTTGTGACTATACATATCTCAAAGAGTTTGTTACTTTGTGAAAGTATTCAATGTGCTCTGCGTTGAATGAATCTGAAGTCTGGGATCAGCAAGGGATAGAAAAAATTGAAACCCAAATAGCTAAAGTGGCGAAAATGAGTTTAGGTGCCGCGGAAGAGGAATCAACTAAGGAAATTCAATTACCAGCTGATATAGAATGGAAAATGTTGGATAAATCCAAGTTTTTCTTCCTCGGCGCCGCGTTATTTTCGGGTGTTTCAGCTGTTCTTTACCCTGTTGTAGTGTTGAAAACTCGTCAACAGGTGGCTCAAGCTCACCTGTCTTGTTTCAAAACTGCTTTTTCTGTTGTTAGGTATGAAGGGATTCGAGGATTGTATCGCGGATTTGGGACTTCTTTGATGGGTACAATCCCTGCTCGAGCACTTTATATGGGTGCTCTTGAGGTTACTAAGAGTAAAGTTGGGACTGCAGCTGTTAGGCTCGGTGTTCCCGAGCCTACTGCAGCTGTTGTAGCTAGTGCTGCAGCTGGGTTGAGTGCGGCTGTGGCAGCCCAATTGGTTTGGACACCTGTGGATGTAGTGAGCCAGCGGCTCATGGTCCAAGGTGGTTCGCGTAAATATACCAATGGGATCGATGCGTTTAGGAGAATCCTCAATACAGATGGGCCTAAGGGACTCTACAGAGGATTTGGTTTTTCGATTTTGACTTATGCACCATCCAATGCGCTTTGGTGGGCATCCTATTCCGTTACTCAAAGGCTTGTGTGGAATGGGTTTGGATATTACTTAAGCAAGAATGGCGACGAGAGGCTTGAGGATAATATCAAGACTACTTTGAGGCCCGATTCGAAGACTGTTATGGTAGTTCAAGGAGTGAGTGCAGCCATGGCAGGTGGCATTTCAGCTCTGATTACAACACCATTAGACACAATCAAGACAAGATTGCAGGTCTTGGATGGAGATGAAAATGGGCGAAAAGCGCCAACGGTAGCACAAACTGTAAGGAATTTAGTAAGGGAAGGTGGATGGCTTGCTTGTTACAGAGGATTGGGTCCTAGATGGGTTTCAATGTCCATGTCTGCAACCACAATGATAACTACTTACGAATTGCTCAAACGCCTCTCCACAAAGAATCAAGAAAGCTGGGCATCATGAATTAGCTGATTTACTTTAATCTTTGATCAATGTATAAGTTTTAATTTCCTGAATGATCCTCTTTTTTAGAATCTTTATGCTGAGTTTAAACATATACTAGCCTAGAGCAACAACAAGAATAATGATGTAGGCTGTTCATGTACAAAGTATCAATCTGTATATAATCCTATCCAGTTTAGATTATTTTGTGTGTTTATTTTGTTGCTGAGCTACTAACAGAATTGTGTCTCCTGTTCTTCCTTTAAGATGATTAAAAACATTTTCTTTTGGGAGGTATACCAAGAATGCAACAAAAAAGTAGGAATACATCATTTTCAGGTATTTCTTTTTATGCTACGAATACATTGGGAATGACATATAAATTGGAAAAATGGGAATCTGTAGTGCACTTAATTGACTTGTACTGTTTTAAGCCAATGGATGATAAAAATTGTGCTTTTCTGGCTGATAATGATGTTGATTTGAACATGTTGCGTGCACAAGAAAGTCTTAGTTATTTCTGTTCTTTGAGTTAATGAGACAGAAGAATGTGGTGGGAGCAACGTGATTATCCAACAGTAGGAGATTAGATTTAGATGAATATCTTAATGTCTTAATTTAAGATGGCTAATGGTAGTGGCTAACAACACCACCAGTACCCAACAGTCTTACATAAATTTCTATGAATAAAACATTTGTCTAATTATTGACAATTATGTGAGCAACCGCGTTTTATTCTGTTTTTTTCTTCTCCCCTTCCTGGTTGGTGGGAAAACATGATGTATTTTGGCTTTTTTTATAACCAGGGACTAAGTATACAGTGAATAGTTTTCATTAATTAATGATAGTGAGCTAAGTGGATAAACAAGGAGAAGAAGTGCTTTCTCAAAGGATCAATCTTAAAAGATCTTTCCAAAAAGTTGACTCAGGTCGAAAACTTTCAGAAAATGTCGATAAGTTAAAGCATTTATCAGATTGCAGAATTACCAGATTGGACTATAAGTGACATTTTCTCTATATGCAAATGACTTCTGAATCAGCTTGTATGTATCTTGATTGATCCATAAGTACAAGCTTAAGGGAAAGAATGAGAAGATGGGGTTGGGAGCTGATGGATCACAATAGTAGAAGAAAGTAAACTAACAATAAGGACCCTATGTTAAAACCAACTTAGAAGAGCCAAATATCATGAATGAGTGCCAAAAACAGTGAGCTGCACCTAATCCTAACAGCTGCAAAAATCTATTCACCATATTCTGTTAACTAGATCTGGTTCTCTTCTTGCTGCAAGGTGGACACTTGAAGTCCTTAATGTACTCAGCCTTGGCAGGTGTGATCTTTACACAGTGGCCATGGAACCACATTTCACACTTGTCGCAACATATCCAAAATTCATCCTGTGCATACATCTCCCCACATGCGCCACAAAATGTCTCACCTTGCTCCTCTTCGTCAACCTTCTCATCCAATCCCTCTTCATCACTTTGCTGCAACTTTGTAAACGTTCCCTCAGATTCTGCTGCCTTCTGTTTTTGCAACCAAAAAAAGAAAAAGATAGATGGCTCAAAAGGAAGCTTAGCATCAAGACGAGCTATCCATGCAAAAAAACTAGCATAAACTCGATGTCAAGATGCTGGTGACATGCAAATACAGCATACTTAGCAAACATAATCCTTTACCTTTTTGGATTTTGGCTTGGATTTGTTATTACTGTTGTTAGAGACTTCAGATTTTTCTGTTTGTTGCTTCTCTGCAGCACCAGTCACTACTTCATATATTGTAGGCAGATGATTTATCATGTCGAAAAGCCTCTCCCTGGAAAAGAGAAGGCAACTAATGAGTGTGGAAAGCAACATAGTAAACTTCAGGAGGTGTGAAAGCACAATGAGTTCTATCACCATTGAGGCACAGTTGATGCATTCTAATCTGGTGCAATTCTCTAGCAAAAGACACAATTCTCTGGTAGGTTGAAAGAAATATGTATGTACTAATCCTCTGTGCACAAAGTGTGATGCGAAGAAACCGAGAACACGGGCTTACCATTAGAACAGAAAAATGCTACATGCAGAACTGCTATTAGACAGGTTTAGTACGTTTGGCTTCTCTAGCTAGTAGTAATAGGGTCAGGCATTGGTACCTCGAAACGAAAAGTATCTAAGTTATAAAACCAACCTAAGACATTAACCAAAGCATCACTTCTGCTTTTAGTAAACCACACAGAAGGATAAAAATATTAATACAAAGATGTCAAGCGAGAAGAATTACCTGTCGGCTTTATCAAATTCAAATCTAGTGCCAAAATAAAAGGCAACAGAAAGCAACCAAGCATCACTATGACAAGCAACATAGGAAAGCCACTCCTTGTCTTCCATCACAGCTCTAGTAGAGTTAATACCAAGAACAGGTTCTGGAAGGTCTGGTGGTACTTCATCAGCAGGCAGATTGACTTCCCATTGCTCATTTGGGTTTCCAAATAAGCACAAGTCCTCCTCCTTTTCTGCATACAAAACAGTTGATATGTTTCGCAATAAGTGACCGAGTATCATAAGAGACTAATTAAACATATAGATTGCAACAAAAATTTTACCCAAATCATGAAGTAAATCTTGACAAACACTAAACAAACAGTGATTTGTATCTCTTTTTTTGTTGCGATTAACTGATAGAAACCTCAAAAGCTATGAAATTATAGATTAAACAGAGGTATATTCTGTTTCCAATTAAGTGATTGTAGTATATTTTCAAGTACAAGGATACACCATACATCCTTCCACATACATAATCAGTTCTGTTGATTTAATTAGCTGTAGAATGTTACTTTTGTTATAATAGTGTGAAATATCTGCAGATCAGGCTCCTGGAGCAACTGCATTGTTTGTCGTCAAGGTTAGCTGAGATAAAGTTTTCAGAAAATTTAAAGTTTTAACTTCATAGACATTGTCAATGTTGTCAGCTAATTTGAGGTACCAATCACATTCAGCTAATTTGACCATACAGACTTGGCAGAATGAATGTTACTTGCCAATTTTAAACTTAAGATGTGGTAATACAAAATGTATTTTCCATTCCTTCATAAGAAAGAATCTAACAACAATTCTTTATTTGGCTAAGGGTGGAATTGACCATCAAACAAGGTCCTGTGTTTGATGAAAGCACACATTATAGAAAAACATATCATTCTGATGATTGCCAGTCCCTTACTGTCCAGCGGCAAAAGCTTCAACTGGGAAAGTTTTTGTGATTCCAGCAAGACTCTTGAAGTGAATTTTGCCAGTAGGAGGATCATCCAATCTGATCTCAGCGACTGGAGGCCATAGCATCAACTCCTTAGCCTTCACTCCCTTAAGCTTCTTGATCCTCTTCTTCTCAACGAATCCAGTTATTTCGGTACCATAACTTACTAGCTTACTGATCATCTTGAAGTTATGCTCAACCTTTTTAGTTTGCTGGATCCACATGTAGCCAGTGGTCTTCACAAATCCGACTTCGATCACTTCAGCCAGAGGTAGAAGCCCTGCTGGGAGTTCATATTCATGAAGAAGGGCAGTGGCCATTTTCAACCCTTCCTCATGGCCCTTCTTGATAAGTGCTCCTTCCTTTTCTGCCATTGCTGTCTCACTTCTAATAATGTCTACCTATCTGCTTAAGGATCTTGAATTTATAGTGTGCTATTTGTATGTAAGAGACAAAACTTGATGGAGAAACCAAAGAAACCAACATTGTATTAGGCACCAAAGCTAATGATCCTACTTCATACCACTCCTCAATTTTTGTCAGTATCCTTAGTGCCAGTTTTTTCCAACAAGAAGATGCCAATATATTCCATTTTAGCGACAAATGCTCTTCTTTGGGTTTATCACATACTTAAACCATGACCATGAAAATATTAATGTAATGTTGGCTCATACATATTAATTAAAAAGCACAATATGACTCACGCTTATAATAACACTAGTTGCCAAGAACCCGAGCTCAATTTCTTGATATAAATTTTTAATATGAAAAAATTTCACACCTTAATGCATTTTTTTATTTTGTTATTTATGTCTGTTATCTCTTTTACTTTCGGACCAAAACATTATACAAGTTTTTATGCTTTTTTTTTTTTAGTTTTAATAGGTTTTATTTAAAATATAACTTTTGATATGTCGGTAAATTGACTGGTATTTGTATAAACCGGTAACTTCTTTTATGAATTTATTATAAAATTTACCTATTGTTGTGAAAATAAAAGCTGCAAAGTAAATCAAACAGAGATACTATATAGAGAGAGACTGATATCTTATTTCATTTCAAACTGATGTACATAATAAACTGAAATGACTTCCTATTTATAAAAGAAAAGAAGCTGCTGCATAAGCTACTTGTAAGCTATCTGCTTGTAAGCTACTTGTAAGCTGCTTGTAAGCTACCTGCTTTGTAAGCTACTTGTAAGCTGCTTGTAAGCTCCCTGCTTGTAAGCTACTTGTAAGCTGCTTGTAAGCTACCTGCTTGTAAGCTACTTGTAAGCTGCTTGTAAGCTGTTTGTAAGCTACCTGCTTGTAAGCTACTTGTAAGCTGCTTGTAGATCAAGCTTCTTCAGGAAGCTATGGGAGTAATGGACATCCACAATATAACATATTCATAACACTCCCCCTTGGATGTTCATTAATAGATAATGTGCCTCGTTAAAACCTTACTAAGAAAAAACCCCGTGGGAAAAAAGTCTTAGTGAAGGAAAAAAGAGTACACTTGTCTTGTAATACGCATTATCAGTTGCCTCATTAAAAACCTTACCAAGAAAACCCAGTGGGAAAAAATATGGTTAAGGGAAAAAGAGTACAACGCGTATTTTACTCCCCCTAATGAAAACTTCGATCAAGGTGCTTCAGTTTTCTCATTCCAATCTTGTATACCATCTTTTCAAAAGTTGCAGGCGGTAAAGATTTAGTGAAAAAATCTGCCAGATTATCACATGAACATATTTGTTGCACGTCAATTTCACCATCCTTTTGGAGATCATGTGTGAAGAAGAACTTTGGTGAGATGTGCTTTGTTCTATCTCCTTTTATAAATCCTTCCTTCAATTTGTTTATGCATGAAGTATTGTCCTCATATAAGATTGTGGGTATTTTGGTATCACACTTAAGACCACATCTTTCTCGAATGAAATGAATCACTGATCTCAACCATACGCATTCCCTACTTGCTTCATCAATAGCTATTAATTCAGCATGATTTGGAGAAGTAGCACACATTGATTGTTTAGTAGATCACCATGATATGGCAGTACCTCCGCATGTGAAGAGGTAACCAGATTGAGATCGACCCCTATGTGGGTCAGATAAATAGCCTGCATCTGCATAACCAACAAGATCTGCACCATATTTGTTAGAATAAAATAAACCCATATCAACAGATCCTTTCAGATATCGCAATACCTGTTTGATACCTTTCCAATGTCGATGTGTAGGAGCAGAACTAAATCTTGCTAAAACATTAACAGAAAATGCTATATCAGGTCTTGTAGAGTTAGCAAGATACATAAGTGCACCAATTGCACTTAGATATGGTACTTCAGGACCAAGAAGTTCCTCATCCTCTTCTTGAGGCCGGAACGGATCTTTATCCACTTCAAGGGATCGAACAATCATTGGAGTACTTAATGGATGTGCTTTATCCATATAAAATCGTTTCAAGACCTTTTCTGTATAGGCAGATTGATGAATAAAGATTCCGTCTACTAAATGTTCAATTTGTAGACCAAGACAAAGTTTTGTCTTTCCAAGATCTTTCATCTCAAATTCTTTCTTTAAATAATCAATTGCCTTTTGGAGCTCTTCTGGAGTTCCAATGAGATTTATGTCATCAACATAAACAGCAAGTATAACAAATTGTGATGCTGTTTTCTTTATGAATATACATGGACATTTGACATTGTTTATATAGTCTTCCTTTATCAAGTACTCAATAAGGCGATTGTACCACATGCGCCCTGATTGTTTTAAACCATACAAAGATCTTTGTAATCTGATTGAGTACATTTCCCGAGACTTTGAATTATATGCTTCAGGCATTTTAAATCCTTCAGGGATTTTCATATAAATTTCATTATCAAGTGAGCCATATAGGTATGCTGTAACTACATCCATCAGGTGTATTTCAAGTTTTTCATGTACAGCTAAACTGATGAGATATCGAAATGTTATCCCATCCATAATAGGTGAATATGTTTCTTCATAATCGACACCAGGTCTTTGTGAGAATCCTTGAGCAACAAGGCGTGCTTTATATCTTATGATTTCACCTTTCTCATTTCGTTTACGCACAAAGACCCATTTAAAGCCAACTGGTTTTACACCATTAGGTGTTTGGACTACAGGTCCAAACACATCACGTTTGGCAAGTGAGCTCAATTCTGCTTGAATTGCCTCTTGCCATTTTGGCCAATCATTTCTTTGTCGACAATGTTGAATAGATTGAGGTTCAAAATCCTCATTATCTTGCATAATATTAAGTGCAACACTATATGCAAAAACATCATCCACCTCTATTTCTGATCGATTCAAATTTATTCCATCACCAGTGGAATTTATTAAATATTCCTCACTCACTTGAGTCTCAGGTTCACTAATTTCTTCAGGAAATTCAGGATTAATAAGATCTTGGTTCTCTTCAAGAGATTCTTTCATAGTGTCATCTTGATCATTTGTCACTTTCCTTTTTCTAGGATTTCGATCTTTGGAACCCAGTGGTCTACCACGCTTCAGGCGTGCTTTAGGTTCACTGGCTATGACACTACTAGATGGTCCTACTGGGATATCCATCCGAATTGGTACATTCTCTGCAGGGATATGTGATTTAGTAATCCTTTTTAAATCAGTAAATGCATCAGGCATTTGGTTTGCTATATTTTGCAAATGAACGATCTTCTGGACCTCTTTTTCACATATGGGGGCACGTGGATCAAAGTGAGATAATGATGGAACTTTCCACACAATTTCTCTATTTATTCACTTTTTCTCTCCCCCTAATTGTGGGAAAGTTGTCTCATCAAATCGACAATCTGCAAATCGAGCAGTGAATAAATCTCCCGTTAATGGCTCAAGATACCGAATAATAGAGGGCGACTCAAACCCAACATATATTCCCAGCCTTCTCTGGGGTCCCATCTTAGTGTGCTGTGGTGGTGCTACTGGCACATATACAGCACATCCAAATATTCGTAGATGAGAAATATTCGGTTCATGGCCAAAAACTAATTGTGACGGGGAGAATTCATGATAATGTGTCGGTCTGAGACGAACAAGTGATGCAGCATGTAAAATAGCATGACCCCAAGCAGTAGTGGGCAATTTTATTTTCATTAATAGCGGTCTTGCTATTAATTGTAGTCGTTTAATAAATGACTCTGCAAGGCCATTTTGAGTATGAACATAAGCTACAGGATGTTCAACTCTTATTCCGACTGATAAACAATAATCATTAAAAGCTTGGGATGAAAATTCTGCAGCATTATCAAGGCGAATAGTTTTAATAGGATTATCAGGGAATTGTGTCTTTAATCGAATTATTTGTGCCAACAATTTCGCAAACGCCAGGTTGCGAGATGATAATCGGCACACATGAGACCATCTTGAAGATGCATCAATTAGGACCATAAAATATCTAAACAATCCACAAGGTGGATGAATAGGTCCACATATATCCCCGTGGATACGTTCTAAAAACGTAGGGGATTCAATCCCAACCTTTGTTGGTGATGGTCTAGTGATTAACTTTCCCTGATAACAAGCAGTACAAGAAAATTCATCACTTTTAAGAATCTTCAGGTCCTTAAGTGAATGCCCACTTGAATTTTCAATGACTCGCCTCATCATTATTGATCCAGGATGACCCAAACGGTCATGCCAAAGCACAAAATTATTTAAATCAGCAAACTTCTGGTTTACGATAGAGTGTGCTTCAACTGTACCAATCTTTGTACAGTATAGGCCAGAAGATAAAGTTGGCAACTTTTCTAAAACAAATTTCTGGCCAGAGACATTCTTTGTAATACAAAGATATTCATTATTCATTTCATTTACTGTCTCAATATGATATCCATTTCGGCGGATATCTTTAAAACTTAACAAGTTTCTTCTGGACTTGGAAGAGAACAATGCATCATCAATAATAAGTTTTGTTCCCTTAGGCAGAAATATAGTTGCTCTTCCGGAGCCTTCAATTAAATTAGTATTACCAGAAATAGTAGAAACATTTGCCTTTCTAATTATCAAGTGTGAAAAATATTTTCGATCTTTGAATATGGCATGTGTTGTTCCACTATCAATTACGCAAATATCTTCAGAATTGATCTTTGATCCAAATAAAGTTTGAGGGATATCCATGTGTTCTTCAAAATAAAATAACATAGATAAAAACAGACATCATATAATGCATGTTTTATTATTAAAACAAAACTTTACTAATATTACTACAATAATATTAAACATACAAACTATTACAAACGACATAACTTAAAACATATTTACGTCTCTTTGGCTACAGTTGCATCACCAGTCAGATGATCTATTTGTCCTTCAGGGATCTGTCCTTCAGGGAACTGTCCTTCAGGGATCTCAAAGAAATCTGCTATGTCCAAATGCGTGAAGTCCACATTATCTTCAGACATAAAGTTGGCTTCAGCATTATTTCCTTTCTTTTTCAGAGATGCTTGATAGAGATCAACTAGGTACTTTGGCGTACGACAGGTACGTGACCAATGTCCTTTTGCTCCACAACGATAGCAACCATTCTCTGAATTTTTCGTTTGCACCGCTTCATGCTTTTTATCCTTCCCTTTCCACTGCTGGTGGTCAGGGGATTTTGGTGCATAACGATTTTCATGATAGGAGTTTCTTCCTCGACCACGACCACGACCGCGGCCACGACTGGGGCCACGCCACTTTCCACGTTTTTGGTGGAAATTCGTCTCATTCACTTCTGGGAATGGAGCAGAACCAGTGGGTCGACTTTCATGATTTTTCATCAATAATCCGTTATGTTGTTCAGTAACAAGCAGATGTGAAATTAACTCAGAATATTTACTAAATTTCATCTCTCGATATTGCTGCTGCAGGAGCACATTCGAGGCATGAAAAGTGGAGAATGTTTTCTCAAGCATGTCACTATCAGTGATATTTTCTCCACATAATTTCAACTGAGAAATAATTCTAAACATAGCAGAATTATATTCACTGATGGTTTTAAAATCTTGTAGCCTCAGATGGATCCAGTCATAACGTGCTTGTGGATGTATGACCATCTTCAGGTGGTCATACCTGTCTTTCAAGCTATTCCACAGCATGAGTGGATCTTTAACCGTGAGATATTCCATTTTTAGACCTTCATCAAGATGATGACGCAGGAATATCATTGCTTTAGCACGGTTTTGATTAGATGCTTGATTATTATTTTTGATGGTGTCTCCAAGACCCATCGCATCTAAATGGATTTCAACATCTAAAACCCATGAAAGATAACTTTTGCCTGATATATCCAGGGCAGTAAATTCAATCTTAGAAATATTAGCCATAAATTTAGAAAGTAAAATCCTTACCTTATACCTTTTCTAGATAGCAGAGCCTCGTGCTGATAACGTGTTGTGAAAATAAAAGCTGCAAAGTAAATCAAACAGAGATACTATATAGAGAGAGACTGATATCTTATTTCATTTCAAACTGATGTACATAATAAACTGAAATGACTTCCTATTTATAAAAGAAAAGAAGCTGCTGCATAAGCTACTTGTAAGCTATCTGCTTGTAAGCTACTTGTAAGCTGCTTGTAAGCTACCTGCTTTGTAAGCTACTTGTAAGCTGCTTGTAAGCTCCCTGCTTGTAAGCTACTTGTAAGCTGCTTGTAAGCTACCTGCTTGTAAGCTACTTGTAAGCTGCTTGTAAGCTGTTTGTAAGCTACCTGCTTGTAAGCTACTTGTAAGCTGCTTGTAGATCAAGCTTCTTCAGGAAGCTATGGGAGTAATGGACATCCACAATATAACATATTCATAACACCTATGCTTTTATAAGCCTTTTCAAATATTATGCATGTGCATTAGGTATTCAAGTTGACCCCTCTAATATATATATATATATATATATATAACCAAAGAGAAGACATGTAACATAGATACAGTTATAGAGAAACAAAATTTTCCTGCCCCTAGAACATGACTTGGCTAGATTTTGGTGAAGCTGAATGAACGGCAGATACAATAATACTCATCACCATTAAACACTACTTAAAAAAACAGGGATTTTCGACCGCCAAATCGATCGAACAACGGTCGACATGTCGACCGATCTTCGACCGATTGAGGTGGTCGAACAAAATTAGGTCGAAATACCTATTTTCGACTGCATCACATTCAACTGATCGAAAAAAAAAAAAAAAAAAAAAAAAAAACTAACTTAACAAGGGATATTGGACAGATACCTTACATATAAAAGACTATTAATATAGTTCGTCTAGCTAAAAAAAAAACTTACCAGGATCACACTGCTTAAGAAGTTCTTCTACGTCTGAAAAAAAATCAAAACAAACAAATAGGTTAATTAATAAAGCAAAAGTAAACATAATAACAAAAAGTACTACTACAACAAGAACAACTAACAAGTTGGGGTCGGCTATATGTATTGTCACGAACCATATTAGATAAACCAATCTCAGAAACTAACCAGTGGTGAGAGCCTTAATAAGAGCAGCTTGTCGGGCCTTGAAGTCCTTATATACTCTCTCTACAAGCATGGGATCGCATTGTGCTCGTCTTTTTCCCTTCATGTTTTTATTACTGTTTTTGCAGTTATGCTGTTATGCGTAATACGTGAAATTAAAGAGCGGTGGCAAAACTAAGAAGAACAAGAAAGTCAAGTCCAAAGTAGTTTCGACTTAATACTAGGTAGTCCAGATTAAATACCATATATATTATAACTCTTTATAATAATAATCCTAATCCAATACGGAGTAACATAAACAAAAGAATTTTACGCTCTATACCCATGAAACTTAAAGTATTTATAAAGCATACCCACTAAAAATTACACTATCCATAAAACTAAAAGTATTACCCAACCTACCCATTTATTATTGTATACCTTTGTTATGCCTTATAGGCGTATACCTATCTGGAGGGCCATTTACTACTGTATACCTTTGTTATACCTTATATGTGTATACCTTTATGTATACTGCATAAACTATGATATACAAGTCTGGATAGGTAGAGTGGGTAAATAGTTTAGTGGATAAATAGTTTAGTGGGTAGTTCAGGTAATATTTGAAAGTAGTGGATAATAACGATAATTATTTTAGGTTTTATGGGTATTTTTTTTAAGTGTCCTTTGTAATAATAATCCTAATCCGATACGGAGTAACATAAACAATAAAGTAAATAACCTTACAGGCTTACACGTGTTAATGCTTATGTCGTCAAACCGTTATCAGCTTGGTTTGTTTTTGTCTTTTGGGTGAATTTGATTTTCAGAATATTTTATTTTGGTTTTGGAAAATTTAGTGTTTGGACTCCAAACTCTCGTGTCTAATATTTTAACTCGCTATAGTTGCATAACTTTATTACCAAGACAAACTTTGGTAATTAGTCTTCCTTTTAGTACCACCGGATTTATTTTGGTGGATAATAAGTCTGCCTCTCGATACTTCTCCACTCAAATACCATGTTTTCTTTGTGGCAGAATTCAAACTCGTAACGCCTAATATTAAAGCTTTCCAATCATTTCCTGAGGACTTGTCATTTCAATTCCTCCAAACATAACTAGTAATCTTTTCTTGAATATGAGGACCGCGTAACGTTCCACAATAACTTTCTCTGTTGCTATTTTACCATTCTGAAAACTGCTCTTACAGCCATCCATCCATCCTGTGCTCTTAAGGACAAGTACTCTAAGAGGATCTGGTCGTGTAACATAGTCAAAAACCAGCCACTATTAATTTAATAAGACTCTTTACAGTGAGGAACATAAAGCAGTAAACAGAAAACTACTATGCCAGGTTCAACTATATAGTCTAATTACTAATACTAACATAGCCAAGGATGACTTCCCACTTCCAATACTGTCTTCAAAAAGAGGGTAAACATGGATTTGTGTTGAGGTCGTTCTTCCCTTTGTCCTGCTCTAAGGCTCCTCGAATATGCAGTGAGAAAGCAGAGTACTTGAGTGATTGCTGATGGTAGATAGCATCACCGTTGGAGCAACTTGTGATGCCAGAGATAGCGGGTGTGGATTGATAAACATCAGGCTCCAACATTTTTGTGTTGAGCTGCAGCTCATTCGATACTGGAACATGTTGATCATTGATTAAATCAGGGGATTTGGACTCTCGGAGCTTCTTTATATTGAGAAAGCGTCCACCAGGTCCCCTAGCCCGATTCAATGCATGACGATGTCGAGACTCATGGAGATATGGCTGAAATGTAATGTCAAGCAAAAAAAAAAAAGATGATTGAAGCACATTAACACACATATAGTACATGGGAGTGATTACATGCAGAGTCAGATGAAGCCTAGTTTACCCGGTTTAACTGAACCCAATATATTTGACACGAGAAGAAATATACATGCCAAAACTTACTAAATTTCAACAAATATTAAATTTTGAACCGAAAATGCACACGTGCAATAGGTTCAGTTGTAAGAACACAGAAGCTGAGGCCATCAAGTTTAATTCTGAATCGCCTCATAGTGTTAAGCAACAAGAAGGATGAACCTGAACCATTAGTAAACATTTACCTTGCGGCTTTTTGAGAGTTTGTTCTGAGCCTCCAGCTTAGCACGGTACTGTCTACGCCTGAGGATAGCCTGGTACTGTTTTGCATTGACAAATATTGGCTCATCTTGCTGAAGGTCAAGAGGAAGTGGCATCCGAGCAGATACAGTGCCTAACATCTGGGACTGAACCTGAAGAAAACTAACTGGTAAGTATCTCATACGGAGCATCAACAAAACACAGCAGCTTAAACCAATACAATGTAGAAAAAAACTTTGCCAATCATGGGTTGTTTGAGAAACAAAATTACAATATGTCTCCTTATAAGAGAAACATTGAGGGATGGGACCACATGGTTATACTTCTAAATGGAGATGCCTTTGATATTTAATGGCATCCCTGTAGAATGCTTATACCTACTTGAAGAAGTCTATAAGAAGGATCCTATGTTGGGTGTTATAATATTCAAAGTCTCTGTGAATTTATGATAAACATATGTTGGACCTTCCTTCTCCAAAGAATAATTTGGTCAAGAAAAAGCAAAGAAGCATCAAAGTAAAGGAGATGCAAAGTGATAAATATAATCCAAAGAACTCTAAAATGGCATAGAGCTTTTCCCAACTTTCCATGTGAACCTTGACAAAAGTGCAATGCCAGCAAAGTTTTAGCGCATTCCTAATTCCTTTGAAGAAAAAGTTAATAACTGCTGATACCAGATTTAGTCCTACCCTGATCAGTGATTTCAGCTAATAGTAGGTGGTTTCATTTATTCCAAATACATTAAAAATAATGCATTGGCTGGGGGGAGGGGCTGTTGCAGGTAGATCATGAACTAAATATCAGATAAGAGAATCATAATACAGTTCCTTGCCCCCAACCCCTGAAACCAGTAAAGACCTCTTTTCTATAGAGGAAAAAAAAAAAAGACGAAACAAAGAAGTGGTGGGAACAAGTTCTTCACTTTTGAGTGATTATGGAGTGCACTAGTTAATCACAAGTTGGGTGTTTCTTCAAATGCAAGTGTCAAAAGTAAAAGCTAAGTCTGACTGAATGATCCACCATCCTATCCTATGATAGTCAACCATCATGGGAGACAAGAAAAAGTCCACTAGAGGTTTCAGATGTTTATGGCATATGTTAATTAAGACTCAGGGCCACTAAATACAAATGGAACTAAATGACAGAATCAGTAAACAGATTAATGTGCCTTGAATAACTCTTAAACAATGACCATCACTATGAAGACAGTTGCAATAAAAGAATATTGTTACTCATACAGGAAAAATATTACTTTTCTATGCGTCTTACACAACCCCTAGAACTATATAAGAAGTGCACATCATCAAAACAAAAATAACTGGGCTCTAATCTTACTCACCATGGTTTGTTTTCCATAAGCAGCAACTAGACCATGATAGTAAGGGTCCGGATGAGGAAAAGGTATACATGCCTAAGAAAGACCATTTGATAGATAATTACTTTACAAGAGATCGCATATACAAAGAAGTAGAAAAAACAACTTAAATTACTTAATAAACTCACAATATTTTTCTGACTCATATTAGAAGTCCAATCATGCTCCTGACTTGACACACTTTGGGAAACTTCAGGCTTTACACTACTTTTAAAATTGCCTGGACTTGGTCGAACAGATATCGACAGGATCAGGTTATAAAATGTAGATGTCAGAAATGGAAGTAGTGAAACTCGAAGGAAAACGACATTTGTGGCTGTAAAACAACCAAACTCGTTAATAGTTAGTAAGCAAAATAGGAAATACGACTTGATTAACCATGTATAGCATGAGGATCATGAAATAGCTACATGAGTTAGATACTAAGCAACATAAACCCTTTTAAAAAAATGAAAAATGAGTGGCAGTCTGTTAAATCATCTCTGTTAAGAAAAGAATTAAATCCTACTTCCACAAAACAAGCTTTACGTTCTAACTCAAAAAACAAATGAACTGCTCTGTAGATCAATCTACCAACCAATCAATTTGCAATTTCCTTTTTTGTACACCTACCTATTAGCTTTTCATCATAATATGGCAAAAGTAATCCCCTTTTTTCTCCTAATCGATTTAGAGAAAATAATTATAGGCATTGCAATCAATAACATGCTTTTTTGTTTCGAAGCTCTCCAACCAAACTCCAAGTGTTATATCTATGCATTTCAAAGATGCAGAAGAATTTGAATATCACACCTGCTTGCAAAGTCATGTTGCTTTCCCCATGGATGTTCCTTTCTCCTTCACTAGAGACTTCAGGACATGATTGACCCGTTGATTGAGTAGATGAGGAATCCTGATCTCGAAAATGAACATCCAAATGCTTGGAATTCTGAGGACCAGAAGAAGTCGAGAACTGTTGCATCTGTAAATCGACAGGGCTCCCGAGATGAGCACTAACGCTAACAGAAGGGGCTGTTTGGATGCTATTAAGCTTAGAATCTTTTCGGAGGAAATCCTGCGTTCTTCTTACCATCGAATGGCCTTGTTTAAAAACTGAAGCAGCCTGGAGCACCTACGACTTATACATGAGGATATGACCTACAAATAACAGCTCAACCATGAGATATTCTTAGCTTTATTTCAATTCCAGCATGCGTCTTACAGCTTTTTCCCTGAGATTTCACAAACTAAGTTGATACTGTCAGGGCAGATCTAGAGTTCAAGTTACGGGTTTGGCAGAACCCACTCAACCCAGTAACTTTGGTCAAAACCTTTTACTGGTTAAGGAAAACGGATTGTGGTCCAGAACCCATAAACTTAAAATCCTATATCCGCCTATGGTGGATAATGTAGCATGAATTTCTTTGGCTTACACCTCATTTATCCTTGTTAAGCTCTATACATCTATTACTGTGATATTCTCATTAATCATTATTCAATTCCAGCAGGTTAGACAAGCTTGCTAAAAATAGTAGATGGAATATATTTAACCCATAACTTCACAATCCTCTGATAATACACGTGCTTCTAGGTTCTTTGTTTATTAAGGGAGGTGATGACTACAAGATGAAACACGCCTTTTGTCGCACATCAAAATGCATATATAACAAAGCAGCAGCACGAAACCACAAAAGATCCAGAAAGCTACAATTATACCACTACACTGCAACCCTTTACACAACATTTCAGTGCAAATGGGCTCGTATAAGTAGGAAAAAATATCACAAAAAAGGGGACACAGCCACCTACACGAAACTAAACAGGCAACAATATCAACTCATAGTGATGCTAAAGCATTCATTTTTGAAACCCCAAACAACTGAAAACCATAAAGAGAATGAAATAGAGGGAACAAACAGAGCAACTAGTATATCCCTAAAGTACATGCTGAAGAACAATACCAGCCAATAGAAACAAGAACTTTAGAGTAAAAATACACAAAAATCCCACATAACAAATTACTAGTACTTTATTAACTTGAAACATCCTATATTTGCATGCAACAAATCTTTAAACAAACCTTGTAGATTTTGTTTAAGAAACAGCGTTTGTGTTAGGATTAAACACACCATGTCTCCATTCTTGAAACCCAAAGTTCAATCTTTTCTTGATCTTTGTTATCACTATGTTTCGGTAAGGAAAAGCTGCTTTAACCGACGCAGACAGTGAGGTTTTTTGTTTTTTATGCTTCAGGCGTTTCTGTTGCCTAGCAAGAAAAATGCCACGCCAAAGCAAAAACAAATTTGATGGGTATTTTGTTTTTTACCATATTAATGTTCCATCAACAACTTCTTTTGTCGTGACATGTGATGTGTAGAGGACTATTCCTTAAGGATTCACAAATCAAGATGCCTCCTCTCACTCTTGACAGTAACCTCTAATATGAGTCAATGTGTCTCAGTAAGCTCTTTTCTTCATTAGACTATACAACACACACTGAAGTCCATAAGTGAGGTCGGGAAAGTGTAATATGTAGGCAAATCTTATCACTATTTTATGAGAGCTAGAGAGGCTATTTTTAAGACACTTCACTAAAAGAAAAACATTTTTGGAAACCAGTTTGAAGAATGAAAGAGTAGAATGAATGCTCTAACAAGAGATGTATGTTCGATTTTCACAACCACAATTCCCTTTTCCTTCCCGCTGATCCCCCAACGTGATTGGAAATTTTTACTAATTTTCTGTTTTCACAAAAGGCTCAATAGGTTCCACACTCAGTACTATCTTACAGTAAATCTTCACAATAAAACGACAACATAACCCGTGTTTTCCCACAAGTGGGGAAAAAACTTCACAATGGAACAAATTTTACCTTGGAATGATTAGGACTTGTCACAACTCTGGCTAACTCAAGATTTACTTGCAATAGACAAAATTCAACTCGACAATGGCAGCTCAAATTGAGCTGACTACTAAGGAACTCGAATGACCATTCCTTTCTGCATAGAAACTTTGTACTTGGTATATTCTTCGGACTCTAACAAAAACTGAAAATTTGTCCATTGCATTAATTACCAAAAGAAAAAAAAAAAAAAAAAAAAAACTACACCACATTGCACCAGCAAAAACTTGATACAGACACCAATGAAAATAAATTTCACGCACCACAACCATGACTTAATAAGACAACACAGGACAGATAGGTTAGGATTTTGTCCAGAAGGAAAAAAAAAAAGAAAAAAAAAGAGATTTTATGCCAAGACGAACGATGAGAATATCAACTGCAGTGTGCCAAAGAACATCTAAGAGCTCCAGGAGCCGGTACATCTTAAAGATTAAGATAATCTATGATCATGACACCCAAAATAACTAATTTGACATTATACAGAAGTGCTAACAGAACCATTGCAGCTCTTTAGCAGGCAAGTGCGAATTGCAGCTCTTCAGGCAGGTACGTGCAAATTGCAGCTCTTTACCAGCCAGCGGGACTAAGTGCACCAACACATTATCCACGGCAACCTACTATTAGAAATTTGTCTCCCATATCAGAAAATGGGTCAGACCACCAAGCAATGCAGATCACCAACCAACAGGTCAATACTCTCTTCCCTTGTACGGCATTTCCTGTTGGAATCAAGATAAAGAAAGTTAAAAGGCTAATAATATGTTATTATTATCCTATAGCTTATAGGTTCACCTTATATCAGGAAAACATCATCAGATAATGATAATGAGATCAAAGAAAGATAGAGAGGCTATTTGATGAATTGTTCAACTCGAATCATGAAGTATAACTCAGATCTCTATATTCTTGCTCTGAAGAAATATTTACACATGTTCACTGACCAAGAGAATGTGTGATAGAATGCCAACAGGCCCTTTGGCCGGTGTCAAAGAAGGAATACATGTGGAATATATAACTGAACTAGTTAGAGTTCTCACTAATGTGACAACAGTGATAGATGCAAAAAGGAGTTACCCGAAACGGTGAGTTTATCATACTAAGATTTGTCATCCCTATACTAGAGTTACCCTGGTATCAACGATTGAACTAACAATATACAAGATGAGTTTGATAATCAAAGTTTAAACTATGGAGAAACACTCTAGAGGGTAAGATTCATAAAACGAGCTTAGGTGTAGAGACATAACAGCGATGATTCATAAAAGGCGCCCCCACTTGCTTGGATTGACGCATAGTTGTTATTATTATAATTTTTTTTTTTGTGGAAATTCCTCATAGGTGTGACATATTTTATTAAGGGCCCATTATGATCATTAGAACATTATCAAGCAAGCCACCCAGATTTGACTTTTATCACAATGAGAGAGCTACTAAAATGGCTAGAACACTATAACTTGCAAGAGAAAAAATGGAAGGCACAGTGCCAAAAGATTTCTTACAGGGGGGTAAGTTGGCATGTAAACAACTTGCCGGGGTTGACCAACCATCATCTGCTGTCCATACTGCAAGCAAGGGGAGATTGTAAACATTGTTCAATCCAGTTCAATATAACAGCCAAAACAACCAGTACATCGCGCGAACGGCTCAAAATTACAGGCAGAACAACCAGCACAAGGGCAATAACCAGAAGACAAACCTGAGGTCCATTTGGATAAAAATATGGTTGTGCTGCAGGTGTAGCTTGTGGATTATATATAACAGGCTGATGTCCAGTAAACGATGGACTGACCTGCAATAGTGACCACCGTTTAGCATCAGAACACCCCTCCCCCAAAAAAAAAATGTGTGTGTGTTTGTGTGCGTGTAGAGAGAGAGAGAGAGAAGCAACAGCACGTCCGGATCACAAAGACTCAAACAGATTCCAATAATTTGTCAACTTCACCAGCTATCTAATAGTTTGAATATAGTTAGCATGTTAAGATTCACACCTCAGTTTTTGAAAATTAATCCAAAAAACTAGTCTAAAGAGGGACGCAGTCATCATTTGTTACTTCAACAGCACTGCAGCGAACAGAACAAAATGGAAAAGAGACAGTTAAGATCACATAACCATATCAGTTGCCTGTTACTTTTGTCTCAATTTTTTCCCTTTTCACTATTTATATGCAAAACTTCGAAGCTAAGCGTGCTTAGCCAAGCACCCCATGGGAAGTTCTCGTGTTGCATCCCTCAAACATCGCCTGCATAAGCTTGGTCACATTGTTGATCCCAAGACCCGATAAAGGAGGAAGGTTGCAGTAGGTTAATTGTATTTTGATTGTGATCTTTCTACGGTGTAACAGTTAATTATTCGTTGTCAATCCACTGTGGTGAAACTAATCAAAATATTTTTTAATAACTTTTTCAAAGATTATATTTCAATTATTTTACTAATATAATTTACCAATCCTAAGAATCATTTGCAAGTTCTGCACACTATCACCCAACTATGTGCTGACAAATCGTTCGTACAAAGTATTTCCGCAGCAAAGGTTTTGATAGAACTGGACAGATACCAAACAGTTATAAAACATAAGCATAATTTACCCCAATGCCCACTGGCATGCCATGCATGGGTGGGATAGCAGCTACCCCAGCTGGATAGTAGAAGGAATTATCAGACACTGGAGATGCTGGTCTTAAGGACGTCTGAGATGGGAGGAAACTCTTCGCATTTGGATTAAATTTAAATTCCTGACAGAACATTAAAGAAGCATAAGTGGGTTATTTAAACTAAGCCCATCAAAACTTAATGAAAGGATTGCTTGCTGATAGTCACTGCCATTTTTTTAACAGAAGGTATGAAAAAAGTACCATTACCTTAGCATGTGGATTTAATGTGGACTTGGTGGATTTTTCTGAAGAAAATGAACTAACTGAAGAGCTTCGTGATAATTCATTGCCAGATGCAGCACCTGCTCCATCGATAGAGGATAAAGCAGAACTATTAGGTCTGCCAGAGGAATTCGCAGATCGGGCAATGTTTTGCTTTTCACTAAAACTTGCGATCTTATCCTGGCATTTGAGAGGGGCATAAGATGCAGAGACATTCGTAGATGCTCCCCCCTTATCCAAGGTTTCCTTTTCCAGTCTTTGCAATGACTTGGAATCTACATATAGAAACCTTCAAATCAGCAGAGAAGCATGAAAGGTAGCTTAACCAAATAAAATTGAGACAGAACTACACATACAAGTTGGAATGAACAGACATAACAGAAAGAGCAACAGCATTCATAGATCAATAGACTGTAACAACTGACTGGAAGTAACTGTCATCACACAAGTGTAAGTGATCCCATCCCTCAACCAGAATTCCACCTCAAAGTATTTTGAAGGCGAGGAGTAAATTATAGTTAAAAAAAAGAAGGGAGGCCATGCAGTTAACACCTAAAACTTCCCCCTGAAATAATACCTTTAAGGAGCCTTGTAGAAACCTCAATTTGCATTAACATCCATACAAGTAATGCTACCAAAACTAATTCTATTATCTGCTTTGACTGCTTGATATAAATAATTCCTTAAAATTGAAGTTCAGACATCTGCAAAAGATATCAGGGACTTAGAATCATTATAATCTTACAGATCCTCACCGCCTCCCTTTTCCTTTAGGGGGTGGGTAGCAGATCAGAACAAAGAGACCAAGTTTTTTTATCTGTGTAGCTTGGCGGTGCACGACTCAAACCTCGGCAGATAAAGATCCATTCCTCTACCCTTCTCCACTTTAATAATAGGCTTCTAAATTGGGTCGAACCATAACGTGCGCTAAACCCACACATCACGCGTTGAGCTCTTACCACTAGAGTAGGATTATCAATGAAATCCACATAGGTGAAATCCTGTATTTCGGAGGTCAATGAAAATCAGAGATATTTTTTTAAGAAGAAAGAGAGATGTGGTTGGGACTGGACTCTTGAGAAGTGGGGAATAGATGGGCTAAATGAGACAAGTGTATAGATCACATGATGATCCAGTTCAGAAGGTGGGTGGGCTTTGGGTGCTAAGCAGTACGCGAAGCGGGAGTTGGATAACAGGGTTTAGATGAGAGATTGGTTAGTTCTAGTACAAACCCGTGTATTCATTGGACTGAGGTTGGACGCAAGAATTGCTGAAATAGGGCCTCTGTGGAGATGGAAGGGGGATTTTTGTGTGTATGCGTGTGCGTGTGGAGGGGCAATCGGGTATCAGGTATCGGGAATGGGATAATGTGTCAAAATAATTATGGGTGGGATTTAGGATGGGAAAATGAAGGCTCAAATCCATATTTGGAATTCAAAAAATCCATGGTGTCCTCATAGAGTGAGCCGTGATGGCAAGTGCCAACACACTATTGTAAAACTGAAACAGGTCGAGTTTTGACAAGGTAAAGGTAAGAAATAAGTGGGTAAAGAAGATCCCTTTTCAGTTCACCAGAGGGAATCTCAAGGCGGAAAAGAGGGACGGAGGAAAGGACACTCAATCCAAATAGGAATTGCCAAGCATTTCCCATTAAGAATATAGATAGACTGCGAGTTGACAAGGGATTTTTTCACTTGTAATCTTGGCATTTATTGAACTTCTCTCTGTCTTTTTTCTATCTATGGCTGTAAGACCTCACATTGCACCTACTTGTTGGAAAAAAAACCCTTCAGACCAAGGTGGAGGGGAATCCATTAACTCTTAACCCAAGTGTTTGAGGGTGGGTTCAAAGCTGTACAGAGACCCACAAAGTGAGACTGCCATTCCAGATGAAGCTTTCTCCCCAAAACCATTCAGATTTCATGATGAAGTTGGCAATTCCCCTAGAAAGGACATTCGAATAAAATTGAGTCAACTGCAATGGGAACCTTCCATTTCTTAATACCCCGTCTTGGATGTCAACTAATGAAAGTGTTGTAGCAAAGGAGAACTTGCTGACTAGAAAACTTTGCAGATAATTAATTTCTGATGCAGTGGAATCCACATTAATGGAGATTTTGGGGGTCCGGCAGATTTAGAAAAGGAGGATATCACCATTGGGCAGCTATTATGGGGAGACCAGGAATATCACCGCTGCATAGCTTTTATGCATGGGAGAGCAGGGAATTTCACCGTTGCATAGCTTTTATGCACGAGCAGGGAACATCATGGGGTATGTCTGCCAATCTCCGTAACTTTTTAGCTATGCTGGACCATACAACATTCTGAGAAAACACAGGAACGAGGATATCCCTTCTTTTATGGCTAGATTCAGTGATGATCCTAAGAAATCTCCCATCTATATAAGTTTTTTGACAAGGATAGTGATGCAGACTTGCTATTCTTTTAAGACACATCAGCTAAAGACATTGTCCTCTCTTGCCGATGCACCGAGCATACTCTGGGAGAAGGGATGGTCAGAAAACTAATGGATAGAGATGAAGACGAAGGAGGATCAGTAAGGTTGAAGGAGGGCTGAAGAGAGAGGAAAAGCCTGAGATGTAGAGAGAAGGACAAGACTTTGTTTTCTTCGCTGTCCAAATTTATTCTTTCTATTAAAAGGTAAACATTCCCAAAGAGCGGACAAAAATATACACTGCATATGAGATAAATTGGCAGAAATAAACGCACATGCAGACAGTTAGGCTATAACTCCATTAGTAGCATGAAGAACGAAACTTTTTATCAAATCCCTATTCTTAGGTGTTGCAGGTATGGATATTTGACTACTTGAGCACCACAAGGCAAACTCACCTTCAGGTATTGATGTTTGAGCCTCATCAGCTAACTACAAGAAAAAAGGAGTAACGACCATGAGAGCTTTTCCAAGCAAGGAAAAAAAAAATAGAAAAGAAGTAGAATTAACAAAAGAAATAAACATTTGTAGGAGTTAAAAGTTCAGCTACCATTTGCATTCTCATTTCTTCAATACTGCAACTAGCTGCATCATGTTCACTGAGCAGGATCTTGTGCCCCCTAAAGTAAATTGTATGGTTAGAGCAGCAAAAATTTGATAGGATCTATTATATGCATGTTTACTCTTTTAACATGTTTGTTATTTCGACAGTAGTAGACATGATAACAGAATGTAGACTTCTCAGCCAAAGTAGAGAAGAACTGACAGAATGTTAGGAAGAAGATTATAGCAACCTGCTCTCATCCATCATCGAGGCACTTTGAGGAACATGTTCAGCTGATGATTGGTTTACATGATCATCATAACAAGTCCGATAGACATCCCTGCTGGTGCTTAACTGAGGAGATTGCACTTCATCCTACAAACAGTATGGCAAGGTTAACAGTCGCAAAATAATAGCTCTAATTGATAAAAGTATTCTGCAAAGGAGCAGCAAACTGCAGCAAAGTATTTACAGAGGAAGCCTAATTGCAGATTGTGTAATGAGCTCAAAAGGTTGATCATGGCTTCTATATCTTTTGCAACTGCCATGTTACACCAACACAAATATAATCTTAAGACACGAAGCCGCTAAACAAAGGCATAGAACACAGATTATAACATAGGCAGTTTAAACCACTTTTTTAATAGCGGAATTGTATGGGTCAGCTTGCTCACACCTCACATAATCCACCACTAAAAGTACTCTATCCCTCAATGTTTAGCATATGAGATGAAATACCTAAAGATCTTTGCCTCAGTTGGCATTAAACCCATATGAGATGAAATACCTAAAGACCTTTGCCTCAGTTGGTACTAAACCCAGGTCTCACATGATACATCCCAACTTCATCGAAAGCTAGACGTATCCATGGGTGCCACGCACTTAAAACCAATCCATTTCATCTCTGACAGGTAATAAAATTTTCCTTTCTAGCGGAACTCCTTCCTCCAACGAATGGATAGTTTTTTGTATTTGTCAGCATGTTTAGAGCATTACTGCACCAATAAACTTTCCAACAAGTTGAGATTTTTGACTAATTATAATACACTTTTCCTCTTTCATGTATATCTCAATTAAATTAAATTTAAATGTGTTGGTTTGCCGAAAATAAATTAAGCACAGATGTAAAACCAAAGTTTATGAGAGACGGAATGATTCTCGATTAGCAACCCGGTACCTTAGAGGAAACTCTTGATGAGAATTCTGGACCATCAACAACTTTCCCGAAACTGGCACCTGTGAATGAGTTCCCCATAGAAGAACTTGAGATATTTTGAAATGTTTCATCATTACGTGAATCCAACAGTATGTCCTCGCACTCATCATAGCCACTATCATCAACACCTCTAAGAACTGCTGAAAATCTGGTTTCCTCATCTACTTCAATGTTCCCATGAAGTTGAATTCCTCTCTCCTGTGAAAAGAGGACTCCAAAACAAGCCAACAAAATTAAAATCAAAAAGCAGAATAATAAGAACCATTAGAGGATGCCAAAAGACTACGACAAGAACAACATTCTCAAAAGCCAAAAGCCCAAAAAAAGAACTCCAGGGGTTTAAGCGAAAAGTGAGAAGTGAAGCACACTTTTCTGAAGTTAGGTTCACAAAGTATGAGCATTTAGTTCTTATAATATCAAAATAACAATTAAAATTACTAGTTTCATATCTGACAAAATATAGTTGACACTGATTAAGTTTAACACCAGTAAAATGTATTTGCAGGCTCACACGTCACAAGAAGGTAACTTCGTTCACAAATTTGATTTTCAGTTTTAAGTTTTCAATTAAATGGACATATTCTTAATTTGCAAAACGAATTACATATTTAATTGTTTTAGTAAAATAGTAATGATTAGTTTTAATAGCAAAGATTCAGTTTATTATTGTCCTAAGTTTTAGCCTCTTTTTTTTTTTTTTTGAACAATAGAAAATGAAACAGAAAAAGGGAGACAGGTAGAAGAATGAGTAAACAGCAAACCAGTATGTCGTTGCAACCCGAGAAGAAGGAAAAAACATGAAGAGAACACTGAAGTGTATCAGGAAAGGAGTCCTAGGACTAAGATAGTAAATGGCACTACATTACTATTCTTTTATCTTTGTGAATCTATCGCTTGCGCCATAGTCTGGAGAACACAAAGAAGAGCTCATGTTTCTTTGAACTTGCTTTGTTTAGCCCTGCAAGGACCCCTCGTTTTAAATTGCTTCCTCTCTTTAAGGAACGGACTATCACTTTTGAGAATACTAAGCAAGGAGGAGAATGATAAAAACTCACCTCTGCTAGATGAAGATCCCGTGTTTCCTCACCCTCGATTTCCCTAGCTATTCTTAAAGCTTCTTTTTCCAAGTCCCTCATTTGAGGACCTTTCTCAAGCTTTGTGGTATAAAGTTCCTCGTTGAATGTGCTTTTTACTCCAAACAGCGTTTCATTGGCTTCAAACTGATCCCAGCCCCTGCAAACACAATATATTGAGAGCTACGGGCAGGACACATAGCAAGACCGGTAGGCAGCCTGTAAGCACATGCTAAAGAAACATAATTCACAAATAGCACAAATTTGACAACAGCATGAGAAATAAATCTCCTTTTTCTTGGGTAATCCAGAATCCCCAAGGGCCAGTGACACGTGGTTCAAAACTTGGTGAATACTGGACTGCACCATTACCCTTCTCCACTCATGTATTAAATTGTCCGCAACAGGGTTCAAACCTGTGGCGTGTGCGACAGGGTTCAAACCTGTGGCATGTGCTAACCCACACGGCCATACATCAAGCACTCTTACCACTAGACCAACTTAAGAAGAGATCTACGAACTAGGGAAATTTGCCGCTTAAAGTTTTCTCCTCTCTGTAATAGGCACCTTGAAGGGAAAGCAAAATGTAGGAGCATAATTTAACGATTCCACAGATAAACTTACTACTTAGAGACATTAAGAAAGGAATTGAATGGTTCAGGAAAAGGTTAAAACATTACGAATTTTTTCCAGGCATAGTCCAATCAACTCCACACTCAAAGAAGGTTGAGTTCACATCTGCGTAAGTTTATGGATGTTTTGGACTGACTGGAAGGATGAGAAAGAAAGGAGAAGGACAGCATAGTAGTACTTTACTTCCAGGTTGAGTTTTTTGACTAATAATACAGGAAGGAGCGAGACTATTGGCCAAGGAATCATAAAACATTAAAACTCAACTAATATGTATCCAGGATCCCAGAAATTGTAAGTCTTTCAAGACAACTTCCTTTCATGTAATTTTAGGTCTACCTCGTCATCTTTTAACACGTTCATTCATGGTTTCACACCTCTGGACAGGTAAATCTCACGACGAATGTGATAACCACAGGAAGAACCAACACAATGCCACAGGAAGAACCAACACAATGCCACAGGAAGTTCAACATTGCCAACATCTTGAAGGGTGATTAGTAATGGGTAAACAGCAGAAAAGGGGGTAACCAGATATCTTTTTTTTTCAATTTCAAATGTAATCATCAGTTTGCCCAACAGGGGACATTCTATATCATGTGGAGAAATCATGCTCCCTCTTTGTGCTTCTTGGTGATTAATGTCATCATACCTAAAAAAACTAATTACGCTGACAACTTTCTTTTTTTTTTTTTTGGTTTTTGATCGGTAACTACGTTGACAGCTTTTTTGATAACTATCAGATGAACCAAACAAATGTGATCTAATACCTGCTCCAGTGGCCATCAAATATGTTGTCCAGTTCAGGACATTCAAGAACGTCATCGTCAGGCACCCAACGTTCCAACTGCCTCTCTATCTCAACATGTCGAGATTGTGATATGCATGAATCTGTCAATAGTTCCTGCTGCTTTTCCTGTAGCAATTCAGCCTTCAAGCCATCTAAAGTTGCAGGCACACCCTATTCCAAAGGAAGAGCGTGGTTATTAAAGCTTTAACTGTCTAACAGATCAACAGCCATAAAATCTCATTCTAGCATCCGTCAAAAGTGATATACGACTTATTCTTGCATGGAATGCCACCATAGTCTTATATCAAAGTCACAATTGTTTGGTTGTATATCAAAGTTATAATAACAGAGAAGAGTGTAAAATAATGCATGCAAAAGATCATAGAGGTTGCGAACAGACCTTAGCTCTAACTTGCACAAGCTCTTTACCCGGTATTATCAAAGTCTTCATTGGAGATTTGTTAAGCAATTCAGAAGTATTTTTCCTCCCCTCAGAACCATCTTTTATCAAGTGTGCCATTTTCAGAATAATACCTGTGCAATGTTAAATGAAAGAAGCAAATGTGAAATGCAAAATAGCTAAATACATGCCAGAACAATGTTCAACGTCATCAATAGCAGATAAAATAAATCAAAGTCTACATTTCAGACATACCAAAATCTTTGTCAGCATTTGTCGCATGAAATATCCCTGAAAAAATGGATCCATCCAACATCTGTACTTCCACTTGATGTCCAAGAAGACAACTACTAAAATACACAAGTCGATCACGTGAAGGGCTTTCAAATGCTCCCTTTTTACCTGGAATAGTTGGCAGTTAGAATTAATGGTGCAAAGAAATAGTAGACAAATCTCAGTAAGAAGCTCTCACCTACACCAGTCGACCTGCCAGAAGTGGTTTTGGTAGACTGTGGTCTACTCTCCAACATTGTCCCTGTTTCCTTATCACCTTTCCGACGACCAAATCCATTGACAGAAGACCTTGGTGGAACAGTTTGCTGCATATTGTTCCCAAAGATATAAGCAGGATGCAGTTCAGCTCAGCTTCAGTTTATACACTGAAAAAAACAACACTCCAATAAACATATGGCCCTTTCCCCAAGATATGGAAATGCTAGTAAGGCATCTTCTTTCTGTGATAAGGCATATTATCGATCCACGCACCAAGTTGAACAGAGGGCATGCAAGAGTATACAAAGAATAAGATACAAACAACAGAGATACAAACAACAGTCAGGTGCACTAAGATCCCGTTATGCTCGGTAGTCTGGGGAAGGCCAGACCACATAGGGTCTATAGTGCAGCCTAGCCTTACCTTACGGCTTAAATTTCCACAAAAAAAAAAAATGATATGAAAAAATGTGTCTCCCAAACAATAATTAGGAAAGATAGGAATTGTATGTGCTGGATAAGTTAAATTACACTATCACACAGAGGACTCCAAGTACCCTACATACTCTGTCTGGGAGCAATCAAGACAAATAAGCAGTAAAATTTTAAAAGGGACAATTTTTTTCTTTTGAAAAAAAAAAAAAAAAAAAACATTCTTTACAATAAAATAACACCCAAACACCAAAAAGACCACTAGTTGGTAGAACAAACGAACAACAAATTATAGATCAACAGCTCTTAATTCTATATCTGATGCTCTTCCTGACAAATTCACCACTTCGTTAGTCTCCTCAAATAAGGTATTGACCCTGAGGCTCCAATGGCAACGGAGATCCAACAACTTCAGCCACTGCTAGAGGTATTGAAAACTTCACCAGTTTAGATAAAGTAGCATCGTATTGCTCTGATTGGAAGCTATGGCGTTAAAGTATTCACCTATGTAGACACTTCACCTGATCCAATTGGAGAAATAGAAGCAACTAGTGGCCAATCCACAGAAACACACACAGCGCAGCTGCACAAGATAGTGGCGGAGAAAAAAGATCATACACTCTTGCATCAGTAGATTTAAGGGATTAATTGTTTAATGCTTATGACAACAGTTACATGATTAGAAAACAAGCATAGAGATTACAACCTCTATACATTTTTGTTCCTTTCTCGATAAGCATTCAGCGCCATAAATGGAGAAATTCAGTATACAAGAGGAGTATGAAAAGAGATTATAACATATCTGCATCCTATCATCTAAAAATGGATATTTCGGAAGCGATGAGTAATCCTAAGATATGGCCAAGAAGTAATCACGTGACAAAACTCACTGTTTCCTTTTCACTTTTCCCAAACAATCCATACAAGTGACGGGAGAGCAATTTCCATGAAATCTTTTGACGTTTCGCAGTACAATTTTTTAGTTGCAATCGTGATTTTCAACATTTTAAAGTAAAAGCCTTGCAACTATAACAGACAATATAAGATTCTCCACATTGGATCAAGAAAAGGATCAGAAGGACCAAAAAATCGCTAATTCATACGGAGCCATCGAACCGGCCCAACCAGCAACCAGAGTTGTAAGCAATATATGAACATAAAGCAACCGACTGGGATCATTCAATAAAACAGTATGAACACGATGCCAGTATTCAAAGTTATCCTCGATTCGGTACTGCTCTAGCAGCCCACATCGAAACAGTGCAGAGATCTTAATGTAGTTTTCCAGCATTCAAGTTTCATAATTTAAAACATTAATTTTAATTCAACAAAAATCATTACTTAACGAATATACTTATTCGCCATCGCCAATAATAGCATTATCGGTTAATTTATTAAAAAAAATAAAAGATTTTGCCAATAATTATGTTATGTCTGTCCAAAAAGATACTAACTAGGAAGGTAAAATAAATTCAATTAACCAAAAGCATTGCACAAACATTTAAAAATTAATTGTGTAAAGTATTAAGTTCGATATAAAAACCCTAGCCCTAAAGTCTCTAATTTTTCTAGCTTAGAAACAAGATAAGGGAACTTAAATTGTACGGATCTAAAATAAATGATCTGGCTATAAACATGTAAATTAATTAAAAGTATGGATAAAAGATACTTACGAAGAGAGGGAAAGTAGAGATCCTGAGGATAAAGAAACGGGATTGATCAGAGAAGACGGGCTATTTTGTGTAATAAACAATGAAAGACGAGTCTTTTGCGCGTCTACCGTACCGTTAACCCAAGTTAGACCTGAGAAAGACTTATTAATTTGCCCGTTTTGTTATTTGGGTTCTGACCCGATCCTAGACCCGAGATTACTTTTATAATCCGTGCTGGACTCTTTAGTCTCCAAATTAGTTTCCTAATAATGTTTTAAGGAGCTACTACCATATTGATTTGTTTGTTACTTGAAAAGTGGAAAAAATGAAAGAAAGAAAGAAAATAGTTGAGGTTTGCTTTAGCATTAACAATAAATTTAGTTTTAATTGGTACTGGTTGATTTTTGTATTTAATAATGTTAAGACGTTCTATTTCAAGAAAATGTCATATGATTTAATTGTGATAATTTTAAATGAATTTGAGTGTATTTTTGTTAGTATTATTTTTACTTCTGGAGATCAACAATTTGTTAATTATGAAAATATGTTTTTTTTTGTTTTTTGTTTTTTTTTAATTAATTATAATTTTATTTAGTATGTCATATTATTGAACGTGGCTATTGGCTGTGTCCAAATGTATACAGGGATCCCATTTGTTTGACACATCATTTTTTGTTTTCCTTTGTTTTAATAGATTTTAATTATACATGCACATTCTCAAATACTTCTAAATATTATTGATTCACTTATTAAAGTTTTGAAGACTTAAAACACATAGTTAAAGAGTAAAGCCTGTAACCCACCTATTCCAAACTTTTAATGCCTAATAAACACATTTGACACTAAGCAAAAGAGTAATTTAGTTGATAGTTATGGTACGAGCTGAGCTAATTGATCTTGATAAACAATTCTCTAATGATGCATCTCCAGGAATGCCACCATGCAAAGAACAGCCCCATCTTTCTCGAGCCTATAAGATATTTTCTTTACGTTTGTTCTCCTTTAAACGTCATCTTTCTTTAATACTAGCATAACACATGTGCATGCACGGAGAGTGGGTGTCACTGAAGGAGTATACATATAAGAACTTAAGAATCTAAAATTTTAATCCTACTCAAATTTCATTTAAATTCAGTACGTGAATAAGCTATCAGAAGTTTAAATTAGCCACACAAATAAGAGATTGAATATTGACTTGGACATTATAATGTTGGTGTGATCTAACAATATCTATGACCAAAACTTCTACCGTTTATATTCTAGTTTGTAGTAGCAAGTGGAGTGCTAGAATTCTGATATGACTTAAAATATTAAATTGTATTAATTGGAATGGAACTTGTACCCGATTTTCAAATATATTGTAGTTTAGAACTCCTCTTTAAGGGAGATTGTGATTCGGATTCGCCTTTAAGAAGATATGACATTCTTTCTTCTTAATAATATATAGATAGATTGGATTTAGAAGGTAAAGAATGTTGTCAAATGAAAAAGTACAAATTAAGAATAAAGAAAAAGAAAAGGTATTGGACCAAATATTCCTTATGAGGTTTGGTCTTTTGAATTATGTATTACTAGAACACATCAAATAGCCTTTGGTTGCTCTTTGACTTGGCAGCCATTTGAATACTATCAACATCCCTAAGTCCTTTAAGTTACAACAAATTTCAAAGACTTATAATGGTACAACATCAACTCAATCGACTACACACATCTATTGTTCTGTTATCACACAGCGAGATGAGCTGCTAATTGTTACAATTTACACCACCAGAAACACGAAATCCTGCAATGTCTGAAGAAATATGTGTTCAGTTCTGAGTATTTGAATGGCATCCTGTGGAAAGGGTATCAGCATTTAAGTTCATGAATAAGACATGAAGCTGGTATGTTGACACGATGAAACTAGTGACAGATGATCAGAACCATGAGTCATAGACGTAAATTAATCTTCTCAGACCACTTGAAGATATCTGAGTAAACTCGATCACCTCCCAAGTCTTCACCTGAACCACCACCAGCAACTCTCATTATATCCTCTATCAAAGCGAAATTCCCCATTATATCAACATGGGCACCACTCTGTGTACCACGACCCTCAAGAAGGTTTGCGGGGGGAGCATGATCATACTCCCTTACATAAGTTTTGATACCAGAAGGGTTAAATCTAGTCTTTCCTCGCCATCCTTTTGCACACATGAATCCTGCACTTAGAGCAGGCACAGTCTCATCACCATCTACAGTGTAAACACCAGCTTTCAAGCAACTATCTTCATCCGCTTCATCAGCTGAAGTATCAATCTGGAATGGAATATTGCATGCTGCTGTCGGTACCCGCTTGTAAACATATGCCCTTTCAGTTTGAATCCCGACTCCATACAATGAATAGATTTCCATGTCAGGAGCATTTGGTAACCTGCAAAACAAATTAGATCAAAACAAAATGCAACTATGAGCAAAAGAACAAGAAGTTGCAGCAAATATGTGGTAAGAGTTTGGTCCTCTACAGACAAAAATATGGTATTTAAGTGGAGGAAGGTATAGGAGCAGGCCAATTTTCCACTGAGTTAAATTCTCAGTTATCAAAAAGAAGGAAAATAAACTACGTATTGTTGGACAACAAAGCATCCAACGAGAAGTCTTACTTTGTTTCCAATGGATTTGACCAATATTTGTAGTGTGAATACTTGGGATCATCCAAATTATCAGCTATCCCATACGAAAAGTGAGAACTACCACGGGCCATCATCTTGGGGGCAACAAAGTTGAACAAATCCAAAATCTCTGTAGCTGTGTAAACCTTGTATTCTTCCACTGCTTTAATACCACTAACACCCATATCTTGGTACTCGTTCCACACATCACAGGTGTTATTTGCAACATTGCTGCCCTTTACAGCACCCTGCATGTAAATAAAATCTAGTAAGTTCCAGGCAACAGGAAGCAAGTGAAAAAGACAATTTTTTTGAAAGTACAGCCTGAAAGCACAAGAAATTGAGCCATAACTTGAAAGCAAAAAATGTTCAATTTAGCATTAATAGGGAGGAAAGTCACCCATATCATGGAAGGACACTGAGGCATCACAAATCATCCATCTTAATGTGATTCAGTTAAATCCCCAAAATTGATGTACATTTTACATGTCCTGCTGCTAACCTTTTTAATTAAAAAGATGAAAAAAAATAAAAAAAAATAAAAAAATAGGCGTTCTTTTGCTCTATGAGGCACTGCATTGTCTAGCATAGCCAATGTGGTCTTCAAGCTTGAGATATTTGAGGAAACATAGTTCCATTTGCCATTGCTTTTCCCTGGCAGTTATGATGCTTTGCTTGTCTAGTTCTGTTTCAACTAACCAGCTCTTTAGCAAACTCATGAAAAGAAGTTTACTCTTAGTTTTTTTAGAGCATAATGAATTCAGATGAATTGCCAAAATGAAGGGAATACATAATTTTTGTAAAAGAGGACAAGTGACAAGCTTGGAGTATTATGTGCAAGATGGTGGATGATTAAGCAAAAATTACTCCAATAAGGTAACAAAAATACTTTTTTGGTGAGAATTTCAGTCTACCTTAATTTTTACTTCCTCCGTCCCATTTTCATTTGAGAGGGAGATTCCTTCTTTTTTTTTTTCTTTTGTAACAAAGGAGTTTGAATAGATTATTCATTGAAATAGCAAGTGTTAAGGGAATGCCTCAACAACATACCGAGTATAATCCCACGAGCGGAGTCTGGGAATGCCTCATTTAGTAAATTATCTTCTTCTTCTTTTTGATAAATTCTTGTCTAGTACTAATCACACACAGGGTATGTTGGTGTTGTTGTTGCTCGTCTAGTGCTTATCACAAAAAGGGAAAGTCCTGATTAAGGATGTCACAAAAAATTTACAAAGGCATCATCCGCTTGTAATATATGGTAAGACTTCATTTGTTTCCATATTTACACCGACATCACACCAAGCACGTCACATTGGCTCTTAAACATGCAACAACATAGGAGCCAAATCACACTTTGGTAGTTCCCTGGAAGCAGGAATCTGTAGCAAGGCAACAGGTCATACCCCTGCTTGGCCCACACAAATTCTCCAATAACACAAATAATAAAAGTAAAAGTACTAAAACTAGAACTAGAACCAAAGCTAGAAGAGGTGCAACTACTTTCTACATAGTTTTATATCTGCTATGTTTTGTGCCTCTACAATTATTGATCGCGGAAGTCATTAAGCTAGTCATTCTTCATCAACTACATCCAGCACCAATGAAATCAATGTTGAAAGTTGAAATAAATAGAGGATAATAGAGCATATGAGAGAAAGAATGAAGAGAAGTTGGTTTCGGATTAACATTACCCTAAAATCAATCCTCTTAAGATCTGATGAATGCGCCTCTGCTGCATCCTTTCCAAAGGATAGCATCCTTCCATAACCGTAATATTTTGCTTTAGAATCTGTAGTTTGATTCTCCTGATGACTTGAAATGTGAGCAGCATCATCTCTGGACTTAATTCTGCAAGGAGAATAGCCTTCCTCGGGTGACCAGTCAAAACCACCCCAGATTGTGTCCCCTCCTCTTGGTAGCATTGACATGGTTGAGTCCCATGTTCGTGTCATCTTCATTATGTACTCTAGCGTTTGAAAATGGAATAAATCCTTATCCAGAACACCTGGGGCTACAGCCCTGAAATTGAGGTGAATTACTAAAGAAAGAAGTAGAAAAATACATTACATGCAAGACAAACTTAAAGATCTTGCTGCTTCAGAAAAGGATCGTAAGGATGTTGGTGCTCAATTGAATGATAACGAAGGGAGGACAGAGTGATGAGTGGGGAGATTATGGAGTGATTTGCTTTTTTTTTTTTTTTTTTATGACAAGGAAACCCGCAACCGCTATACTTCGGGTGCGCTCTGGGTAAATGCTGCTCCTGATGCAATGGCCTGCAGACCACATAGGAGAGGTAAACCGCACTAGGCAAGCCCTGTGCGACAGACTCAAATTGAGAAGGTTGTGGTAACGGGATTTGATCCCAAGTCTCCCACGTGGGAAACCACTTTTTTTTTTTTTGGCATTGCTTGGTTGATAGGTGTTTATGGCACTTTCTTTTTCTTTTCTTTTTTTATGAATTATGCTGTTATGAAACACAAAATCTGAAGACCAATAAGTTTTTCTGATTGTTAAAACCTGAAACCTTTAGAAACACAAAAAAAAAAAAGAATCTATTTGAAGACTGATATTTCTCAAAAGTACTTGCTGGGTTGCTCTTTATTAAAAACTTCAAATTTGTACATAGCTTTTAATAATTAATGCTTAAAAGGATATTGAATAGAAAGCTTGCAGGAAATCAGGTTTATTATTTGGAGATGTTCCTCAGCCAAACAGCAGTATTAGATGGGAATTGCTAGGAAGTTTTCAAAAAAAAAAAAAAAAAAAAAAAAAACTTAGACATAAAAGCAAGGGAATAATTTCACAGCATGTAAAACGAAGTTACTGCATGGGTCAAAGATTAGTTTCAGTAACCACATAAAAGGATTTAGCTTACATAAATTGCACCCTTCCTGTTAACTGGCTTGCAAAGAAGAAAGATTCACAGAAACCTAGCTTACCTGGCAACAGCAATATCCCGTGCTTCAGCTGAGAAAAGCCCAGCTATAGATTTTGGAACACCTAGAAAGGGGCCACCAATATTCATCACAGCTTTAATATGCTTGGCACACCAATCTGGTCCACCGCCACCACCCATTGGAGCTGGTGCCTCCACCCACTTCATAAAATGCAAAAAGTATATAACTCCCATGGAATGTGGAACAATTACTGCCTTGTTACCCCCATTAGTTGCAACCATCAGCTCTATGTTGCTTTTTATCCGGCTCAGGGTCTGGTCGCGCACCTGTTGAAGTAAATTAAGCATCATAGATACAACATGTTAAATTGTTTGACAAAACACCTTTTCAACGTGATATCATCAAAAACAAGCATAGACGAACCATTAATAAGGAGACATTAGTACCTCAGTGTTCTGAAATGCAAGCCGCCAATCATATGCAGCCATGTACATTGTTTTCTCCTCATATCCTATGCGGGCCAAATTCGCAATCAAAACTGCCCAGACAAAGTATCCTGGAGCAAAGTAATCTGCAGCAACAAGTCCGCTAACTGGCCTAACTCTAATACCAGGAGGATCCATCCCAGTTTCATTATCTAATGTCATGTGGTCCACCCAGCACAGTGGTCTGCAAAGAATCGTTTATAAAAGATAAGAAATGAACGAAACTGCTAACAATGGTTACAGAAATTTAACTCTTATGGGGTGAGTTAGAGGTTAAGTGGCTATGAACGGGGACTTTGAAGCGGAGAAAATCCAAGAAAGAGAGAGTAAATCTGATATTCTTTCAGCATCAATACAAAGTCTGTGGACTAAATAGAAAGTAGCACTGCCTAACTATTAGATTGTATTACACTGTGTAACTTACAAATCCTGGAAGCAAATTAAAGCAGCCAATATTAATTAAGGTGGATTCCCTATTAGATTTTTCAAAACTTATGATCTTAGAACCAGATATTAGTTTCTGAGACTAAAAATTTGAATTAAATTCAATGCCACAGATAATCTATCCCAAAGGCAGATGATCTATTAACTATTTCAGCAGTACATCCACTACACAGGTGAAATTTACTCATTGCACTTCCTCTGCCTCATTTGATATGAAAAGTGAAATACGATGTTTTTCACCCTCTTTTTGATAGGTGTGCCATATGATGCCAAAAAATTGTCAAAATTGTTTTTTATATGAGAAACTTTTCCAATCAAGCAAAGGGGCACCGGAACTCGTTAAAATGATGAAATTGAGAAATCAAGAATATCTAAGTTCTCGAGTATAACTATCCATTTCATTTGTTGAAAAACTGTGTCAAATATTTGCTTGTTTTAGCAATGGAGATTGTACTCTAGTTTGTTTCTTGGTTAATCTGGAAACAGTAGTCAATAATCCCCCTCTATTTCTTGAGAAGGGTCTACTATCTCCGTCTATTAAACCACTGAATTTGTAAAGCTACATCTTTTAACACGGCTAAAAAGTCGTTTCTAGAAGATTTCACTTGTGCAAGAAGTATATCCTTTCTTGAGCCTCATATTAATCAACAACAATATTTACTATATATAGAAAAACACACTTTTCATAAAAAGTCCAAACTAACACCAGATAAGAGATGTGCTTTAGTACATCAGCTTAAAGAATCTGTACTAGTCCCTAACTTTGACATAGTTGAGATAGCAAGCAAAACAACTATAGGACAACATATAACTGGACGATTTTCAAATGTCAAACAGTTTCCTTATTTAGTACTAGTACTTAAAAATTGGCTGAAAGAAGCATATGTAACAGATAAAATCAGTGTCAAAATCCTCTCATTACTAGAATTAAACATAATCAGTATCAAAATCCAATTGAAACCCTTTTCCTTTTATACTGGTTCAAACATGCGACGTGCACCAAAAATCCAACTACAACTCTACTAAATCAATATGACATCATATTAGAGTTGAAATCAGTGTCAAAATCCTCTCATTACTAGAATTAAACATATCAGTATCAAAATCCAACTAGAACTCTTTTCTCTTTTACACTGATTCAAACATGTGACATGCACCAAAACTCCAACTACAACTCCGAATCACTATCACATCATAAAATCAGTGTCAAAATCCTCTCATTATTATAGTTAAACATAATCAGTATCAAAATCCAGCTGAAACTCTTTTTTATATAATAACGATTCGAACCTGTAACGTGCACCTAAAATTCAACTGCAACTCTAAATCACTATAGGGAAACAAATATTACCTTTTATACACTTCTCCAAAAGTACCACCCCATAACCGTTTCCGAAACAAACCTTCAGCACACGAATGACCTTCCCATAATTCAAGACCACACGTGACAATCCCCGGTATAAAAACAACTGGATGCTTAGCTTTTAATCCTTCCTTTTGTAACTTAACACCAGGTGGATCAGGTAACGGTCCCGTTATTGCTTCCGTTACATATTGTGGAAATGAAGCTGGCATAGCATTATATAAAAACAATAAAATCCACCATACACAACATATACAACCTACGAACCAACAACAACTGTCTAGACACGACCATTTTGCCTTAACTTTAACTGCTGGAACATTCTTTTTCTTATCATGTTCTTCTTCGTCGGGCTTCGACTCCGTAATTTCATTTTCCGGTGCTTTTCTTCGTCGTATTAATGACGACATAATTTAATAATTTTTTTAATGGACGTGAAATGGAAGCTGCCGGCGAAGTGGGAAGATAATGTGTGACTGGATTTAGAAAGAGGTGTAAAAATGGGGAATTGGATGGTGTAGAGTTGTGTGGGACCAGAAATTATTTGGGAAGCAATGAATATTAACGTGGCGTAGCATGTATGGTTAGGTGAATACTGTTAATTGTGATTTTTTAATTTGGTTGCCATAACGGACCATAGGGGCTGCGCTCAGGTCTGATTATTAAAATTAACAGCCACATGACTTTGTTAATTGTGGATTTGTTTAGTAAGAAAAGTTGAAAGTATGTGGTAATTGTTTCTATGTACTCCCTCCGTCCCATTTTAATTGTCGCTTTAGCAAGTTTTATTTGTCCCAAATTAGTTGTCCCTTTAGCATTTCAAGATATTTTTTACCAATTTTTTCCAATTATGCCCATATTTAATAAAGGATTATTTTCTAGAAAAAGTCAATCCAGTTCATTTATTAGGGGTAAAATAGTAAAAGACATACCCTATTATTGATTTCTTAATGGACGTGCACAAATTTAAAACGATAACTAAAATGGGACGGAGAGAGTAATAGTAATTGAAATGGGAAATGTATAAAATATGAACAAGGAATGACTTTTACTGATGGCACCTATTGTTGTCTGATTTTGAATATACTGTTTTGTATTGGTAATAGGAATTGGGGACCTAGCTCAATGATTTGGGTGAAGAGTGCAAGATTTGAGTGATCACGTGTGTTTTGTATTTTTGTGTTTGAACTGTCTCATCAACATTGATTCACTGTTTAGAATCAAACAATATGATGACTAGGTTGTTGTTAACAATGTTCTATGTTTATGAGAAACTTAATCGTGTAGTAATACAAATGTTGAAAGATGAGTTAATTACACTTACATACAATTTTGAAGTTTTAATTAAAAAATAATAATATTATTCATATTACATGACATAACAAATTATTTTTTTAAATACAAATTGTTACAAACGTTGTATTCAAACTGCTTCACAAGGCATTGGTCATATCATAAAAAACGTGTCATTTGTGTACGTCTTGTCCTACAAACCACTGAGACGCGATGTCTGCCAAACTTTGACTGAAATAAGCCATCAGAAGTTCTTCGTTACCCACAACACCTCTCATCTTGTTAAGATACTTGGTTAAATGAGACATTATCGGTATGCCCGTCATACATGTCAAACTTTGGTACCTTGAAACCTGGGGGCTGCTGGACATCGAAACAAATAAAGGTTTTTGTATGAACCACTCTTGTGTCCTCCCAAACCTTGCAAATTCTTCATGCATTGTTCAAGACTTTTTACTTTTTTAGCCACGTCTTCCTGTTCAGCAATCATAACTGGCTTTTCACTTGCTAAAGGTATCTCTATTTGAGGCGTATATCCAATAAGATCAGAGACCTTGAGGGTTGACTCGTGTTCATAATATTGATTCTCCGAATTTTTTTGCACTTGTTCATTTGCAGATCTTTGCATGGTAGCCAGTGAGGAAACCACAGGGATAGGAGCATTGGGTGGTGTTGGGTGAGAAGTGTTCTTGGCTGGTTGGTATTAGAAGTGTGGGGTGTTGATGTTAGGGTATTGATGGTAAAGATAATAGGTAAGTGAGTACAATGGGGGGTTTTCGGATGAAGCGGGGTCTTGAGGTCTCAGAGGTGGCTGGCTCCTCATGTATTCCTTGCAAAGTTTGTTGAGTTGTCATTAATGTTCCGTGATAAGAAAATTTTCATCAATTGAGTTTCTCTGTCCCTCGTGTTGGCCTTTTGACTCGCTAAATGCGCCTTAGTACCCAATAACTTTGCCTTCAAACTAGCTATCTCATTATCCAGATTCTTTTCCTTAGCTCGATGTTCAACCAGACTTCAAAAGGTCTTACTCTAAACTCCAAATACCTAACTCGTGCTTGTGCCTGTTCATCTATCACCTTTCCTCGAATATCTATAATAGTCTTGACTCAACCTGCAAAGTCTGGTTTAAGCCAAGACGCGGCCGCAAATCCCTGTAGTACCAAAAAGGATAAATGTTGCTCCTACCAATTACGTTTTTTGCACGAGAGCCACTGATATATCTACTGTATTGCCTCAGGATCCAATGTTCTAAAAAAAATATGTATGACGGACATTTGACCTATCAACCAACTCTGCTTATGCGCTTCTATGTTGTTGCTCATAAACATCAGATAAATTATAGGGGAGTGCATAGCGACATCTAAATGTTCCATAATACACAATTGCAGTAATAAAATCACATCCTTCAACCCCCTCCCTATTTTTGCAATTAGTTACAACTTAGTAAATTTCTGTAAGAATTATTGGTTGTGACCTTTTGATTCTTAACAAGATTAACCATTGCGTTCACCACAAATTTCAATTTTATATAGATCCTATCTTCACTACAAGGAAATACCATTATACCTAAAAAACTAACCACGAATGCCATAATCTTTTTTTGGCCATACTCCTCAAAAGATATATTAAATTTATTATCATAGCATCGGTACCCATTTTCTAAAGCAACCCGATAATATAAATAATCTAAAGACCATGATTGCCGGAGACGACCCAATTCATAATTTTTCTTCAAACCAAGATATGTTAGAACCTTTTTGTTGGTGAGAACTGTAAAAAGATTACCATTAACAAAACAAAGACTTACAATCTAAGAGCATCTTGATCACAACAACTTTGCTAAGTGATTCAAGCCTCCAGTATAACTAGCTACAACCCCTGCCACCAATCTCTACACCTATTAGCACGCTTGGAACTACTAACTCTACCTATTCTTTCTAGTACAATCTGTTTAATCTGTGCAGTAACCTTCCCCCTAATGTTTTCAGCAATGATTTATGCATGTTTATTAAAATTCAAACCGTCAAACTCCCAATGGAATCATAACATTTTTTTTTTTTGGGTTCAATATCCAGAAACATAATCAACTTATTTACCTCGCGTATTCCCGAATCCCCTAAAAGGGTCCACCAATCTCTCAACATCTCATGAATAGTAAGCAACATCCTCACTCCGACACAGTGCGTTACTTCTTCCATCTTAGGTTGGTAAAGAAATGTTATGAGCCAGTTTTAGATTAGTAGTATTAATAATTAGTTAGTTCACAGAGCTACATCATTTGAGCTTAAGTCAGTTGGTTAAAGTCAGCTAATTAGTTAGGCTGACGTGGCAAGGGTAGTTACAAAGTTAGTTAGGGATTTCAATTGATAAAAGGGGAAATCTGATTGTAAAAGATATCCAGAAATTGTTGTATGAATTGTGTATCTTTCTCTATCTAGTTCTTGAATAACACTTCATCTTTCTTATCCAATTTCAGTTTTTGTTCAGAGATTTACGAGTGATTTCTCTTAGGGAATTGATTCTTACTCCATTTTTCTTAGCTCAATTAATTAGCCGTATCATTTGGTATCAGAGCCGATCGGTTCTTGGCGATAACAATGGCGAAAAACACCAGATGCGTCGGGAAGTTGATAGTTTGAAGGATTCAATCCAAGATTTCAAGACCATTGAGAAGGCATTAGAGGAACGATATAAAGTTTGGGAGGAAAGACAAGCCCAATCGATGGATGCAATTAAGAAATTATTGGTTTCATATCTTACAGGTGGTCGTTTGAATGATGTTCCAGTAAAGTGGGTATCAAAAGAAGTCAAGAACTCACAGGAAAACACAAAATCATGGATATCTGAAGAGGGCAATAGAAATAACCAGACACCTTATTAATCTTGAATGTGCCAAGAATTTCATTGTTGAAGATGAAAATGTAAATGCGGTAGCTGATTCTCAATCAGGTACGGATCTGGAACCATCTAAAGAAAGGGAAGATGAGGAAGTAGATGACAGAGCCAGGAAGACTTATATGCCTCTGAAATTAATCGCGCCCCATATGTTTGTTAAAAGTCCAGTGTTTCATCTGATCATTAAGAGTTAAAAACCTCCTTTAGCAAGGCAACCCATTACTTTGTGTTTGTACCAAGAAGAAACTTAAGCTAATCATAGAGGAATCCATGAACATTGAAAAATAATATACAATGGTGAAGCTTTGTAAATTTGGTACTATGGACATGTCACAAGCTAGGACATCTGCCATTTTGAGATTAATATCTTGGGGAAGAAAGCTTCATTCGTCTTGTTATATTCACGGTTGTACAGAATCTTACTTGATTACATTCGTTTAGTGTCAACCAATGCGGGTCACACTACAAAATTGGCATACGAAACAAGTGGTGGGGTTGTGCTCTGTCCATTTGACACCGGAGGAGTTGAACTCGCTATTTCAAGATTTGTCCTTGAGGCCAAGGATTATACTAGAGAAGCTACTATCGAACTGCAGTCTTTTTTTTTCAAGGAATCAAGTTTGCGGGATTCAAACAAAAGGCTTCACCTACTGAATTTTAATGATCTAAAAGAGTATGGGATATTGCAATGGGAATTGAATTCTCACCCAATGCACAGTTTTTGCCAAGTGCTTGTGGTGAGGATGTTGTTTGGATCTTTAAGTTGGACGATCATTCGAGCTACTGCTTCAAGTTTTTGAGAATTAAATTGTTTGCCGGAGATCATTTAAATGCAGGTGCAATTGTTGATGAGGCTTCCTCTGTTGTGGTCGCATGTTATGCTCTTTATAACTCTTCTCTGTCGCATCACCTGGACTTTACAAGTTTCAGCTCAAAAATCACGAGTGATTTCTCTTAGGGAATTGATTCTTACTCCATTTTTCTTAGCTCAATTAATTAGCAGTATCAAGAAAATAATATAGTATTAGGAAAGACTCGTACAAAATCTAAATACTGAACACAATTTGAGTCGAGTTATTAACAAGACCCTAAAAAAATAGAAAATTAAATGCAGGGTAAAAAATTAGGTGACTACACTCGTTTGAAGTAGGTTTTTATTTTTTGTTTTAGTTGATTTACATTTTTAGCTTTATGAACTATTACTTCGTTTGTGACTGTGCGGATTTTCTTTTTTTCAATGAACAAGGAATTTAGTAGTAATGTTTTGTTAAGCAATGACGAGGTTACATGTCTTGCATGATGGATTTTGTAGAGAGAAAAGTGGGACAGATCGTACAACGGTGTCGGAAAGAAGGGTTGTGATTTATTCTTGAAAAGGAATTAAAAATACATAACATTTTCAAAGAATTTTTTTATCATAGAATATTTTATATAATACAAGTATATTTGTTAAAAACTCCTAGGTGGATGATCTTCCACTCATTTCACATTCAATACTACAAATTTTATTCCAATACTTCAACGGCCAAATACAGGTCCCAAAACTACCACAATTGAGATTCAGGTACAAGCTATTTTCTTAGAGCCTGTTTAGTTAGGTGTACTGGCATAGATAATCACAGTATAAGAAATATGCATAGCTATCCCCACATTTGGTGACAAATTTCAATCCCAATATAGTTAAAACCAGTATAGATTGTGTTGGAATTGTTGCACTATCTTATACCCAGCTCAATATAAAATAATAATAATAATATTGATACAGCCTATGCCGGGATTAAATACTTAAGTCGACAAAATTGTCATTGAAGTTATTCATTCCTGCTTAAACCAAATAGGGTATATTTTCATTATCATATTCTCTTTGTTTCTCCAGTTATGAACTGTGCCAGAGAAACTTACTCGAAACTCTAGCCATAAATTTCATATTTCATAAAGAAAAACATCTCAGACAACTATAGCCATAAATTTAAAGTAAAGATATGAAAAACGCAGTCTTCTATACCTATCCAATGCTCTATATCGGATCCATGAAGTTTACCATATTTAATCGGATGGTGCTTGATTATTTAATCAGGTCGATAAAGTGAAACTATTTGCAATAGGCTTTGAACTAAAATCATTTAGCTATTAAAGATATACACAAAGGAACAGAGGTGAAAAAAAACCTAACCCAACTTTTAAATCAAATAGCCATAAGGAGAAGAATCACAAATTTTAAACACATTTCATTAAATTTATTTGAGATAGTAACTTTATAAAATTTAAGGCCATAATTGTAAACAAAATTTTATACATATTTATATCAAATAGTATAAGTTTAAGTTATACGTTGTATATTTAACTTTTAATAAATCAAATGTTCCATAAAAAATAATCTATACATTACTAATGCATGTATTACTAATTTCTAGAGTCAATTACCCAAATGATCACTCAATTATTCAAAATAAACTAACAAAGTCATTCTTCTTTGTAATGTCTCTAAATGGTCGCTAAACTTTGCATAATTGACTCAAATAATCATTCTTGCCGGAAAACTTGTTATCTCTGATGAAATATATTGACGTAAGTCACGTGATATTTTTTTTTAAATTTAAATTATAAAAAAATTAAACTCATCAATTTAACACATTCTATCAAATTCATTATTCAAATAAAATCGACCCCCAACATCTTGAGCCTGTTTGGGTAGGCTTAAAAGCTGCTTATTTTAAGTAGCTTATAAGTCAAAAAGTGACTTAAAAGTTACTTTTTGAAAAGTTAGGATTTTCTAACTTCTCAAAAAGTGGCTTTTAAGCAACTTATGACTTATAAGTTCAAAAATTTTGAGGTTAACAAACATATATTAATGGGCTTATAAGCTTATAAGTCGTAAAAATTTCGCCCAGCGGCCACTTTTAACACCGGTATTTGGTTTGAGGCCACTATTTTCTTTGGTCTTACACTATAGGCTATTTTTGGGCCTTTACTAAATAAACATTGACTTAAGTTCTGTTCATTGACTGAAGTTCAGTCCATATGGCCCTGGACTGAAGTTCCATCTTTAAGGATGGAACTTCAGTCAGTCAATATGAGGTTCCATCTTTAAGCATCCTTAAAGATGGAACTTCAGTCAGTCAATATGAGGTTCCATCTTTAAGGATGAAACTTCAGTCAATATGGCCTTGACTGAAGTTTCATCCTTAAAGATGGAACTTCAATCAACATGGCCCTGGACTGAAGACAAGGGCTGAACTTCAATCCGGCTCCTGGACTGAAGTTCTATCTTTTAAGCGAAAGTAGCTACAAACTAAATGTTCTGAAATTAGTGACTTGTACCCAAAGACCAGTGTCAAAAGTGGCCTTTCGTGCACTTTCCCCTTATAAGTCACTTTTAAGCTCACCCAAACGGGCTCCTTAACATGTAATAATTCCAAAATTTGAAATTTGGTAGGAAAGTGAAAAATATTTGGGAAAATTTCATATCTAACCAAATATATGCCATGACCCTACATTCAAATAGCCATTGAACATCTTCACATATGCTAGCCAAAATTTACCCAATATAAATATGTCTAAGTTGATTCTATCTAAAAAGTAATTAAGAAAAGGAGAAAATTAAGGAGCTCAACTCCCACCCAATAAGGAGAAAATTATGGAGCCCTATTCCATCCAAATAATCATCTTCTTACTCGATTTTTCTATTTTTTTATTTTTATTTTTGACGCTTATATATATATTTAGTTTCACCAAAATTATTTGTAATCATTAAATAGATAAACATCAAATATGCATTTAAATTGTTATTATATTTACACAATATGCAATAGTAGTTGGTAAAATTATATACACTTAACATCTCCAAATATTTAATATTATGTATAAAATATTCTATTCATATGAGTGTGATATATTCTACATATTTATGATATTTATTTAAATATATAATATATTGATATTATGATACATAAAATATTTTGTTGATACAAGTGCAATATATTCTGCATATTTATGATATATTATTTTGCATATTCTACATATTCTCCATATTCTATTGATATGAGTGATATATTCTGCATATTTATGACCTCATGAATACATTTTATTGATACCAGAAAAAATATATTACATATACACCAAAAATACAAATATTCATTGGATATGCAAAGATACTATTTCGAACAATGGAGTGATATAATCAATTGATGAAGGATGTGGCGTGCAACTGAACCACTGCTATTGCAGAAATGACATGGACGACTGCCATTCCTCTGGTTAACCCCATAGATTCTTCGGAATCCACCAACGCCAATACCTCCCCTCAAATAGATCTTCTTTGCCATAGAAGCACCCCTGATGTGGATTAACTTTCCACGCTATAATTGTGGATTTATAGTCCCAGAACTGCTGCAATGGATCTTGGGAGCGAGTTAGTAAGATAGCGTGGTAAAGAGAAGTCATGAGGAGATAAATAAAATGGAAAAACTAACAAAAAAACCAAAAATAACTAATAATAATGAAAATCTTACCAATAAACTATCATCAACAGTCGAAAAAGACAATAGAAGGACACAAATTAGCTTTGAATTTTTTCGGTGTAATAGCAATGAAATGAGAGAGTATTGATGAAGATGAAAGGCTAGAGAGTAAATAGGGGACCTAGAAAAGGGGAAAACTTAGGCGTGTGGGATAAGGGGAAAACTTAGGCGTGTGGGATGGAGTAGTTAAGGGAACTGGGAAAAATTAATAAATGCTCACTTAATGAATATACTCATTCCCATAATTATAGGCACAGTAAAAGGAAGATAAAAAGTTTTTAAAAGTGTCTATTAAATGTTAAGTAAATAGGTCTAAAAGTCTATTTAGAGTAATTTAGATAAAATGTATCTATTTTCTGATAAACACCCTCCCAAATGTCTATTTTGTGTAAAAATTCCAAAATATTTTAAAACCCACCCCTCACCGCGGCTCACGCAAAACCCTTCCCTCCTTTTTCTTCTTCTACTCCGGCTAATTCAAAACCCTAAAACACCGTACCACTCACTTTTCTTTTTCTAATTCTAATCAACTGTATTAATTGAAATATATATTCTTCTTATATTTTATGCACCGGGCTGCCTTTTTTATTTTGACTCGAATATGGTATGGAGTTCAAATGTTGAAGAAGGGACACATATATTACCTGCCGGTGTACGGCAGATACTAAAATCTATTAAAGAAGTAGTTGGAAATCATTCTTACGGTGATATATATGTAGCTCTTAGAGAAACTAAGATGGACCCTAATGAGACTGTTCAGAAATTGCTCAATCAAGGTTTTTATTTTTCTCTATTCACTTATTTTACTTAATGTGTCCACATTTTTATCTATTTAATGTTCCGTTGCATTTGCCCGGTTTCGGTTTAATAGTTAGTGTTATGAATGGTTTTATATTCTTGAAAGTTAGGGATTTCGTTATTAATGAAGTGAAGTGGGGCGAGGACGATGAGGTCTCAGGTTCAAATCTCAGTTGAGACAAAAAACACTAGGTCTTTATTCTCTATCCATGGTTTGGTGGGTAGAGTTACCTAGTACTTGTTGCTGGGAGGTGGCTTGTATCCAGTGGAACTAGTTGTGGTACGCTTAAGATGGCCCGGACACCAGCGTAATTAAAAAAAAAAAGATTTAGCTATAACGTTTTACTATAAGTTTCTTGAATAGTAGTTTACTATGCCATTGGGCTTATGGTCTACTGATAAGAGCTTAGCTCGTGATGTGTGAGTTAGGTGCACGCCACATGTTTGAGCAACATTGCTGCGGACAAAAGCCCAGACTTAAGTGGAGAAGGGTAGATGAGCGGCCCATTATCCACCTGCTGTGCTCCCCTCGCCCTTGGAGATAATATAGTTTAGATATCACTTGTCTCTGTGTTTTGATATGTCTATGGTGGGAAAAGGGAGTGGTGCTAGTATAATCCTCACTCCCTAAAAATCACTAGGATGATATGTCCAACAACAAGATACCCAATGTAATCCCACAAGTGGGGTATGAGTGAGTGTGTACGCAGATGTTGCCCCTACCTTTGCGAGAGGTAGAGAGGATGTAGGATGATATGTCCATAGATACTTCTTTTTGGGTCTGTATAGGATCAATAGAAATCACTGAAACTGCTATTTTGTGGTGCTTACTTCGATACTCTTCTTAGTGTGGTCCAAAGTGTATATGGTCTTTGGTTGGTGAAGAAAGAAAGAAAAATCTTCTTAATAGTTAATATAGTTGATGCATGGTATACTTAACTGTCTTGCATGTTGCATCTTTCAGATTTAGTAACGACTTCTAATGCTTCATGATTTTCATTCAGATCCATTTCATGAGGTGAAGCGAAAAAGAGACCGCAAGAAAGAGGTAAATTCTTTGAAATGTTCTTTAGTACTAGCTGTTTTCTAAAGGTGATGCACTTTGGCACTTTGCTATTTATCCATAATGTCCATTTTAGGCTCTTGTGATTGAAAGGACACTGCATGCTTGTTTTGCATTCCGGATTTAATTTCTGACTAATTGCATCTGAACAATTTACAATAATATGAATTTAATGTTTAGTTCAGCTTATTTATCTGACTGGACATTCTTTTGTGTTGCTTCAGAACCCTGTTTCAACTAGTTTTACGACTGCAGAAATCAGAAGTAATATTGAGCATGGTGCAGAGAAAACGAGGTTCAACACTTATAGCGATCCTAACATCCGTAGACAGAGCTACAGCCGAGCGACTTTACCTGGTAGGCTCGATATCATTTCAGAAATTCTGTTCTCATGTCTTAGTCCTCTTAAGGTCTAAAATTTCTGTGAGTTGGGTGGACTTTAGACATGTTATAGACTTCCAGCTTCAAGTTGCTTAGCAGAACAAGTGTATGCATCAAGTTCCGTATGAGGAACCTTGCCAATGTGGCAGCAATCGCTAGACTTGAGATGTTTGTAATTCTATTGGTGAAGGAAGATATTTGTTATTATTAACGAGGTCTTTTAAAGTGTATCCTTTTTAATGTAGGAAACTCCTGTGTGCAGATTGCTTTTGAGTGGTGGAACCATGTATTTTAGCGAGAACATCTCATTGCCTTTCGAAATATTTTACTGTTACATGTGTTGGGGGATGGAAGTACTTCCAACTTGTATGTTGTTGGAGCGGTTTTCTACTGCATAGTGTTGCAGTGTGGCTCGAACATTGGAGATTCCAGTGGTTTCTTGATGTCAGGAACTTCCCATGTCTTCTAATCCTCGCATTTAATATATTTAGCTACATTTTTCTAATACTCCTGCTTTATTTCATAGATATATTTGGCGGAACTATGATTGTACTCAGCTCTCTTCCTTTTTATTTAATATTTTGTTTTTAATTCCTCAAAAAGATTTTTTAATTTGGTTTTATTTCATCTGAGGTTGTACTTGAACTTTTTAACCTTCCAATGTATATCACTTCTTCAACTGATATTTGTGCTGGTTCTATATTATAATTTGTTTATTGGCTGACAGCTTAACCTGAGGTATTTCTGGTATGCATTATGATAGCCCATTGTCTGTAGATGCAGGAGCCAGCCCTGAATTCCGTGTTGTGCGGGACAACAGAATTAACCAAAACAGTAATAGGGAGATAAAGCCTGTCCAAACATCTACTTCTGCTGAAGCAGTGATTTCTGGTGTTCCTATGAAGAGGTATTCTGTGCTATGTCAGGATTTTGATACTTGCTGCACTTAAGAGCATGCCTTGTGATGCTGTATATAAAAGAGCATCGGCAGGCCAAATTAATTAGCTTGCATTCTATGTTATACTTATGCATCATTATAAGATGTATTCATAAAAAAAATACACCATTATAAGATGTGAAAATGAGCATTGACCCTGATTCACTTGATACTCCATATTGTTTTCCCCCAATGTTGTATCATACCCAACTTCTAATTCCTAATGAATGTGTTTGTTCTCGACAGACTAATGAAGCCCAATGGTTCTTTGCCACATTCGCGCTCAGATCCTGTTCACGTTCCATCTCTCGAGTCTAGACCAGCTGGTAAAGTTAGCTCTCTTAAGCGTGAAGTTGGAGTGCTGGGTGCTCGACGCCAGTCTGCTGAAAGTTTTACCAAGTCTCCATCTTCACAAAGCATCTCATTCTCAAACTCACAAATGGGGCAGGTCCGGCCAGGCGGTACTAACTCTAAAGGATCACTCAGACCTTTGAGTTCCAGCTCTAGAAGTAACCAAAGTGCAGTATCTGATCCTCCTAAATCAAGCTTGCCTGTTATCAGATCTTTCCTGATCAACCAACATATTAACCGGGGTCATCAGAAGGGTACTCACTTTAACTTCTAATACTTGGTTTTATTTTGTGCTTTTTGATTTGCTTTATTTTTGCTTGATTGATTGCTGCCATCATTTTTAAAGTTTCATGACATCTGATCTCTTCAAATAGAGAAGCCTTACTAATTTCTCTTCATATTTGAAGAAGAAACAGAAAGCACCTTTAAATGCCATTGCATTGTGCATAGTTGGTATTTATATTTTGCTCTACTTGGCTCTTTTATATTCTCATCCTTAAAGCTCACTACTGCTTTTATTTACATATAGCTCTTCGATGGAAGCCCAAGTTGAACCAGAAACCATTTGTTACTGGTCCTGGGGTTAGTGGAACACCTTCAGAATCCTTAAAAGGCGGATCAGAAGATTTGGAAAAGGATGAATCTCAGTTGCAAGATAAAGTGGCTAGGCTAAGCATCTCAGACAATGTGATCATAGCCGCACATATTTGTGTTTCTGAGGCTGACCGCAATCGGCTGACCTTTGGCAGCTTGGATGCTGATTTAACATCTGGACATAATCCTGTTTCTGAGGCTGACCAGAATCGGCTGATCTTTGGCAGCTTGGATGCTGATATAACATATTCCAAGGATTTGGGCGAAGAATCACACACTGAGTCGCCAAGGTTTGTTGCCTCCTACTTCTTACAGTTTGTTTGGCTGGCATATGAACCGGACATATTCTGCCATGAAAATATTTCCATTCCACAATCTTCCACCCCCCCCCCCCCCCCCCCCCCCCAAAAAAAAAAAAAAAAAGAAAAAAAAAGAAAGGAACAGAGAAGATAAATGAATTCTTTTTAGTTTCTCAGTTAAATTGCAATATGATAGCTTAGTGTTCAGCCGTCCTCCTAGCTACAAGGACAGTATCAACTGGTCATACTAATACTTAATGCAATGACCCAGAAAGTAGTCCTCACTGAGAGAAGAGCAAGGAAGTCGAGATCCTTTGGCAAAAACTCAGGATATCAAAAGGTGCATGGAATATAGAACACCAGAGTTAATCCATTAAAATTCAGGATTCGATTTACAATTATAGATGGGGTAGTTGTGAATCACAGCTCGTTTGACAACCATATGAACTCTGATTTTAGAATTCTATGGTACTATTTGTAGTCTTTAGGCAAGCTTTTGAGTATTTCACCATCTTTTAAAAGTCTACAAAAGCGTTTATTTGGTTTTGGCAGATGAAATCTGTGTAGAAGGGATACACTACGTCCTTATTCATTTCCTTTCAGATTCATATCCCGCTTTTCCCCATATTTTGCCCTGCTAGAAAACATAGCTGCTTTCTTTATTTCTTTCTCCCAAACTGGAATTTACTATACTTGAAATGATTGTGTTACAGTGCCAGCTTGTCTATTTTGGTTACTGGGCCTTTGAGTGATGAACAAGTTGGTGGCGAGCAGGTGGATATGGTTAATGACTGTGTTCAAAATTCAGGGTCTAAATCTCCTGGATCTGGTGCAAATTTAGATCAAATGACAGATAAAAGAGATTCTTTTAATGCTCAGCATTTGGAATATTACTCAAATGTGGGGTTGGTGCAAGATAACAGCGCATCTTATACTCCCTCAGAGTCACAAGAGCGGCAAGATGCTCCTGATTCACCTAGATTTGCAGTAAGTTCATGCTCTTTAATTTGGCGATGTTTTTTTCCTTGGTTTTGTTACAAATATAACTTTTCTGTCCCCACTCTTTTTTCCATGTTCTGCATTTTGTACTATTGGATGGGATGCAAGCAGGGTTATGATCCTCAAATTGGATACAATATACCATATTTTAGACCAGCAGTTGATGACTCTGCTTGTGGTCAGGGTGCCCAGGAGGTGAGATTGAGTTTGTTGACTTTAAGCAAGCATGATGGCCCTCCCAGCAATTGTACTTGTATGTGCAAATAGGGATATATACCCGCAATATTAACTTGGGTTTTATGTATTATGTTTTCCATCTGCAGGCACTTGGTACTCATGCCACAAATAGCATTCCTGCGTCATCAATTCCGATGTTGCAGCATGTACAGCAGTCCCAACATGTTGCACAGATGTATCCCCAAGTTCATGCTTCCCATTTTGCTAACCTTATGCCATACCGACATCTGGTCTCCCCCATCTATGTTCCTCCAATGGCTATGCCGGGCTATTCTAGTAACCCTGCCTACGCTCATCCCTCCAGTGGCAGCAATTACTTGATGATGCCTAGAAATAGCTCCCATCTTAGTGGCAATGGCCATACGTATGGAATCCAGCAATTCAAGCCAGTGCCAACAGGCAGTGCGCCTGTTTTTGAGAATTTTACTAGTCCGACTGGCTATGCAATCAACGCTCCTGGTGTAATTGGCAGTGCGATAGGGCTTGAACATTCATCCCAGTTAAAGTACAAGGATAATAATCTTTATGTTCCCAATCAGCAGGTGAATATCTCTTTTCCTTTCACGTTAACTGTTGCGAAACAACCTTTTCTTCATGCAATATGTTTTATACAGCGCAATATTAAGACACCTGAAGTTATGTGTATGATATACCAAATTAGAACTTATGCATGCGGCGAGTAGTCCCTGATGACTCGTTAGAACTTATGCATGCGGCTGATTCGAACCAACAGCCGTTTAGTGCCTGATGACTCATTTTTACTTCAGTGGTTTGTGGTCATTGAAAGTTTGGCATAGTGTCATCATCAACTACTACTAGCACATAGAGTTTGCTTGACTATCGTAATAACACCGTAAAGATCTAAAAAACTTAATTATACCGTAAATCTGAATGAAAACTTCATAAGACTAACTGTTTGCTAGTTGATTTAGAACTGCCAAAAATGTGAACACGTATGTAGATTCCAACATCTTGCTACTTTTCTTGTAGTAGAGTAGTTTAATATTGTTCACAGCTTTGTGATCTATTATTGATGTTTTTGGTTTGGGGACCGAAGGTAGTTGGGGATTGATTTGCTCCTTGAATCTTGTTTGACAGGCAGAAACATCTGAAATGTGGATTAGTCCTAGAGATCTTCCTGCTTTCAGGTCAGATTCATACTACAACATGGCTGGACTAACACATCATGCTGCCTATGTGCCATCCCACACTGGCTATGGTTCCTTCAATGCTGCTCCGGATGCAGCACAATCATCCCATATGCAATTTCAAGGTCTGTATCATCATCTGCAGCCTGCAATGGAGAATCCTCAACATTTGGGCAATGCCATGGCAGACAACGTCGGAGCTCGTGGAGTTCAAGTGGATGCTTATCAGCAACCTCAATTGAGTCACCTGAATTGGAACGGAAATTTCTGAAATTATAGATGAACTGTAAATCACAGTTAATGAGCCCCCTTTTAATTAGGGATTAACTTTACCTAAAGCTCTTTCATTTTTTGTACATCTAATGTTAATAGTTTTCCTCTTAACATTTTCTCTGTCACTAGGAACTATTTGGGTTATTTTTGTGGATTCTAAGATTAGTAATTGGGGCAACGGATAGTAGAGAATCAGTTAGATAACTGGGAGAAGGAAAGTTGGAAAATTCAAAAGAGAAAAAGCCAAGTGATCTTTGGCTGATTCCATCATCATTATAGATTCCTTTTCCAAGATTTGCCTCTTCTGTTCTGCTTTCATATTTAGTTGTTAAAAGTCACAGATGCGTGTGAATAGCCAGAATAAATGTCCCCTTGATCTCACTTTAGCTTTGTATTTCTCTTTTTTTGCCTTTGCTCTTTTGCTTGATAGAGATGCTAAAGGGCTTCAAATTTTGGTCTAAACCTCTAAGATGAGATCATGTTACTTGGCTGCAGCTTTTTTCTACATTGTTGTCTAGTGCAAGCGTGCAGCTATGAGCACCTTGGGATCGCTAAACTACTTTACTTTTTGATACTACTTTTTTCCTACTTTAAGAAATACTAATAAACTTTGGAGTAGTATGAAACGATCCAGAATTCCATCTTCCATCTTTAACTTTATTAAACTTGAAGCAGAAGCCCTTCTTTTCCTGGTCTCCAAGTGCTAATACCATTACATCTAGTATTCTTTGGTTTGTGGTAGTGAGTACTATAATGGGAAGATTTGTTCCATAGTCCATTACATAATGTTCTTTTAAATCATTTTCACATGAGATCAATAAAAAACATACGAAACTTTGTAAGCTCATTTTTTTCTATTCAAATTGTAACTCTTTTTTTTTTTTTTTTTTTTTAAATCGGATGTACCCAAAGGGACTATTCAAATTGTAACCGGTCATTGGAATTTTTTTCATCTACTGTCATTGTCTTTGGTGGAGTTGTTAAGGGCTCCTAAACCTTAGTAAAACGTGCAGAAACGAATGAGCAGATGAATTGTGCTCGACTTTGATAGTGGGCGCTGGTTTCTGAATAGTGATTGTGATTCGAGAAAGAGCCGTTTTTATTTGCATGACCACAAGTTGAGTGCATATTCAAGAAAAGTATCAATCAGAAGAATCTACTAGGCCGGGGGAGGATTAACATTATGGCAACACTTTTATAGCAAACAAAATTCACTTAACATGTCAATTAACTGTTGTTAAACATAAAAGTTAATGTACAGATACATGTTATGCATCTGTTGGTTTGATTTTAACGTTGGGGTAGGTAGCTTTTTCTGGATTAAAGTGGTTCATGCATCAAGTGGAGGAATGACATGCAAAAAGATTCTTCCTTTGTTTTGTTCCTCCTTTTGTATAATAGTTGTAGTAGAAGTTTAACACTTACGTACGGGGATAGAAATTGCATGTTAAGGTGTAGAGAACTAGAGATGTCATTAAGAGAAGGGGACAAATTGATATGGGAAGAGCACTAGTGTTTATTGATACGACAAGTGTAGTAGGGGCTATTGGGTAATACTAGTAAAGAGTGAGTCATGAACTTTAATCCAACATACAATGTCTTTCTATTTATTCCTATGCAGGGAAGATGATGGATTGTGTACTCTTGTCCTCTTTTTGTTTCATGCCACTGTCAACAATTCTTGTACATTTTACTTTTACTCTTTCAAATTGGTCATTTCAAGATTTAAACGGAATCTCCCTTCTTTAGTTCTTTTTAAAAGAATCTTTCTTATTAGTCTTCTCCTTTTTCATTTCCTCACGCACATTAGTTGGATTTCTAAGTTTGTACTTTATTTTAAACACATATACGAGTTCTAATTCTAAGCAGCTCTTTAAAAAAACATTAAGTATAAAGTTAAGCTTACTAAATTATGCTTACTTATTTGGTTAATGCTAACGTGAATACTACATAAATTTCTTTTAATTAATTGCTTTAATAGAAAGGACAAAATTAGAGAAGAAACTTAATTTGAAGGGACGCTATTTTAAAAATTTTAGGAGCTACAATGACACTTAACATGTGATAGCTCTCTCAATTTATAAGTTAATTTTACACTATAAAATGATAGTTTGTTGCACAAAACATCCCGCTCACACAGGGTTTGGAAAATGGTCGCATCCCAACAAATATGTTATACATAGTCTACCTTGATGAAACATCAGTAACCAAATTTTACACCATCTACCTCCAAATATAAGTTAAAACACATTTTATCATTGGTCTCGTAGGCCATCCCACTCCAAAAATAGCTAAGCAAATAAATATGTCAATCTCAATTTATTTGTGAACTGGAATCCGTCTATATTTTTTCTTTTTCTTTAAAAACATATTGTCGTATTGATCCATTGCTCCCCAAAGATTGAGAGGCACGAGGGCAATCATTAAATTAGCATTATGTAAATCATATTCATGTAAATCATGTTCGGACAAAGAGCCCACTTTTGGGGGTCTCTTTCTGAAAATCAAATCAAAGTAACACATCTTACTCCTATAAATTATAGTAAATAATGAACGACTTGGCAGTATGCACTTATTCACATCATTAACATTTCTACCTTCATTTTTTTTAATTACTTTCTCGGCCAGTTTGCGCATACTTTAACTTTGCGAGTAATTTTTTTCTATTACAACTTGATTTTAACACAAAATCTTGTAATTCTCAATCCAATTCATTGACTATTAGTCATACTCTTTAGGTGCCAACATTTTCCTTTATCATGCATGTACTATTGGAGGGCACTTCTTTCATCTCAAGTATTAATTATTTTAGTAAATTGGATTATTTAAGAAAAATTAACATTTTAGCAAAATAAAGAAATTATATATTATCATTTTTTCCAAAATAATAATAAATTATTATCAGTGAAGCGTTAGTCAATAATGTTTAAAAGAGAAAAAGAGGCATTTTATTTCAGAAGAGGCGCAATAAAAATATTAAAGAAGAGAATTAGTTATCTTCTGAGTTTCACAGGAGATAAACGATAAACATAAAGAATTAATTATGACTATGAGATTATCCTTTATTACCTATCTTTTTCCTCTTTTCTTAATGTTAAAGATAAGGACTATGAGATTATCTTCATTCCCTGTCCTTTTTCTCTGTACAATTTATTATTTCAGTAATTTAATAAAAAGGAGATCATGTTAAAAAGGGAAAAAAGGGAAAGATAGTGTTGGAGATTAATGTAACATAATTAAATAGTAGGATTATGTAAGACTGTTCTCCCAAAAGGAATGTCTTGCTTAATATGGAATGCTGCTTCATCTTTAAGTCTCATTTTCGCACAATCTGTTCACACGCTTTCATTTTCTTTTATATAGATGCTTTATACTACGGTTAAATATATCCGAGACTTGATAATTAAGAGAAATTTATCGTAGCTTTATACGTCTCCAAGTTTAACTCAGACGTAGCTCCCTTCTTTTTTTTTTTGGGGTGTGAAGTACGCCCCGCCCCTATCTCTCTGCTTAGTGGTAGAACCTATTTTGAGCCTGTTTGGGTGGGCTTGTTATAAGTAGCTTATTCGAGAAGTTACTCCATGATTTTTTAACTTTTCATTTTTGGCTTATTCTAAGCACAAAAATACTTATAAACACACTGTTTTTTAAGTTACCAAACACTCAAAAAATATATGTGTTTATAAGCAACTTTTAAGCTTATCCAAACTTGCTCTTTATCCAGTTAGCTAGGTTTGTTGATTTATTATATTAGAAAAATATTTTATACCAAGTATTTTATTGGCAATTCAAGTAATTAAAGAACTTATTATTCGTATATTCAACTTAAGTTCTCTTAGGTCAGCCATGTATGTATGGGCGGACCTAGACCCTCTCAAGGGATATCAATTGATATCCCTTTGCAGAAAAATTACACTGTGTAGATATGTAATTTTTTTTTATGTATATATATTATATGTTGAGTCCTCTTAATTTGTTCGTATGTTAACTTGTTTATATTTTGATACTCCTTAACAAAAATCTTGGGTCCGTCACTGCATGTATGTATGGACATTTACAGTTCATCAAGAACAGGATTATAAGATCTAATTGTTCTGAAATGAGAAATGCGTTATTCATGAATCATGTCCTTACATAAATTATTACGAATAGGACATAAATCACTACTAAAAAAAAACTGAATCTGCGACCACCAAATCGGTCGCACATCGGTCGCCAGGTCGACCGATCGGCGACCGATACGGGTAGTCGGAATATTAATGGTAGCAAATAGCCCTGCGACCGAAAATCGGTCGCTATTTCGACCACTATTCGGTCGCACAATAGCTCACATACAGTGACCAAGTATGCGACCGAAAATCGGTCGCACATCCTAGTGCGACCGATTTTCGGTCGCATACTTGGTCTCATTTGTGGGAATTAATGGTGACCAAGTATGCGACCGAAATCTGTGCGACCGAAAATCAGTCGCATACGTGGTCTCAGTTGTGACCGCTATGCGACCGAAAATCGGTCGCCAAACCTGTAAAAACCTGCAATAAAAATTCTGCAATCAGGCACATCGCAACAGGAAAAACCAGCAAAAACCAGCACCTGGACAGCAATAAAACAGCAATCCAAACATTTCAAAAATATCCAATCATTTCAAAAACATCCATACACCATTAGTTATATTCTAAAATTGTTAACAATACAACTTCACAAACATTTAAAAGACTGCTGGGGCTCGGGCGAGGCTGAGCTAGACCCGGACTCGGAAGAGGAAGAGGAAGAGGAGCTGCGGCGATGCTTGCTCTTATGCTTTCTTCTCGATTTCTTCTTCTCCTTTTTGGCAAGGAGCTTTCTGATCATGTCATGCGTTTCTTGGTTTACCCTCGACAGCTGTGCGATCTGCTCTCTCATTTGAGCCATTTCAGCAGGATCAACGGAGCTCGCCGGAGAAGAAGTAGCTGAAGAGCCCAAAAAGCGAGAATTATGCTTATCCGGAGCATATAGCGATCCAAGACCATAAGCATACCCCTTCTTAACCCATCCAACAGTATCGACCCATATTTGCTTTTCTTTCTCGAACGTCAATGGAGCCGGGGTGCTGCTTCCTGCGTCCGATGCTTGGGTCGATGTCCAGTCTTCCACGGCCTTTGTAGCCTTTTCCTGAATAACATAAATATAGTAATGATGTTAATAGAAAGACTAAACGTTGAAGGATTGAGGCGACTAAAGATCGAATTTTACAAACTTACCCATGCCTCTTTTGCGTGGGGCTCGACCCACTCTCCACCGCCCTTCTTGCCACCCTTTGTATGCCTGATCTTGTGCAGCTCGAGCACGGGAATATTGCGTTTTTCTTTCTTTTCCTACAAATTAAAAAACATAATATGTTAGACAAAAAAGCAACTGTTCAAGTAAATAATCAAACAATTAAATATACTGTACCAAGCGCATCTTTTGTGTAGCCGCGCTAATTGAGCCACCGGTATGGAGCGATCCACCCTTATCCGACGCTCGCGCAACCTTTCCTTGCTCGCTCTTCGCCTCGAACTCGGGCGTGTGCCAATATTCATCCAGCTCCGCCCACTGAGGGCCTTGGAGGAAGCCGGGCCTTATACCTCTATGCCGCGCATTGTAAAGGGTTTGCTTGAATAGCGCAGCACATTTCTTTGGGAAGATGCTGCGAATGTTATAATCCAGCCCCGGATGCCAGATACATTTGCCCTGAAAGAGTATCAAAATAATTTCTTTAAACATGTTCATGGTTTAAAAAACTACAATTAGTTTTAAACCAAATGCATATGTATCACCTCAAAATCTACCAATATCTGCTTCTTTACTTGCTGGGGCACATCGCTCCATGTTCGCCAAGGCTGGTTCCAGTGCGCTCTCATGCACGCAGTCAGTACTTTAGTGGACTCATCGCTTGGGCAAAAGCTACAAAAAAAATTAACAAGAGTTATTCATAATACTAGCAAATAAAATAGGAACTAATCATTTAATCGACAAGAACTTAAGAAATTAGGTAGCTTACCCTTTATCCGCCTCAGGGTAAATAATCATTCTGCCTTCTAGCCGAGCGCCAGGCTCACCAATGTAATAAGGCGAATGGGGATCATACAGCATGAGCTCCTGCTGACTCGGTGGGTCGTCACAACTATCTAGGGGGAATTCAGGGGGCTGAGTCTCACTGTCATCAGCCTGGGAGGGATCGCCCTGTGTGGGAGGGACTTGTGTCTCAGTATAATCAACGGTAGGGAATGTCCATTGCCGATCATGAGGCAATTTGAAACATTCAAATTAGTTGGTACCAATTTTTAATAATCCTAGCCTTTTTTTTTTAATATCCATTGATCCGTTTGAATTCCATATTATCTAGTAAGTTGAATGCAATACAAAACGCATACAATTTATCCGGTTTAGTCATAAGATGTTGCAAACATGAACAATCAAAACAACAATACCTAAACCCTAATTTTAAATGCATAACAAGTATTCCAATTGCCACAACCCATGACAAGACATCAACTCATTGCAAACAACTCTACCAAACAATTCCCAACATATCCCAAGAATCACCATAATTAATCACAAACATCACAACCCTATATTTAAAGTTCATCAACCCAAAACAACTTATTATACATCACATTATATAGAATAAACTAATTATAACTAACAACTAACATGTAAACAATATATATAGGCTCTCCATTATTTATAAATATATATATATAATTAAATTCGGATTATTAAACCAAAAAAAAAATAAAATTACCTCTACTTTGTATTGGATCCAATGGCAAGAAAGTATGAGTTACCAATGTGCTATCCACCCAATAACTACAAAAAAAGTGAATTAAAAAGTCATTATATGAGTTTTTAAAAAAATAACACAAATTACTAAAAAAATGAAATTTACCTTGAATTTGTAGGTTTAGATTGTGTTAAATGTTATGTTGGAGGTAATAGAGTAGTAATTTAAAGTTATATGGGGTTTATAATGGTGGGAAGTTGATTATGGGGGTGGGGGGTTCGGTTTTTAGGGATTGGGTGGGTTTTGGGATTTTTGAAATGGGGAAGAAAGGGGTTCTGCCCCGTTTTTAGTTACGGTTATGCGACCGACATGCGACCGATTGTCGGTCGCATAGCTGTGACTAATTTTTCTGTGACCGATGTGCGACCGATTTTCGGTCGTCACTTTTTTTCGTTGAATGTGCGACCGAAAATCGGTCGCACAACTGTGGAGACCGAAAATCGGTCGCATGATGGTGGTCGCAGATTCAGCTTTTTTTAGTATTGAATAGAATTAAATGTAACGCAATGAACGGTCAACGCTAGTCTTTTCTTACTCGCTTGTTTGTAGGATATATACATGTTTATATCAACATTCTATGTATGGTAGAACTAGTTATATAGCTTGAAAAAAAAAAACACAACTGCAAGTAAAAATAGCCTAAACATTTCACAAAAAAAGGAGCTCATAGTTATAAGAGCCGTACATCTTGCTAGCTAAACTATGATTCTAGTTAGGGATGTTCATCGTTTGGTTTAAAATTGGTCAAAATAAAAAATCGAACCAAATTGAGGTTTGATTTGGTTTAGTATTAAATGTTTAAAAAACCTACAATTTTTTGTTTGATTTGATTTTATTTAAAAAACAGAACCAAACCAAATAGATATGTATGTACTAATATACTAAATTATTACTATATGTTTTCAAAAAGAAATAGGTTAAATGTTTAAAAAAAATCCAATCATTTAATAAAAAGAATTCGACACCATGTACACTCAAACTTTTGCCATGCTATTTTTCACTTTTTATGTCACAAACATATGGAGAAACATAAAAATCACATAGGGCTGAAGCAAGTTGAAGCTATTTTCAAATAGTAAAATATAGAGAGAATCGATACATTAATAAAATTAGAAAGAGTTTTCTTTATCGTTCTTTTCATATTTATTGCTATTTTAATGTAGAAATCGATACACTGAACTAAATCGGCAACAACCAAATCTATAATTTTAATTTTATTTGATTTGATTTTAATAATTTTAATATTTAGGAAATTGGTTTGGTTCTTGTCTTAATAAAATACCAACCAAAGCAAACTGTCTAACACCCCCATACTTCTAGTCATACTATATCTGACCATGAGTTGCACATTTTTTTGATAATAGAAATAATTTTTATTTAAAGAAAGAACATTATCAATAAGAAAGGCCAGGAAGCCATCGTACTTCTTTTTGTAGGCTGATATGTCTTGTTTCTTTTTTATAGATGAAAGATAGTTATCGAACTCACGATATAATCATTTGAATTGTATATGTAAGTCATATTTTTATACTACTAATCCGCTATTTTAGTAGGTAATCTTCTATATTATCCATGTTACTAATTTACTTGTTATATGAAAGATTAGATGTAGTTATCTTACACATATTGTTATATAAGGTATGGTATTTTGTGAGGAAGAAAAAAAAGAAAGATGAAAAAAGAATCATTTGTGAATTAATTGAATTGGAAGAATACGAGGATTGTTGATATATGTTTGGACTAAAATTTGGCTCTTAATATTTCATGATAAATATTGTATATTATATATATGATTCAAATTTTGTACATATTATTATGTAATATCCGTTCAGATGAACTACAATAATATCTTTAAAGTAGGAGTACTTCAGTTGCGTACAGTACGCAAGATCTGGGCAGCTTTATTATAACATTAGAGACTATAAGCAAGCAATTTTATCTGTATTGATAGCTAAAATAAAGGAGAGCTCGCCTCAAGCTTCTGGAAGTTGTGGCCTAGTTTACATAGTAAATTTAGCTCCAGGCAATGAGTGGCAACTGTTACTAGCTGATTATGCATTTAAAATCTCAAAAAAGCTAGTACTAATATTGGAATTTAATCCGAATATAAATTCACATCTCATACTTTTTTGGCTATATAGTAACTTATAATTTGCAACGAAAAAACTCATTTTCTCAAGAGTCAAACTAAGTTCAAAATCATTTGTCTTTTCGAGCAATTGCATGAGTAATTCAAGCGTAAGTTTACTAAAGCTTCCGCTTTTAATCCTTAATAATCAAAGATCCCCAAAATCTTACTATTATATTTATATTGATAACAGTTCTTTCAATTGAACAAAATATTAATCATTTATTTCAATACACTACATTGGTTTTAGTTGCCAAAAGTCTTATTCATAGAAATGAGTTTAATTTAGAGTTATGATATATTATACAAAGTTCTACTATGGAAAATTTGATTTTTAAAAAAAAATATTTTTTAAAAATAAGGTAAAAAATTAAAAATTTGAAAAAGAAGATTTACGACATTATTACTATCTTGACCATATAATTGATTGTCTGAATCAATCACGTTTAATTATTTATTAAAAATATATTTTAAAAAAAGAAATTCAAAAAGATTAATTTACCATTTTGCATCGCAAAATAATTACTAAAAAATCAAATTTTAATTTAAAATAGACACAAATATAATTAAAAAAAAATTGACTTCTTGTTATGTTTTGACTTTAGGTCTCTAATTTGATTGAGCCACCTATATACTAAAATCACGGACAAATTGTTATATTTGTCACGAGTTGCACATTATTAAAAAATGGCGAAGGGCCAAAATTACCACTAAACTATCGAAAATGTCTCGTTATACCACTCGTTATAAATATGGTGCTAAGTGCTAATGTGCCACTGTTGTTACACTTTTGGTTCAAAAATTTCATTATTTATAACTTTCGGCTCGAAATTGCCATTATTTCTAACAAAACTCATTTATTTGAACTATATTTCTAACGGATGGTATAATTAGACATTTTTCGATAGTTTAGTGACAATTTTGACTCTTCGCCCTTAAAAAATCTATTACGTCAATATGAAAAGGCAATTGAACCATCCCGCTTTTTTTCGTAGACTGATATTTTTCCTTTTTTTTTTTTTGAACAATGGAAAAAAGCAATCGAAGTCACGAATCACGATATAATCGTTCGAAGCATGTTAATTGAGTAGTATAAGTTATATACTCAAGAAACAAATGTAAGAGAAAACTTCATGCAAAATTATGTTAGGTCTATCAATTAAACTCTCAAATGAAGTACTGATAACATCTAGTATATCTTTTTAATAACCTTTATGTAAATTTTGAGATTTCAAATAGTAGTACAATTTTAGAAACATAGATTATTATTCAATTAATGTCTCCTGTTTAATTACTTCTACCTGTATGGCAAGCCAAATTCTGAAGGCCAAATATTAAATGAAAAAATAAATATGTATGCAATGTCAGCAGTGCCAGGTTGGATGTGTGTCCTTGTTGGACCACCCACCACCCCTCGCATCCCCACCCCAGCATACCAACTAGTTGAGATCATATATATATAGTATAGCCCAAAGTGGAACAGAAAAGAGAATGAAAACAAACACAGTAATCTCTTTGTTCTCTTTTTTCTCTGTTCCTCAGGCGTGTCATCCAAATTCCCAGGCTCTCATTATGTTGTGTTCTCTCTCACTGTGAAACCATCATTTTCATTGTTTCCCTTCACTCATTTCTTGCTAAGTATTTCACATGTGTTTGATCATTATCAATGGCATGTATTCTCATCTCTCTGTTTTCCAACAGCTTTTGACACTTCTATAACAGACAATAAAGAGATTCCCTAAATCATTTTTCACCCCACTCCTCTGTTTTGCTCTGTTTTTCCTCTGTTTTGCTCTGTTTTCCTCTGTTTCTTGATACTATAAAATAGGCACTATGGAAAGGTATAGCTATAGAAAAGAGAGGAATATTTCACACTGTTCAAACCCTTCATTCTCTTCTACACTTCTTGATTCAATTTACCGTTCAATTGATCAAGGAGAAGAGGAACAACTTGTCCATTACAACGAAACTATGCGTAAAAAACAGACTAACATGGATAATTTCCAAAGAGCATGTTACATTGAGAAATGGATGGAGCATAAGGTAACTGAAAAAGTTGTCGTTCGAAGAAAATCTGCTGCGGATTTTGAAAGGAATTCGAGGAATTTCAACTCGAGCTCGAGTTCTTCAGATTCGAGCTGTGGTGGCGTGTTTTCTTCTAATTCAGAAGCTGAATCTGTTTATGGAGTTTCCTCTGGTTCTTCTTGTTATGGTCTTAATAGGCCTAAACCAATTCGAACTAGCATTTCAACAGAAAAGTTCAACAAACACCAAGCTAAAGATCTAAACAGTTATGTTGATTTTAGCCATACTCGCCCTCAAATGGAGAAAGATTTTGTTGTTAAAACGAAGAATGAAGGCGGGTTTGTGAAAACAAAATCAAAAGCTTTGAAGATTTACGGAGATTTAAAGAAAGTTAAACAGCCAATTTCTCCAGGAGGGAAACTAGCTAGTTTCTTGAACTCAATTTTCACTAGTGGAAATGCCAAGAAAGCTAAAGTTTCTTCAAATTCAGCAAATACATCTACTTGTTCTTCAGCTTCTTCATTTTCAAGATCATGTTTAAGCAAGAACACTCCGAAATCGAGTAGCAACGGGACGAAAAGATCGGTCAGATTTTATCCAGTGAGTGTTATTGTAGATGAAGATTCTCAACCATGTGGACACAAGAATGTGTACGAGGAGTCACAAAACATTAGGACAACTATTAATGAAGAACTAAAATTGCATGTCATGGAGAAAAATCGCAGAGTTGAGGAAGCAGCTAAGGAGTTATTGAGAAATTATCAGAAAAAAGTTGAGAGGGATTTTGATATGAGACAAGCAACACAAATCAAGAACATGGAATTATTTGAAGATGAAGATGATGATGATGTTGCAAGTTGTGCTAGTTCTGATTTATTTGAACTTGATAATCTTTCAGCTATTGGTATAGATAATATGTATTGTGAGGAGCTACCAGTTTATGAAACTACTCATCTTGATACTAATCGAGCCATTGCTAATGGTTTTGTTTTGTAATTCTTAAATAAAAACTTGTTGGTAGTATTATTGTTACTAATATATTTTTGTAATTGGTTTGATTGGGGGTTTACAAAGAGAAAAATGAAATTTCTCTGAATTTAATCTAATCTAATGTCTACTTTTTCTCTATATCTCTTCATCTCTTTTCCTTCTGTTGCTTCTTATTAACATTTAGAGGTAGAACAAGAAGTAAACTTATTACTTCTGCAGATGAAAATGGACATGCAAAAAAAAAGTGTAACTTTCATATGTTAATATTAGTAATTTTTTTTGCTCATAGTATAATAAGTGGATTGTTAACCTGGAAAATCAAGAATTTATCATAATACAAACAAATTTTTACAATGTAATTAATCAGATCATGTTCACACTCAAGAGAGAGTTTAGGCTTTTTTTCTTTCAATTACTTTTTCTTGGTTTTGTAGGGTCCTTTTTTGCTTGAAGATGGCGCTAGCATCACCACCATAAATATCCCTTTGAATTATGAAGTCAAAAAGCTACTCCTATTAGTTTCTTCATCAATTTTTCACTGCTAGTAAATGCTACTTCTACTACTCCATACACTTATTACAAATTTCAATTGAAATATTTATGAGCAGTCAAAATACTTTAATATTGCATTGAACTACTCTGCAGGCTTGAGCTTGCTCATAATATTAGTCTCTTAGGCATGCATTACACTTATTAATTTGTTTGAAGCATGCATTACACTTATTAATTTGTTTGAAGTTGAGTTATAGTAACAATGATAGTTATTATTATTATGATAAAGCAGATTAAATTGAATTGACAAAAATGATGATTGAAGGAAGAGAAAGATAAAAAGAATCAAAGAGAAGATTACTGGTCTCCAAAAGTTTAGGACACAAAATCTAAGGTCAGATTTTGTTGGGTGGACAAACTAGTCATCCTTAACCCATTTATACCGTTTTAAAATAGTCGTTATAGTTAGAATTTTGAGAGTTAAATGAGTTTATTTTGATCGTAAATTTAAATTTAAATATATAATTTTTAAGTTTTTGTAACGATGTTTATATATTTAGAAACTATATAAAAAGTACTATAAGTTAAACTCATTTGACTCTTGAAATTCGAACTGTGACAATCATTTTGAAATGGAACGGAGGAAGTAGTATTACTATCACCTACCTTTGAAGAAAAATGATAGCTATGTTGTAATTCCAAGAAATTAAGAACTACTGACAGTACTTGCTTTGTTTTGTTTTGTACACAAAGGTCAAACAAAGGGGGTATTCATTTTCAAAGGGCACATGCACTATTCAGAAAAGTAAAGTTTGGAACTGTTTTTCTTCTCACCCCAGTATGCCAACACTATAAAATTGTGTTCCTGCTTGAACCAAACAGTTATGATTAGCACCAGTGGAAGTCTAAAGAAAATATATATAGAATTTATGATAGTCCACAGATAAAAGATTAAGAACAGTACGATGTGATGCAAATTAGATCTCTTTATCATTAATAAAATGTTTCGAGTTCGAGTCCAGGATAAAAAAATTTCTGATATAGATAATTTTTTGTTTTAAGTGTTACTCAATGTAAATCCAGATTATTTAGTAGGACCACTATGATTATAAAAATATGAAAATGAAGAAAAAGGAGTCATTTTTCATCATTAATAAGTTGAGGTCCCTCATTTTGGAATCCTAGGTTGCTTGAAAACTCTAGTTTCACTTAAATAAAAAACATTAATATACATTTAGTGATCATAAAATGCATCTGTAGGACGCATATATAAATTTTGTTATTGCATGCAGAGAAAAATACACTCTTTTTACGATCTTAATTAGTTACTGCAGTAAATTCTTGTAATTATGATGAGGTTTAGTTGTTATCGGTCTTCCTACCATCAACTTTAAATTATTTATTGCTCGTTTATGGTCAAATGTACATTTTTTAGAGCTAAAAGTATGCCTTATGAGCTGTGACACAGTGCATGACAACCTGAAATTAATTCGCTCAGATGAAAAGAAAATGAATGAACAGTGTATTACGTCTAAACTGAATACACGTGATGACCTCGATCAAAAGTTTAAAAATAAAGTAGAGAATGTAAGAAGTATCTTGTGATCATCACTATAAAGAAATGTGAAATCCAAGAAAAAAGAAGAATAGTACCCTACTAGAGAAAGTTAAAAATGAAATTAGGAGATTAGAGAGGACCACTAAATCATAACAGTTTGATATGCTAATTAAGCTTCAGTACTTTATGCTTAACGTACACATTATAATAATATAATCTCAAAGTGAAGGAAGCTTGAAATATAGGAAAAGAAAAGCCTATATCCTATACTCCTATATCTTCTAAAGTTGTTATAGGCTTTGAATTGCCTATGTAGTATTTTCTAAAGGACCCATTCTGTTAGTTCACAACCAAAGTTGGATGGTGCTAGGTCCTAACGTACCATATTTGACATTAAAAAGTACTTTGAAATAAGGCTCACATAACTAAATTTTAGTAAAAGAGAATACTCATTGCATATTTAATTAGCCCTAGCATTGATGCCAAAACTTTAAGCAAAGACGTGAAAAAATATATAATACCTCTATACTTTATACATATGAATATTAATACGTACATTACACTTTTCTAATTGGTCATGCACGCCTATAAAGTAGGCCTGTTGCATGCTGAGTTCCATTTCACATTACAGTAAGAACTAAACTTGATCAATATTTCTTTTTAAGTTCATTACTCCCTCCTCCGTTCCAAAATTGATGACATGTTTCGGATTTTGAGAGTTAAACGAGTTTATTTTTTACCGTAATATTTTTATATGTCTTTTAAATATTTTGAATTATTAATTATTGTGATCACTTATAGTAATTTTTATGTAGTTTCTAAATATATAAATATCGTTTCAAAAAACTTAAAGATTATATGTTTAAATTCACGGTCAAAATGAACTCGTTTGATTCTCGAAATCCGTAACATGCCATTTTTTTGGAACAGAGGAAGTATTTGTGGGGATCACACATGTAAGGAAAAGGAAATTCCTTACTCAAGTACAAAATACTAACGATAAACAACTTAACTCTGAAAGTTTTACGTATTTAGTTTGGATTCATAAATGGATTTTCTAAATGATAACATATGATAAAATGGTTGCATTGGTTGGTGAGGTGGGGAAGTTAATTTTAATCATGAAATGTAATAGGAGTCTAGACGTGAGACCACCCTGCGTTGACTATTCTTTTAGTTTTAAGCTTATCGCTAATCATCATCCTAATTATCTTCTCTAGCTAGTAGAGTATAAAGTTTGACGCACTTAGCACTGGAGTACTTTATCTTTGTTAATATTTAATTTTGTATTAGTAATGCTTATGCTGATATGTATTAGTCAAAAGCTGAATTTGGAAATCCCCATCTGTTGTGTTTACGATAATATGGTAGACTAGTGACACGTCCTTTTACTGTTTACATTTAGCACTCCGAAAATAAAAAGAAAAATGAAAATGTAAGTGTAACCATAAAGCAAATTTCTAACTTATTTTCCTATCAAGAACTAGTTACTCCTATTACAATGCTGATGATTTGCTTTTTCATATGGTTTGTTTTTTAAGTTACTAATGTAATTTTTAATGAATTGTTGCCAATATTGTACTCCCTCTGTTCCACAATGGATGACATGTTTCGGATATTGAGAGTCAGACGAGTTTATCTTTGACCGTGATATTTTCATATGTCTTATAAATATTTTGAATTATTAGTTATTGTAACTTATAGTACTTTTTATGTAGTTTCCAAATATATAAATGTCGTTCGAAAAAATTTAAAAATTATATGTTCAAATTCACGGTCAAAATAAACTCTCGAAATCCGAAACATGTCATTCTTTTTGGAACAGAGAGAGTATATATTTTTAGTGACTTGATATAAGTTTAAATTTTCCTCATGATCGATTTTAAATATTTGCAATGTTACTTGATGTTTCCCTTATTAGATGTAGTATTAACATTCTCTATAGCATAATATTACTGGCTTGATTTTCAAAGGTAATTTCTAATATGCTTCTTTTCTTAGCCGAGGATCTATCGGAAACAGCCTCTCCACCTTGGTGAGGTAAGGTCTTCGTACATCTCACCCTCCCCAGACCCCACTTGTAAGATAAACTGGGTATGTTGTTGTTGGTGCAGCTGCTGCTGCAGCAATGTTACTTGATAATACACGTAATTTTTTTTTATAATAACCATTATTTGGTATCTAGTAATGACATGCTATGATAGATTAAACTAAAGTATATATTGATAGTCATCAGCATTCAGCACCATAATTAAGTGATCAATATCTCCCGTCAATGTATTCAAATCTAGTCCAAACTAATAATGTAAAGACAGTGTATAGAAGTTAGATTGTACTAGTATTCATACTTGGTTCAATAACGAATATAATACTATATCCAAAAAAAAAAAAAAAAATATGAAAACTAGCGACAAAACGCTGGAATCTGCCCCCTACCAATAATTAAATGACTGTTTCTAATTCAAACTGAGTTGTTACAATCACAATGTAGTGAGTGTTCGTGTGTGTACATCCTACGGGATCCAACTAGCTTCTCAATTTGATGTATTAATATAGCATAAAATCTCTTATATATGGTGGCAAAGCTTGGCTGGGCTTGTTACATACCAACCATGCACAAGTCACTGGCATCTACAGAGTTTTGTCTTGCAAATTTATGTGGCTGTTGTAAATGAATTGATCATCAAGTAGCGTAGGACCTGTTGATTCAGGTACCTCAAAGAAGAAGGTAGAAGTATACTCGTCTTATTATATTAGTTATTACTAGCTATAGACTTTGAAAATGATCAATCAATGGTTTCCTCATAAAGGAGTTGCTGCTTGAGAAGGGTGCATGGAGGGTCATTGAGAAGGTACTTACTCAGACAAAATTTATCCTTTGTTCAAGGCAATGTTCTATATCCATTTGTAAGCAAACCATTCCTCTTCTTGACTTGTTAACATCCTATTTTATAAATAGGAGTAATAGTTTCTCTACTGTTTTTGTATCTTAACAAGTCTATCTGTATGGCACAGCCTTGTCGTGTAACCTAGGGGTTGGATTATCCACATAGTATTAATTAGTCCTCGTCCACATATATATAATGATATAAACCATCGTTATATATAGGCTAATAACATATATACAGTATAATTAACCAACATTGATCTGGCCTAATGACAACCAAGTTGTGGCTAACTAACAGGCTGGTGGCTATAAGTAAGATATACGTACAGTTTTAAGTTTTTATGTGTTAAAACAACATTCGGACAAGATCGAACCAAGGCGAGTTTACCACTACAGAGATACAATGGTGTCTCACAGATATCAGCTTCCCTTTCCTAATCCCCCCAGTTTAATAAAATAATTCTAAGAAAGGTAAGTTTATCAATATATAGAGGTGTACTTTATATAAAAAAAGATATTTTTTCACGTTCCAAATGTAACTTGACGTAAACGAAGAGAATTTCCGGTTCTTGATCCAAACCCTAGTAATTGAGAGTAATATTGTAGTAAAAGATTGTTAAATTGTTAATCATGCAAACTAGGTGGTAAGAAGTATCTTTAATCATGTAGCAAGTTTTGAATAATTGGCAAAGGAAAGACAGAGAATTAGAAGTGAAGAGGAACTGTGTTCTTGTTGTTTTAAGCTTACAATATTAAGTACTACTCCCTCCGTCCCAATTTATGTGGCACCATTTCCTTTTTTGTTTGTCCCAAAATAAGTGACACCTTTCCTTATTTGACAACTATTTAATGCACTATCTCTATTTTATCCTTGTTGGGCCCTACATACTTTTAAACCTACCAACAACTTTTTTATTACACAAATCTTCTCTCTCTTACTTTTTTAAGGGTAAAATTGACACTTAACAAGGTCAACCTCTATTTTCTTAAACTCCGTGCCCGGTCAAATGGTGCCATATAAATTGGGACGGAGGGAGTATCTTTTTAGAACCAATATTAAAGATAAGTGAAAAAGTCATTGTTATATCGTACATTGGAAGGAAACAAAGAAGTGTGCACATTTATTTGCTTCTTCCACCATCCTCTAGTTCTGCACATAAAGCATTCTGCGCATTCATACAGAATTCGGAGAAGGACCACACCTTAAGTAGTGTGATGTACGCATCCAACCCTGATGCTAGGGTCAGTGACAGTTTTCACTCCTAAACTCGTAACTTATAGATCATAAAACCTATTTTATCAGTTAATGCAAGGTTTCCATTAAAGAGAAAGGAAAATAATTATATAAAAAAAAAAAAAAAAAAAAAAAAAAAGAGGGTGGGAGTGAAGAAATAATGTGATAGGGACAGGGAGGGCCCAAGGGAAGAATGGTTGTCCCACAGTGAACTGGCAAACTCATGACTTTTGGGTGCACGTGATGGGCTGGGCCTGCATGCACAGAACAGAGCCTTTGTCGCGCATGCACACGTGCGTTCCTTCACCGATCCCATAGCTCTTCACACCAATCCACCTTATTATTGTACTCTCACTACGTACAATTGGTCCCAATATCTTTTCTTCCTACCCTCCATCACCCCTATCAAAAGTATTTTCGAACAAATTTCTCTATAATGACGTTGTATCCCTCCGTCCTAGCCATATATAGTATATATTTATAATTTACTCCTTCCGTCCCATTTTAGTTGTCGCTTTAAGCTTTTTCACGTCCATTAACAAAGTCATTAAATAGGGTGTTTATTTTACTATTTTATCCTATTTAATGTTTCACCATTAACTTTTTTTGAGAATTTTTTTAATTATTAGGGGTATAGTTGGAAAGAACTAATCAATTTAGCCTTGAAATCCTAAAGTGAAAGTGACAACTAATTTGGGACGGAGAGAGTATTTTAGATCACAAATTTCAAAAGTATTTATACCTTATTAAATTTTATATTAGGTCAAATTATGATAAATAAAGTAAGACGATGAGAGTATAATATACATGAAAAAGAAGTTTCAAAGAGAGCTTGATCACTGAAAAAGAGAAATTTGATTATATTCGCTTTTCTCGATGTAGAAGAAGTACTGCTCTATCCTTTTTATTTGCCACGCTAACTCGAAACTTTGATAAAAAAATTTACATTTTAGGAAATTAATAAGTTATTTATTGCTGTCTATAGCCCCCTAATTCTCTGGCCTTCCACCACAATAACTTTTCTTTAGTTAATACTCCCTTCGGTCCATTTTAAATGTAAGGTTTTATATTTATAGATGGTCCAAAATATTTGTCAATTTAAAATATCAAGAGTGTATCAATTAATTATTTCTATTTTTACCCTTAATAATAAATATGGAGGGATGAATATACTGAAAATAAAAGTAGCAATAAATTAAAATCAAACAATAAATGAGGATAATTTAGTCACTTTATACTTTAATTAATATTTTCTTAAGAGGTGTGTAAAGTCAAACCTTACCACTAATATGAACCGGACGGAGTATAACTCTATGTCTTCTTCATGAAAGGGATGTTCTGTATTTTTCTTTTGATATAATATTTTAGGGGCTAACTAAAAAGAGGGAATGGGATTTAATTAGTGTAACTGAGATTAAAGCAAAATAAAGCAATTTGTTTTGATTACATATAAACTGCGGAACCTTTCGTATATAAGAAAATTCTAATATAATACTAAAAAAAGTTCAAAAGTAACCTTATATATATCACAACTTTTAAGTTTATATACATCCATTAAAGAGAGATGCTCTTCTAAAAATCACAACTTTTAATTTGATAAATATTTATTAAAGAGAGATGCTCTTCTTATAAGTTTTGTATTAACCATTGCTTTAGTAAAATCTCTCATATTGCATTAGGGTAGTTTGCGTACATTACACATGTGCGATCCTTTTGCATAAATACGAGATGCTTTGTGACCGGATCGGCACGCTGGTCACATGTGGGCTAATGCCACCAGGATAAAGTATAATTCCCTCTGTGGAGGAAAGTGTTAAGATGGGCCTGGGTTTGGGCCAAGAAAAAGTTGATACAGTTTAAAGATAAACAAATAAAGAGGCATACATAGTAGATCTTTCAAGATAGAAAGAAGAAGAGACAGAAGGCAAATGCAGCTTTGGTTAAAGTTAAAGAGAAGGGGAAGAAGAGGAATAAAGAGAAAGGGAAACAGTAATATGTACCCTCTTTTGTTTGGCGATCCCAAGGATATTGTCCTGCATGTTGTGAAGTGGAAACAGCTTTTTGTTTGGTTTGGTTTGGTTTTCCACGGAAAAGATAAAGAGTAAATAAGGGAGATAGACCATTGATATTTTTTTAAACAGTTACTCCGTCCATCTCATTTTATGCGATGAAATTAGGGTGAATCGGATTACATATTATTAGAAGTAACTTTTATGAAATATTTATCACGTCAATGAATATGGTTTATTTAAATCCTTAGATTTCCCTTAGTATTGCTAAGTTTCACTCTTGCACGACTATTCTAATCTAATGCTAAATAAAAAGCCATCATTAACTCGTTAGGTCTATATAACATAATACAAATGCTAAATAAAAAAATAAAACCGAATTTAGTCTTTGTTATAATGGTAGATATCAGCACTTAATAGTTGTAAATGTTGAAGGACACTTGGTAGATCAACACTTGATATTTGCAAATGTGGAAGGACACTTAGTAGATCAAAACCAAAATTCAGGACAAAAGTCTGGTTGATTTTTCTCCTTTTTTTGGGAAAAACAAAAGCAGTTGATAGGAACTGTTAATGTTAGGAGTGTGACCAGAAATTTGGTGAAATGAAGTGTAGTCAAAGAGCTACGAATGGCATGGATTTCAGCAGAGTATTGAATGCAGGTATTGAAGCGTAGCATCAGTTAGGTGATGATGGCAACTGATAGTTGATGAGAAAAATTCAATTATATAGTCAGACCTTTTTATAATGACGTTGTAGACAGTGGCGGATGTAGCAGCCGGGGAAGGAACTCAGTAACTTTAGCATAGATCCTGTATTTCTGTTAAAATTTTCACTATAATATGTATAAATAAATTATGAAGAACCCAGTAAGTTAGAAGAGTTATAGTTCAGAACCCATAAACTTAAAATTCTGGATCCGCCTCTAGTTGTCGACCTTTTTTAGTTACTATAGTCAGGTACTTTCATATATATAAAATATAAAATATGTCCTAACGTAACATAATATGTCACTGTTTTAAAAAAAAAACTTGATTGTTATCGTGACGTGCTTTTGTAAAGGATGACTGTTATAGAGATATACTAGTACTATCTAACTACGACAGTGACAAAAAGCTAACCGACGACGAGGCTAAGGTTCATAATCAATCTTTAGCCATTTAAATCTTTGTGGTGCCTTCTATTGTCTGCTTGTCTACTGTTACTAGTCTCTCCAGTCACAGTCTTGGCCTATTCCCCTGCCTTAGTTACTACTACTATTGTTTCTATTTGAGAATGCAACCGCAGTTTCTTAATAACAATCACACGTTGATTTAAGAAGTTGACGAGAGAGACACATTTATTCATCATAATCTAACTGTGGGGATACAAATCAATCAAGAATTCTATAATGTTGATGTTCATAGTTTTGTGCTGAACTAATACAAACTTCAATATAATAGTTGTAGCATTTTACTTTGGAATTCCATGAGGATTAATATATCCTTGCTTACCATATTATTGTTATGCAACATAGGCTTAGATTTATTAATTATGTTGTCCTATATATGATTTGATTTTATTTTAGTTCTTTTTCTGAAATTTCGAAACCAAATTTTTAGTGATTGATGGTAACGTATGAGCATAACTAAATTTGTAATTTTGGGGAACCCGACATGTTCTATATATGAATGACTCCCACTAACTTTGATCTGATTTTGATGGGACAATAATTCTCTCTGAGTCACATATTCGTATAAGAAATCTTCAATTACCCAAATTATGCAGTTTTCTTCTATGATATATCATCACGCTTTCAAAAAAAATCAGATATCAAATCCATGAAAGTCATTTATCTTCCCTACCAAATTAATATCTGTTCAACTTTTGAATTTACAAAACTCCTAACTCTAGCATTCACTTTTACCTAATAATTCTGCTGAAGTGGGGCTATATATGAACTTCTTCGTACCTAACTTCATTGAATTAATCTTTTACTCCTACTACTTCATTGAAGGAGCAATGGAAATAGATTTTTTTTTTCATGTATATTATACTCTCATCGTCTCACTTTATTTATCATAATTTGACCTGATACAAAATTTAAGCAATCCAAACCCTAATTTCCCACCAGGAAAAAAAAAAGAACTAACTAGCTAGGAAAGGATACAAATATATACTCGTCGATCCATAAGTTGCTAGCATTGGATTTATTTTTACTTATCTACTGATAGTATAAAAAAATTTTGACACGATAAAATGATACTTTCCCTAAAAGGTACTAATTAGTTGTAATAATCTTTAATATTATCTGATAGGATAAAAGGTATTTTACGAGATTAATGTCTAACAATTACACTCTAATTTAAATTTGAAGGGAATAGCACTAAGAAGTGGTGGACACTAGGCGACAACGATTGAACGCTAACCACTTTCGCAGCAAATATAAATTGATCCCCACATATGACATGCATGAAAGAACTGGCGCCTAAAAAAATTAGTGAAAAAGAAATGGTGGGTAACTTTGTTAATTCACTATTTTCATACACTAAATTTTATATATATAACACCCCAGCTAAGGGTTAAATGTCTCACATCGGCATAACACGTGAGAGATGCTGGGTATATAAGTTAACTGGCCTGGCCTTAGACTCTAGTGACGCATTTTAAAGCCGTGCAGACCTAGGCTCAAGATTTGAGCTACTATATAGACATATCTCTACCACCTTCTTGGCTTGCACTTATCATATTCCTTAGGCTAATGTTAGAAATTCGACACATTTTGACAAAATATTGAAGAATCAAAAGAAGACTCCAGTGGAGAACTTGTCCCGCGTCTACATTAAAGTGCAGTTAATTAAATTCAAGAAAGTGTGATTGTATTTTATTTTTAAAATTTATTGTTTTCATATTGAACTAAAAATGCTATGCAAAATTAACAACAAATAAATAAGTGTTGCAGAACACTTTCTAGACAATAATAATTGGAGTTTTAAGTCGCAACAAAAAACATGTGTTGAGTCTTGTACAAACACCGAATATTTGTGCACTTCGCCCTGCCCATTGTTGATTTCTAAAGCCCAAATGTTTGAATGAGCAATTGAGATTAGTGTTTAAAAATTGGGTTTTTTACACAAATATACAAATTTGACTCCTTAATTACAAAAAAAATAGCAATACTTTTCAAATTACAAGGCATATCAATATTTTTTTAGCACATTTTCATTTTTGATAATTAGACTTAACCCCACTCTCCTAAAAACCCTAAATCATTTTCTTCACTTCCCCAAAACAAATTAGCCGTCACCTAACCCCTTCTCTTAGATCCAAATATCACCAGACCACCATACGACCACCACCACCACCGTTTGCAGTGGCGGCACCAGTTGGAAAAGGATAAACAGATCGTGAATAGAGAGAAGATACATACATATTCAGATCAGCGAAGCAACCATGGGGAAAAGGGGATGACGACAGAAACAGCCATCGACACCCGCTCACTCTCTCCAATCCTCCTTACAATCCCGCCGCCGTCCTCATCCAGTTCGCTTCTGCTCCACCGGTCGCTGCCTCCGATTACTCCAATTATTCCTCCGCCACGTATGCTCCAAACCCTTGCGCCGCCCAATCGGGCTACGGGTTCCCTCACCTCGAGGCTCCTCATCGGGGTCGGGGTCATTTGGTGTTTATGTATATGTTTATCTTGTTTGGCTTATTAGATCGATTGTAAGGATATTTCAATTGGCAAAATGTTTGGGAATCTTCTCTCAGCCGTTTCTGTTTCTTTAGATTTATTTCATTTTTGTTCCGTTTCTGTTTCTTTAGATTTATTTCATTTTTGTTCTGTTTCTGTTTCTTCATAATTGTTCAGATTTCGTTTCTGTTTCTGTGCCTCTTTGTAAAGATTTGTCAGATTAATTAATTTGAACTCTTGTTCATGAGTGATGGCGTTAAAACAATATGATACAGTTTGAAACATCGTTAAAAATATTGAAACAATTATTGCAACAGTTTGATACATCTGAAACAATGTTGAAACAGTATGATATTGTCTGAAACGATATTGAAACAATCTGAAATAACTGTTGAAACAGTCTGATACGATCTAAAACGGGAGTTGATACAGTTTAAAACAGTCTGAAACGGAGTTGATACAGTCAGAAACGGGACTTGATACAGTTTGAAATATCGTTGAAATATTGAAACAGTTGTTGCAACAGTTTGATACAGTCTGAAACGATGTTGAAACAGTATGATACGGTCTGAAACAACGTTGAAACAGTTTGATACGGTCTAAAACAGGAGTTGATACAGTTTAAAACAGTATGATACAGTGTGAAAACGGGACTTGATACAGTTTAAAATAGTCCGATACAGTCTGAAACGACATTGAAACACTATGATACGGTCTGAAACAATCTGATACGGTATGAAACGAGAGTTGATACAGTTTAAAATATTCTGATACATTCTGAAACGACATTTAAACACTATGATACGGTCTGAAACGGAGTTGATACAGTTTAAAAGTGTAATTGGGAGAATTGGTAGGAGGAAAAGTGAAATTAGGGGAAATGGTGGGAGGAAAAATGAAATAGGGAGAAATATGAGGAGCAAAAGTGATAGTGGGGAAAATAGGAAGAAGAATGTAAGAGTTTGATATGTTATGAGAAATATTGCTATGTTGTTGCTATATTTGTAATTAACTTGTGTTTTCCTCTATATAGGGTAATTTTATTAAAATATTGCTATGTTTGGTAATTAAGTTCTAAAAATTGTACTTTTATGTAAAAAATCCTTAAAAATTTAGCAGAGAAGCCTATTTGGGCAACGCCATTAAAGGGTAAAGTTTTGCAACTATAGCCACTCAACTTCAGTTCTAGGGACCTGAAATTGAGGCTAATTTCAGTCCCTCGCTCAACTACACATTGTTGGTTTGAAGTGAAGCAAATTTCAGTCATAGGAATGAAGTTGGCCTCAACTTTAGGTTGAAGCTAACTCGAACAAATTAAAAATCTTCAGTCTTGAACTTAGGTTTACCCTGGGACTGAGTTGTACATAGTGTCCAGACCTTGCAAAGTGTGTTCAAAGGCGACTGGGTTTAAGCCTTAAATGGCAGTTTTCTTCCTCATAGGCATGCAATAATTATAATGTAACAAACTTGCAGTTTCTAGATTCGACTGCAGATAACATGACGCTAAGATATCCACTAATCCTCAATGTAGAAATTGTTAGAAACTGAGACCAAAACTTTTTCATATCACATCTGACACGATGAGAGAGCGGTCCAGATTTTCTGGAGGAAGAAAGAATGTGCCCAGAAATTATACAAACTGCAGTATGACATGATCAAGTACAAAATACAATAATAAAAGCATCTTTCCTCTTCTGATAAATAGGTTTCACGCCATAATGTTGAGGAAATCTCTAGATATTCTCATTGTATAGCTCGTTCGTCAATAATAATCCATGATGCATCAACAATTGGGACACATATCCTTCGGGATCAGCACATGAAGAAACAGTTCCACTGCCTGGGGCCAATCATGTCTTTAGTGGAGCCTTCTTTACACGGTCAGATATACGAGCAGGAGCGTTAGAATGCGATTTGAACCGGCCTCTACCTTCTCCATCTTCCTTCTCCTGCGTAACAGAAAACGTTCTTAAGCATTACAGCCTACAGGCATCAAACTCGTCTAGAGCGCCAAGTTAGCTGGCGTTGGCACCAAACTAACACCTCTCAAAGAAGACATCAGCTGTCCTAACTTTCCTATCATGGGTACTTTGGTTGAAAGGACCACTCATACTTTGTCACACAAGTTCCTAATTAATTAGATGAGATCTAAGCTAATTGCATTGCATGTTATGATTAGCTGACAGAATGCTTTGAGGCACAAACTGAATTTGCAAGGAAAAGAATGGAGTATCAGCTAACACGTTTGCCAAGGCAATGTCAAATCATTATATGACCCTGAAGCTTAAAGATCTGTGAATATGATGGCTTGAAGAAGTAGCTTGACACGCCAGAGCAGATAACGACAGAGTCCCTGGAGAGCAAATGTGAAAAGCACATGCAGATAATTACCTTTTTCTTTACAATCTGAACCACGTCTTCATCCTGAAGCATATGGGCAAGGCCGCAATGCTGGGGATAGTGCCTTGCACTAATGCCCCACACCAACACATACTTCACATCCTTAACAAGGCTCCGATGTATGTGATTGCAGAAATCTTCCACTGTACAGCCACCTCTATCCTAAAATCATAAACAACAAAGGAAATACATCAACAAAATTTAAGAAAAGAAATGAGCAAGAGTTTTTTCTCTTTGTTATTTATTGATTTATTTATTTGGTATTTTTCCTATTATTTTCTTATTCTGCACTTTTACTAAGTGCTGTTGTTTCGTTTAACCTAGTTAACTTTAATATTTAGATATCATGCTTTTCTTTACCTTCGTATTTGCATCTTAACATTTTGCTATTGTAGTTTTCTTTTCTTGCCTTTTCCAACCCCGTTTCAAAACTATTTTTGTTGAGCCGAGGGTCTTTTGGAAACAACATTTCTACCCCACTCAAGGTAGGGGTAAGGCCTGTGTTAACCTCACCTTCCACAGACCCCACTACTGAGTATGCTGTTTCTTTTTTTTTTTTTTTTTTTTTTTTTTTTTTTTTTTTTGGGGGGGCGGGGGGGGGGAGGGTGGAGGGTGTTCAAATTACTCTCTAACACAAGACCATCTCCACAAATCAATGACTAGAAAATGACAATTTCAGAGGAATAAAGCACGACAAGGGAGAAAATCTTCAAGCATAATGTGCCGCATAACATACAGCAGAAAGGACCACGGGATCTGTGAAATCTGGTTGCTGGCCCTGAGGCTTTGTATAAACTCTGACAAGACCCATAGCATCCCACATTTTTGCAAGTAGTCTGTCCAGATTCAGCTGTATCAGAAAAATAAACGTCACATTAAATATATAGACAAGGCAATGGAAAGATTTGTAGAGCATTTCAGTATGTACAGATCATTTGCCCTAATTCGAAAATCAGAAGCAGTGGGTCCAGTGATTCATGTCCAAATCGGATAAGGAAAACAGAGTGACTTTTTTTCTATACCACCATCACAATTAATAGACCAACTTGACAGAATCTTGTGACCTAGGGAAAATAAGATTGTTCGTATTATTTGCAGAAGAATAGCCACACACGAGTGAGACGACTCCTTCGACCAACCAAGCTTTGGAAATTCTACGGAGCAACATAAAGGAAAAACTTCATATACAGTATTTTGTGAGTTGCAATTAGCTTCGAGCAGCAAGCTAAATAGGACGCACCACCATGATCAAATAATGTTACATTTAATTTTGGTAGCACTAAAATATCAGTCAACCAATGAGCTATAGCTCATTTCATCCAGCATTCGAATGAAGTTCACGAACTTTTGAAGTACCTTCAAGTTGCAACTGATGACAACAGAGTTTGGCTGCCGAGATAATCTGTCCACATCATCAATACCAACAACATCTATCTTGTTGTAGACATATATGCACTTCATGTATTTACGATTTCCCTCAATAACATCAATTAGGTCATCCACTGTAGCATCTTCACGAAATAACACCTGAAAGGTGAACAATTACTACGAGGCAGGGAAACAAAGCAGAAGTAAATAATAAAAAACAGGAGTTTTGAAAATGAAAAAATCACAACGTAAGTTTACAATACCTCAGCATTGTGAATCTTGTATTCATGCAGAATTTGATAGCATAGCTTCTCATCCACATGTGTCAGATGCACAGTGCTGTTGAAAGAAATTCCACCAGTCTTTTTCTTCTTGAAGTATATCTGCGACCATTGAACAATATAAGCTTATATCTAAGATTCAATCTTGTATGTCGGAAAATACATTGCCAATGACTGTGCATGTATATTACACTATAGAAAAGGGCAGCCTGGTGCACTAAGCATCCGGCGATCAAGTAGGGTCTAGGGAAAGGCCGCACCCAGAGGGGTGTATTGTAGGCAGCCATCCTGATGCAAATATCGGTGGCTGATTCCCCGGCTTGAACCCGTGACCTTTAGGTCACATGGAGACAAGTTTTACCATTGCTCCAACGCTCCCCTTCTGCATGTATATTACAATAACACTTCAAAACCCACAAAAGGTTTTTCCTAAACAGAAATATCATGAGATGACCATTTTCTAGACAACTATTTAAGGACAGGAAGGAGCGTAAATCTATAAATGTGTAATCTGCTATAAGACTGTTCAATGATAATGTGGCAGGCTAGTTGAGTGAATAATCATTGAGAAAATCTTCCAGATAGCTCTGTGGATAGTCCGCGCTCTTTGGACTTTTCAAACTTAGCGATCCGAAACATCTTAGTAGCTAAAGAAAGGGAAATCAACAGAGACCCCATTAGTAGAGGCAAGCGAGAGCGGATTGGGGGTTCGAAGAAAAACAGAGACGAAGGTAATAGATAGGCTTTTTTTGCTTTTTCGTCAAGCTTTCAAGCAGCTCTTTCAACTGCCGCCTTATCTCTCAAAATGTACTTAACATGCCTACTTTTCGTTATTAGTTCAAATAGCCCTAGTTAGATTCTCATGCTCTGATAAACCAGCAACAGCCGAACATGTGAAACTCTTTAGAAACAAAACCAGATAGAGAAAAGGAGACAGAATATATATTAATTAGAAACCAAGGCACAAAATTGCAATAAGAATAGCAAGCATAATGGAGTACCTGAGGAGGTCGCTTGTTTAACCGCAGGCCCACAGCTTCCAGCTCCCTTGTTAATATTTGCCGATGGCCTTCACTCTGAAGTTATACATTTAATCAAGAGTCAAAAAAAGCTAACAGAAGGTGCATGAACAGAGATAAGATAAATCTAGACATAGTTTAACGTAGTTTATACATTTAATTGCAGCCACTAATGCTTGCATTAGAGTAGGCTGCATACATTCCCTTGAGGGTGCGGCCCTTCCCCGGACCGTGCGTGAACACGGATACTTTGTGCACTGGGCTGCCCTATTTAACATATAACAAAATGTCGATATTTGTTCGAGATTATTAAATGAGAATCAAGAAGTTTAATCAATTTCCATTTTTTTGTGGTTTTTGGTACAATGTATATTCTGTATTCTCATCTTGCGTTTCTCTTTACCGGTGAGATAGGAGATCAAAACGTGCTATATTTTTTGTGGTCATGTATTATTTTTTGTTTATAATTTTTGTCATGTATTAGTGTACGTGGTTATTTTTTTAATAAGTGAGCACAAGTAGAGAGAGGGATAATCCCCCAACTTTCTCCAGCTGAGAGACGGACGCATCCCTTTTATATGACAGTTTCGCCAATCGGTAGACAATTTGTGCCGTGGCAACTGAGCCCAAGCTTGACTCTGCTACCAGAATCGAGCTAGGCTTGCCTCAGCTCAATTTAGTACAACTTGAGCTTGAGCAGAGCTGAGGAGTAATTCTAGCCAAAAGATAATTAACACAAAGAGGATAACATAAACCCCAATATGGTCATCACTTACTTTTGAAGCATCAAGAACCATCAATACGATATCTGCTGACTTGGAAACAGCAATGACCTGCTCAAAATGACAACTTTTAGGAGGGTGTCATCAAAATCAAGAGATCCAGGAACCATACAACATACATTCTGTGCCAAATTTCTGAAACCAGCTTCAATGTACCTGCCTACCACGCCCCTTGCCTTCAGATGCACCTTCAATGATTCCAGGAAGATCAAGCAATTGAATTTTAGTATCATTGTAATGGATAATACCAGGGATGCAAGTAAGTGTTGTGAACTCATATGATGCAGCTTCAGAATGGGTTCCTGTCAACATTGTAAGAAGCGTAGACTTTCCAACACTGCCAAAAAGAAAAACCAGAGAAGGTTAAGGCACACCGGATCAGGTAAATAAGGTGACTGCAAAATAAAGTTGCATGCCTCATTACTGAGCAGGATAGGCTAATCTTTCTTAGGTTAAAACCACACCTATGCTCTCCCTGCCTAAAGAATCTCACAGAAAGGAGCACCAGCATCAAAAATAAATTATGAGGACACAACTTTTGCTCTCATCACCAAACTGGCTACCTTAAGATGTAACTAACTGTCACCAACATTCTGGTATTTATGTATTCTCGCATCAAAGAGCATCACCATCTTAAATTACTAAAGTTAAATTTATCAAGAGCAAGGATGGAAATAAAAATTTGTAAAACGTGACCAAAAGCAACTAAAAGATTCAATTACATAACCTATCCAGAACTATGAGTATATCACATGCTTTGGAAATTGTTTTGCCTGATGACAATTAAACCCTTCATGACCTATCATAAAACACCAAAAAGGGGAAATCAACCTTGGAAATCCTATTAATGCAACTCGTCCATGGCCAAACTTCGTAACTTCAAAACCTTCTCCAGCACCACTAGAACCCTGTTTCACCCACATAATCAGAAATTCATTACACGTATCAGGAGAAGAAAAGAACAGCACAAGAAATTGTGGCGCCAATGATAAAGAATTTTACTCTAGCACAACTATTTTTTACTCATAAGGTACTACAGCACACAATTATATTATCGAAGCTCAATGAAACTAAGAAAACAAACTGTTGTACACTTCAAATTAGCAGTTGAAATACAAAAACATACTTTGGGCGGCTCCAACAATTGAGTCCTTAGCTTTGCTATCTTAGCCTTTAGCTGACCCAAATGATACTCTGCATCACACAGTTGAAGTTGATTAGTAAGCTTCTGAAGACAATTTTACGTATCCCTGCTACACAGTTTAGTTGCTGAATTTCGAATACCCAGTGGTGCACCAACGAAGAAGATGGTATCCTTTGCAGAACTGAAATTCCAAAATGTTGTTCTACCAAATGATGATCAGACCCTGTTTTCTTTAATAACCGAGAAATGGACCATCCCCACTACCCTTCTCCTTTGTCTACAGGGTTTGAACCTGTGACGTGCCCCTAACTCACACATCAAAAATTGTGCTTTTACCACTAGAACCCTAGGGCACAGAACAAAGCCTTCTGGGGGTGTCGATGCTGAATAGACCCTTAGTGGGCCTTCAGAGCGTGTATGTTAATTAGTGTACGCCAGTATTGAGTAGAAATAAATATTCATTGACAGTGATGTCTAATGGTGGCTTAGTAACAGTAATACAAGTTCTTGTCTAAGTTACAGCTAAGTTCAAAGTGAAACTAACATATAATGCGCAACTCGTTTAGGAGGTAATAATGTGAGTATGACAGTTACCAGTAGCTTTATTTTTCTGGGTACGAGCCATCTCGGCTTCAATTTCTTTGATCTTCTCTATGATCCCCATGGTTCTCTAGTTTATCTGCATTAAAAAAATGGAAGAGAAAAGATCAAATCCAGTGCAACAAACAGTCCCATGGGCCATGACAAAGGAGATGCTAAAAAAAAGTACACACAACTGAAACAACTACTCTTTCGAGAAAATTTGCAGTCAACAGACGGAGAAGCAGAATGATAATGCAAAGCCACAAGGACCGAGTTAGAATTCAAATATTTGAAAATATCTGGGACCTGAGGTCATCCATATCACAGGTATAAGGTAATTAAGAAACGAAACTAATAAAATGCTAAGCCAAATGGTAGGCTGAGCTAAATACTGCTAAATCTAGAGCTAGAAATAAGCTTGAGAATAATTCCAAGGACACGAGTTCGGATTTAAATGGAACTTATTATGTTTTAAATTCCAACTCCTGTTTCATAAACAATAGGCAACATATGAAACTGTTAGGCTAGTGAACTAGACATACATTGGAAAAACTGGAAGTAAAACGCGGAAATTAGCCGATAAGCAACAAACAAAATGAGAAGTGTGATTAAAATTCGTCATAGTAAGTAATACACTAATCTATTACTAGTAGTTATTAGAGATTTCGACTATCAAATATCTAACACACTAATCTTAACTCAAGGACTCATCTAGAATAATTTAATTAATAGATTCGATTAGGCGCCAGATAAGCTCAATCGCAATAAATTATGAGAACGAGATGTTAAAATCATTTCGTGAATCGGCCAAAAACGAAAAAGATGAACATTAGGATTGCAATTAAGCATAAATTAAAAACTCTATGAGCTAAAGTATATATTGAGAAAGGTAATTCTAACCGTGCTGCTTGAAAGAGACTCTGGTGACCAGCTAGTGGATGCTGCTTCGCGGCTAATAGAGTAAAAGAAGATGAATAATGCGGAGAACCTTGGAGGAGGGTTCAAATTGTAGAATTCCTCAACTTCGAGCCCTTATTTCCAATTTTAACTTTGTCACTCAAAGTTTTCGTAATTACGCTACTTGACCTCAATACTTTCAGTTAGGACATTCTTCAATTGATCCACCAAACTAACCGAGGGTTTTGCTCCTAATACATAGATTTTGATATAAGTCCTATTACATAATTAAGATAGATTTTAATTTTATATAATGGGCTGGAAAATATCGAATTATACTTACTAATCAAATACTACTTTATAGATAAACAATCACACGTATAAGTTAAAACTTATAAAAATATTAGTAGTCTCCTTGAATACTAATATTATATATGTAGATGACCATATATATTTACCAGTTTATGTTAACTAGTGACTTTTTCTCTTCACATTTGCAAGTGGATACAGGAGATTTCAAAATTTTAAAGATTCAGTTTAACTTACATTTATAGTTACGTCATTTAGTTTTGATTTTGTATTTGCTTTGTAACTATATTGACATTGAAATTTCATATTTTTCCCTTTTATTTTGTGTTTACGTTACAACTATTTTAACGTCGAGATTTCACAATTTAGAAGTTTATTCGAATTACATTCATAACTACACCATTATCCTTTCGATTTTGTGTTTAGTTTATAGCATATTGACTTTCATATTTAGTAGACGCTCGGATATTACTTGGTTGAAGTTTAGAGAAAAGAGAAATTTAAGTAAAAATTAAAAGATAGCACTCATTTGGAAGTTGGGGTTATCTTTGGACACTACAAATTTGTGACTATGATAAAGTAGTTTCATTTGATCACTTTTTTACCAATCTTACTAAAGTTTTCCTCTTTCAAACAAAACATCAATTTTCTTCTATAGTTGTCTGTAAGGAATTCCACCTTACTTGTATCCAGGTTTTTGTCAATACCATACTCACCCAACTTTGATCTGGCTTGTGCTTTTATGATAGCTATGGATGGAGAGGCGCGCAGCATCTTCTGTCATACATGTAAAACATTTAGTAACAACAACACCTTCTATGGATAATGTACATCAAATCACTGCTTAAAATGTGCATCACCAACAATTTGTAGTCATGGAGATATGGCAAGCTCGGATATTACCAAGTGGAACCATTTAAGAACGACCAGGAATCTTATTAGCTGCTTTACCGATAAGTGGGCAGAAATAAAATTACTTGAAGACTTTACGAGCTTTACGTAAACGATGCCAAGGTGCACAGAAGGTTAAAATTACACAAAAGGTAGCTATTAGCATATGAAATATAGCAGTTATCAAAAATTATCTGCCCACAACCATCAGAGGCTTATTCCTAGTAAGAAACCTCTTATAATGTTGAAACTACAATTTACAAGTACCCAGACCTAGCTTCATGTACACTTCTACTACTACTATGTCCAATTGACTTGCCCGAGCTGAAAATTGGTGGGACCTGACCTTGCATATCAGCAAGCTCTCTCACACGCGAGAGAATTGGAGCAGGGATCGGAATTGAAGCCTGTTTCCTGGAATTCAGCATCTGTTCCATCACAAGTATGATGAGAAGAGAAATACCACAATCAGTCCCATAGCTTTCACAAACTCGGGGGAAAAAGATGATATTCTGACTGTTAACAAATACAGAAACAAAACCAACCAGCTCCCCCATTTTCCTTTCCTCTCTTTTTCTTTTCAAATTATGAGAAGTTTTAAAATATGACATAAACAAGTAGCTTATCCAGCTCAAAATCAGAGCTTGTCCTAAGAGGGAAAATCTTCTTACTAATTCTTTAATAAGCCGACTACCTATCTATTTAGCATATATCAACTTATGCAGAATATGATTACCTTCTTGATCATACTGGGTATATCACAACTTTCTACTGAAACAGATTGAATGTCTAAAGCCTTGTTATAGTTAAACGAAGCCTTGATAAAATCATCAAGGATATTGAAACAACATGCATAGTAATTTTAAGAATGCTAACCCCTTGTTCTGCAGGCAACTGAACAAAAGTAGCTTTCAGCAGATTCCTCCACTTATCCTGCAAATACATCAATGACTTGTAGCATTTCATCACATGTACAAAACAGTCCCTGACAAATTTATTTCCAATGAAATACAAATCTGGCCAGATTCAACTAAATGCACAAGCCAATACCAACCTTCAGGTCCACGGAAGTTCGATAAGGGCAAGATGCAAAAGCATGCCGTTTTATCTCAGACCATCTACCAGCACCATACCTGGCTACACCCTCCACTAGCTTAACAACCTCATTGATAGTCCAAGGTCGATGATGTTTTCTCCTCATTCCTCCTTTTGGGGTAGGTAAAGTTACCACATTATCCTCTGAATTGTCCTCAGAGCAGTCATTCACCTCCGTGTCATTCTCTATCTCAACAATGTTCATCCCACTGTAATGCTCGTCTTTCTCACAAGCAGCATCAAGCTAAGAAAACAACAGGCATTCCACAATATATCTTCAGCAATTTAACATAAGAAGAGAGAAAAATAGAGACACAAGCAAAAACATATCCAATAGAAAGTTGACACAATGTGAGGATGAAACTAAATTTTACAACGATAGCAGTACAATGGCCAGAGATTGGGTTCCATGGAGAAAAATGAATAAAGAAAGAAACTAGTTAATCGCTTAAAAAGGCTTGACTGAAAATGAACCCGGTTCATGTCCAAGTTGGATTAAAATTCTACGAAAAGGAATTTCACACGATTTCATCATGATTAAAATTATACGATAAGGAGTTCATGACCTAACTCACACTTGTGAAACTGAAAAAATTCAAAGTCTCACTCTTTTTCTTCATAGAATAGTGAAAAACTAAACCCAATTTATGCAACATAAAAAAATAACTTCACCAATAAATATCTGAAGTTAATACAATAAATACGATATACATGTTGTACTACATTGCGACAAAAAGCCCTCCCGATGGGAATTGTGGTCAGCGTAATATGTGAGACAACAAACCAGAAGAAGCCAGAAGAGTTATAGCAAGAGGGAGAAATACATGAAATAACCTTTTTTATTGATTACAAATGCTCTCTCAAACACTAAGTTGCAACCAGAAAGAGAAGTACAAGTAATGATACAAACTCGTTTTTTCTAAGGTAAAATTTTATTAATGAAGGAAAACAGCATCAAGCTGATACTGTAGGGTAACAGAAAAGGCCAGACATGATTACAAACTCGTGAAAAAGTTAAAGTTGGCATTAAATGAAAGAGCACGAAATTAAAATCACAATCATTTAAAACCATAACTAAGGCAATGGAAATACTTTCTAAAAAGTAGTTTGTAATGGTCGTATGACTTTAAAAAGTGAATCACATGCAGGTAGTCTTGCTTTACATGCGAAAAGACAGCTACGGAAGCATTGTGGTTGCAGGATATTAAAAAATTACTCAGTCAAGTGATATATCTACCAACTGAAAAAGATAAAAGTTTAGTGATTCTATTTGTGAACTAAAAAAGATATCACAGCTAGTTTTCTTTTTTTGATCATTGAAACATAGCTAGTTTTCTTAGAAGGGCAAAGGTTAAAAGATAACTTCTTAGATGATTTTAAAAGGAATACAGAGAACCTTTAAGTTAGTCCCTCTCCCAAACAGATAGACTTCTTTCTTTCGAAGATAGCATTGACCAGTTCTCAAAATAAAGTTGAACTTGGTTTATTAAATATAATTCAGATATAAAAAAGGTTCTAGAGAAAAATAGTTAAGTTGCAATTATTTCTATTAAAAAATGACAGAGTAACATTTAAGAGTTGTGGTCATAGATCAATTATCGGCACCTGGAAAGCAAAAAGGGACAGTCATTATGGGAAAGAGGAGCAAAATCTAAATAAAGTTATATTTTTTAGTGATGGGTGAAATCAAACATGCACAGAATTTGGAGGCAAGCAGTCGAAAAGAAAAGTTCTAAACTATTTACCGGCTGTGGAGTCCACCCAGGAGATGAGCTGGTCTTTATCAAGTCATTATTTATCTTCTCATCTTCTGGCTCAGCTACATCAAAAACACTCCTTACTTGTCTGGTGGCCATATCCATACCACAAGGCTGAAGTTTCTGCAATATTTAACTTGAAGCATATCAACAACTCAGTTAAAAGAGAGAGTCTTTCCATCAGCAATTGTAGTACATGACATTCTGAAAATAATCAAAGTCTAAGAACCACGTAATTTAATTAGAAAGATAAATGATCATACAACTTGATATTTACATCGAATATTTATCGAGTAAAACAGACATTGATATAGAAATAGAATGCTGGAAATGCAAACAGAGAACCATCGATCAAATGCACTACAAACAGAACTAATAATGTATGCAATGAACAAGGCTTTGCAAGCGGCTCAAATAACCCAAAAATTCCACTCACATAGATAGAGCGTCATAGGGGATCATGTCTACATGGTAAATGTGAGGTTCATAATGATTATATGTCCTTATGAGCAATATCATACTAGGAATAAGCCATGTAAGCAATTATATATCTACATGGTAAGATGTTTATATTACCAAAAGAGTCATGAAGTTCTCACGTGGACGGCTCCTTCGAATCCGAGAAACAAACGGAATTTCAACCCCAGAACCTCCTAGTGAATCTTGCCTGGTGACCAGAGGTCTGACATTTGACTTAACATTTTCCGTGGGCTTCATAAGAGTTTCCGGACATGGTGATCTGTATCTGGACGGTTTATCTGATGATGCTAACTTCTCACTTGACTCCCCAGATTCTATTTCTGACAATTCTTCAATATATCTTTTTGTTGGTTTTCGAAGTCTTTTGGCTGGTCTCTGCTCTGTGGACAGATCTTTAGTAACATCACAACTTTCAATGGCTGAACGGGGAACATCTGTGCCAGAAAAATTAGCATCATCATTTGATCTGCTTTCATGGTCACCTAATGACCCTGCAGAGTCTGAATTTGCCATTCCAACTTCAGAAGCAGAAACACTTCCATTTAAACGATGACAGATTTGTTCTTCACCTTTCTTCACCACTAAATTATTTCTTATTATGAACGTGGTGCATGAAAAATCACACGAATTAGTCAGCCCCATAGTAATCCTCCTCTTAAGCCACTGTTTGTCCTTGACAGAAGTTTCCCTTCCAAATGTTGCTTTAAAAGTTTCATGAAGTTCTCTAACTGTTAGGTTGTCTAAACATATCTTCCCCTCCAACTTCGAAAAGTCTGGCTTCAGACTAGAACCAGCAGCAGAAGTTGATGGTTTATCCTCAACTAGTGCATCTTGGGAATTGGAGCATACCTCGGTCTTCACAGATACTTCAATATTGCTGAGTTCCGAGCAAGGGGCCAATTCGTGGACAGTAACCTGGAAATATTTTCTAGTTTAAATCAGTAGAAGATGACTAATGAGTAGCACTATAATCATTATTAATATTACTAGTAGCAAGAGTGCAAGACCATGACAAAGTATATAAAAACCATAATATACTGCTCCAGGCTCAAATGTTGAATGAAAGAGTTAAATGCCAAACGAGATACGACACAACTAACTCTAACAGGTGAATGATTCATAAAGCAGCTCGAATCTGCTTTGCAGCTACAAAAGAAAAGTCAACAGTAACTTGAAAAATAAGTTTGACCATCGAGTACTGATTTTATAGCAATTTCACACTTAATTAACCAATAAACAGCACCTCAATTCCAAACTAGTGTATGTCAACTATATGCATCCTCTGAACCCATTCAGCTCTATTCGAGCTCATTTCAGACGATGTAAAGCATGCCTATGTGAGCACTAACTACTGTTCCTTTGCAGCAACCCCCCTCCTATTCTTAAGCGGCTTTAACTATCGTTAAGATGATCGCCACCATACAGCAACCCTCACCGTTTATCTAGCTATGTGAAGCTGACATAACAATCTTCAAACTAAAACGTTACAAATAGGCCCTAGATTAAGGAAATATAGGAAGTAAAGCTGAAGAATGCTAATTAGATACCTTTGTAGGAACTTCTATATTTTCCAAGTCAGGCACTGGGCCACCTGACACATTTGACTTTTCTGCACCAACTTCAGGATCCTCATATTTTATTTTACCTGAAAATGATTCTAATTGAGGAAAAAGAAGAAAAAAATCGCGCAGCCAGACAGAAGCAATGGGAGTGTTCTATCAAGTACCAATAGTCATACAATAATTTGAAGACAAACAAATAATAACTCTAAACCTTCTGGAGCTTGAAATGGATTACTCTCCAGAAGACATCCTTCAGTTTTGAAGGATTCTGAAGTCTGTCTGGTATCTGGAACAAGCTTTGGTTCACACTTATCATCTTCAAGAAAGCCCTCTACCGCCATTATTTCATCCTGTGTTGCAGGGACTAATCTTCCGTCACCATCAACCTACAGAGTTGGCATTTGGCAAAGCATCATGACCATCAATTACTCTCTAAAACCACACTAAACTTGCTCCTCCTACTACAAGTTGAATGTGTGATTCACCTTTTCACCATGGAGAACAAGTGCTTGAAGGAGTTTTGGAGGAAAAATAGAATACTATCAATATTGAGCCCGTGTGTCTGTGGCATTATGCTTAAAGTTCCTAAAAAGGAGTAATTGGGAATTGTATAACAGGACTAATGCAAATATTTTTTCCATTGATGAGGAAAAGAAATGTCAACCACAAAACAAAATGTAAGGCATGGTAGGAAGAAAACAACTTTCTGGAACCACTTTCTGCAGAACTTGTAGTATTCTTTTTCAGGCAAGATTGAGTAAGACAACTGAAAATCAATATGATTACCCTTACAAAGGAAATAGTTCATGGCCTCAAAATCGGGGGAGCAATCAAAAGGCGATGTTTTTAGCCTTTCGTGACACTAACTACTACTAGAGTGAGCTCAAGGGATCCTTCATTCCAGTTACTCTTTACCTAGAGCTATTTGATCTAACAAGTGATCTTAAAACAAGACAGCTAACATTAATAATTTTGGTAATCACTAAACTTATCTTAACTAAGTCACCACCACCCTTTTCAGAATTCCCCTAATACAAGTCCCTTTCACCTCTCTTTGCGCCCGGATAAAGCCACTACCAGCTTTTCTAGCACCAATTACATAATATAACCAGCATATACCCTAGTAAACAATGACAAATTTCAATTACTGTATTCACAGGAACACGGTTCATACCCGAACAAGCTGGTAAACAATAGGATCAGCAATCTCTTTCTCCAAAGCCTCCAACTTGTTTGCTACTGGAACAACACTCTCCTCAATTTCAACTTCTTTTGACTCCATTGCAAATACATAATATGCAACTGGACTTTCTGAATTACACAAAATTAAGAGAAAAAATATTACACATGATGTCTAAATATCACTGCTAATTAAAGTGCATGCAGAACATAGCCACAATATCACCAATTACAGCAACATCATAAATATAATAGTATACTACTACTACTAAATAACAACTGAGCTGAAATTCATTACAATTAACAAATACTACCTCCGTCCCTTAATAAGTGTCTATTTTCTCTTTTTAGTTGTCACAAAATACGTGTCAATTTAGAAAACTATCCTAACATACTTTTTACAAACTTACACATGCAATTAAAGAAGTAAAGATGATTAGTTGTACTTGAGTTTGATTAGCAAAATTAGTAAATAAAGACAATTAATTAATATTTTCTTAATGGACGTGAAAAGAGTAAAATGAACACTTATAATGGGACAGAAATATACCACGAGATTTTTAGTCACATACTTCTCCCTAGCTGAAATTCAAATTTATGAACGGATATAATAAAAGAAATTAAAAAAAGAGGGACACGTGAATTGGAAGAACTGAAAAGCTGACAGTGGAGATCAAAATCGAATAATTAATAGTAGTAACAGTAATTAATTATCGGAATTAGACTTGTACCAATTTTGTATGAGTTTCTTTTGAGATATTTTGCTTTTGCAGTACGCTGGGGCAGACCCTGGAACACTTTCGGAACCCAAAAAATTGTTATGAGAAAAAGTTGATTATGCTCAAGAGCGCGTGAAGTCCGACACTACAACTTCTCAACGACTGTTCACGGGTCCAATGCCACGTGAGAAAGTGGCACTCAAGTACAATACTAGACAGTTTTTAGCCAATTTTTTTAAAAAAAATAATAATAATTTAGCCACTATATTGAACTTTAAATCTTCATAATTTCATAATTTAGCCACTATATTGAACTTCAAATCTTCCTAATTTCAAACATGCAGCTTGCACGCGTTAAGTTGAACTTCAAACTTGAAGGTTGAAAGTAAGACTCAAAAGGCTTGAAGTTATGACCAAAAAGATTTGAAGTTCAATAAATGATGTGATCCTAAAAATAGAATTGCAATTGAAGATAAAAATTGACAACACAAATTAAAGATAGAAGAAATAGGTGATAGATTTGAAAAAATTATGGATAGAAAACAAGTAGAGATGTAACTAGTCAATCTAAGACACAAGCTTGACCTACTAATTAACAATTAAAAACAAGTTTAATAGTCCAAGGGAGAAGAAAAACTTGAACTCATACAAGAATCATCTCACACTTGAGATATTCAAGAAAGATTCAAGAAAAGACTAAGGGTTAATACTTACACACTCAGCAAGGAGTTCATCATTCATCCATAAATTAACTAGCTAATGAATAAGCCCTATAATTAGGTTATTTCTAGTAGCTACTAAATACAATGAGGAATGAACTAAATAGCCCCTAATGCTGATGTCATTAAACTGTCTGGAACACTCCCATCGCGACTGCACCTAAGCTCTCGTGATACCGTAATGTAGCTTGAGACTTCTTCGTTGTAACGCTCAGTCTTCCGGCTATCGCACCCCTTTCTTTTAGTTCTTCTTCGCGAAGGTCATCGCTTTAGTGGGCTTTTCTCTTTCTACAGAAATACTATTTGGGCTTCTAAAAAGGGGCAAAGTGCACGAATAGTCATTTTTGCCACTAGATTTCATGCCACTTTTTCTTTAGATGTGCAAAAGTAGTCACTTTTTGGAACTTCAATCAATGTGGGTTTGAACTTCAGACCTGTATGAAGTTCAACTTCAACCTGAAATGACTGAACTTTTAGGCATTAATGCGTAAACTTCAACTCTTGTGGGCGGAAGTTGAACTTCAATCTTTGTGGTATGAAGTTCAGTCCACAAAGATTGAAGTTCCAAAAAATTGCTACTTTTGCACAAATAAAAAAGAAAAGACCTTAAGCCAAATAGCAGTGGCATCTGGACGAAATTTTTACTCTAAAAAGTTTCCATAGTTAACATGACAATGGGTTCCTTCACCGGGCCTAGTTGGGCCATGGGCGCAAGACCTATGTTATCCATGCACCTGGCATTCGGCAACCTAAACCTAACTCCCGTCTTTTTTTGCAGAAATTTTTTACATAGATTTAAGTTGAAATGATACAAAGCGATTGAACAAAAAACACAAACGAAAGTTGGACACAGTCTCTAAATTAAAAGCATCTATTCTTTATTAGCCAATATATGGAGACATGAAAACGGCAATGCTATTTCTTCCGAGAAAACGAACGTCATGTAATCATCGTCCCAAAACAAGAAGTCACAAGAGAAAAGCTGCTAAATGATCAGCTAATTTGAAAGAAATGCACTAAATTATGCCCTTTACGACCAATAATATTAAAAGGACGTTTAATGCAGATAGATCATGGCAAGCAAATCATGGATGATCAATTCCAAGATCATTAATTTGAGCACCATATTTTTAACATCATTTACAAAATGTTATATTTGCAAAGTTCTTTGTAATAAGGTACTAATACAAGCATTACAGAGCTTAATCAAACAGAAATTGGAGAAATCTTGAACTCCCTTTGTCAGCTTGAGCTAGGGCGTAAAGGAATCTTCTATTCTAAGATCTACCAATCATATACATTTCATGCTTCATATACAACTCTATGGCAAAACTAGGCCCAATCTACTCTCCCCCGGTTGGTGAATCCATAATTGTAATGAGTAGAGCTGAAGACATGGAACGGCAAGCCCTTGGAGGAGCTGGACTTTTTAGTCACCACCAATACCCTGCAACATCGATAAACATTTGTGAGATATCAGTAGCTAAGCAGGCTAGTAAACTTAAGAGTCAAAAGATTAATGGGTAGATGAAATATGCTCATGGGCGGTGGCATAATGATATATGTAGGAGTATTTTCCAAACTCCTCTATCATAAAAGCTTTCAAAGGAGCCTGACAAACTTCAAATTTAATGTAAGCATCGATGAGTAGCCTCTACCTCCCATATGTACAGGAAGGAGAGACATATGCAATGCTAAACTAATCGACCTTAACTTAGATATCTAAGTGCATATAGGACTATATTCCAAACTCTTTTAGCACTAAACTCTTCAAGGAACCAGATAAACTCATCTGACACTAAAGAAAGAACAGTCAATGCAACTCTACAATGTAAATGGTCAAACATATTAAACCAGTGGCCGGTGGGTTCATCCAAGCCCACTATCATCAGCCTGGACAACAATATAGATGTGAAGATCAACTAGAATTGCTATAATAGATCTGTACCTATAATGTTAAAAGTGCAATGAGTTTAGCACTAAGAACTTTAAAGGTTAGAAGCCATCAAGTTAAAATCCTCATATTAAGTTGAAGTCCTGAACTTTAACTCTGCACTCAACAGTCTATACTTGTCATGTACGTAGAACAAATGAATACAGACTAAACATCTAAAAATGTGATTAATACAAACCACATGCAGGGGCAACTTATAAAGTCCGAGAGAACAAAAATAACCGACAACGCTAGACTAATTCCTATCATTTCATCTTAGAACAGACAAGTACAGCAGCAACTCATAAATGAGATGCAATGGTGGAGAAAGTAGAGCGTTAACACTACTGTCCAGGGTATTTAAGCTCGTTAACAGGTTGAATGTTGCGATTATAAGTCGCAAATGAGGATTGGAAAGTGGAGAGTTGTTAAAGATAATTTGTAGGAGAAAATTTGAAAACCCCAAGACACAAATCAGTTCGAGAGGCCAACCATTCTCCGGACTTTTATATAAGCATTAATCAGAGATCTCTTTATACCCATAGTAAAGGGAAGAGAAAAAGAACAACCAATGCTCACTTATTAGTATAGACAAACATCAACTACTACAAAGGCACAAGCCATGTTATCCATACATAAGAAAGCTCAAACAGGATGCACAACTGTCGTTAAAAGAAAAAAAGTGCTTTAACTCAACTAATTACATCGAAGAATGAACGGTACCAAATAAAAAAACAAGTGACACTTACTAGACACCTTTTTTAATAGGTAAATAAATAAGGGGCAATTTTAAATTCATAGTTATAGGCAAAATGACATAGAAAAGAATGACATAAAAAAGAAACGATATGTTAAAAGAATATCTCAATTTGTCTCTTCAGTTCAGGTCTCCATGAAATTTCCGCATGGTTATTCTCGGAAGAACGAAAGTTATAATTTTGAGCATCATCAGAGACACAATGAGGTCTATAATTCAATAAGTCGAGTGTAGAAAAAGTAAAAGGTGAACATTGCAATAAAGATCAAGTTCTATGACACAAACACCTTTTTTTATAAATAAAATAAGGGGCAATTTTAAATTCATAGTTATAGGCAAAATGACATAGAAAAGAATGACATAAAAAGAAACGATATGTTAAAAGAATATCTGAATTTGTCTCTTCAGTTCAGGTCTCCATAACGTTTCCGCATGGTTATTCTCGGAAGAACGAAAGTTATATTTTTGATCATCATCAGAGACACAATAAGCTCTTTAATTCAATAAGACTAATTAAAAAAAAGTAAAAGGCGAACATTGCAATAGAGAGCAAGTTCTATGACACCAACGTGAAAACGATAGCATTAAACACAAAACAAACAAGGGTAAAATCTTATAGCAAAACAACTATAAACAAAGACTTAAAAAGTTGCAGCTTATATGAATGCACAAACAGGAACTAATTATTTGTGCAATAAGGAAAGAGGAGCAGTCAATGCCATTCCACTACAATGTAAAGGGTCAAACATAGTCAAGTAACTTAACAATATGTACTCATCATGGTTATCGAACAATTGAATACAGGATAAACATCGCAAAATGTGATTAAAACACATTTGTAGGAGAAAATTTGAAAACCCCAAGACATAAACAATTCAAGAGGCCAACCATTCTCACTTTAATATAAGCATCGATTAAAAACCTCTTTAATCATAGTAATGGTAAGAGGACTAGAACAATCAATGCTAGCTTATCAGTAATGACAAGTATCAACCACTACAAATGCAACTAGCCGTGTATTGCATATATAAGATAGTACGAATAATGAATAAAAAGGACACAAAAATCTAATCATAGTTCGAGAAATTTACCAGTTCTATATGATTTTCTTGTTTAAAAAACAATGTAGCCTTTAAACTACAAGTTTGAAAAGGAAAAAAAAAAAAAGGCCTCTCTTTACTAGTTTCTCCGGCCATTTTCAAAGGCAAAAAGGCTCCGCCGAGCTTTAACACCCAAAAGAATAAGTTTACAAGAAGCGGCTGATTAGGTTTTAGGAAGAGAGCCGCCACTTATTAGGGTTTTACACAACTACTGATAGTGAAGCTTATTTATAGAACGAAGCTGAAATCATTTTCTTTTTCTTTTTTTCTTTTTTTGCTCTTTCTCCCGCTGGACAATTAACATCACAAAATATTTAGGGGGAGTTTGCTCAAAATTCAAAATATATAGAGTTTTATCAAAATATCATTCATCATTTAAAACATAATAAAACAATTAAGACCACCCTTTTTCAATTTTTTATCAACGCTGGGTAAAATAATAACATTACTGGTCGCATTATTGTATATTTTTGTTTTGATCCTTGTATATTTAAAGCCCATTTGGATTGGCTTAAAAGCTGTTCAAGCCAGCTTTTGAGTTACTTTTAGCTCATATGAGTATTGGTTAATGGAAAACTTCTTAGAAGCCCTGCTGTACTATACTATATAAAATGATTTCAAAGATACTTCCCTCTGTCCCAACATGAGTGTCTCGGCTTGACTTGGTGCAGAGTTTAAAAAAATAAGGAAGACTTTTAAATCTTGTGGTTTAAAATTAAAGTTGTGTGTAATGTGGATCGGTGTCTTTAAATCTTGTGGTCCAAAATAATTCTTATAATTAAACAGTTACCAAATATGGAAAGAGACACTTTTTTTGTGATAAACAAAAAAATGAAAGGTAGACACTTAAATTGAGGATAGACGGAGTACTAACTAAGAGAATGCAAGGAGTGTTGGCTAATTTAATGCATAGAAGTCAATCGTCTTTTGTTCCCGGAAGACTTATAACAGACAATATTATACTCAGCCGTGAACTAGTGAAAGGGTATGGAATGAAATGTATTTCTCCTATATGTATGTTGAAAATAGATATGCATAAGGCGTACGATTTAGTGGGGTGAGTTTTTACTGAGTAAATTTTGGAAGGATTAAATTTTCCAGCTCGGTTCATCAAGTGGATAATATTAAAGTGTCTAAAAACTGTTTCATATTTTACAGCCATCGATAAAAATTCATATGAACCCTTTGTTGCAAGAAGGTCTTGAGATAGAGTGACCAAATTATCATATGTCTCAATTCATTTTATGATAGGGATGGACATAATCTTAAAGAAGTTGGACCAAGAACCTGAATTCAATTGTCATCCTAAGTGTGAGAAATTGAAGATCGTACAATTAGGGTTTGCTATGAATTGAGTTAAGCTTTTATAAAACTACGTTAAAATCTTAGTTATGTGGGGGAGTAGGATTCTAGCGAGGGATTTGTAGAGCACCCTATCCGTTATTTCCTCTCATTATTTATTAGTATTTTACTAGTATTTTTATTACTATAGTTGTTACCTCTACTCTAGATATCTTTAATATTTCGAGGTTGTTGTCTTTTAGTATTTTGGTATTCTCAAACATATTTTCAATAATATTTTTACTCGACTTGAGAGTCTATCGGAATCAACATCCGTTCTTTATTAAAGGTAAGAGTAAAGTTTGTGTACAATGTACCTTCTCCATACTTTAGTTGTGAAACTACACTGAAAATATTTTATTGTATAAAATTATGTAGAAAGAAAACTTGATAATATGCAGAACGACGCAATGAGGAGAATGCATACGGATGAGAGGGTGTGATAAATAATACATATGATGTAGTGGATAACAAAGGGGTCAACCGTATTATAACCTGTTTGGCACTGCTTCTCCAAAGCCAAGAGTGTTTTTTTTTTTTTACAAAAAAAATACTTTTTTTTTAATTTTGAGGTGTTTGGCAAAAAAAAAAAAAAAAAACTTCTAGGTAGACGCATAAGCAATTTTTCTGCTGTTGTGGAGAAGCTACATATACCTGCTTCTTCCAAGAAGAATGAGCAAAAACAGTTTATTAATTTTGTCAAGACAAAAATATCCTTATCAAAATCCATATTTTACCAAATTATTCCTCATTAATTAATCATATCTCTCTCTAAATAAAGTTATATTTCTTTTTTTCTTATTTTTTTCCTACTACGTACTTTTACAAATCTTCTCCATCTTAGGAATAGTTTCTATTCCTAGGTATTTTCTATCAACCGTATATAGGATCTCCTATTCTTTAAATCATAAAAGTAAGTAACTACTAGAAGTTCCTAATTCCGTTATCACTTTGATTTAACTATATTTTATGTTGTTCAATAACTTAAATTTATATCTTTTACTTTATGTATTATATTTTAACTATACAATTTTTTTCAATCAAAGTCTTTTATGATAAACATTTTTTTTTTCTATTAATCCAAATGTAAAATGAACTTGGATGTCCTTTTCGTAATTTGACACTCAAAAGTATTTTTTCATAAAGATTAGCCAAACACAAATTATTCAAAAGTACTTCTCCACTGAGTTGTCCAAATACAAACTGTTTATTATCTAAAAGTACTTATGCCAAAAATACTTTTCAAAATAAACAGTTTCTCGCAGCAATGCCAAACAGTCTCTTAATTGAATGTAAATGTTGTCACGTTTGACGTGAATAATACTGTGTTATATACATCAACACAATTGAAAAATATATGAAGTTAAATATGAGTATATTTATTTAAATCAAGTTAACGTGAATGATTAAGAACAAGTGAAGTCAATAAAAAAAAAATACAAGATCGTGCAAACATAAGTGTTAAATAAGGTGTTAAATAAAAAACCTACGAAAATATAGGATGTGTTTGGCAATGAATGATTTTTTTTGTTGGAAAGTAAGTGTTTTTTACTTATTTTGTAATGTTTGGTAAGCAAGTAGGAAATAATGTCCCAAAGACATTTGTATATAATATAACCAATACAATGGGACAAAATTAGGGTCGAAGGTCGAGGAGTCGAGGGGTTTGAGTAGTCATGGTCAGGGAGTTGTGGTTTGGGGCTAGGGGCTCAAGGGTAACGGTTGAGGTTGGAGGCCGATGCGTCGAGGTCGGGATCGAGCTGGGGGTCCATTTCGGGGTTGAGATTCAAGGTCAAGGGGGATGTGAGGGTGGGGGGTGGTCAAGGATGGGGTAGGGGTGGGGCTTTGGCGTGGGGCAGTTACTGTGGGCGGGGTTGGGTTGCGATTTGCTTGGAGGTGAATTATTATTATTTTATAATGTGTTTTTCCAAAAGAAACTTTGACGTGAACGTGGAAAAATATAAAATATTTCCATTTATACGAACCACGACCATACTACACTTATTTTTCTCACAATATCGTCAGTCTTTTAATATATTAGTCCTATACTAATTAGGGGTGTTCATAGGGCGGTACGGTTCGGATTTTAGTTTATCGGCAGCGGTATATCGGTTAACGATATCTAATTATGTAAAACCAATGCCGTACCGATAAGCTTTCGGTTATCGGTAGTTAATGGTTTGGTAACCGGTATTAACAGTTCTCATTACTAGGAACTACTCCAAGTTATCTCTAAAGAAAATGTGTATTGTAATTGAGAATTAACAAATGCACATGAAGACCCGTTGTTGTGATGTTTACTGTTGGTACTTGCCTTCAAACTTCAGTTACTATTCTCACTTCTAAATATGAAAAGTAAAAACTAGTTGTATGATGAATGTCAATAGATGCAAGTTGAACAAATTAATACACGCCCACAACAACCACTAAAATAACAAACCAACCATCCAAACAAACTAATTAAACAAGTGCAACAACTGAAGTAACAAGAGTGTCCGATCTATGACCCGAGCCTACAAGCAAAATCAATTATAAAATGGGTGTGGCCTTATAATTAAAGTGTAGTGACTAATAGCCACCAATAACAATAATAGTTTAACCTATAAATTAAAGCTGTAAATTAAAGCTTAAAATACTCAACATACTAATAATAAAAAAAATAAAAATATATAAACATTATAAAAATTACCTTATTGGTTATCGGTACGGTAACAGTAACGATATATAGATACCATTACCGTACCGATATCTTATCGGTATTAGAAATCAATACCATTACCGAACCGATATACCGTTATACTGACACCATTATGCTTATCGGTAGCGATAGCGGTTGGATTATCGGTATCGATAGCGGTTCGATTATCGGTATCGATTCGGTTTTGCACAAGTCTAATACCAATAGAATAACTCCTAATTACTTATGTTCATAAAAAAAAAAAAAAAAAAAAAACTACAAGCAACGCAGAACTGCGAGTTCAAGTACAGTCCGTTTGGTCGACGGAGTCTCCCCATAGTCAGTCCCCCAATAAATCCCCAAATTCAAAGTTCCCTCATGACTCTCTTCATCTAAATAAATCCAACACCAAATAAGCCAATAATAATAAATTAATAAAAACAATGGCAGAAATTCCATCATCTTCCCCAAATTCATCAAACCCTATTATTATTGATCCTAATAATAATAATTCAAATCAACAGTTACAATCCACCACCGCTACACCACCACCTTCTACGACGTCGTCTAACCCTAATAATTCAATTTCACAACAATCTCCTTCAATTGATCTTCCCCAAATTCAACAACAGCAGCAGCAAATTCAGATTCAGCAACAACAGCAATTAACACAATCTCAACAACAGCAATTGCAGCAGCTTCAGCAACAGCAGAATATCAATAATAGTAATAATAATAATGCTGCTGCTAGTGTTAATAGTAATAATAATAATTTGATGGCGTCGTCGAATTTTCAGATGCAGAGATCACCCTCGATATCGAGGTTGAATCAGTTACAAATGCAGCAACAGCAACAACAGCAGCAGCAACAACAATTTGGTATTGTTGAGTTGGCGTGATTGCGTTGTTTAAAAGTTTAAGCTGTTAGATAGAGCACGATTTATTTAATTAATTGTTTATGTAACAGGTTTGTTGAGGCAGCAGCAGCAGCAGCAATCAGGAGGGCTTTATGGTCAAATGAATTTCGGGGCCGGAGGTGCTGCTTCGCTTCAGCAACAACAACAATTACAGCAGCAACAGCAACAATTGCAACAGCAGCAGCAGCAACAACAACAACAGAATCAACAGCAACAACAGCAGATAGGCGGGATGAGTAGCGGAAATTTAACAAGGGCAGCTTTAATGGGACAGACTGGACATTTGCCTATGTTGTCTGGACAAGCTGCTGCAGCTGCTGCTGCCGCGCAGTTCAATATGCAATCTCAGTATTTGAATTCGGTATCGCTTCGTACTTGCTTTCATTTCAGCATTATAGGATTAAAGAAAAAGATTCAAGTTTGAGATCATGTTTTACTAATTATATTCCTGAGTCATTATTAATATATTCCCTAGCCATTAAATGCATGGACTTGGCTTGACAATGTACTGTTTTGAGAAATTACTCGGTGATTTTCATTATGCAACTGCTATCGTCATTCTTATATTTCTTGATAGAGCTTTGTAGGTAGGGTTCGAGAAAAAGATTCAAATTTGAGCATCATTTTTTACTAATTATATTCCTGAGCCATTAGATGCATGAACTTGGCCTGACAATGTACTGTTTTGAGATATTGCATGGTGATATTCAAAATGCAACTGGTATCTGTCATTGTTATATTTCTTGATAGAGCTATGTAGGAATGGTCGTGCTTTACGTGTTGCTAAAAGGTGTTCTATTTTGGATGCAGCCACGACAGAAGGCAGCTCTAATGCAGGGGAATCAGTTCCATACAGGGAATTCCAATGGCTTGCAAGGTATGCAGGGAATGGGAATGATGGGTTCTCTCAACTTGACCTCTCAGTTGAGGGCAAATGGGGCACTGGCATATGCACAAGCACAACAAAGGGTGAACCCAAGTCAGCTGAGGCAGCAGTTGTCCCAGCAAAATCCTCTCAGCACTGCTCAGGTGCCAATCATCGAAACATGATAGTAATATATGTTTGATTCTAAGCTACCCCTCTAATTTGTTCTGCTGTCTTTCCACTTGACACTGGAAAAAATTTGAGCCGACTCTTTCAGGAAATCTAGTTGTATTTTTTCCCCAAATCTAGTAGTTGTAACACCGCTTAAAGTAACTTGGCATATAAACACACTCACTAATGGCTGCTATTGGAGGGCGATCACAACTCACAAGTTTTAACACATTGAGATTTATGGCAGCTTATGAAATATTTTACTATCTTTTAAAGAGCCTTTAAGCATATGGTACAGTAGTTTCAGAGATTGATCATTTTAACTACCTTTTAACAGTTTCCCACCCTGACGTGGCTCAAAAGTTCGATGCATGTAAAATCTTCGGGTGTTATATGAGCATAGCCTTGTAAGATCTTGTGGTACTATAAATATAAATATCATTCCAAGACACATAGGTTTGGTGCTCTCTCCGTTCTTCAGATTTCCAGCAAGGGGTTCCTATCTAAACAAATAGTTTTGCGTTGATTGTCCGGCTATTTCTCACTTTATATGCTGTATCATTTTGTACCTGCTACAGAGGAATGATTCATAGCCATTTTCGTCCCTTGGTTCTAAATTTTGCTATTCATTCTAAAATATATTTCAGTGCTCTGGTGGACCTTATTTATGGCTTGTTTTTTTGGCCTTTTGGTTGTTTATTCTAATCCTATGGGTTTTAGATTCCCTCTATGTAGGTGGTTATGGAACTTTGGAGTTAACAATCTCCTGATCCTGACACGATTTACAATTTCTCTAACTTGGTTAGTGAGGCAGATGGTTGGAACCGTTGTTTGGGAATGATATACTCTTGTACAAAGAAGTTGAACTTTTTGAAGGAACTCTATGTAAAAAAAAGTATTAGAAGAATGTCCATTTTAAGCAAAAATATTCAAGCCTATTTGTTTTTCCCCTTCAATTCCTTTTCTTTTCCATTTTAACCAACTTGTCTCCATGTATTTTTTCCGTATTTCAATAATAAAACAACTCATAAAAAATTACCCTAAACGTTACTGATAAGCAAAGGTCCATTTTAATGAGCAAGCCTGAGAAAATACTTGTAATTTGGAAGAAGCTTGAAGCATATCTGGTAGACCTTTTATCATGTGGATATATGGCTAGAAAGGAATAAGAGTTTTGAAGAGGAAAGACTTCATATTTCTTTTTGTGAAAAACAAATGCTTAAAGAGTCTTTATTGTTGGTGTAACAATAGTATGATAGGAAATACCTCCTAGTATGTTGAGTTTTTGGAGCCAGTGCAGTTTAGGAATTGAAAGACATGATTTAAATTTTATTTTTTTGCATTACCGCCTTGGTACACTATTAATAAAATTACCTTACATTATCAACCAAAAAAATAAAGAAGATCCTCGGCAAAAATGCATTAGCTGGAGCATTATAATATTTACACTTTAGGCCTAGGGCAGAAAGTATGTGTTTGCAGCCAAATCTTGAAAGTATTTAGATGGTTATTATCGTAGAGGCTACATGAAAACACTACTTGTGTAATTACAATCAAATTGAATCGGTCAAAATATGTTTATGAAGTGCTTCAGAGTTGTGGATGTCATGATTTTGCATGTTCATTTAAGGCTGTCATTATTACATGATTATCTTCACTTTTATTTTGCTTTCTCTTTCTGGTAATGCATGTGTAATTCTCTTGTGGAATTTATTGTATAATCCCATAGTCTCTTGTGGAATTTAATGTATAATCCGATAGTCTCTTGTCGGATTCCCTTTTGCTTTGAAATAATTTGTTTTTATTGCTCACTTTAACGTTACGGTTTCTGTAGAAAATATCGGCTCAGAGCCTTCCAAGGTCGTCGTTTATGAACCATCAGTTGCCTGGGTTGACTCAGAATGGGCAATCTGCAATAATGCAGAACAATTCATCACAGCAGCAGTGGTTGAAACAAATACCCGCAATTTCTTCTCCTAATTCCCCCTCCTCTCGACTTCAACAGCAGAGGCAGCAGCAAATGCTTATGCAGCAGCAATTAGCTTCATCTCAACAGTTGCAACAAAATTCAATGAACCAACAACAACTATCCCAAATTGTACAACAGCAGCAACAGATCGGGCACTCTCAGATGCAACAACAGCAACAACAGCAGCAGCAGCAGCAACAACAACAACAGCAGCTTTTGCAGCAGCAGCAGCTGTCTTCTCCAAGGATGGCTGCCCCAGCAGGCCAAAAATCTCTGAGTTTAACTGGATCACAACCAGATGCTACTGGATCTGGTACAACTACTCCAGGGGGGAGTTCAAGTCAGGGAACTGAAGCAAGCAATCAGCTTCTTGGAAAGAGAAAGATACAGGATTTGGTTTCACAGGTCCTTCCTCCTCTTAATCTCTAAAGTGTTGGCTACTCTAAATAGAGATGTGAATATCTTCTTATGTTTTGAAGTATCCAAGATCAACTTCAGAAATTATGTGATAGAATACGTATACTGATAATGATTTCATTCCTGCCCGTCCTCCCAACTTGAAAAGATTCAATTTAATCCCGATCGCCTATTTGGACTACTTTCATCTTAGTCATCGCCTTTATTTTTACTGTTGTTATTTGTTTATTTTGGATATGCTTTAGTTGATATTTCTTTCTTGATTTCAAACATGTTTGCAAAATGTTTTCTCTAGCCGAGGGTCTTTCGATAACAGCCTCTTCACCTTGGTTGGGGTAAGGTCTGCGTATATCTCACCCTCCCAGACCCCACGTGTGGGATATACTGGGTATGTGTTGTTGTTGTAGATGAATTTGACTAAACTTGACAATTTTTCTTTATCAAAAACTAAACCGGACTATTTATTTGAAGAGAATGAATCCCACTACGGTATTAATATGGTCAGCACTGTTGCAATTAGGAAGATTTCCACTGGCATATTTACATCAGTGACGTAGAGAAAATACTATGTAATGTTTCAGGTGGATTCACAGGGAAAGCTTGATCCTGAAGTTGAAGATCTTCTTTTAGAGATTGCTGATGACTTCATTGATTCGGTAAGCATTTTGTCTTTCTTTTCTTGGGGAGGGTGGTTGCTGGCAGTGGCAGGGGTTGGCTATGCTTATCACATTTGGCTATCACTGATTTTGGCTACCTTTCGGGTGAAAAAAAAATTTTGTGCTAGCTCCTCAGCCTGTATGGTTGTTGAACATTCTGTACTTAAAGTTAAAGGGGATTATTATTATTATTATTATTATTATTATTATTATTGTTATTATTATTATTGTTGTTGTTGTTGTTGTTGTTGTTGTTGTTGTTGTTGTTGTTGTTGTTGTTGTTGTTGTTGCTGCTGCTGCTGCTGCTACTTCCCTGCATTTCACTTTGTATGACAAAGTTTGAATCGGCACGGAGTTTAAGAAAGAAATGTTGCTTTTTGAAACTTGTGGTCTCACACTTGTCGTAGCATTTGTGTGGGACATAAAACTTTTGAAACTTTTGGCTTTATGTATGTCACACCAATTGTGTGGTTATAAAAGCTTCATATTAAGGGTAAAATCGGAAGTGCAAAGCTAATTATTTCCAAATGTAGAAGTGTGTTATTCTTTTCGGAACGGACTAAAAGGAAAAATGTGCCACATAAACTGGAACGCAGGCAGTATTACTTTTGGCTTGACAGGGTTGCCGTTCTGCTGATTCTGGTTTCCCTTCTTTGTTTTCCTTTGGCCTGTTCTTTTTCCTTTTCTACTGTCTTGTTCACTATTTTGTTACTTATCAGTTATCCCATTCAAACTGGACGTGGAAGTTTTCCTGTCCTGGCAGTTGTCTCAGGGGGAATGGTTGTGACAGGTTTAGTTTAGAGCTTGGTCTTAATGTTGTCTAAAGCTTAATTTTTAAATACCCTACACATTATACTCCTAATTAAGAGGTGATAAGCTACAGCATGTGAGTTAAATTCTCATTTGTCAAAGGATGCAAATAATTCACAACCATATCCAATCGGATATTCCCTGGTGTCCAATCTCTCTTCACATGGTAGCATTTTAGCAATGTCTGTGCCTCATAGCTGCAAATGTGATGTCATTGCAAGGGGCGTTTTTCAGACAGCACTCGGCAATAAAAACTGCACCTTCAATTTAATTAGAGTTACATACTCTTATGAATTCTCGGTGTCCCGTGGTGCCTCTTTTTTTTTTTTTTAAAAAAAAAATACTCAAGCAAGCTTTGATCTTTGTAAAGCTATGTTTTGTGTAACTAGGTCAGGTTGATTATTGCAATAATTTCTATTGGTTTTCTTGTAACTAGAATTTATTACTCAGGCGATTGTACCAGTTCGTTCTACAGCCTTCGTATGCCACTAGCTTCATCTGAAATTCTTTATGCAAATAATTATTAATGAATACTAACATATTTGGTTTGGTTTTACATTGATTATTGTCATACTTTTTATGCAACCTATGTTCAATCCATCATGTATGTTCGATCCGTCATGTAGGTTACTACATTTGCTTGCAATTTGGCGAAGCATCGGAAATCTTCAACGCTGGAGTCCAAGGATGTATTGTTACATCTAGGTTTGTACCTGCTACTGCATAAAGATTGTTCTTTAGTTGGTTGTCATAATTTAGAGAAGTGAGATTATCACTTAGGTACTGATGTGAGATGTCTCTGAAAAGATTATATTATTAGGTATAAAAGTTGCGTTGTTCTGGTATTCATTTTTGTTATATTATACATTTATTTTCTTTTTGCTGATTACTATGTTCTTTTCTGATATATAGCGGGATACTTTTTCTTTTAAGGGGTGGGGGTGGGGGTGGGGAGGGGTTTAATTAACCATCCCATATCAGAAGTCCACTGGCCCGACTAACCCAGATTTGCTCTGGGTAGGCCCATGATGGGATAAAGCGCTCCCTACCAAGAAATTTACCATTCAGACTGCCCGAACACGAGACATTTGGTTAAGGGTGGTGGGATCACATCACACCCCTTGGTGGTAGATACTATTCATTTATGAAGAAAACCTTTTTCCTCGGTGGAATTTTTGGTTTCACAAAATTAATCACCATATTCGGATTGACATAATATGGGCCAAAGGTTATTATGGCTGTAGACAAATAGAATACCTTCAGATATGGCTCTGCCAATAGTTGCTGTTCATCCTTGTATCATACAGGGAAGCTTATGGAGCTATCTGTTGAATGACAGTTTCGTCTCGCATTTTCAGTTTGTTTCCAACTTTTATCATATCATCTCCCTCACTTTCATACACATTTTGAGCTTTTCATCTGCTTATGGCACATCCAAATACTACACATAAAGGGCCACACATTAATATTTTATGCCGAAACGTCAAGAATGTGCCAGTATTGGCTGAGGTTAGGAACCTCACTATGGCATGATAGCCAAAAAAGAAGCCAATTGGTTGGCTATTTCCAAGATAGCTCACTTACTTCTTAAGAGGAAACACACTCTTAAAAGAAGCAAATAAATCATTAAGCTTTATATAAAAAGTTATAATTCCAAAGTTTGCTACTTAAGGTTTAATGCCTTCCTATTGGTGACATATAGGAGGTGTCTTACAACAATCAATGTGGGAGTAACATTCACTTAAAGAAAAAAATGAGAAGCTGAGCTGCTGCATCATTAAGTAACAAGCTCCTGTGTCAAAGTAGCTAGCTAAATGTTCAATGAACAGATTAAAGTTTGACTTACCAATTCTCTCTTATTATCAGGAGTAGTTGCAACTTATGCTATACCTGTGAAATCTCCTAAATCTGATTTCAGGAAATTAAACATCTAAATTGTCCCTAATGGTAGAGCAATATGACCATGCATCTGAGAGATACACATTGTACTTGTTGCATAAACAGGCTTTTAAAGTTTTCACCATTTTCATGGTACTAATGTCTTACTTATTTGTACACATCAATATCAGCAAGGACTACTGCTTTTCCATATGCCCTATTTTTTATCGTTCACAGCTGGCTAATTTATGGTCTTCAATATTAGCTAGAATGTTTGCACTGGGCACACATGCATATGTGAACACCTGTAGGCATATTTGGGATAAGTTGCTTACAATTGGTATTCTAAGGAAATAGTTATGTAAACTAAAGTAGTTTTATCATCTATTATGGAATAAAGGAAACTGAGGTATTTGTCTAATCTAAATATGATTTTCTACAGAGAAAAACTGGCATTTGACTATTCCAGGATTTTCAAGTGAGGAGAAGAAACACTATCCAGAACATGTATGTATCTGTCTCTCTTTCTTAGCCTTTTCATGATGGTATATTCCCGGTCTGTATTTGGAGTAATATTCAAAATTATGACTAACATGAATTATGACGATGTGTTTCTAACTTTCTGCAGTCACAAAGTGATCTCCACAAAAAGCGTTTGGATGTGGTGAGTGGAGTCTATGCGATAGTACAACCTGCTATTGATCTTGGTGGATAATGTTCATAATCATAGTTTATTTGAATCAGATACGAACCTTGATGGAGGCCTCACAAACAGAAACAAGTACAAATAGTAGTGCTAAGGAGACCGTCAGACCAGCGCAAGGTGACTCAAATCACATGATTAGACCACCAAGTACAGAACAATTGGTTTCACAGGCTAATGCTTCTCAAATGCTGCACGAGATGACAAGGTTTTGATGACCCTGGAGTTCTTGGTGTATCTCTGTGTTAGCTGTACAGACCTTGATGGTAAGTATCACTACTTCTAAAATGAATTTAACTGAAATTTGCTAGTTTACTGAAGAACCCACTTTAGATGGTTCTGATTTTTCATGCTTTCATCACTATTTGTTTCTATAAGTGGTGCTTCACTAGACCAACATCAGTTGTATGTTGGATATAAATGTGTTATATGTAGTCTGGAGTCCTAAATCATGTCTTAGCTGCTGCAAAAATGATATTGATGCTGCTACCTTTTAGGCTTCCATTGAAAAAATTTCAGTTTTTAACTTGACTACATAGGCAAGACACTTCTACTGTAATTTGGAAAAGAGTTTGTTTTTGGTGCATCTATTTCAGATCAGAAATTGCTTCAACTCTCGACATGCCTCTGGTGAAAGTTAATGGGTTTGAAGTTCTCTACCTCATTTGTTGGTGTAAAGGAAATTTAGTATCATTGCGTACATTTTAGAATGTAGGCCTGAAACTTTACACCACCATGTTTCATCAGAAAACTCCTGACATATAAGAAAGGAAGGCGTGTCTCCAGACCCCAAAACGGTGAAATCACAAAATCAGCTATGTGCGTGCACGCACGCACTCTGCTACTAAGATGCTGTTATACCCATTCATCATGACTTTTTGGTAGCACAAACACACACACTAAGAGGGATCTGGAGACTCACTATATTGGTCCAGCTCGCCACTGTACTAACTCTTTTGTCTCAAGTCATTTTTACCATGGTCTTTGTTTATCGTCATGACTTGGCTTATAATGTCTACATCTATTGAGCTAATGAGGTTCTCCTTGTTGCAGATCAAGAACGATGAAGACAAGTCATATAGATGTAACTTAATGGAAGTTTTTGAGACTTGGGAATCGCAAAGGAAAAAAAAAAAAGCAGAATGAACCACCAATAGTTGAATGGTCTTAGAGACTTGTAAGTATGCAGTTTAGTTGACAGTTACTGACAGACTTGTTTTGTGGAAGAGTAGCACCAGCTTATTCAGCCTGTGAGGATGAACTTAACTCAGATTTGGTTTCTCCACCGCGCTCCCCTGGATGACATGTTTACTAATCCTGTATAGTAATCTCTGATAACCCCTCTTCCTTATATATACAAACAACTAAGGTTGAATCTTTGTTTCCCCTTTATCATAGTCGAAACATTGTCAAAAACAAGTTTGCTATTAGAAATCACAAACAGGATCTTCCTTTTATCTTTTTTCCAGGGCACTTTTCAGATTTCGCTAGGGTAAGTTTGTATATTTATTGTGCAGAGCCCCGAGTTAAATCCGCAAATATATAGGTTCAGAGAAAGGAAGAAAGTGTTTTGAACTTCTTAAACGTGAAACTGAAATTCTGAACTTTCGTGTTAATCAACGAATTCAAGAAAGAACTAGTAGCAAAGTCTCTACATATATATTGAACCGCTCTCTTCAAGAGATAAGAGAACATGTGGAGACTTTGAACAGATTTTTAAGAAGCCTAACATATCTACATTTTGACTAATCTTACAAATATTTAGAGACCAGCGAAAATGGAAAATTCAAGTTTTAGCTATATAAACTGTTTAAGAGCCTGTTTGGGTGAGCTTAAAAGTGGCTTATAAGCTCATTAGTATATGTTTGTTAACTTAAAAAATTTTGAGCTTATAAGCATAAGTGGCTTAAAAGCCACTTAAAATATGCTGCTTGCTACAAACGACCTCAGATAGGAAAATGAGGAGCTCAAAAGACCCATTATATACCAGCGTTTTCAGCAAGAGATTGAACACCGAGAGTTGCTTCACCCTCTAGGCAAAAGGCAGATGTAAATAATATGAGAGAGACAACTTCAGAAAACGAACAGACGTGCTCATGAACACAAAACCAACAAACTTGTCCATGACGAGCTATCTTTTTCTAAATATGTAATTATGATAATTTCTGTCTACATCAAGTGATTATACCCTCTTCTTGTAGGAATATTTCATATAGTTCTCCTCAAGCCAATAAGGCGTCGTTTGTTATAAGAATGGAATATCCCTCTGACCCTTGACAATACCAAGGTTTATCCTGAGATATTCTATCTTATCCCTCATATTTATGGGGGTAACTAACATTGAATTTAGTTTCGGGATAATAATTCCTTATTCCTCCAACTGACCCTTAAGAGTAAATATCGAATATGGGGTAAACTAATATTGAATTTAGTTTCGGGATTATAATTCTTTATTCCTCCAACTGATCATTATTGTGCAGTATTTCCAAAATCCAATTATGTAAAAATGTGGCCGCTTTTAATAACAATTGGGGATGTAGCTCAAATGGTAGAGCGCTTGCTTTGCATGCGAGAGGCACGGGGTTCGATCCCCCGCATCTCCATTACTCATTTTATATCTTTAGTTCCATGCCTAATTTTTTATTTAGGAAACTTGGACGAGTAAACGTTTGGGCACACAATGGCAACCGTTATGGTCCTATGCACCAACATTCCAACCCCAATTCCCAATCTTTTGACAACATATTGAAATTATTTTTTGAAATTGTTTTGCAAAACGGACATATACTTTAGACTCTCTTTTTTCTCCTACAGCTGTAGTTTTTTTTAGAAGACTCATCAGTTATGATGTCGAAGGAGAATCTTTTTTGTTTTGATAAAACAAGGAAAACGTTGGTATAACAATACCACAAAACCACTTCTAATAAAAACTCAAAAAAAATTGCGACAAATTCTTACGAACAACCTTTAAAAAAAAACAGCACTCAAATTGTACAACCTAAATTCGATTTTTAGGTTACAATTGAATTTTGTAAAAGATTACAAGCAATATCGAAATCGCGGCTACCAAATGTAGAGATGAAATAACAAGTAAAAGCAAGAACAAAAACAGTGATTATATTATTTCTTAAAAGAGAAGAGTATAATTGATAGAGCTTTGGGCATATAATTATGAACACCTTTTACAATGGGGAAGGGGGAGTATTTTATAGTAAGACTATGAGCATTTAATAAGCCACATCTCCCATGATTAGACATGGGAGGCCCACGATCTAACGTTCATTTAATGCTTGGTCGTGGGGCAATTACGGTCACAAACGGTCCAATTCGTTTCACTCGAACACTTCACGCTTTATTACTCTTGGACGGTATAGCCCCCAATGTTCATCTTCGAAGGCTTTATTGTGAGACTCTCCATATACCAATCTTGAGTGACTTCGTATCGTGTTGTCATGTGTCCGTGACAAATTCTCACCAATACACAAATGACTATCAAATGATTCATAGAGTCCATTGGTTTGCAGTTCTTTTCTTCCTTACTTTTCCTTTTTGTTTCTTTTGTGGTCCTTAAAAAGGAAAAGAGGTCATAATTTATCATAGTTTTACATTTTATTTAGAAAATTACTTTTATTGTCTATAGATTATTCTTATATTCTTGCTTTTCTTTCACATATTAAAGCATGGCTAAAGAACTTCAAAATGTGTTGGTAGCAAATTATGCAATCGTAATAATCACACTATCAAACAATTTTTTTTTTTAAAAAAAATAGAACGAAAAAACAAAAGGAAAAAGAAAAAAGAAAAAAGAAAAAAACTCCTTAAGCCGGCTTAATTGAATCATGACGCCGGTGACGGATTGAAACCGTAAACTAATCTGACTACTTTTCCCCCCATTCCCAAACCTCCACGTGTCCATTTCCCTTCAGTTCACGGTTTCCCCCTTACCCCCCTATATCCGAACGCCGTCACCCCTACCTCTGTTTTTTCCGTCAAACTGATAAATTTAAAGTAACAAACTCAGTTACTATTAATTCATTAAATTAAATTCAGCCGGTCAACTGAAACCCTAATTTTCTCTCTCTCAAAATTCCTTACAAACTCTCAGATCTCTGCTGCCGTTAAATGGAACACGACGACGAAACTCAGTCTCATGACTCCGAAGGTTCTAGATCTCCCGTTGATTCACCGCGATCTAACGGCAGAATCACAGTTACAGTAGCCGCAGGGCCACCTCATCAAAACACGTTAACTTTAGCTCTACCTATACAACAACAACAACAACACCAGCAGCAGCAACATCAATCGAGATCTATTACTACGTCCGTCGGAGGCAGCGGAGGTAGCGGTGGTGGTGGAGGTGGTAGGGAAGATTGCTGGAGCGAAGGCGCAACGGGTGTGTTGATTGATGCGTGGGGAGAAAGGTATATGGAATTAAGTAGAGGGAATTTGAAACAGAAGCACTGGAAAGAAGTAGCAGATATTGTAAGTAGCCGTGAAGATTACAGAAAAGTACCTAAAACTGATATACAGTGCAAAAATAGGATTGATACTGTTAAAAAGAAGTATAAGTTGGAGAAAGCTAAGATCGGAGCGGGTCAAGGCCAGAGTAAATGGACTTTCTTTGAGAAACTTGATCATTTGATAGGATCTACAGCTAAGATTAATTCAACTATGAGTGCTGGTGTAGGTAGTGCAGGTGTTGGATCGTCGAATTTGTTTTCACAGAAAGTGCCTATGGGGATACCTATGGGAGTTAGATCACTTCCTCAGCTTAGACAACATCAGCAACAGAAGCAGAAGCAGCCGTTGAGGAGAAGGCGACACATGGATTCGGACACGTCTGAGTCTGAATCAGAACCGGATCTTTCACCTGATTCAGCTGATAGCTTACCACCACAAAGTTTTAAGAGGCCGAGGGTTCAGGGGATGCAGGGAGGAGGCATTGGAGAAGGTAGCGGAAAGGGGGGAGGTAGTGGGAGTGGGAAGGGTAATAATTGGGGGAGTTCGTTGAGGGAGTTGACGAAGGCGATTTTAAGATTTGGGGAAGCGTATGAGCAAGCTGAGACCGCGAAGGTGCAACAGATGGTGGAGATGGAAAAGCGGAGGATGGAGTTTACGAAAGAAATGGAGTTGCAGAGAATGCAGTTTTTTATGAATACGCAATTGGAGCTTTCACAGCTGAAGCCGCATAGGAGGGTTGGGAATAGCAACCACCGTAGCAATAGCAACCATCGTAGCAATAACAATGCCAGTGCCGCAAACCACAATAATAATAATAGTGATAGCAGCATTTAAGGAAATTTGTGTCTGATAGAAATTTGTATTTGTAATTTGGTAGTAGTTCTATGCCTGCTAAATTTGGAAGCCAAGTTGTAGAATATATATAGTTCATTAATTGTTAACCGAGGTTTATTCAGATGAACACAGGTTGCAGTGTCCTTTTCTTTTGCAGTGTCCTTTTCTTTTATACCTGGATGACTCAAATTTACTTGAACCTAGAAAGCAAAGCAATGCAAGTTGAATAGAATTAACATAATCATTCAACTTTTACAATAGCTAGATTGTTTATGGAGTTGCTGTTATTTGAAGACTTAACTGGTCTCATACAGCAGCAATCTTGTTGCTGCATGGTGTTACCAATAGCTTTTTGGTGTTCTTCCTTTTATTTTCTCTACCATGGTGTTTGTTTCTATAGTGTAAAGTCAATGCAGCCATTAAGGGGAAGCTAGTCCAGTTCTGGTCAAGTTCATTGATCAGCAATAGGATCTATCCTGTTTCGAAGTTTTTAAAGCCTCATTTGGTAAGCATATTCCTTACATTTGTAAGCTCTCTATGTAGTGACTGAACCCATCAACACCCTTCCATGGTGCGACAGACAGCATCTGTTGATACCGCCAGATTGGGAAGAATTTCTCATTGCAGTCTCAATTGTTCCACAGTGTAATTGTTGAGGTCTTCTGTCTTGCTTTCCACATGGTTATTTGGCTGTCGTTTTGGACGCACAAGTGTAGACTGTGGCTAGCAAGCAGGAAGGTGAACGAGAGCTGGAGAAAGAACATTTTAAGTAGTACCTTTCTTGTTTTTACTTCACGACACAATTAACTTTTGCTAGCATAATAGGAAGTTGGAAGCAACCGCCAACCAGCAGATAAGTCTTACCAGCTATCAAGAGGAAGCCCACACTCAAATTAGTTGGAACAACAATTAGTTTAGTCCATGTTCTTGAGAATGCCAGTAGAGTGGCAGCGTTGATTAATTGCGCACAAGACAAAAAAAATAGATCAGCTAGCTGTGCATGCTCATAGGAAACTTCTGATAGATCACTGGCTACTGCACCAAAGGTCAAAAAATTCAGTTGTGGTACAGATCAATGCTTTGTGATCTAGTAATGGGGGAACATGGACACGAAGTATAATGTATACTAAACGAGAGCTCTAAGTTCGCAAGGGCTTTAGATGGATTAATGAATACTTCAACACAATCGTTGTATTATCTTATGTCAGATTTTATGCGGAATTAGTTACTCCAGTATCATACTACCATTAACCAAATGACCACTTAGTTTTGCCATGCCGCACTGCTACGAAGGAGAAGTTGCACAAATTGTGTCATTTTGGTTATGGATACTAAATCAGGGAAATTGTGTAAAGGTGCTTGAGTTTTTTCTTTTAATTGTATAGATTAATAACCCTTGCAATAAAAGTTGAAGTGTTGTAGAAGGTCAATAATCTATACTAAAGCACAACAATGTAAAGTGATATTCAACATAACATCATTTTCCCCTTTCTCAATTTCCTTAGCAGCCACCCCCCTCTCCCAAAAGCCGTCCAAATACACACACCACCACCGCTCCTCCGCTATTTATGACAGTCCCGCAGTTAATCCTTGATTATATGTGGGTTTGCTCAGAATTAAAAGTTGATTAGTATAAATAGTTTTATAACTGAATATTGAATCTATTCGAGTCGCAAAGCGTTTGGAGAGGAGTAGTGGCTTTGGGGGTCAAGCCTTACATTTATATATATACATATACCTATTTTCGAAAATCAAGTTTTCTGGATTGTGTGGCATCATTACTGCATGTTATTTTCTTATAAAAATTCTACTATTATTTTTCAACTATATGTGCTTGCATTCTTACTTAGCATAAATATTTTTTTACTTATAATATTATTACTAAGTATTTTCAACGCGATCCTACAGCAATATAGCCATATGGACATTGGTATTTGACAATAAATATCAAAATATCGTCAAAAACGGCTAACATCTTTAACAATTTTTGCAATGGTTGTTTTGATGTTCCTGTGTAGAAAAATTTATGAGTTTCTTGCAAATATGTTGCAGTGTACTAACAAGCTTCATAGTCTTGGAAGGAACATGAGATTTCTTTTTTGCATTGAATAGTTGTTCCAAAAGTTGTTGGGTATGCAGAAGCATCGCTTTGGTTATTGAAATTTCTGAACCACAAGGTTTTAACAACTGTGACATTCAACAGACCTCTAATGCAACAAAACTTCAATGTACCTCAACCGCTATAGTTACCAGGGATTATATACATGGTATTAATATGGGAAGAAATATGCCGATGCACCTAGCTCGCTGACCAAATGAAGATTGTCGTATTTTCAGAAGTATTATAACAAATTCATTGAACATATGACTTTCTTGTGTCTCAAGATATTATAGTTACATTATTTCTTAAGCACGTCGTGTTGTAAACCTTTTGATACAAGCATTACAAAATAGGGTTCAAGCAGATTTTGTAATCAAAGTATTATGCTGAAAGTATATCTGATGCTACAATTTGATTGATCCATTGTTTTGTATAGAATGCTCAAAGGCATAAGAGTTTGTTCTCGAAAAAAAAAAGTGATATTCAACATCGCTTACCATTTTAAATAGACATATCGTCGTGGACTCTATGTAATCTTTTCACATTTGAAGTTATTCATTTTTTTTAAAAAAATTTCTATCTCAGAGTTGTTTCTTTCAGAGATAGACATTTAGCCTATATTAGAAAGTCTCAAAATGGTGGTCGTTGTATATATATTTTCTTACAACGTTAGCATTTTAGACATATAAAGTAGGCAGTGTGCATGTCTAATTTAGGCTGCATTACAAAACAAAAGGCACAAAGGACGTCAAAGTTGCTTGAAACATTAAAAAATAAACTTATACAGATAATTTAAAGTATATTATTCTGAATTAATTACTACTCCTATAATTGAAAATTGAAACCCAAGGTGACTTTCATTAGGATCAATGAAAACGCTATTGCTTCCAATCCATGGAATTAATTAACAAATGTTGCTCCCAAACGCACACGCAAGTATACGCGGTCGCCAAGTAATAAAGTGACTAAGTCGAGTGTCGATCCCACGAGGACTGTGCAAACTAATACTTCGTAAACAATTTCTATCAAACTATCAAAGGGGTCTTGTTCTTAATTGGTGAGAGTTTATGTAACCAAAAAGCAGTAATTAAAGTGCCAGATGTGTAGTCAAGCAATGGTGCAAACTTTGGGTGTTATCAATATTAAGAGGACGGTCCAGGGTCAGAGTTACGAACAATCCAGTTGATGTATTCAATTGATTCCACTTCTTAAATCCCGGGTTACTAACTGACAGAGTAATTGTAATTATGAAAACCTTTCAGTTGTTCACAATCTATGCAAGCTACTTCAATCCCTATATGTCTATGGGTTAAATCACATGCACGCATTAACGATCTCTGTAATGAGTTAAACTAGGCAAGCAAGTATATGTCTATCCTACTCGCGAATTGGTTCCCCGATGCCCGGGTTCACAAACTAGTCCTATTCTTTCTTATTACGTAATTAGATTCTCTCTTTCGAGTTCAACCCAAAAACCATAGATGATGCATAATTATCGAGCTCTAACAATTATACAAGTGAAATCAAGAAAGAATAAGTAACCCGTTATGGGATTCAATCAATGGGAATCAATCTTCAACAATCAACATTCATTTAAACTCTAACCCTAGAACGTAAGGAAATTAGCCACGCATACTCATAATCACAAGGCAAAGATTTGATGTAATAATGAATTAATTGATGAAATAGATGAAAGATTAAGAATCACCCTTGTTCAATGGAGTATGTAGCTCTCAATATTGCCCAAAGTCAAGAACTCTTTACAAAAACTAAGTCATAAAATATTTATAATGTTTCCAAACCCTTAGTAATAAGTTAGACCCGATACTAGGAGGAATAGGGGGTAAAATCGCGCATAAGGGGCGCTATAGCGGGCGCCCCGCGCCCCGAAAAGCGTGCACAAGACCAGAGGACGCATCCAGGCTTCGTGCCTTAGGCCTGCGATGCGCCATGCAGCGCGCCAGCCTCCTCACGCCATAGGCTGCGCGGCGCGGAGGCTGCAGCGCTAGGCTAAAACTTGTTCTTTTCCGCTCCAAAACTCGGCTCGTGTCGTGCCTATGTGTGCTCAATCCAACCTTCAAACATCCTTCAACCAATGCATGCTCAATCAAGCTCCAAAACGCTCCAAACGTATCGCGTAACGACCTACACACGAACAACACAACATAAGCGCAAAACCACATTCACAAGCTACCAAACAAATGCAAAACAAGCTCAAATGTGCGGAAATATTAAGGAAAAGTAGGCATAAAATGCCGAACATCACCACCCCACACTTGAACCTTTGCTCGCCCTCGAGCAAGTCACAACTAACTCCCCCACCTAGGTAAAACAGGTCTGCCTATGACTATGGTTGATACCGACCATTGAACCAATGCGCACACGACTACCATGGATCCACAACATGCCAATAATTTACCAAAACCAAAAATATGAGAACAACCACCCCAAAATAGCTCAACTGCACAAACTCAACTCAATGCAGCCATGCTCCCACAAAATTACACCTATCTACTCAATCAAAAGCCATCAACTTTACCTACTTCATGCAAACCACGTGCCCTCACCAATATGAAAGAGAGTGCCCCCCCAAAAGATCACACACAAAAGCAAGTATCATGAATGGAACGGGGGCAATAACAATGAATTCTCTCACTCTCATGAAAGGCTCACATGTCACACACAACGTACCATAGGCTTGCCCGTAGTGTAGGACTCCACTAATGTAGGCTCACTCCAATCGGGATTAACTAGGACTTTAGAAAGGTCGTAATGTAGGCTAAGGTGCGGGTAGGACATATATGGGTAATAGTGACTACCTCCCTAAGCACTTTTAATACATCACATTTAAGTTCAAGCACAAGTCTCAACAAACCCCCCAATCACAAGTATCACACATACACCTTCTCAATAAGTAGCATATTTTCTTTTTCAATCACACACTAGCAAGGATGGGATATCTTTCTTTTTTTTTTTTTTTTCTTTCACAACTTTTTTCCTCAATTTCAACTTTGCTATTTTTTCTTTTCTTTTTCAATTCACCTTTTTTTTCAATTTCATCAACTTCCAACCTTGCCAATGTTTTTCTTCTACTACTTCACAATTTTTACAAATATTCCCCTTTCATTAGTTCCACTCACAAGTCTCCCAACATCCAACCACAACTCCAATCATCTACACAATATCACTAAAAGTGCTTAAGGAGTAAGGGCCAAAAGAGTCAATTAAGAATAAATGGGTAGGCTCGGGGTGTGGGTGCCAACAAAAAGGGTCAATTCAAATCACAACAACAATTTTCCAAGGTATATATGTAAGGGTAGGCTAACAAAAGAAGGCCTTGTATCATTTTCCGACTAGAGCAAACCTAGGATTTCGCTTTGCACACACACGGGGCAAGTTCTAGACATTAATATGCAACACGGAGCAACAAAAATATGCCTCACAACACACATTGCACATGGTTCACACAAAAAGGCTCCATCAACAACTCTCAACTAAGCTTCTAGAATGCAACTTGTGGAAATTTAAGCACTCATGCACAAAAGTTAGCAATCAAATCAAGCAAGTGGACTCAAGCATCTCAAGGGGGTTGTTCCATTTTTTCCTTCACTAGGCCTGCATCAAATTAAAACCAAGGACACCACAAATAGCACATGCAATCAAGTCCAAGTCCACCGGTATCAAACAAATCAAAGGCACCTAGCATTCCACCTAGTTCCTTAGCCTAGGGTCATCTAAAACTAACTATCCTAATCCTAAAAATGAAAAACTACCCGGTTCAAAGGTCACCCCGTGGAAAAGAACCGCGGCCATAAGAAAAACCACGGGGCGGATGACATGTACCACTAATAAAACTAAAAGGAAAATCTTTTTGGACTTTTTCATTGGTTTTCTAATTTTTTTTTTTTTCAATTTTCATATATTAAAGCAAGAAATAAATCAAAACAAAGTCAAGTGACAAAATAAAAATCCTAAGGTACATGCATCCTAAACCTCAAAAATAACAACTAGATAAAGGGCAGTACCCCACCCCACACTTAAACTAAGCAATGTCCCAGTGCGACAAAGAAGTAAGTGCAAAAGTAAGAGTACAAGAAAACTGCCCTGAAAGCTGGATGGTGCACAGGAGTGCGGACCTAGGCCTCCGCCTCATGATCAGTCTCATACTCGCTGTCCGGATCATTGGCCACCACATCTGAATCAGTGTTCTCATCCTCCCGCGGATCCAGCGTTCCAGCCTCAACCTCGCCCAGAAGGACCTTCGAGGTCTCCGTCAGTGGGACCTTGCGGTCAATAGGAGTCATATCAACGCCCGACCGACGGGCCATAGCCTCCATCATCAAGTACTGACGCGCGGCCAAGTTGGCACTTGTCTCCCGCCAATCTTCCGCCGTCAGCTTTACCGGTGCTGTGGTGATCACCCCCTTGACCGCAGCAATGTCAAAAGGCCTCCCGAAATCAAGGACAATGCGATCCCCAACCTCATCTGCGGGGACGCCCGCCTGCTCTAAGTACCGGGTCAAGAGGTTCCCAAAATACAACCTACTACAATGTTTTTCTAGCCTTTCCGCTTTCATCACCCTCAACATGTAGTAGCCAATGTTCACCGGCCTCCCGGTCATGAAAAAGTACACCATGCACGCCCGAGTCTTAGTGACCTCGGAGTAGTGGGAACATGGTAGAATTCGTGCATTGATGAACCTCATCCATACTCGCGCTGGCTTGAGAAACTGGGAGAAGTGCATATACTTATGTCGCCCAGACGCTCCTCGCTCCCACTTATGCGTGGAGCCCTCACCACACAAAGTCTCCCTCAAGGCCGTGTAATCCGGATTCTTGATGTAATTCCTCAACTCATCATAATCGGGGTCAGCTACCCCCAAGAAGGCATTCAATGCCGATGCATCTAATTTCACCTTCACTCCCCTCACCGTCACCATGTCATCATCTCTCCACGCCTCATCGGGCTCCCAGTTAGCATAAAATTCTTGGACCATGTCCAAGTTGGCGGGCCCCGGACTCTCAAACACTGAGTCCCACTTGAGGGCCATGATCTGCTCGGCCACCTCTCTAAACTTTTGCATCACCGGCCTTTTATCAATGGCTTGCTCGGGTATGTACCCCGCAAGCCTCACATTTTTGTACCATGTTTGGCACTCCCCCTTCTTCACACTAGAGAGGCCATACCGGGTCTTGCCACCGGGACGTGGTATCGGCACCGCGTCCTTTGGAATTTTTGCCTTGGCCTTGGGCTTGGCCGGTGCCTTGCCCTTTTGAGTCGTGGAAGAAGGCCCGGCTTGAGTGGATGCTCTCCTTGGACCCGCAGTGGATGAGGAACTAGCCTTATGCTTGGTAGCAACCATGGTACCTATACAACACAAAGATCAATGTGAGAAGTCTAGCTAAGTACCAAAAATACAATTCAAGCTCAAGGGACCACCCCACACTTATCACACACTCAATGTGTCAATCACTTAGCTCAATGACACGAGCAACCCCACACTTGAACAAAACTAGCTTTGACAAAATATGCCACGTTTTGAATTTTTAAAATCAAGCTAGTGTGGGTGCATCATGATCCATTCTAGTGTGTATGCATCAACTAATGTTCATAGTAAGCCTAAGGAATGCATTGCTACTCAAGAATTCACAATGTCATTGCTATTTCATCTTTGAGGCTTTTTCACAAACACCTAGTGTGCACAACTTTGAACTAGCAATTTCAATGGATTTGGCAATGTATCAACCCTCCCAAATTGTTGGGAGATCTCTTTTTACAAGTCACAAGTTCTATACTAAGCATCATAGACAATTAAGCACATCAAGATTGAATTTTTATGCAAAAGCTTGTAACTAGCTAAGAGAATCTCCCATAAGCAAGAATGAATTGCAACTTACATGTTATTGAGAAGGAAGAGTAGTAATGTACTTACTTGATGGTGTTAGACGTGATTGCACAAGATTTGGGATGATTCCAATTGTTGCAAGTGAATTAGTGTGTGTGTAGAGAGTGTTTGTGGTGAAAGTAAGGAAGAAAAAGTGTAAGAAATCGGGGTTATAGGGGTTGGGGGGTTTAAAGAATTTCGGGTCAAACCCGTTGACCCGTTTAACCCACGAATTTTTGGCCTTGCGCGTTATGCTCCGCGCCGCAGCCTCACAGCGTGCACAAATTTGCAAGTTCTGCCAAGCCTCGCGCGGTGGGAGGCGCGGGGCGCTCCCAACCGCGCTTGGCTACTTTGCCTCAGCATTTTTCTCGCGCTTTGGGAGGCGCGGGGCGCTCCCAAACGCGCCCGAGCACATTTTTTCGCACCGTTTTTCGATTCTAAGTACAACCCAAGCGTGGGACATGTCTCGAGACGTCCCATACCCCTCAATGCATTCATTTCACCTTGTTTAGCTCACCCGAATCCTGCAAAAACGACACACAAAAACAATAAAAACGTGACACTATAAAATGAAAAAAAATCCTAACTATTACAAGTACAAACTCGGGTTGCCTCCCGAGAAGCGCCTTATTTAACGTCGTGGCACGACGGGTATAAATCAAGGGTCTCTCAACGTAATTGAAGTGCGGTGGTTCACCGCACCTCCCCAATAATGTTTCACCCGTTGACCATTAACCAAAAATGTGTTTCCCGAATCCTGGGCTCTCAATTCAACCGCTCCATGTGCGGTAACACGAACCACTTCAAAAGGCCCAGACCATCTCGACTTCAACTTGCCCGGGAATAATTTCAACCTCGAGTTGAACAATAATACAAGCTGCCCGGGCTCAAAAGAACGACGCTCAATGTGCTTATCATGCCACTTCTTTGTCCGTTCCTTATACAATTTCGCATTCTCATACGCATGGAAACGGAACTCTTCAAGTTCATGCAATTGGAGCATCCTCTTCTCACCCGCTAAAGCCATATCAAGATTGAGCTTTTGAATTGCCCAATACGCCTTATGCTCTAATTCAACCGGCAAGTGACAAGCCTTACCATAAACAAGCCTATATGGAGAGGTTCCAATAGGTGTTTTGAAAGCAGTTCGGTAGGCCCAGAGAGCATCATCTAGCTTCATAGCCCAATCCTTCCTCGAGGCATTCACAGTCTTCTCAAGGATTTGCTTGATCTCTCTATTAGACACTTCCACTTGGCCACTAGTTTGGGGATGATAAGCAGTAGCCACCTTGTGGCGAACCCCATACTTAGCCAATAACTTATTGAACAACCGGTTGCAAAAATGCGTACCTTCATCACTAATGATAGCCCGCGGTGTCCCAAAACGAGTGAAAATATTCTTCTTCACGAACTTCACCACCACACTCGCATCATTTGTAGGAAGTGCAATAGCCTCCACCTATTTAGATACATAATCAACTGCTACAAGGATATATTTATTGCCCATAGAAGGTGGGAATGGACCCATAAAATCAATACCCCAACAATCAAACAGCTCAATCTCCAAGATATTGTTCAAAGGCATCTCGTGACGCCTAGTAATGGTACCCGTTCTTTGGCAACGATCACATTGCTTCACTAGTGCATGAGCATCTTTAAATAAAGTAGGCCAAAAGAAACCAGATTGAAGTACCTTCGCAGCTGTTCGATCTCTACCAAGGTGGCCACCATAAGGAGAGGAATGGCAGCTTTGTAGAATCGGCTCTACTTCTTCCCTTGGAACACATCTCCTAGCTAGTTGATCAACACCTATCTTGTACAAATAGGGCTCATCCCACACATAAAACCTGCTCTCATGAAGGAGTTTACGCTTTTGCTCGGCAGTTGCCCCAGGAGGATACACATCACTCACAAGAAAATTTACCATGTCAGCATACCATGGTTCTTCAACTTTATCAAGAGCAAAAAGTTGCTCATCAGGAAACACCTCTTTAATCTCAGGCCCCTCATCTACATGATCTATATTCTCCAGCCTTGACAAATGATCAGCAACTTGATTCTCAGTCCCCTTTCGATCTCGAATTTCAACATCAAACTCTTGCAATAGGAGAACCCATCTAATGAGTCTAGGCTTGGAGTCCTTCTTTTCAAACAAATACCGGATTGCGGCATGATCAGTGTAGACAACAACACGAGTGCCAACCAAATAAGATCTAAATTTATCAAAAGCATAAACCACGGCTAGCAACTCCTTCTCAGTGGTAGTATAATTGGACTGGGCTGCATCAAGCGTCTTGCTTGCATAATAGATGGAGTGAAAAATTCTTCCAATTCTTTGGCCTAGAACAGCCCCAATAGCATTATCACTCGCATCACACATCAATTCAAATGGCAAAGACCAGTCAGGAGCAATGATGATTGGTGCGGTCACCAACCTTTTCTTCAACTCTTCAAATGCCTTGAGACAAGCATTATCAAACACAAATTTCACATCCTTCTCCAACAATTTGCACAAGGGAGTGGAAATTTTGGAGAAGTCCTTTATGAAGCGCCTATAGAACCCTGCATGTCCCAAGAAACTACGCACCCCCTTAACAGAGATAGGTGGTGGTAATTTCTCAATAGCCTCTATCTTCGCCTTGTCAACCTCAATCCCTTGCTTTGACACCTTGTGCCCAAGTACTATGCCTTCTTGAACCATAAAGTGACATTTTTCCCAATTCAGCACCAGATTTGTTTCTTCACAACGGCTCAGCACAGCATCAAGATTCTTCAAGCATTCATCAAAAGAGTCACCAACCACTGAGAAATCATCCATAAACACCTCCACAAATTTTTCCACCATATCAGTGAAAATAGCCATCATGCACCGCTGAAAAGTCCCCGGGGCATTGCATAACCCAAATGGCATCCTCCTAAATGCATAGGTGCCATATGGACAAGTAAAAGTGGTCTTCTCTTGGTCTTCCGGGGCTATCACAATTTGATTGTAGCCCGAATAACCATCCAAGAACCAATAATACTCATGGCCTGCAAGTCTATCCAACATCTGATCAATAAAAGGGAGTGGGAAGTGATCTTTCCTGGTGGCTTTGTTCAGCTTCCTATAATCAATGCAAATTCGCCACCCAGTAACTGTTCTTGTAGGAATCAACTCATTGTTCTCATTCTTCACCACTGTCATACCCCCCTTTTTAGGAACACATTGCACTGGACTCACCCACTTGCTGTCAGAGATGGGAAAAATAATGCCAGCATCCAGCCACTTGATAACTTCTTTCTTCACCACCTCCTTCATGATTGGATTTAGCCTCCTCTGCTGCTCTATGGATGGCTTATGATCTTCCTCCAAGAGAATTTTATGCATGCAGAAAGAAGGACTAATCCCTCTAATATCAGCAATAATCCAGCCAATAGCTCTCTTGCGCTCTCGCAATACCCGCAATACCTTCTCAACCTGCACATCAGACAACAAAGAAGAAAGGATCACGGGCAAAGTATTACCTTCACCCAAATAAGCATAACGTAAATGTGCGGGTAAAGGCTTGAGCTCAAGATTAGGAGCTTTCTCAATAGACGGTTTAGCAGGAGCTAAGGTCAACGGTCTATCAAGCTCCTCAAATTTCTTCCACCCTGGGATGAATCTACTCTGCATATTAAGATCCTCCACATATTCTTCAGTATCTTCATCCTTCAGGATATCATCATCATCACATAAGAGTGCCCTTTCTAAAGAATCAACATTAGAAGCCAAGAATGACCTCTCATCAGCAGTCAACTCATCATCTATCACTTTTACCATGGACAACTCTTCATAATGAGAAGGAAGCTGGGTAGCTCTGAACACATTAAACACGGCTTCTTCCCCATTTACCTTCATAATCATCTTACCAGCTCTGACTCTAATAACAGCATCAGCAGTAGCCAAAAATCCTCTTCCCAAGATGAGAGGAACCTCAGGATCAGCTTCATAATCAAGAATAATAAAATCAACGGGTAATATGAACTGACCCACTTGTACAAGCACATCCTCAATAATCCCCTCGGGGCATGTCAAAGATCTATCAGCCAACTGTAGAGTCACAGTAGTGGGTCGTGGCTCACCCAGGCCTAGCTTCCTAAAAACTGAAGAAGGCATCAAATTCACACTAGCACCCAAATCACATAAAGCACGACCAACCTCATGTTCCCCAATTTTCAAAGGGATGGTAAAACTGCCAGGGTCCTTCAATTTCTGCGGAAGCTTGCTTCTAACTCTGGAACTGCACTCCTCAGTAAGTGCAACTGTCTCAAACTCAGTCAATCTTCTCTTGTTATCAACAATATCCTTGATGTATTTAGCATATTTGGGAACATCCCGCAAAAGCTCCACCAAAGGAATATTTACCTGAATTTGACTCAATATCTCCAAAAATTTCTTGCATGCTGCATCAACTTTCTGCTTCTGAAGTCTCTACGTGAAAGGTGGTGGTGGTCTCACAATAGCAGACTCGGGCTGCTTTTCAGTTACTTTTTCTGCTTCTTTCTCCACCTCCCTTTCAGCATTTGGCTCTAACTCACCAGCAGGCTTCTTTGGCTTTGGGGGAACTTCTTCCAAAGCTCTTCCATTCCTCAAAGTAACTGCTTGCACAAATTCTCTAGGATTCCTCTCTGTATCACTCGGTAAAGCACCCCGAGGTCTATTATTTTGTGCTTCAGCTAGCTGCCCCATTTGCCTCTCAAGATCTTTCTGCGCATTGCTCAAATCTTTAATTGTCTGTGCCTGCGAAGCTGAATCATCCATGAGCTTTTGCTGCCCTGCAAGAATTTTCTTAAGCATATCCTCAACTGAACTAGACTGCTGCGGCTGACTCTGCGACTGTGACCCCTGCTGTGGTGCATTTTGGGATCTCTCATTGCCTTGAGGCTGCTCACGACTATCCCTCCAAGAAAAATTTGGGTGACTACGCCAACCCGTGTTATAGCTGTTACCATATTGATTGCGATTCTGACCCTGTGATCTGTTCTGATTACCCACATAGTATACTGACTCTGGATTAGAGGGGCAGACGTCAGTAGCATGATCATCTCCACAAACCTCACAAAATGTCTGAATTTGTTGCACTGGAGCTGCTGGTTGTTGAGTCTGCGATAAAGTTAGCTTGCTGATTTGATTGGAAATAGCATCCATTTTCGCCCTTAGCTCTGAAACTGCATCCAATTGAAGTACCCCAGCAGACTTCTGCGTAATAGCTCTACCAACACCCTGCCAATCAGGATTGCTCTGCGAAAACTTGTCAAGTAACTCATAAATTTGATCAAAGTTTAAAGCCAGTACTTGACCTCCAGCAGCAGCATCTACCACAATCTTCGTGTGTGCATTCAACCCCTCCACAAAAGTGTGTGCAATAACCTCATTGGATTGGTTGTGGTGTGGACAATCCCTCAATAGAGCCTTAAATCTCTCCCAGGCTGAGTACAAAGATTCTCCGTCTAACTGTCTGAATGACATGATTTCACTCCTCAGCCGGGCCGTCTTAGCAGACGGATAAAACTTAGCCAAGAATTTCTTAGCCAAATCCTCCCAAGTAGTGATAGACCCAGGCTTCTCAGCCTTTAACCACTTCCTTGCTGTCCCTATCAATGAAAATGGGAACAAAGTCAAACGAACATAATCAGTAGGCACACCCGTTGGTGTATAAGTATCACTGATCTCCAGAAAGTTTTGAATGTGTTGCTGTGGATCCTCATGAAGTAATCCAGCATATTGCCCCGTCACATGCAGCAACTGAATCATGCCGGGCTTGATCTCAAAGTGTCCAGTAATAGCAGGCTTCACAATACTAGACTCCACCCCCTTCAGACTAGGGAGTGCCACATCTCGCACTGCTATTGCTTGTTCTTCTGCCATTTCAATAGGTAAAGAAGCAGGTACGATTGCTAGTGCTTCTCGATCTCTTGCTTCCTGTCTTAACCTTCTCAAGGTTCTTTCAGGCTCGGGATCAAAAGGTGCGAGTGGTTCGTCCTTCTTATTCCTTTGCATGCAAAAACCTGTAGCCTGAAATAGCACAAGACACTCAACAAAAAATTAAACCTGAATAGAAATTAAGTAATCGCTCAAAAAGAAATTAGTCTGTAATAGTCCCCGGCAACGGCGCCAAAAACTTGTTGCTCCCAAACGCACACGCAAGTATACGCGGTCGCCAAGTAATAAAGTGACTAAGTCGAGTGTCGATCCCACGAGGACTGTGCAAACTAATACTTCGTAAACAATTTCTATCAAACTATCCAGGGGTCTTGTTCTTAATTGGTGAGAGTTTATGTAACCAAAAAGCAGTAATTAAAGTGCCAGATGTGTAGTCAAGCAATGGTGCAAACTTTGGGTGTTATCAATATTAAGAGGACGGTCCAGGGTCAGAGTTACGAACAATCCAGTTGATGTATTCAATTGATTCCACTTCTTAAATCCCGGGTTACTAACTGACAGAGTAATTGTAATTATGAAAACCTTTCAGTTGTTCACAATCTATGCAAGCTACTTCAATCCCTATATGTCTATGGGTTAAATCACATGCACGCATTAACGATCTCTGTAATGAGTTAAACTAGGCAAGCAAGTATATGTCTATCCTACTCGCGAATTGGTTCCCCGATGCCCGGGTTCACAAACTAGTCCTATTCTTTCTTATTACGTAATTAGATTCTCTCTTTCGAGTTCAACCCAAAAACCATAGATGATGCATAATTATCGAGCTCTAACAATTATACAAGTGAAATCAAGAAAGAATAAGTAACCCGTTATGGGATTCAATCAATGGGAATCAATCTTCAACAATCAACTTTCATTTAAACTCTAACCCTAGAACGTAAGGAAATTAGCCACGCATACTCATAATCACAAGGCAAAGATTTGATGTAATAATGAATTAATTGATGAAATAGATGAAAGATTAAGAATCACCCTTGTTCAATGGAGTATGTAGCTCTCAATATTGCCCAAAGTCAAGAACTCTTTACAAAAACTAAGTCATAAAATATTTATAATGTTTCCAAACCCTTAGTAATAAGTTAGACCCGATACTAGGAGGAATAGGGGGTAAAATCGCGCATAAGGGGCGCTATAGCGGGCGCCCCGCGCCCCGAAAAGCGTGCACAAGACCAGAGGACGCATCCAGGCTTCGTGCCTTAGGCCTGCGACGCGCCATGCAGCGCGCCAGCCTCCTCACGCCATAGGCTGCGCGGCGCGGAGGCTGCAGCGCTAGGCTAAAACTTGCTCTTTTCCGCTCCAAAACTCGGCTCGTGTCGTGCCTATGTGTGCTCAATCCAACCTTCAAACATCCTTCAACCAATGCATGCTCAATCAAGCTCCAAAACGCTCCAAACGTATCGCGTAACGACCTACACACGAACAACACAACATAAGCGCAAAACCACATTCACAAGCTACCAAACAAATGCAAAACAAGCTCAAATGTGCGGAAATATTAAGGAAAAGTAGGCATAAAATGCCGAACATCAACAAACAACAAACAGACGTGGATTCAAAATGTCGCAAATATCAGTAGGTTAATCGCAAATATAAGGCAAGAATTAGTCTTGAAAAAACAATGATATGTTCTACATATATGGTTTTAACAACTTAGTTTAGAATTGTACCGCCATCTAATCAAAAGTTTCATGAGCCTTGTGGATTGAGAAATTTCTAGTAGGGAGTGTTTCCACTTTTAATGGATCAAATGCGATACGAATCATAATTAGTCGAGTCAGTGGATTTCGAATACCATATAATCAAATAAAAATAAAAAGTGTTTATAGTTGTCTTCAATCGAGTAAAACGTGGGAAGATTATTGATCAATAGTCAGAGGAAACGCCAAACTGATGAACTTTAAATTCAAAGAAGATGACGGTGTGGTACTACCTTTTTCCACAATTGGGCCATAGACATGGAACACAAGCCCGTCATCACGCAGCTAGAGTACCTCTAATTTGGTAGTTTTACACATGAGAATGGCACAGAAAGGGACCATACTTCTTTTAATTGGGGAATAATTTTAGGCAAGCTTCCTTAATTAATGGCTTGAATTCATTTTATTTATTTGTTGAATTTTTTTACACTCTATACCCATAAAATTTAAAGTATTTACAAGCCATACCTATTACAAATTATACTACCCATAAAACTAAAAGTATTTACCCAACCTACCCATTTATTATTGTATACCTTTGTTATGTCTTATAGGTGTATACCTTTAAAGTATACAGCATAAATTATGGTATACAAGTTTGGAGGGACATTTATTACTGTATACCTTTGTTATGCTTTATAGGTATATATCTTTATGGTATACTGCATAAACTATGGTATACAAGTCTAGGTGGGTAGAGTGGGTAAATAATTTAGTGGGTAGGTTCGGTAATATTTGAAAGTAGTGGGTAGTGGCTGTAATTATTTTAGGTTTTGTGGGTATTTTTGTAAGTGAGAACTTAGAACGTAGGCGTAAAAATTTCGCCCAGCGGCCACTTTTAATACTGGTATTTAGTTTGAGGCCACTATTTTTTTTTGTCTTACACTAGAGGCCACTTTTGAGTCTTTACTAAATAAGCATTGACTTAAGTTTTGACTGAAGTTCTGTCCACAGGGCCCTGGACTGAAGTTCTATCTTTAAGGACTGAAATTCAGTCAACATGGCCCTGGACTGAAGTTCTATCTTTAAGGAGTGAACTTCAATCCATATGGTCCTGGACTGAAGTTCTATCTTTATGGACTGAACTTCAATCCAGGACCCTGGACTGAAGTTCTATCTTTTAAGCGAAAGTGGCCACAAACTAAATATTTTGGTATTAGTGACTTGTGTCCAAAGACTAGTGGCAAAAGTGGTCTTTCGTGCATGATTGAATGTGTTTTTAGAAATGTACCTAATAAGTACAAAGATTTAACTCCATTGAAAACATTTTGTAGGTGGTCACTAGTCAGAACGAATACAAATTAAAAGTGAAATCTCATAAACATTGCCGGGAACAAATTCAAGTGCGAATCTAACATGGCTCTAACATGGTTGTTGGTTGTTAATGACTTAATAGGAGTAACGTTAAATAAGGTCATTATAGTTCGTGGATTAAGGTAATGAGAAGAACATGATCTTTAATTAATAGTCAAAGAAAGAACATTTACTTTGGCCTGTATGTCAGAGAACTCTAGAAACAGATACTACAATATTTGTTGATACTATACAACTATGAAGCATATCATTGCACATGTTTGTCTGTTGTGCATTTTTTTTTTATCTTAATAGAATATCATGGATATATGGTTACCACCTAATGCATACACGATCAGGTGATTTAATAAAGCCTGATTTATATTCTATAGTTATGCTTGAACTCTGATAGTAAATCAATTTAACAATAATGCAACTTATTATGCTCCTAAATGTTTGTGGTTAATGATTGTATTTACTGTTGGCAATTTAATTACTTAGTAAAGAACTTTTCCTTTGCTTTAAATTTCAACTAGTAGTAAGAAGAGCACAATTTTAATTCTAGTATAGACAAAAGCTTGATACTTAAGTAGAGAGGAGCTTGAGGCGAGCTCCTTATTTACTACTACTACTACTATTGAATCATGTACTGACCTCATGTATTTCTCAATTTTTAAAATAAGTTTATAATTCACTTGCATCTCAATCATCAATGACTATGTGAGTTTTATATATGACATCTCATTTAGTTCTATATGTTTCTTTAAGTATATTCTACACCCGTAACTAGAGGTATCAACTTCGAATAATGGAATGATGAAATCTTTGTAAATTAGCACTTATCCCTTATCGACACGAATGTGAATTAGTCACACTAGTGAATTCTGGATACCAAATGATTTTAAAAAAATAATTTTAAAGCTAAAAAGAATAGCCTATGTGTCAAAAAATGAAAATGATCAATTGTCCAAGTTGAAGTACTATTTTAATCTTGGAGATCAGTTCTGTAACGTTTGAAAAATATAGTTATTGAATCTTAAGTACACAAAGCACTATAGTCATGTTTCTTATAATTTGTGACAGAAATTTGAAAACTGTTGACGTTAAATTTTCTCTTATTATTGTCATGTCATGTTTCATTAATCATTTCCTTGCCAAAACATTTTTGATGGGACTATACACGGTTCGTTAAAGTGCATTAAATTAATTTCCATCCAAATAAGTAACTTCTAATGTCAGATAAAATCTAATGCTCTAACTAATACCTTCACCAATACGTCATACTTTTTAAATTACGAACTCGAATACAATAACACGAAAACTCGAAACAATAAAAAGGAGCCAAAAAGAGTAATTTGAAAATTGTTGGTGCTAATATTTCTTTCCAAAAGAGGATACTATTTTATCTTAAACCAAAAACTCGTCATAAACAAGTGAGTAAATATGTGAGACAAAGTCCACATGTCAATCACTCATTGGCTAATTCAAAAACATCTACCCACATAAGACTTTTCTCTTTTGTCTTTCATCACACAAAGAGTTGAGGATTACAAAACACTTTTATTTTGTCTGAATCACTGCACTCTACGCCTCCACTCATAACCCCATTTCCTGTTATCTACAGTATTGACTCTCCATTTTTCACCTATCACTGTGTGTTTCTGTGTGTTTTTGTATAAATATATACATACACATACATATACGTATATAAATAAATAAAAGAAAGAGAGAGAGAGAGAGAAAAAGAAGATCATTTTTAGAAAGGAGTAAAGCAAAAACTATAAGCTAAGAAGTTAGTAGTAGGGTTTTCTTTTTATTTAAAAATTAAATAAAAGGCTTTTATAAAATGTCGGTTCGGGTATGACCCGGATTTCGTTGATCTAGCCCGGTTATTCAAGATCTCCGCCTTCGCATTGCTTAAGTAAGTTTTGATTTCTACGATCCTTATTTACATTTTTTCGCAATTTCGTATTCTTAGGGTTTTGCGCTGAATTTATGTATTTGCTTTTAGATTGACTTGTGTAGACTAAAATAATTTAGTTTATGTGTTTATAATGTTGTACATTGCCTATTTTGGATCTGAATGAATTGTGCTATTGAGCATTGTACATTCTGTTGAAATCAGTTATTTATGTAAAAGATCTATTTATCTTTTGTTATGCTTTGTGAAACTAGTATGTTGCTTGTGGAATTGTTGTGTACTTGAGATTTTGAAGTCGCTTTAGTGAAATGTGATTATGTATTTCTGATATTGTAGAGGAGGCGGGGAGGTTATATGAAAGAGGGTAAAGGAAATATTGTGCTGTTTTAGCGAGGGGGAGGGCGAAGATGGAATCTGATACGCTCCTTGACTATGCGGTCTTCCAGCTGTCACCTAAGCGGTCTCGGTGAGTGGTGGATAGATTTTTTTTTTTTCCTTTTATGTAGGAAAATGGTTGATGGATTAGCTGATGTTGCTGTTATGTTGGAATTGCTTGGGCAGATGTGAATTGTTTGTTTCCCGAAATGGAAGTACAGAGAAACTGGCATCGGGATTGGTAAAGCCTTTTGTGACTCATTTGAAAATTGCGGAAGAGCAAGTTGCATTGGCAGTTCAGTCTATCAAGCTTGAAGTTGAAAGGCGAAAAAAGGCTGAATCATGGTTCACGAAAGGAACCTTAGAAAGGTAATGGATATTGCAGCTTGCCAAAAAGAGATGGGGTGAAATGAAGAATGATCTGATTTTGTGCGTTCCGTTGCAGGTTTGTGAGGTTTGTCAGCACGCCAGAAGTTCTGGAGCTTGTCAACACATTAGATGCAGAAATGTCCCAGCTTGAAGCAGCTCGAAGATTATATTCACAGGTGGAGAACACTGTCATGGACTCACTGTAACCTTCATTTGGAAGATACTAATATAATCAGATAATAACGAGTTCACTTGTTCCTTCCTTTATTTCAGGGAGCAGGAGATCAGTTTAATGGTAAGATTACCCAATAACCATATTTGAGCTTTCAAATTTGATTAAGTACTTCATCTCTAAAACCTTATAAGAACAAGACTGCCTTTGTCATCTCAAAATAACTTTCTATGCTACTAATTCTTATCTAATTGATTGTAGAAAAGACACGGATAAGTTACTGACAGAAATAATCACTTTATTGGCTATCATATGGTCTTGAATAGAGCCTAGTGCCAGACATTTTAAACATCCATTTTTCGACATGTTTGGATAGATTAGTCTTTTCCTTAGCAATAAGCTTTCTCCGTGGAGTACCTCTAACCGATTTTGTTCTTCTGATGTAAACTTTGTTAAGGACGAGGAGACCTAGTCCTCTTCATTTATCCTTTCTCAGTAAGAGTAAAAGTTCCATAACTTATAGGCCTAACCTGTTAGTACCAAACCTACTTTTTTTTTTTTGGCTTGAAAACTGAGGCAAGATTAGTAGTTCAAATTGTCAATTGACAAAAGAAGAAGAATGAAAACACAAGGAGCCGTTATTGGGGCATTCTTTTTTAAAATACATGAACTAGGTATTTCCCTGAAACACCTATGCTAGGAGTGATTATTAGGTATAATTCAATCTGACAGAGTATGGTTTCATCCCCAGAGTACCTTGCCCTTCTACCAGTACCGACCTTGTTGAGCAAAATGCAACCTGCCCCTAATGGTTTGGCAAACTCATTTATTCCATTAGTAGGGAAGAAGCGACCAATTTCTAATACTTTAATATACTTCATCAAAAAGAAACAAAATTTCAATACTTTTATTTTTTTTTGCTGTTCTCATAGTTATTTACATATTTGCCGGCCCATGCATCCACGCTGCCTTCATGACCAAGATTCTTAATACCTAGAAACAGCATAAGCTTAGAGTTAAATTACTCTTGTATTACATAAAGACCAAAGGTGCTATCACCATTCATGATCACTTTGATCATCAAAGGTGCCATGGGAACTTACACTTTCTCTATGTCTTGTTCATGAACACAAAAAAGTATTCTATAATTAACTGTAAAGATTGTTCTATAATAGGTGGAATGTTGTTAGATCCTGCAGTCAAGATGATAAGTAGAATTTTGTTACAACCTAACTGCAGATTTGGTTGGTAGAAACAGCATTGAGCTTTTGAAAAGTTTATCTGGTTAAATGCTTTCTCTAGGAAGGGGGTATAAACTTTTGGTGTCTATTTGGGTAGTCATCAATGTCTTTTATAAGCATTCAGTAAATGTTGTAGTTTTGTGGTAAGTCTTAGGTTTCCTTAATAATGATGTGGCAAATTGTGAAGCCTAAGTTGGAAAGCAAGGCGTTTTCTCCTTCATGTGGAAATGATTAAAAAATGAAAATGGGAGATTTCCCCATTATTAACAAAATCATTTACCTTATCACTAAACCCACTGATTCTGTGTCTCTGTAGTGGTGTCTTTCATGACAATCTCTTTTGCTTTGTAACTTAATCCAGGTACCGGTGGATCTGGTGTTACCATAGCAGCTGATGCAACAAAGTAACTTCCTTACTCTGTTTGTTAATGCATGGATTACTTGTTAACATTTATTTTTACTTTGCTGCCTGGTGAAGCATTTTCATTTTATTTTTCACTACTATCTGTTTACAGGAAGGAGCTATTGCGAGCCATTGATGTGAGGCTTACTACAGTGCAGCAGGACTTATCGACAGCTTGTTCTCGTGCAGCAGCAGCTGGTTTCAATCTGATGACAGTATCTGAACTTCAAACTTTTGCAGAACGGTTTGGTGCCCCTAGATTGAAGTAAGATCCTGTTGCTTTGACATTGTCCATAGATTTTTTCAGCATCTCCTCCTTCCCTCCATGCGTATCTGCTTGCAGGAGAAGTATGTCTTGTTAAACTATCCTAATTTTTGTATTTTAGCTTAGGCGGGCATTGCTGTTCGGATTCTCTGTCTTTGCCTAATGACTGCCGGGTGACTATTGTGTTTAATTTAGCTGGTTTCCGAAGAAATGGGAATAGATGTTTGGTTCAGGATATGCTTGTTGGAGATGCAAATTTTGGTGGTTAGCTTAGGTGATGTTGACTGAGAAAGCAAATAACAGATCTAGTTGCTTTTGAGGCACGTAAAGCTTCTTTTCGCTTTAAAGATTTAACCTAGTCTGAATGCGACTTGACTAGTAGAAGCCAAAGACTATAATGATAGCCCAGCAAATAGTGATGTGATACCAATATGGTGTCCTTTATCTCGGGGTAAGAGTAGATTTAAGTTATAATGCTTGGTTTTTGAGTGCTAATATCATGTTTTTTTAAGATGACTGATAGGTTAATCTGGTAAAAGGGAGAACTGTGCAACTCTCTGGTTCAGATGGAAGTGTATTACCATGTAGTTATATCTGTACTTAATTAGATTCTCAGCCACTAGATAAAGGCGGTCAAAACCTGGGAGAAGCTGGAAGGGGTCACTGGAGTAAATCATGTTTCCAGCAAACTGTCTCCGATGTCCAGCGAAATGCGCACTGACAACACTAAGAAACCATAATCAACATATCAAAGATAAAAACAGCTGTTTAATTATGAATGTCAGAACAAGACTCAGGAAATAAAATGAAATTAAGAAAACTGTGATCTGCCCCATTTTGGGCCTAGCTGGCAAATGTGCCTGTGGAATTTTACTCAATGTCATATAGCTTTTAGTATTCTACAGTACTTTATTAGCAGCAGCATAATTTGTGCCTGACTTTGAAGTTTGAAACATGATGCTGATGCCATCCAGCTTCATTGGATGCATGGGTTTAACTTCTTAGATGACTTGCAAACTAGTGTACATGGCAATCTGGATTAGAAGATATTGGGATTTGGGAGTGCAGTCTGGTGAAATTTAAATGCAAGGGTGCAATTAAAACAACTCGTCTGACATCGAGAATGCACTAGGGGAATCAGATGTTATTTTTCTTCCTACACTTTTACCCCATAAAATTAGAAGTGATTCTGATGTATCCATAAGTACACCACTAGACAATTTAACTTAACCCTGAACTCCAGTCTTTCTTGTCTCTGCACGAAAAATTGGCTATCAGAATAGTATAGTCTTTCTTGTTCTGCTGTATGTCTTCAATGCTCACTTCTCCGTTTGCTTGGGGTCATAGATGAAAACTTAATGGAACTAAATATTGAATAATATCTAGTTTGACAAGGGGTTTTGGTTCAAGATAGCTTCTTTTTAATCAAACTTGTTTTATCCTTGCCTATTAATATTGTTTCAACCAATGACATTGCACTGTGGTTTTGGTTATTAAAAATATGCTGTGCGTGTTTGTTAAAGAGGTTATTGCTTGCAAAGTATAACTTATTTTATATTACAAATGTCAATTAAGAAGTCATTGACTTACATATGTTTGTCGTCTTATTTATTGTTTTGACAATGATTGTTTAGAAAACTTAAAACACACTAAACATACCTAATCCTGTTAGGTTAGTCAAGGTAAAACAGGGTTAACAATTAATCAAAATTAATGCCTTTTGGTGATTATTATTATTATTATTATTATTATTATTATTATTAATTTATTTTTTCATTTATTAAATATATATATATATATTGCAATCACTTATACGATTCTTTTGGTTTTCCAGCGAAGCCTGCAACAAATTTTTATCCTTAAGGGAGAGGAGACCAGATTTGGTCAACTCGTGGAAAGTGTCTAGAAAAGATGACGGAGCCGTACGTTGCTCTTATGGATCAGACATGTCTATTGACGAGGACCCCACTACACCTGACCAACAACTTAGTGGGTCCCACTCTGCAGGCCCTGAAAAGTCCTCAACGTGTCAGCAACCAAAACCCACTTTCAGAGAGTCCAGCGTGGAATCAGACGTGAAGAGCAATGAAAAGGACTCTGTTGTTGAAAAGGAGGACAAAGAGAAAGAGGAAGAGAAATTCTCTGATCAACCTCAACCTGTACTTAAAAGGCGGCTAAGCGTTCAGGAGCGAATCAACTTGTTTGAGAATAAACAGAAGGAGAGTTCTGGTGGCAGTGGCAAGACTGCTGTGGCGAAACCCCCGGAGCTTCGTAGGTTGTCTTCTGATGTCTCGGCCCCGCCTGTGTTGAGAAGATGGAGTGGCGCCAGTGACATGAGTATTGATTTGACTGGTGACAAGAGTATTGATTTGAGTGGTGACAAGAAGGATATTGAGAGCCCTCTATGCACCCCATCTTCTACCTCTGTTTCTCAGTTTAAATCCAATGAGCAGAAGTCGTCCAGTTTGACTGATGCAGCAAGTCTTGAGAGGTCAGATGTACATTGTGAGAGCAGATTGAACGGCCAGACTAATGTTAATCTGCAGGCAAATGGGAAGGAAGAGGCTGATGGGGCAAAGCTTTTGACAGTTTCTTCTAAGAATTTCCAAGATTCTAACCAGACCATGTTAAACTCAAATTCAGGCACCCTTGATAGTGGGAAGTCCAGGTCACTTATCAGCAGGGTTGAGGATAAGATTGTAAATAGTCAATTGGATCAAGGAGGGCCATTCTCCACTTTGCAAGCAAACTTCAAGGGTTCTAAAGGTGGTAAGGAGCTTGGAAGGGGCAAAGGACAATTCGGTCATCAAGTTGTTGGCCTGAAGGACCAGGGTGGTCAACTAGAGCAATCTGGAGCTTCACAGGCTGAGATGTGGCATCAGAAGGAGGATACTCGATCAACTGATCATTTGGTTTCTAAGCGGGATAAAGCTCCTTCAAGGACCACGGGGGCCTCTGCACAGTTGGATAGTGGTTCTAGATCAAGGGTCACAGAAACGGAAGCTGCTGAAGTCTTTGAAGGTATATCACCATATCTGCATTCAAAGCGATCACATCCTGATACTGAGGAAGTTGAAAAGGATGAGCTGTCCTCATCTGAGAAATTAGCTAATGCTTCTCAGTCTAAGGATAAAGAGCTTGGACATGACCCAATGAAATATAAGAAACAAGGCGGTTCTGCTGAATTGGTCAAGAAAAATCAAGATAGGAGGGATGAGATCATGTCTCGAACAAGCAAGACACCGCTGTCAAATAAAATGGGTTTGGAGGCTGAGGAGGAACTTGACTCATTTTTGACACCCCCTATAGAGCAAGTTCAGAGGGTACGACAGCCCAAAGCAAACCAGGAAATGAATGATGAATTGAAAATGAAAGCGAATGAGCTAGAAAAGCTTTTCGCCGAGCACAAGTTACGTGCTCCGGGTGATAAAACTAATTCTATCAGGAGAGGAAGGCCAGGTGAAAGCCGCCCAACAGCTAGTTCATCCTACAGGAAGTCTGTGGTTGATAATACTAAAGTTGGAATGCCTGAGAATTACACGCTTACTGAACCTGCCTCAAGCTCCACTGATGTTCTAAATAGGAGTTTTTCTGAACTAAGTTTTTCCGACAGTTCTCGAGGGAAATTCTATGAGACGTATATGCAGAAAAGAGATGCAAAACTCAGGGAAGAATGGAGTTCTAAGAGAGCCGAAAAGGAAGCCAAACGGAAGGCTATGGAGGATAGTCTTGAGAGGAGTAGAGCTGAGATGAAGGCAAAATTTGCTGGATCTGCTGATAAAGACAGTATGATTTCTGGTTCTCATCGGCGTGCTGAGAGACTCAGATCATTTAATTCGAGGTCTATTTTGCGGAGAGACCAGGTATAACTCCTTTTCTTTTCTCTAATAGATGCAGCAATACCTGCATATACATAAGTAGCCGTTTCTATTTCTTTTTCTTTCTGTTGGTGTGGTCCTCTTCCTTTACATGTAACTGACTTTGAAGCATTTTGTTTTGGCAGCAACAATTAGTTTTTGAGCAAAGTGATGATGAAGAGGATATGTCTGAATTATTGAAGCAGAGAAAATATGGTGAAGATAGGTCCTTTGATGAAAATTTCGGGGATGATTTTCGTAAAAACACTCGGAATAAGAAGCCTTTACCTGTCAAAGGTTTGTCTTCATCAACACCTCGCACTGCAGTGGCACCTGTTCCGAGATCTTCTGGGAAGGCTTCTAGTAATATGACAGGAAAAAGAAGAATGCAAGCTGAAAATCCTCTGGCACAGTCTGTCCCAAACTTTTCTGACTTGAGAAAGGAGAACACCAAACCTTCTTCCACATCTGGTAAGACTACTCGTTCTCAATCTAGAAACTACACTCGTAGCAAAAGCACAAATGAAGAGATACCCCTTGTCAAGGAGGACAAATCACGAAGATCACAATCCTTGAGAAAAAGCTCCGCAAATGTGGCGGAATTTAGGGAGACATCTCCTTTCGAATCTGAGGGTGTTGTTCTGACACCTCTCAAATTTGACAAAGACGAGATGGAGCATAGTATTGATAAATTTCCGAAGAGTTCAGGTTTAAAGACTTCACTTAGAAAGGGCAAAAATACTGACTTCAGTTCTAGAGGAGGTCTGGCTAAGACGAGGGCTTCTGCTGTATCTAAGATTGTGGATGACAATGATGAGGATGACGATATGGTATTTGAGCCCGAAAACTCTGAAGGCAGGGGCCAGGATGAAGAAGAGGAAGAATTTGAAATGACAGCTGAAATTCAGGAACACTTTGATAATGGGGAACTGAGACTGAGCCATGATTCGGAGAAGCTGGAAAACTCTGGATCAGAAAATGGTGATGTTCTGAGATCATTTTCTCAAGTGAACTCTGCTTCAGAAGCCGTATTGCCTTCTGTTGTGTCTTCCAATTTGTTATCTGGTGGACTTGTACAAGATTCACCGGGAGAAAGTCCTATCTCATGGAATACACGTGCTCATCACCCTTTTTCTTATCCTCATGAGATGTCTGATATTGATGCATCCATGGACTCTCCTGTGGGAAGTCCTGCATCCTGGAATTCACATTCTCTGAGTCAAACAGAGAGTGATGCAGCTAGAATGAGGAAGAAATGGGGAATGGCTCAGAAACCTATGCTTGTGGCAAATTCTTCTCATAATCAATCACGCAAGGATACGACCAGAGGATTTAAACGATTTTTGAAATTTGGGAGGAAAAATCGTGGCACAGATAACTTGGTTGACTGGATTTCTGCTACCACTTCTGAAGGAGATGATGATACAGAAGATGGACGTGACCCTTCTAATCGATCTTCAGAAGATCTGAGAAAGTCAAGAATGGGCTTCTCACATGAACATCCATCTGATGATAGCTTTTATGAGAATGAGTTTTTCAGTGAACAAGGTAAAAAATATGTTTCACCCCTAAGACTAAATGTACTTGTTTTCATATGGTGGATATCTATTGCTGCCTCTAGAACAGCTCGTGATACTCAATCTGTTTCCATAGAATTTGACAGTTCTTATTTCTTTTTTTGTGCATTATTTCCTGGAAAGTTTACAACTAGAACATGACAGTAGTAGAGATCACTGTGCTTTCTTGTTTATTTATGGAAGATCCAGGGAGGATGGGAAAATTTAATACATATAAAAAGAAATAGGATAGGAAATGTGGGCTAGCAAGGAGACCCCTCAACTCTAGCTTTATCTGTTATTGCTTGTAGTTTTGCAAAATTGTCTGTGTTCAGTATGAAGCCTATGAAAGGAATTTAGCAATGGGAATTGAAGTCTAGCCACACCATAAACTTGGATAGATTGAAATGAGATTAATTTGGGTTTGTTCAACTGGTGCTCTTGCTTGTTCTCTCTGCTTCTGATTCCATATCTTTTTGTTTGTTATTCTTTAATCTTTCAACGTCAGTATAGAGCTTCTTCAAGTCACTAACTCAATGATCTTCCCATCTGGCAGTTCAAGCCTTGCGCAGTTCCATCCCAGCACCTCCAGCTAACTTCAAATTGAGGGACGACCAAATATCAGGCAGCTCAATAAAAGGTGACCAGCTAGTATGAGAATTTGTTTTTCATGTTTTATTGCGTGTGTTTTGTGTTCTGTTCGTACTGAAATGTCATCACGTGAAGAAGTCATCTCGACTGCAAGGAGAAAAGTAAATTTAAGAAAGTCTCGAAAGCCTCTTGTATTGGCCTGCTTGCAACTTGGCTTCATAAATCATAACCATAATATGTCATTTCCTGTTTATACATGAACTCATGAAGTCACAATCTTGACTTTAAGAGATTGCCTTTATCAAAAAAGAAAATAAAAACTTTTAGAGATTGAATACGGACGAAAAATGAAACTTTTTTTTTTTGGGGTTTGGGTTGGTCAAAGAGCACTCCTTACTAGCTACATGGTCTTTGTCAGACATTTTGTTGGGGAGTTTGCTCCTTTGGTGGAGTCTAATCTGTATTTAAACAGATAGTCATGTTTATATCACCAGCTTAAATTGTATGAAGTTGATCTAGCTCTGGCTGCTGATGCGATTATGACCTAAATTTGGATTCTAAAAGGTAAACAGTCATACCACAGGAACAGATCACAAGAAGCAAAACGTAGCCAGCAGCCTAAACCCTTGTCTGTCTAGAGCTCGCATACAACACTGTCTTGTTGGAAACTCCAAGATATATCCATGGTCATAAACATTTTTTTATTGGAGAAATCACTTCAGAATTTATTTATATTTTTATATTTCAGCGATTCAAGTATTTGCTCTCTTTAACTTTATCCATTTCTACTTATTTTACAGCTCCAAGATCATTCTTTTCCTTATCGACATTCAGAAGCAAGGGAAGTGACTCAAAGCCAAAGTAACTATCCGAATCCTAAGATAACTATTTTTAAAAGATAAAGTTCCACTAATGCTTGGAATTGCCTTGATTGCACGTAACTACAGACAATATTCCGCAGCAAGAGATTGAGGTAGACGATGCGACTATCATCTAAATATGATGTATACTTGTACTTGAGCAATCACGGGGCTTGTGAAGCCTTGCTTGTGCTTTAGCTGTTTCTAGTAGTTGTCTCAGAATATATGTTGTATATTGTCTTTGAGAGGACTGTGGCCGAATATTAATGTGATTTTGGTAGTCCTTCATTCTTTCTCATGTTGTCAGTTACTCTTGATTTTTGGTAAATATCAGAAGTTAAATTTTGTTCGTTCAAATGTTGATAGTTTGGAAGGGTGAACTATTTGATTATACTGTGGTGAACAATGTTGTTGCCTAGACAGCTAGATCCCTCTGGACATTTTACAATGGCAGACATAAAAATAATATTTATCGTCATGCTAAGCAGAGCAGGCTGTCCAAATTTGCATAGAAGTTGAAGGAATGTCTTAAAAGTTTGTTTGTTTTCATATGAAGCGTAGCATGATTATAGTTACCATTCTCAATAAAAAGCGTAGCATGTTGCCAAAATTTCCATAGATGTTGAAGGAGTGTCTTAACATTACGTTTGTCTTGGTACTTAAGTAGAAGATATACCGTCTAAATTTGCATAGAAATAGATGAAGGAATGTCTAAGTCATTCATCTGTCTCATTTTCAAAAAACTTATTAACATTGTACTATGTATTTGGCTCTTAAACTTGAGATATGGTGGTGTCGACATTGAGGTTGAAAATGACTTTGGTTGAGGATTCAGGCGTCATTTGGATTTATCACCCATGTCAAAACTTAGTTAATTGCAGCAATTTGAGATCCTCTCGTTTACAACTACAAATTCCAAGAAATTTTTAGGTAAAATGGATTAGTGTATTCATGAGTTAAAGAATAAAAAGTCCGTAATTACCAATTTTGTGAATATCAATACTGAAATTGAAAGTACGCCGAGCTAAGAAAATTGCCAAATTTAATGTGTATAATTACAATATATAGATGACCACCTTGGTGTATGGTGGAATGGTTGAGATTCCTTTATCCTTAACCAACAATTTGGTGAGTAACACCTTACTTCATTTAATTGGCTTACCTGTATGAATTTGAATTAGCCGAGCCAATATGTATTGAATACCAGACATTTTACACATACTACATCATATTGTAAAGTAGTATATATGGATCTTTCTCAAAATGAGTAACAAACTAACAGTTCATTCAAAATTGGTGGGGAGAGATTTCCTTGAGCCATTTGGAAATATGATGTTCGATTTTCCCAAGAAGACATAGGCACAATAATCATAGTTATTTTCGTTGATCACTTTCGCTTGTTTCGTTATCGGAATGTCTAGATAACAATTCATTCTCATGCCGGCTAGTCAGTATTTCCTATAAACTAAAAGCCGGCCTACCAAATGTCATTAAATTCTACTAAGTGAGCTAGCTAATTCTTTTTTTTCCCCCCTTCTATAGATTACGAGAGCAGTATAAGTCATGAGCTTTATTTATAGAAAATAATGGTTGGTCAATGTTGTCCATGAGCTATTTAACTTTATAAAATTGACAAACACAAATGCTAAACCACTTAACTGTTGATCTTGGAGCCAGCATGTTACAATATATTAAGGCGGATTGATCAAAGGTGTTATTTGTTGTTCACACCATGCATCCTATGAACAATTACTAACAAAGCTGTAAATATACTCTTTTATGTTCATATTGGCCTACTACCATACTATAACTTGAACCTCTTCATCATCAACAATCCAAATGGCTCATACCGCCAGGCAAAGGCGCCATACTACACCTGTGGTGTCACAACATCCATCCACATCATTTTCAATGTCAGTGTCTAGTTCGTACAACTTTAGTCGTGGGCGAAACCCCACGCCTGCTAGTCCTTTTGCATCTGATGATGATAGGTCATGGCAAGGTGAACTTTCTTGGCAATTTGAGCCAACAGGGTTGCGCGATAATCGCAACCTTAGTGCAGCATTAAGTCCATGGACAGCAACTGATGCTTCTTTCACTTCAGCAGCAAATGGCAGTAGGATTTTTAAAAGATCAGCTAATGATTATTACTTATCGAGGACCAATGATGTTTTCCATAGCTATACTAATCCATCTTATAACCTTTCTTATGAGCCATCTGGGAGGCTTGATCTTCAAAGTTTTATTTCCAGGGCTAATGGGAATAATTCTAATGCCTCAAGGAATCATGCTCGTGAATATAAGGGCAAGCCCCGCAAATCTTCAAGATTGTCAACTATTACGGAAGGGACTAGTGCTAGAAAAAATGGTCCTTTGGCTGAGATAGACGAGCTGCTGTCTATAGAGTTTGACAGACTAGAAGATATTGAAAGGTAATTCCAGTTCGAAACCACAACTGCTAAAAATGGTTTCAGTATCACATACTATTAAAATGGCCGAAACAATTAATAATGGTTTCACTCACGAAACTTCAACTTTTTTCCCAGTGTAAATCATGTTCAAAGACAACTTTAACTTCGAAACGCTGTTTTACAAATTCAACTTGACACAATCTTTTTTTCTTTTTAACTTCAAACCAAATATTGTCCAACTTCTACTCATACACAGATTACTAATCATGCAAAATTTTGTTGCAGATCAAATGCTCATAATCATGGCATCGTTAGTGGTAGAAGTCATTCCCATCATGGACACTTTGATCAGAATGAACATAGCTTCAACCTTAATGTTACCTCTGATTGTGACGTGAAATGTGTTGATCATGTTTACGAGGAACAAAGCCACCATGTTCAATATTCTAGACAATCAAATCTCCAGCAGTATGGAAATGATTTGAACAATGATATCGACAGGGATCATGCAGTATACGACGAAGAAAATGATGCAGAAGATGAGGCAGCAGCTCCTAGGGCAGTTGGGTTGCTCAGCTTGTTCAAATACTCAACCATGTTCGATATATTACTTCTTCTGTTGGGCAGTATCGGTGCTCTGATAAATGGAGGATCTCTTCCTTGGTATTCTTATCTTTTCGGTAATTTTGTGAACAAAATTGGACTGGAGAAAGACAAAGACAAGATGATGAAGGATGTCGGAATGGTAATTTATACTTAGTATTTCATTGTGTGCTCCCGAGGTTTCTTCCTTTCTTGCAATTTCTTTTCCATGAAAAGGCTGACATAAAATAATTGTGATTGTATGGTGTATAAAAGTAGAGTTAGAGTAAGAACAAAGAATCTGTCAAAGTACTACTGTATCCTAATTAGAGGACTGAAAACCTACTTGCCTATAAATTCTAATTTTGAATGTCAATGGATCTTATAATAATTGATACAATCTTCAGGTGTGTGTGCTTATGACAGGACTAACAGCAGTAGTTGTGGTTGGAGCATACTTAGGTAATTTAGACATTTTTGTTCTCATCTTATTTTGGATTTTAGAGTTTAAAGGAGAGCAAGCACTGTTGACACTTTAATCATCTTATGTCAGAGACAAGTTGCTGGAGATTGGTGGGAGAAAGATCAGCTCATAGAATAAGAACGAAGTATCTAAGAGCAGTTTTGCGACAGGATGTTGGATTTTTTGACACAGAACTGAATACTGGTGACATTATGCATGGAATTTCAAGTGATGTGGCACAAATCCAAGAAGTGATGGGTGAAAAGGTAAGATTTTGTGCAGATTGCTACTCTGGGTGTGTTTGGTATGACGGATGTTATTTTCCATGAACAATATTTTTGTAGACAACGTTTTCTAGTGTTTGGTTGGAAACTGAAGAATATTTTCCAGAAAAATTTAGTAAATATTAATCATAACATCAACAGATTTGAGTGTTTTGATGAAACTTTTGAGTTCTGGAGATTAATAATGCACACAATAGCCGTCTTTGATCCAGTGTAAGTTTGTTCTTCACGCAGATGGCACATTTTGTTCACCACATCTTCACCTTCTTCTGTGGTTACGCAGTTGGTATTTTGAGATCATGGAAGGTTTCCCTTGCAGTTTTTGCAGTCACACCGTTGTCTATGTTCTGTGGCCTTGCTTATAAAGCCATTTATGTTGGCCTCACACAGAAAGAAGAGGTAAGAGGCAATGCAATGCAACTCAGCATGACTCCTTTTGTCCCAATTTATATGACACTCGTTTCCATTTGGATGGAGTGCAAGCATTCCATCGAACTACCAATAAAAAAAAAGATTCTCCATCGAACAAACTATCTTCTTGTTTAATACTTTCAGCCAACATTATTTAGTTATAAATACATCAATCTAACATCTTCGGATGTCATGCCAAGTCAAATAGTGTCACATAAATTGGAATGGAAAAAGCATGAGTTAAGATTTCTTTATTTGTTCACTTTAAACTACATTCTGAGTTTTGTAGTTTCTTCTTTAAAGGAATGTTATAGAAAAGCTGGGAGCATTGCAGAGCAAGCAATGAGTTCAATTAGAACCGTAACTGCATTTGTAGCAGAGGATTATTTAGATGCAAAATATGTTGAATCTCTGGAGCAATCAGTGCGTTTGGGGGCAAAGGTTGGGTTTGCTAAAGGAGCAGGAATTGGAGTTATTTATTTAGTTACTTATGCGACATGGGCATTGGCATTCTGGTATGGTTCAGTCCTTGTAGTAAAGGGAGAGCTTTCAGGTGGTGATGCCGTTGCTTGTTTCTTTGGAGTTAATGTGGGGAGCAGGTAAATATAATCTGTCAGTTTACCTTCTATCTGCCCTCAATCTGAAGAAGATTTACTCAGCTAATCAACTTAAAGTTAATAAATGAATTTTGAGTGTCAACTTCCAAGGAAGCTATCATTTAAGTCTCATCGATGTATTTCAGTGCACCACAACCTAGATTGGTGACAACTATCCTGTTATAAGGAAATCATAATACTTTTACTATTGATTAAACAGACTACTTAATTTTTTCCCAGTATATCTATATATCTAGCTTAAGTAAATTATGTATCTGTTTCTGCAGGGGCTTGGCTCTATCGCTATCTTATTTTGCTCAGTTTGCACAAGGAACAGTTGCAGCTACAAGGGTATTTGAAGTTATAGACAGAGTTCCAGAGATAGATCCTTACAGTCCAGAGGGAAGGAGATTGTCAACTATAAGAGGGAAAATTGAATTTAATTGTGTTACCTTTGCGTATCCAGCTCGCCCAACTATCCAGATTCTCCAGTCTCTTAACTTAGTTGTTCCAGCTTCTAGGACATTAGCATTAGTGGGCGTCAGTGGTGGTGGAAAGTCAACAATTTTTGCTCTTATAGAAAGGTTTTATGATCCTCTTCAGGGTAAGCATATAATCTTTCTTATTTGCAACACTTGTGATGAACATTGCAGAAATAGGAGTAATTTCAGTCATCTCTGATTAAACAAATAACAAATATCTGGCAGGTCTTATCACCTTGGATGGTCATGACATAAGAACATTGCAAGTGAAGTGGCTGAGAAGTCAGATAGGTATGGTTGGCCAAGAACCAGTACTATTTGGGACAAGCATACTTGAAAATGTGATGATGGGTAAAGAAAATGCTACCAAGAAAGAGGCTATGGCTGCTTGCATTGCGGCAAATGCTCACACCTTTATCTCAAGACTTCCAGAAGGCTATGATACACAGGTGCAGTACAAGGGTTATTCAGTTACATATTCAACCTGGCATAGCTATCTAACAAGATTACCATATCCATATGAAAATCATACGTCAACTTATTTACCCGTGCAGGTTGGAGACCGAGGAACCCAACTTTCTGGAGGACAAAAGCAGCGGATTGCTCTTGCTCGAGCAATGGTTAAAGACCCTAAAATTCTTCTGTTAGACGAGCCAACAAGTGCCTTAGACCCTGAGTCTGAGGTCATTGTTCAACAGGCCATTGACAAGATCTCTAAGGGCAGAACCACATTAGTAATTGCCCATAGGTTAGCGACAGTAAGAAATGCTCACACTATTGTCGTTCTTGAACGTGGTTCAGTTGTTGAGACAGGTAGCCATGATCAGCTAATGGAAAAGTCTGGGGCATATTTTGACCTCATCAAGCTTGCTTCAGAGGCAGTCTCAAAACCTATGCCAAAACAGGGAGATGTTCCAAAGGAAACGGAATTCTCTGCCTATGAGAAATCAATTTATGATGTGTCAAAAGTAAAAGGTGTATATGAAATCTCAAGATTAAAGTATCTTGAGTCTATGCAGGAAGGAATCCACAGAGAAGAGGAGGAAGGAGAGCATACAAAGATGAATAGCTATCGTCTCTCAGAGATATGGAGCTTGCAGCGACCGGAGGTGATAATGCTGTTAGTAGGGCTAAGCATGGGCATGCTTGCAGGTGCAATCCTCTCCCTATATCCCTTAGTTCTAGGAGAAGCCCTTAAAGTCTACTTTGCTAAAGACAGGTCAACATTGAAAAGGAATATTGGATACCTCTGCTTGGTACTAGTCGGTCTTGGCTTTGGATGTATAATCACAATGGTAGGCCAACAAGGCTTCTGTGGTTGGGCTGGTACAAGGCTCACAATGAGAGTTAGAAGTTTCTTGTTTAAAGCTATACTCAAACAAGAACCTGGTTGGTTTGATCTTGATGAGAATTCTACTGGAGTTCTAGTGTCAAGGCTTTCGGTTGATTGTGTCAGTTTCAGGTCTGTTCTTGGTGATAGGTTTTCTGTCCTGCTAATGGGTCTGAGCGCAGCAGCTGTTGGACTTGGTGTGTCATTCAGTCTTGAATGGAGATTAGCTCTTTTGGCCACTGCTCTCACACCATTTACTTTAGGAGCAAGCTACCTCACTTTGCTTATAAATGTTGGAGGAAAACTAGACAACAGCTCTTATGCTAAAGCTAGCAATATAGCTGCAGGTGCTGTGTCCAATATAAGAACTGTGGCAACATTCTCAACTCAGGAGCAAATAGTTAAATCTTTTGAACTAGCTTTATCTGAGCCCAAGAGAACATCAGTCAGAAGGTCTCACATGATTGGGCTAGCACTTGGCCTTTCTCAAGGTGCAATGTATGGAGCATATACCCTGACCCTCTGGTTTGGTGCTTACTTGGTAAAGCAAAACTATACCAATTTCGGTGATGTATATAAGATTTTCCTAATACTTGTGCTGAGCTCATTTTCTGTTGGACAACTAGCTGGCCTTGCCCCAGATACTTCTACGGCTTCAAGTGCAATACCCGCTGTTTTAGCTATCATTAACCGTAGGCCTTCAATAGGCCACGACCATCTGAAAGGAAAAAAGATAGAAATATCAAAACCATTTGATATAGAGTTTAAGATGGTCACATTTGCATACCCATCAAGGCCAGATGTCATGGTATTGAGAAACTTTACTCTTAAGATCAGAGGTGGGACAATGGTAGCATTGGTTGGAGCAAGTGGATCTGGAAAGTCAACAGTGATATGGATGATACAGAGGTTTTACGACCCAATGCAAGGGAGAGTACTAATGGAAGGGGTTGATCTGAGGGAGCTGGATTTGAAGTGGTTGAGAAGGCAGACAGCCCTGGTCAGTCAAGAACCAGCACTATTTGCTGGCACCATTAGAGAGAATATTGCATTTGGTAAGCCTAATGCTTCATGGGCTGAAATTGAAGAAGCAGCAAAGGAAGCTTACATTCACAAATTTATCAGTGGGCTTCCTCAAGGGTATGAAACAGAGGTAAGCCTCTCCATTAGTAAATACATTTCGATGTTTGTGAGTAAAGTGGCATGAATTTGACTAATCTCTAGAGTTTGTCATTCTTGATGACTGTTTTGACAGGTTGGTCAGAGTGGCGTTCAGCTTTCAGGTGGCCAGAAACAGAGGATAGCAATTGCAAGAGCTATACTAAAGAAATCAAAGGTTCTCTTACTGGATGAAGCTAGCAGTGCATTGGACTTGGAATCCGAGAAGCAAGTCCAAGATGCACTCAGGAAGATCTCCAAGAGGGCAACCACAGTTGTGGTAGCTCATCGGCTTTCTACAATTAGAGAAGCCAGTGTGATCGCTGTTGTGAAGGAGGGCGCGATAGCAGAATATGGAAGCCATGACAAACTCATGGCTTCCCACCTCGATGGTTTATACGCTAGCTTAGTTCGGGCAGAAACAGAAGCCTTGGCATTTTCTTGAAACTACACTGTTCTTAGAAAAGTACTTCCATCATATTGATGCAAACATTATTTGCTTATTCAGTAATCTTAGAAAGAACATGTAAATTAACACAAGCAGTTTAGCAGAAAAGATTCATGTTTTGGTTATTAAAGATGTTCTTGATTCTTGAACAAAGTGCATTTATAAGTAAATAACAAACTATGTCATTTTCAAGAGTCCAATATTATTATACACGTTCATAATCAAAATTCAATACTTTTCTTTACCTTTCAAAATGGCTACACCTCCTCTTCCAGGAAATGACCATGCCACCAGCAAACATACAAGATCAAACTGACTGGATTGCCCTTAAAGTTCCAACATATGATATTCAAGATTTGGACAAAAGGGTCATTTGAAATGAGACCAGAATATGGAATGGACCCATAAAACTGGTGAACAGAACCAGAAAGATGGCATCTTTGCTTAGAAGCAAAGTGAAGTTTGATTCAAACTTGCACTGCAATGGAAAGATATAAAAAGTTTTCTTCTTTTGCTTAGCTTACACATCGTTCAAGCTCTAGGATTACAACTGCCAGGTTCTTCTCCATCTTCAGTCATTCTTCCTCTTTCTCACATTGGCAAAAGCACAATCAGGTAACTCTGAGTACTTAAAGAGCAGCCCGGTGCACGAAGCATTCTGCTATCACGGGTCCGAGGAAGGACCGCACCCATAACGGTGAGTACTTGAAAGCCATTAATGCATAAAGTAGAGGTCTTATGCCATCTTAAATATAGTTTGCATGTAGAGGTCTTATATGCTTTTGGAAATAGCTTATTACTTTGTCTTACTTTACACTACTGTCTGATTCGCTGCTTCCTGTGAAAAGTGATGCTGTTTCGGCCAGAGGCATCTTTGATTTTAACAAAAAGTTTAAGTTATATGTGTAAAAAATATTCTGACACTGTCAGTGTTTCAAAAAATATTTACGGGTAAACATCACGAGATTTGTAATGTTGAAAATAAGAATGATAGTCTAAAAATTCATTATATGCCAATTGTGCACTAGTACTAAAATTGCTTAATTTTGTCATCCGTTACACTTTTGGTCATTCACTGTTGTCGGTAGCAAATCATCTTATATTTGCTATTCTAGAAAAATTCATATTTACCCATCAATTTTTTACCGTGGTTTAAATTTACTCATCAAATTGTAGCTTTCTGGCATCGAGGGTGAATATGAGATCATTTCCTAATGGTAAAAGGTCAAAGTTATTCATTTTACGACAGTACATGTGCTAATTTGACCATTTCGTGTGATTTTCGTCTTATAGTTGTGCTCTTTTTCAATACATTACATAGGTATAAACTCCACTTCTACAGACCAGCTAGAATATATTTTAGATTATGATCAAATAAATATGGTAATTAGATATGTGCTAATACGAACCGTAAAGTGCATGTAACAATTTTAATTGAATTTTTTTGATGGTTTTTTTGGTTACTTTTATGTTAATTTAGTTAACATGCATTATTATATGTTTTAGCATAACTTGGAGCAAAACAAAATGGCATCCCTCATACCAGGAGTACTGATTAAGCTTCTTCAGAGTATGAATTCCAATGTAAAAGTTCGTGGCGAATATAGATCAGTACTTTTGCAAGTAATCAGCATTGTCCCTGCCTTGAATGGCTCAGAACTATGGCCGAACCACGGTTTCTTTATTAAAGTCTCAGATTCGTCTCATTCGACGTATGTTACACTGTCTAAAGAGGAGAATGAGCTGATATTGAACAACAAATTGCAACTAGGCCAATTCTTCTATGTTGACAAAATGGAGCCTGGAACTCCTGTTCCAGTTTTAGTAGGGGCGAGGCCACTTCCAGGGCGACATCCATTTGTTGGTAGCCCAAAGGATTTGATGCAAATGTTGGAACAAAATGATCAAGAAGATAGATCTGATTCAAAGTTGAATGAATCACAAGAAGTGAACAAAGAGAACTCTAAGAACAGATTTGTTATCAAAGAGCAGAAGACAGTTGTTGCTTCCAGGTACATGCGAGGAGTACTAACATCCAACACAAAAATTGGAGGGGTTGATCAAGGTACTGGTGCAAAAGGCATCGAAAATGAGAGCAATGCAGCTGGTAAAAAGGCAGTTCCTCTGAAAGGAAAACAACCAGAGCAGGTAAAAACCTGCAACACAGATTACCTATCAGATTTTCCACATTTTTTCCATCTCCATTTATTCTTTAGCTATAGTTTTAAGTTTTCTGAGGTCCAAAATAGAAATAAAAAATCAATATTAATCCCTGATATGTGCTGTGGCTGCTGGGAATAAAATTTTTGCAACTCTTTCGGAAACAGCCCCTCTACCTGGAAACAACCTCTTTACTTTTCTCAAAGTAGGGGTAAGGTCTGTGTACATCTCAGCCTCCCAAGACATCACTTGTGGGATAACACTGGGTATGTTGTTGTTTCTGTAACATGTTTCTCAGGGAAAACAAAGAAATACTATATGCATGCTTCTCTACACAACAGTTTGCATGTGTTTTTAAACACTCCAAATGTTGTTCTGAACTCCAGAACATCGAAATGGCACTCACTGCAACTTAGACATAATCGAGTCAATGCAAGTTATATCGAATCCCAATTCTCTTTTAAGCTTGCTGAAGAAGTTTACTGCTTGTTGATTTCAGACAAGGTCTACAACTCCTTCCCGCAGTCGCTCTGATGGATTTGCGCTAAACTCAATCAGGGAGCCTTTGACAACTCCAAGATTCTCAACTTTGAAACGCCCAACAAGCAAACAAGAAACTATCAGAGAAAACAGTCAATCCTCAGAAACATACATACACTGGTCCTCACTACCGACTAACCTTGCAAAGCCTGGAAAGGTATATTTTTTTCATTGGATGTGTTTGAAAAGTTCAATATGCTTCTGTTTGTTTGTTTTTTAATATCAAGACCCCATTATTCACCAATTTAGCATTACGATCTAATCGTCTTACATTAAGTGCTGTGTCAGAGAAGATACCGATCTCCTTATGGTTAATCCATCAATGTGAAAAAGAAAGAATAGTTGTAAGTCTAGCTGGTCGTGAAAAGACAAGGAGGATAATTAGAAATCCAACACAATTCAACTATATTTATAATTCTCACTCTTTTTCGTTATAATAAGGGGATACTTAGAAGGAGAAAATTAGCTGCATTAGTAGCAGCAGAAGCTCAAGAAGAAGCAAAGGTAGCAGCAAATTTCCTTCATTGCCTCAGGTAAGTACAATGATTCAACCAGAATATGCCGTTCATCCATTAAGCATTTAGAGTCTGATGGTCTAAAGATTGTGTAAGTTCTTTTCTTGCATTTAATTGTTCTCTTTTCCAGTATGTTTGCCGAACTGTGCTCCTCAGCATCACCAGAAAGTCCCCATATATATCTCTCCAAGTTTTTCACGCTCAACGAGCTCATTGAACAATCCAGCGCTAAAACAAAAGAGCTAACCCCGGATAATTTTGCAACCAAATTATCTGTTCAAGAAAAAGAGAAAGAAGGCAAGATGACATGTTTCTTGAATGGTAAAACTACAACCAAGTCCTTCAAGCCTCCTATCGAACTTTCTGGGGCTGAAAAGCTAGAATGGGCAAAAGGAGACGGTTCCAGAGGCATTGAGGAGCTAAGAGAGCTTCTCTTGAATGAAATGCAGTCTTGGTTTCTCAAATTCTTGGAGGGAGCAGTTGAAGTTGGGTTCTGGCAGGATAAGCTGCAACAGAAAACAAAAGTAAGTGCTCAACGCCAAACGGAGCCAAAACACCAAATAGCTCTTACATTGTCACAACTTAAGCATGCAAATGAATGGTTGGACAAGGTAAGGGGTACCTTAAGCTCAGACAAAACCAGTGCAGTCGAGAGAGTCGATAAATTGAAGCAAAAACTCTACAGTTGTTTACTTCATTATGTGGATTCAGCCGCTTCAGCTCTTGGAAAGCCGACCGCATAGTCAATGATCTAAGGGAAATGGACCACAGTTCCTAAGATTTGTTCTTCATACTTATAATTCTGTATCTAATTTATGTCATGTATTTAAAATGAATGGTGTTTATACAGTAAATTAATGAAGACTTACCTGCATTGCTCATTGTCTAACCTTTTAAATAGCCAAAGAATCAAGGGGTTAAGCTTTGAGTGCCATCATTGGCGGGGGTTTAAGCTGGAGGGCAAGAGCACATGCTAAATTCTCAGAGGCTAGCAAGTCCAAGTAATCCAGCATGTGCCCTGCTTCTCCAGCTTAAATATACCGTCACCTACTAACTATTAATTCTTGCGCGCACCTTGACTAATCAACCTGGTTCGTCCGTTAGACATAAGTCTATTGCCCACAAAATGTGAATGATCAAGCAACATTTTGATGTCTTCTGTATTGCTTTAGTAAGCTGAACAAGTTATTTTGCTGGCCTATGTGTGCTTGTATATATATACTAAGCTGTTCAACAATAAATGGATGCCACTAAGAATACTAGGCTGTACTTTTCGGGTTAGATTGGTAGTTGATCTTGTGTCTTTTAGACTATATAGTTTTGCTTTTTAATCCAGAAAATGCCAAACAAAAATGGTTTTTTTGCTTTGAAGACTGTTGACGTTTGGCTGCCAAAAAGGAAATGCATAAAGCTGGACGTCTACTATTTCACGAGAAGAACAAGATACTCTACCAAATGCAACCTAAATAGCACAAAGACAGGCCACCCACCTCATTGGCTTATCAAATCTTAAAAAACTAAAAGAACTTTCAGCTCTAATTAGGTCTGTCAATTGCTTATTATATTCAAAGGATGCGACTATAAATAGCCAATATATTGAAAAAGAAACGATGTGTAGATTTCAGCAGTTTCTACTTCAATGTTAGCACTTTGCTCTAGTACTAAACTCTGCCTACAAAAGCTATGTTGTTAGTTAACGATGTGTCAAGACAACAAAGGAAACAAAACATAACAATTTGTTGCATAACTTAGGTTTCTGATCAAAAAGACTAAAACAAGAATTATTATGATTGAATTTGAACATCTGTTGAGCTTGATGTTCCAGAAAGTTATCAATGCAATGTCTGGTAAGAATTCTATCCATAAGAGCAACCTTGTATGCCTTAAATCCGATTTTTAGGTTACAGAATTAAATTTGTATTTGTTAGGCCACAAACAATCCTTTATATCAATACTTTAGGCTTAAATAGTATGGATATGAACATGCTTAGATTAGTCAAATAGCAATCGAACGACAATGAACAACTTGCAAATAAAGAATGAGCAAACAACGATAGCAATTAAGTAGCAATGTAATTAAGATTAAAAGAGAAAGAATATTTTTATTGAGATGGCCGAAATTGGCTCCAATGAGGGCAGCAACTTGGTAGTTGTCAAGAACAATAGCAACGATAGCAATCGCATCAATAAGCTTCAAACGACAGAAATATATTATTTTTGTGTGTAGAGTAGCTAACGGGTACAAATGAGTGGGAATGGGAATATATATAGGCCCAAAGCCCCTTGCTAAGGCGTCTCTTCCCTCCCCACGTCTCTCAACGGTCAGTTAAAGCTAATTGAATTGTCTTTGTGCAATTGAAGATCTGTTGTCCCTGTATTTTACTCTGATCGTACTATGCGTTCAGGCACCTGGCAAAACAACTCGTTTTTGGATCTTTATGTTTTGATTAAATGATTAAGAGATAAGAATATTCATATAGTTGATGGATTACAAAAAATCTTCTATTAGTAATATCATATGAAACAACCTAGAGTCTATCAGAAATAACTTGTAGTGGAAATAAGGTAGGTTCATCTCACCATCATTAAACCTCTCATTTAAAAATAACACTGAGTTGATTATTGTTATTGTAGTAGTATATTTGAAATGTGTACGGACGGGTGAAATCCGCACCAATAGAAACATAACAAATCAGCAGAGCTTATGTCAATGTAATAAAAACGTTTTTTACATTATATCCCAAAACGCAGCAAAACCCTCTTTCTTTCCCCATTAATAATTACAGCTATTATTATACTATTCATTCATTCATTCTCCGAAATTGGGGAATTGGCGATACAAATTAATCGAATCAGCGATTGAGAACTGCAATTTAAGGGATCACATACGTGTTTAATCGATCGGTAATCTCGATCTATGTTGATTAATTATAAATTCGTGTAAATTATTTATGCCATTGCGTTTTTTTGCCTGATTTTGTGCCTTTTTAATTTACTTTATTCCTTTTCACATTCGAATTTTATATCGTACGTTCGAAATGTTAGGGTTAAATTGCACACATGACAGATTACGGTCTTTGTTAAAAGAGAATTATTCCGCAAATGTTAGGGTTAGATTGTACACATCACTGTCACGTTAGCTGCTTAAAGTGTCTGTGAACAATCTCTCATATGACGACTACGGAGACCGTCTTAGACGTTGTTTGTTTTTTATGGAATTTTGTTGATAAATGTATAGAGTTTGTGGTGTTTTACTTTTATTAGGTAGAAAATGAACATGTGCATTGATGGAGTTTAATGCATTAGTTATTATCATTTTTTGGAGTGTTTTTCATATAGATCAAACGCAGATGCACAATGATAGGTACGGTTCGATTGAACCCAGTAGCTTTGCCTAGAACCATGTATATGTGTGCAAATATTAGATTTTGAACTTGTAAGTCAAATGATAAGTGGGTTCAGTGTCTTCCCGAACTCGTCAAGTTCATAGATGATCCTATTGGAAGTTGGAGTGGATGAAAATGAAAAAGAAAATAGAAGTTGGACTACAAATAGTTGAATTCTTACCTTTTCTGTGTGTGCTTGTAGTTGTATGCTTGCGGGAAAAAGATGGTGAAGTTGACTTTGATTGCTCGTGTGACCGACGGCCTCCCTTTAGCTGAGGGGCTGGATGACGGTCGTGATGTTCCAGATGCAGATTTCTACAAACAGCAGGTCAAGGCCTTGTTCAAGAACTTGTCAATGCGCCAAAATGATGCTTCAAGGATGTCTATTGAAACTGGCCCTTATATCTTCCAGTATCCTTTTATTCATAATTTTCCAAAGTGACTCCACTGGTTTACTTAGCGCCTAGAGGTCAACATTATGATGTGTTTTGATTTCACTCTTGAAGAATGAGAGAATTTTTCAACTTCCTTTCTGAGCTTTAACATATTCGCTAATCAAACTGGCTCTTTCTTAATTCTTTATGCTAAACTCTACTGTTGCCTTTGTTTAAGTATATGTGGTACCGGTTATTGAGGGTATTTCAATTTGAAAACTCTATTAAGTATATACCTATTAGAAAAGGGAAACTCTAGTTGATGGAATGTCTAGCATTCATAGTTCTTAACATTTTTCTGGTTGCAATTAGACAAGCATGTTGGAATTTTCTGTATTCTTTTTCCTTTTCAGAACTGATCAGTGTGGCTAGTTTAGTGCTTTTGATGTATTAGATTTTGCCTTGGATGTGCAGAAGCTCTTAAAATATTCTTGATCTCGTTTTACACATGCATCTTTTTGGTCTTGTTATTAGTTTTCCCACTTGATAAGGTTTCACAGCTGATAAAATTTACTTCTACTTTCTTTTCTGGATATATGAGTAGCATCATTTTCATCATTATCATGAGTGACTGAATGTGAAATCTCAAGGATGACCTGGCATCTTAACAATTAATGCATCCGAAGTATATGTGAACTTTATCAGTAACTAGTGTTGCTTTACTACTACTTTAGTCATGTGTACTTTCTGATCTACCATTAATATTGCTCTACTGTCTCTTTTGCATCCTCTTGAAAAAGTACCTTGCATATATCTGGTATTCTCTTAACCATGTTCTTAGTTACATCATTGAAGGGCATGTTTGTTATCTGACAATGTGTGATCGCTCTTATCCAAAGAAACTTGCCTTTCAATATCTGGAGGACCTTAAGAATGAGTTTGAGCGCGTCAATGGGAATCAAATTGAAACTGCTGCTAGACCTTATGCTTTTATAAAATTTGGTAAGCTATTATGTTGTCTTCTTATGCTTTTTTGCATTCCAACTATGCTTTATCAACACTGATTTTTTAATGCTTGTAATATGTGATTTTTCCCCTATTGTAGATACATTCATACAGAAGACGAAGAAGTTGTACCAGGATACCAGAACTCAACGCAATATTTCTAAGTTGAATGATGAGCTTTACGAAGTTCATCAAATAATGACTCGAAATGTACAAGAAGTTCTTGGTGTTGGTGAAAAGTTGGACCGTAAGTTTCTGATTCTAACAATTGCATGGCCGTCGTTACCATATATTAACATTAGCTACTTTTCAGTACTCTAGTGAACATTGCCTTGTACTTTCTGGATTTTTTTTTTTAATTTGCTAATTTTAGAAGACATTGTGCTATTTATGTATTTTTTTTCTCAATTAATTATCTAAGCAATACCAACGAGTTGATAAAGATTGAGTTCACGATGTTACGCTTACATTAGATCTGGCATTTGTAAAGCGTCTTACTCTTTCTTGTCTAGGTAGAGGTAGAGATTTAGAGAATTATATATCAGAGCAGATAGCAAAAGATTCATATAGCAGAACTCAGTGAATTCAGGATTGAGCTTTAGTTGAATGATATCGTTATAGGTAAATGGTAACGTTTATTTTTCTTTCCTATAGAAGCCTCTCTAAATATTAAAATATGGATGCCTCCTAGAATTTCCTGCCAGAACTTCAATCGTTTATTTGGTAGTGTATCACAACTCTAAGACATCAAACTTTTCTAGTTTATGTCTTGATGCAGTAGGTTGGGAGAGAAAAGTAGAAGAGGGTGGACACTGGGGGATTATAGAGAAACAAAAGTTGTTTAAAGACCACACCTAGACTTCCTTAAATTTGACACTGAAATTTAACATGGTTAAGAATTGCTTCCTTTATCCCCCTTATTAACTGCCTGAGAAGAGTGGATTGCATTCCCATTGACTGTTCACGTAGAACTTCCAAGTTGAAGAGTATGCCCCCCCAATCTTAAAATCCTTTGAGGAACCTCAAATACTTAGAAGGGTGAGGATGGTTTGTGAACTTGTGAGATGAGATTTCATTGTAGAATTGTTCCATGCTAAAGAAAAGTGGGTATTGACTTTGAGAAACTTTTTTATGACTGTGGTGTAAAAGTAGTGGACCCGAATCCATGTTACTGCAAATAAAAATAAGTGTTGCGTCAGTTCTAACAATATTTGGCATTTTCTAAATCCAAAAGGCACGTGGCATAATCAGTGGTAGGAAATGTAGACAGTCAGACTCTTATGGTGAATATCGTTTTTATGTATAGTTGGTTCTCCCTCTATCCTCACCTTTCCCATGTTCATTGTCATATTTGCTATTCAATTTATGGTTATAGTAGGTGACTAGTTTGTCAATATCAATTTTGCAGAGGTCAGTCAGATGTCTAGCCGCTTGACATCTGAATCCCGGATATATGCTGATAAAGCGAAAGATTTGAATCGTCAGGTTAGTTTCATTGTCTTCACAAGATGATGCACCTCATAGTTAACTACTGAGAATGCTAAAGCTGTACAAGGATCTGAAAGAACATAAAACTCTGTGTGCATTCTTTTAGTTCCACTAAAATGCCCCATGTTGCATTTACAATGTTTCATAAAGAATTAAATGCATATAAGAAGCTTTAGAAAAAAAGAAGCTCAAGCTATTTTCATTAGCATTTTCAGCAGTGTCATGCATGAAAACCTTGTCTAAGTTTGTGCGGGCTCGACTTGTGCAGTTATTAGTATGAGCTTTTATGTTGTGGAACAAAAACCTGGAGAGCTTAAGAACGGGAAGAAAAAAATCCACGTGCTAAATCACCAATGAAAATCACTCTATTCTAGCTCTACTTGCAAATTGATTGTTGTCAGGACTAGATGTGACTTAAACTAGTACAATCAACAGATGAAGGCAATAAAAGCTTTTTTCTGGTTCTCCTTTTTAGATACCTTATTATCAGATACAGTAATAGACGAGCAGCCTATGTAATTGATAGTGTTATCTCACTTTTCCTCTTTAAGCGTGTGCATCTGGATATTTGGCATTGCTTTAATCATTGATTAATTCTTGGTGATTTTAGGCCTTGATTCGGAAATGGGCACCTGTTGCTATTGTCATTGGAGTTGTCATTCTCCTCTTCTGGGTTAAAACAAAGATTTGGTGATGCCCCATCTAGATGCAACTCAGTGACGAGAATACCTTTTAGTACCTTTTGCTGATTGTCTCCATCAGGCTGTGCACAACCCAGATGACCACCTGAGATTTCAGTTGCCCTTCATGTGTTGTTCCTGTTTTTCAGCTGATGGTTGCATCTCAGGCCATGTCAGATTTATAGTGTAAACAGAGAAATGAACCGTGATGTTGCTAGACTTTGAGAAATGGTACTGATTTTTGTTTTAGTTATTGTTCCACCAAAACTTGCATTCGAAGAGGTTATTGTAGTTTCAGAGATGGAAGGTTACTAATTTGAGAATATACAGCAAAATCCAAGAAATTATGTAGACTTGTAGCACTTTCTACTATTTCTCATTGGGAAAATAACAGTACACAAATTATCAGCTTCTCGAATCAGTTCTGCTTCTAACAACAATAAGTGCGGCATTTCCCTACTGTTCTAACACTCGGCTTCTTTGCTGCTTTCCATTGTGGTGCTCGTCATCTTGAGTCTATGCTTAAGGTAGTAACCACCATATTTTATGTTTAAACAGTGAAAATTCAACATCTCATCATATCAGGATCCTCCAAAGTTAGTTTTCAATCTCCATTTTTCTTCCTTTTTCGATGAAAGGTCTTTAATCTTTGTAGTATTTTAGACCTCATCACATTATACATTCAAGTTTATGAACATCCCATTCTCGCAACTTGTATGCAATAATTAACTGTATGTCTGTGCAAAGTGACAAAACCATACACAATTAAGGTCAAAGCCACTGATCAAAATTACTTAAAAAATTATATTGATTTGGACACTGTTGGTGCTTTCAGTTAGCGTAATGTAAAAATACTCCCTGAAACTCTACACTCTCCAAAGGTGTGTACATTCTTTCTCTGAGGACTATGAAGATTAGTAGTTAGTACTAGTATCTTTTGGCTTCTGTTGGCATGGAGAGATCTCACAAGGGCAAATAGGCAACTACCAACACAAATAGTGCCTCCGTAGATGCAACGAAACAATCTTTTGGCAAAAGCGTGAGATTTGCAAGCACTAGTCATTCTTATAAGGTGCAAACAGAATAGCCGAGTTGTGTCCTCCGAAGCCAAATGAGTTAGAGAGTGCAACCTTGATATCCAAGCGCTCCTTCTTAGACCCCACCAGCACATTCATATCCTAATATCACATTTTCCAAAACTAAAACATGTTAACAAATTAAAGTCAACTCAGATGCTTGGAAGTGTTAGTGGTACCTTAATAGTAATAATATTAGATAGGAAGTGCAAGCTTGACAAAAAAGTCAGGCGTGATCAAACAAGATACTTACCAAGCCTTTGTCAGGGTTCTCAAGATTGATATTTGGATGGATCCATCCTGTCTGTATGGCCTGTGTTAAAAATTCCATAAACCAAGTATTAGGAAACATCCATGCAACAATGGAAAGCTCGGTCAGGGTGCTGAGACTCTTATAATTCCTCTGAGCATAGTTAGACTCATGCAAGAAACTTTTGTCATTCTACTTGTATGCAGCAATCTTAAACTTTTACCTTAATTGTTGCAATGGCTTCCACAGCACCTGCAGCCCCAAGGAGGTGACCAATCATGGACTTAGTTGAATTTATTTTAAGCTGAAAGGGAAGGCAATAATTTTAAGAGCATCGAAGAGTAGTTGCTGAGAACAACGCGTATAAGAGTACGTGTAAACAAAATATTCTATAAGAGCATTACTTCAGGGTTCTTCCCGAAACAATGAAGAATCGACTCGTATTCTTTTAGGTCACCAGCTGGGGTTGATGCAGCATGAGCATTTATATAGTTTACATCTTCACGGTTCACCCCAGATTGAGCCAAGGCTTTTTCTATGCAGAGAACAACTCCACTTCCTATATTCAAGGCACATAGAAGAAATCTGTAAGAATATTTTGTAGGGTACGTATAAACAGGACATGCCACTTCTGACGTATTGGATTACTGAGGAAGCTGGTCATGACTTTTGGGACAGAGGAAGAACTAAAACTGGAATCCAATTCTTGATTTTATACACAATCTTCAGAGATATAAGGCATTGCTAAACTCAATTTTATTGAAGAGCTTATGTACAAAATTACCTTCCGGATGTGGCTCTATCATGTCATAAGCATCACAAGTGAAGCTTCCACCCAAGAACTCTGCATATACTTTAGCTCCTCTTTTCTGTAAATTAATCAAAAACAAACACAACACAGCTACAATCAAATTGACCAAATCATCTGAATGACTCGAAGTAACTCCAGGTTATCAGGTGCATATTTTAATATTGGTTAGTGAAGCCAGACCTTTGCATGTTCTAGTTCTTCTAAGAGTAGGACACCCGATCCTTCCCCGATCACAAATCCATCACGGTCCTGCTCCATCAAGAAATCAAATGCAGCTTCAGTAGGCCAGCAACACAATATCAGAAGGAGCTTTAAGAGTAAAACTAAGAAAATGGTTCTCAAGCTATTAAGCGATAAGAAGATTCAGAAGGGAAATACTGAAGTAGTAGCAAATGGCTCACAACTCAAACATACTCTCTTTTCTATTGCTATTTAAAGTAAAATAAAAATAAAAAATACATGCGCATGAAGTCACAACAATCTGTACATTATATGTTCAAGAAGCTTATCTTTAGAAGAAAAAAAGAAGTTAAAGTCCATGCTTATTTGGTCGCATTTGACACATACGCTGCTGGTTCGAAATACATAAAGTCGTATAATTTAATTTATGCATAGGAAAGCAGAACTTTTGTCAAAAGGTGATATAAAGAGCTGAGATAAATAGAGAAATTTGATGCAATACCACATCCCAAGGGCGCGAAGCCCTTGTTGGATCGCTATTCCTCTGAGACAGAGCTCTGCAAGCAGTGAAACCTCCCAAGCCTGCCAACAATCACAGCTTAAGGAGGGGAACTTTGAGAATGATAGATAACTGCACCATTTCCCAGATTGTTTTACCATAATTAACTGACCTAAAGGGATAACTGCTGCGTCTGAGCCCCCACAGAGCATCATATCCTGCAAATTGTCCCATGTTACAATGCACGATCTATTATTATACATCACAGGATCTGGAAATTACACATTGAAGACGATGGAGTAAAAGGAATTATCCCACTTACTGTTTCACCTCTAATTATATGATTTGCAGCACTCAATATACAGAAGTTGCTTGTTGCACATGCAGTAGAGATTGAGTAGCTTGGGCCCATCCAACCCTGCAGTTTTCTTAAATTAACTTCGAATAAACAGTTGTTTCAATCTTAATTTGATCTTTTCCAACTATAAGTGACTTACTAAATCTATTGCAAGCATGGCGGCTCCTATATTGGTTGTTGCAAAAGGAATACAGAAAGGATTCATCTTCTTGTGCGACACAAGTAAAGCCTCAACACCATCATGGATGACCTGATAAAGTGCAAAGTATCTATTATTTGAAGATGAACAAAGAGGAACTCTAGTATGCTTTAGAATGGCAAGAGGCAACTGTAAATACCATGAAAATACAGTCTCAAATGGACCTCATTAATCATTACTTGATGTTTACAAGTTTTAAGACATTCCTCGGGATGATCATGTTGTAATAGATCATATATCTTAAGCAAGTTCATTTGCTACCTTCAATCCCCCAAGCGCAGAGCCAATTAGGACCCCACATCTAGCCTTATCTAAGTCCTGCAATACATCTTCTGTTATCCCACCATCTGCCAAAGCTTTCTTTCCAGCAGTAAGCAGATAGAGCATGAACTTATCTGCTCTTTTTGAAATTTTGGGTGCAACCCACCCATCAACCGAAAATTCCTTGATTTCGCCAGCAATTTTCTGTTACAAGAAACCATAGTCAGCATCTAGAAAGATATTTGGTGGAGTAAATAACATTAGGCGAAAGAGAAAATAGATTAAACAGTTTAGCGCGCAAAAGCAATCGTGTAACTTACACTGGGAAATTCAGAACAGTCAAATGCCTCAATCTGACTTATGCCGCTGATGCCTTCAAGAAGATTACTGTAAAACATGTCTGGATCATGACCGATTGGCGATACTACACCAACACCAGTTACAACAACCCTCCTGTTCTTTGTAAGACGTTTCTTCTTTGCCGTGGCTTCCTTTGCAGGTTGCACGGCCACGGCCATGGGTTTGCCTAGAAGAACATTAAATCAAAAGGCGCATTTCATCACATTGTTGGAGACATATAGTTTAATCATTTCGCGAAGACGTAGCCTAGAAAAGTTTACTAGGCAAGTGAAACATCTCATGAATGATATGTATAAACACAGACAGCATGCTTCATGTCTACAAGTTCCAGCAGTTAGATCTCTCAGTATGTGCAAATTTCGTTCAGATCTTTCACATAGACAAACATCTTTCGGGAACAGTTAGCAAAAGCTCATATATTAAGCTATTTAAACAGAAGAACATGTATATATACAATATGCAAACACTGCTGAAAACTAATGCAAAGTAAATGAGGAATCGGACTTATATATACGGTTGTCACACTAATCTAGGTTAAACCAATTAGCCTTTTATGAAGAAAACTTTAATGAAGTTACCAGAATTAGCAGCATTACGCACCATCATCCTCCTCTGCTTTCGATAAAATGGCGCCGCTTTAAACCCAAAAAATGAAAGCGCATTTTGAGCAAAGAAAGAAGAGAAAGAAGCAGACAATCCCTCTGAACTGGAGTACTCCTTGCAGGGCTCAAAACCAAAGCAAGAATACAAAGAAGAAGCTAAAGAACCCAAGTTTCCATTCACACTGCTGCACTTAGTGGTAATGGATTTTCTTCTCTTAGAAGACTTAAGCATCAGCTGAAAGTTTGAAGAGGGATTCAAGAATTGGTCTTTGTCACATGATGCAGACATGCAAGCTGCTACAAGCCATGTACAGAGTGGAGAGGCCATACAAGAAGTCACCATTTGTGAAAAATACGAATACTTTTTTCAGGAGTAAACTTTATACTAGTATAATAAAACAGTGAGTCAGATTTGAAATTCGATTGGTTAGAGGAGAAGTATTGAAAATTTTAAGATTAAGTATAGAGAATCTATAAAATAAGGTCTCTTTTATTACAACATAAATTCTACGTTATAAAAATTTGATGTGTTATATTCTGCATGACGCCATATTTAGTTCGATCCCAACACCTAACTGTACAACGAGAACTGAATAATAACATGCTCCTTTTTAACGTGTGCAACTTAAGAATATGTTTGCCATCACAAGTTGCTAGATGTTGCTGGGATCTTCGTGGGCTTGCCACATCTTCACCCTATTTAAAAAATAAATACATTAAAAATGAGTAACGTGTAGTTTCACCTCAAAAGTTAAGCAAGTGGTAATATTATACAGCAAAAACATTTATACATTAATTATACACTATATAATTTAGCTGGTTAGTAATATATTGTCAATAATCTCTATCTCACCGATTACCATATTAGACTTGATATACATAATTTTTCATTTTTGTTGATCGATTTTGTTTGATGATATATAAAATAAGTACTGCTACTATATTGTAAGTGCATGTAACTTAAATTCATAACGGAAAAAAAGTCGAAGTTTCATTGTAGTACAATAAGATACTCTAATCTTGCTTGGATTATTAAGTTGAAAACGTAGAGAGAATGCTTTTCTCATAGCTCAAAGTAGAAAAGAAATATAGACCAAAATAATTAAAGAAAATGTAGTGACTAATGGTTTAGCCTTGAACATTAAGAAACAGAAACAGAGCCAAATGACACTCACTTTGCGTTGGACCCTTCAGATTCAAGCAAATACTCACATAAATGTTTAGCTCTAAGCTTCTCTAAACATTTTCTTTCGAGTTAATTATACTAATAACCTTTGCTGCAGATTAAGAGGTTAATGATAAGAGTAATATTCTTTTGACATGATAGTATATTCTTTTAAACCATACATCATGTCTTGATCGTCACTAGTGCATAACGACAAGTAAAGTTGTCTCCTAACTTTGATTAATTATGCGGTGCCCGGCTTTTGTGTGTTTTCTTAACGAATAGTTTTCACATCTTTGTGGAAAATTCCCTTGAAGAGATCGCTGAGGGAAAATGAAAATATAATGCAGTCCACTAAGAAAAATACAAAAGGGTATATTAAATTAGAGAACAGTATTAAAATGCTTTGTCGAGTCTTCTCAACATAAGCTCAAAAGGGTTGAATAATGAACTTATCCTCCAAAAATGAAAGGACCAAATCTCCTTGTTAAAGTCTTCACCTGAAATGTAATTTAAAGTTAGTATTCCAATCAATTCATACACTAAAATCTCAATTATTATCACCTTTACTATAAAAATCTGAATAGAAGAATGAAATTGTACTCACTACCAATGTCCTCCGCAACTTATCCCTTGTCCTGTCCCTTTCACCTTTCATTTAACCCTTTCCTATCATTACTCCCTCCGTCACATTTTGAGTGTCTTACTTTTTTTATTGGTATGTTCGAAAAAAATTGCATCGTTCTATATTTAGTAGATTAACAATTCAAACATTATACATGACAAATTTTAAACCACAAAACTCAAAAGATATTTTAGTACATTATATCCGTCTTTAATTTAGAACTACGAGATTAAAATGTCTTTCTTTATTTCTTAAACTCCGGATTCAGTCAAACTAAGACACTTAAATTGGGACGGTCGAGTAAAAGATATTAGCTCCACTTGTGTCTTAAACTTATATTCGTTAGAGTACTTTACTAATAGTATAAAAAGACAGACAGAAACTTCCAAAGCACAGATTGAATTGCTGCTAATCATTTACAACTTGTGTTAAAAAATGTTATCCAATGTTAAGAAGTGGCTTAGCTTGTGCACGTAGCAATTCAAAAGGCCATCTCTAAGTTCAACTATAGCCATGAACTAATTAAACTATGAGCTTCTAAGTTTCTTTAAAAAAAAATTAAAAAAAAGGAAGAGACTGGAGACCTGAACTCTACTCTGTATCATAAAGGTACTCTTTATTTTTATTCTGCATACTGTTGGCCTGAGATGAATTTTAATAGAGAATCATGGTCAGTGAGAATTCATATGGCCGACGATAAGTTATTTGGGATTGAGGCGTAATAGTAGTTCTTGCCTTGTGTATGTAGGCGAAATGGCAGGTGAACCAGTTAATGTGAATGAATTTCAAGAACTTGCTAGGCAAGCTCTTCCAAAGATGTATTATGACTTCTTTGCTGGAGGAGCTGAGGATCAACACACATTGAAAGAAAATGTAGAAGCATTTCGTAGAATCACGTAAGTTTTTGTAGTTCTTGCTCTTGAGTTGGCAACATATCATAGCACTAACTTTTCAGAAACTTAGTATTCTGCCAAGAATACTTGTTGATGTGAGCAGAATAGACATGTCAACTAGTATACTGGGCTACAAGACGTCGGCTCCCATTATAGTCGCCCCAACTTCGTCGCATCAATTGGCACATCCTGAAGGTTTGGATAATATTAACTCAACTATTACCCTAGTCTTTTAGATGAACATACTGTATCACTCTTATTCCAGAAAGCTGTTGTATTTGTGCCAGGTGAAGTTGCAACAGCTAGAGGTGCTGCAGCATGTAATGTGATAATGGTAATGTTCTTTTGTCCAAAAAGAATATATTTTCTAGTTCTGGTGTGTCAATTGTCGATATTGTAAGACCACCTCATCTAGAAGTTTAAGTTGTTAGAAAGAACACAGTTTGATCATTTGATTATATCATTGTTTCAACATGGATACTCAGTTCTCTTGGGTGTAGGGATTATCTTTTACAGCCACATGCACAGTGGAGGAGGTTGCTTCAAGCTGTAATGCTGTTCGCTTCTTCCAAACATACGTAACTTGTTCTTCCTAAATCTCATGATCTTCATGTATCTTTATTGGTGTTCGTGTTTCGCAATAGATGGGGGTAATTTACTCTTTGCCAATAGGTTTACAAAAGGAGAGATATAACAGAACTTATGGTAAGGAGAGCTGAGAGCAATGGGTTCAGGGCTATAATTCTCACTGCTGATACTCCGAGGCTTGGCAGAAGGGAGGCTGATATAAAGAATAAGTAAGCTGTACATATATCATTTCGCTGTCATTCAAGTCTAGCTAAAATCCTTGTCATAGTTCATCTTCAATCTAATCTTCAAGAAGTCGGTTTCATCATTCAGTACTAACGAGTCATAATTTTGGTAATCTTGTGTTGATATACTAAGAGTCAGAATTGCAGGATGATTTCACCTAGGTTGAGGAACTTTGATGGTCTTATATCAACTGAAGTTGTATCTGTAAGTAAAACCATGTATATTAACTTTTTCTCCAAAAGCCATTAGGAGTATTTAGACAAATAACATGCTAAGCTGAAACAGGCAAAACTTGAAACTCTTCTTTATCAGGTGGACTATATATGTTTGATATGACGGGACCATCTAATAATGTCAAGTTTTCCTGACAAAATGTATAATAGATAATTTACCTAAATCACTTGTAGCTCTATTAGTTTGATAGGCAGAAATTCATTTGGTCGTCATAGATATATCCACTTGAAAATGTAGACTATGCTTACTAATCCACAAATAAAATTCTGCAGGACAAGGGCTCAAATCTTGAAGCATACGCTGCAGGAACTCTTGATCCTTCGCTTTGCTGGAAGGTACAAGATTTAGAAGTTAAATGAATGTGTACCTTAACACCATAAGAAAAGATATCCTGAATTGCAGACTTGGTCCTTGAACACAAAATTTGTTGAGGATGTCAACTTATGATAAGATATCGATATTTTCTGACTGCAAAGTACATTAGAGAAGGATCAGAGTTTCGTTGTTTTTAGAGTTCATGCACAAATATGAATTTCTATATTCTTTTTTAATACTCACAGTCCAAACCTTTGCAGGATATAGAATGGTTAAAGTCAGTTACCAAGTTGCCAATTTTGATTAAGGGTGTTCTCACTTGTGAAGATGGTACAATTGTTAACTCTGAACCTTAGCTATTGCCTATTCAAAACCTTCCTACCAAGTCTCACTAGGTGGGCATTTCATTTAAAGACTTGGCATATACTATTTGTTGCAGCAATAAAATCAATTGAAGCAGGAGTTGCAGGAATTATAGTCTCTAACCATGGAGCGAGGCAGTTAGATTATACTCCACCTACTATTTCTGTTCTTGAAGAGGTGAGTTCCTCCCTAACATGTTTGAGTACAGATTGGTGGTTAGTTTAAAGGTCGTCGGGTTCTTACAGTTGAAATTCACTATATTTGTTTGGATATGCCAAAGAAATCAGATTTGAAATACAAAGCTCGTTCAAATACTTTCCAATTGAAAGTTGAAATATGTTATTTGAAATTTTAAAAAATAAGATTTATAAATTTGAAGTCTCCTCTTTGATCGAAATATCTCAAAGCAAAGTTGAAATCTTTTTAGCATGCATATTGACTTCCATATATTCCTCCTTAATGCCCAATGGTTTCAGGTGGTCCATGCTGTTCAAGGTAAAGTTCCAGTTCTTGTTGATGGAGGAGTTAGGCGAGGAACAGATATATTCAAGGCCTTAGCACTAGGCGCAAAAGCTGTTCTGGTAAACCTAATGATTCAAAGAAATTGTTTAACTTTATTACTCTTGCATGACGTTTTTTAACCTGTTGTAGTAGGTTATCTATCTTATTTTCCTGTTAACTAGTTCCACTTATTGTGAACAATATATTCCTGACAGATTGGTCGACCAATTGTCTACGGCCTGGCCACTAAGGGGGAGTCTGGGGTAAAGCAAGTGATTGAAATGCTAAAGAATGAACTTGAGCTGACCATGGCTCTTGCTGGCTGCTGCAGTATGGATGACATTACCAGAAGCCACGTTAAGACGGACAAAGAAAGGTTTTGTAAGATGTAGTTTCATCCTCTGTTGAATAAATGGCCTAGCCCCAAATCAACAATCATGTCACATCTCACTTTGTACTGTAATGTTCTGTCTGCAGTGGCATTATCAGTGCTTATAGATGATTTCTGCTGCTTCCATATGTACGAATATCAAACATAACACAAACATTATTCCCAAAATACTCTAGTTAGGAAAGCTCATGTATTTGTTCTGTCAATTTGTTAAAATCAACACAACACACAAATTTTGGGGTGAAAATTTCTTACACTTTCTTATTCATTAATGGGGTTTATATACCGGTATAAAACCTAGCTAATGGGTCTGGCCTAATAATAAAAACCCGAGCTAACTAGTTACTAAACTGAAATGGGAGACTAGTATATTTTGTGACATTATGCCTTCTGAAAGCTTCTCGGTAGGTTGACAGCCAATCTAAGAACATCAGACGAAATAGATATAACAGAGGCCAACTAGCTTAGTATTCTTAGGGGGTCCTTTGGTAGAGAGACAAGTTATACATGGATTAATAATGTAGAGATTAATAATGCATGGATTAGTAATGCAGGGATTGTTTTTAGGAATCATGTGTTTGGTTCACTGTATTAAATTCTGAATATACTATGTATTAACTTACACTAGTGTTTGGTAAAAACATGTATAAACTTTAGTTTACAATTATACTCTTAGAGAAAAATGAGTTTTAGTATAAAAGGGTTTGTGGGCAAGGATATTTTTGTCCTTCCAAACTTTTTATACATATATTGTAATCCATGTATTAATAATACCATGATGAGCTTGGTATTAGTTTGTACCCAAATTGGTGAATTAATTAATATCGGTATTAGTTATCTCAGTTTCAAACAAGCTACCAAATGCAGAATAAAGTTGTAAAAAAATTTAATACATGGATTAGCTAGTCTATACACCATACCAAACAAGTCCTTAGGGTCGCGTGGTACGAATACAAGTTATACGCGGATTAGTAATGCAAAAATTAGTAATAGAGAGATTAATAACACAAAGATTATAATACGGGAATTATCTTTTACTGGGTTTTTGGTATATTGTACCAGATATCATTCAAGATACATATTTATTTTTGAAACTAAAAAGTATTGATTTGACATTTATACCCATGAATATTTAACTTTTATTGGTTTTGTCTTTTCATGCTTAATCCATGTACAAGTAATACATGAATTAGTTTTACTAGTAGTATAAAATAATACACCAATTGGCGTATTAAATTATTACATGGATTAGCTATGCATGATTCAAAAATACTACCAAACAATGGATAAAATAATATCAAATCTTATATCATGACTATTTTACCCAATACATCATTACCAAATATGTTCATAGTGTGATAACTTAACAATTGAAATGGACCATCATTTTGAAAAAAAATGCAATTAACAGTGCCTTTTTTGTTTGTTTAATTTACAGACTCTTGTGTTGCTTTTATTGTGAGCGCGTATCTTGGTGTTGTTTTTGCTATGTCATCTGAGTCATTTGTTCCTATAGAGTTCTCCGAGCAAGAGTTAGTTGATTGTTTACCGATATTGGAGGGTGTGACCACTTTTGGTAAGGCCATTTGGTATATTATTTGGTATGGTTTACATCATCTATATGAAGGTAGCTCCATAGGGATAAGCATAAAAGTTGATTGATTTATCCATTTTTCTAAAATGATAAATTATGTTTTAACATTTAATATTTCATTTGTCTGATTCAAAGAAAAATAACATTAACTCTTGGAAATTATCGAATATAGGATGATGTTCAAAAATATTTTGTATCACCAACCGAAAAATTCTCCTATTTGGCTGTTATTAAAAATAACAGAATAAGGAAAAATGCCCCAAGAGTTACGATTATTATTTATATGGACAATGGTCTTTCAAGTAAAAGAAAATGTTAGCCATTTGCTTTACTATAATACATTAGTTCTTGTTGTCAATAATCCTACTGAAAAGTATGGAACTTTGAGTCATTTAATTCAAAGTTCTAAATATTAAGCAAAGTTCTATAATAGAAAACATGAAATATATTAAAAAAAATGAAATTTTATTAAGTAACTTTAGGCCTCCATTTTTTTTGAGTCACATATAATACATATTACTACATCATGATATTAATCAAAGAACTTAACTTATATACATGACGGTGTAAACTTTCTTTTTATACCATCGGCTAGCTAAAAGCCTATTACAATTAAATTTTCAATTATTCTTGTTTGTTTTATATTTTCAAGCCTAATACTCCCCTTAAATAGCTAATTTAGCTTAGAAAATTGACCAATAGTTGAGTCACGATAGAAGAATTGACCTTCAAGAATTACAATAGCAAAATCTAACATATAGTTGGTATCTTGAGCAATAAAGAGAAGACACATACTTGACTTGGCCAAATCATTGCTATAATTAAAGTTTAAATATAAGCACAAACAAGAATACTTGAAACTTTAATTGTTTTAGGCCAGATTATAATATTGCTAATGATTATAATACTGACACAGTGTTTAAAGACAAATACAGAAACTCCCAAACTGCAGATCAGAAAATTGTCAGAAGATTACAAAGATGTGTTAAGAGAAACAGTTGTTCTAAATTGAAAAGCGTTAAAATTTATGCAACGCATCTATTCAAAATGGCTATTTCTAAGTTCAGCTAATTAGCTTTAACAACAACAAAAACTGAAGAGGGAGTGGAGAAGTGCAGGTACTTAAATGTGTTTCTTACTTCCAAGTTCCAAAAAACCTTATGCTCAAATTTGTTGCATCATTTCTTCAATTTATGACATGTCTGATCGTTGTGTTGGGTGTGCGAACAAAGTCCTACGTTGTAGCTGAAAATTTGGGACCCTACTTATAAGTCGTAGGGATCTCTTAATAGTATTGGTGTGAGACTTTTTAGAAAAACCGTGCGCACTTGTCCTAAGAAAATAGCACACCATATTAAGAGTATCTTTGGAATGTTTTAGACCAACAAGTTAAACTCCTCCGATCACATGATGTGATGTTTGACTGTGAATTAAATTATGGTCAAGTCCCTAATCAGATGCTCTTGTATATGTATTTAGTGCTGCTTCTTGATCTTGGGTTTATCTTGTTAAAAGACTCCTTTTTTACCTTAAAAAAAAGAACTTTAGTGATTAATTGCACACACACAAACAGTTAAATTTCTGAGAGCGGGAGTTTATTAGTAGTAAAAGCTCAATGGTTAGAGATTACCACCCACCTAGCCTCGTTATTGGGGACAAATTAAAATACACTTTTTCGAGTATATAAATACGCGACGATTTGCTAAGGGTATAAATGAACCAAAATGTAAACGGAAGGAAAAGTTGTTCAATCTCTATTAACTCAGCTACAGAATGTTCCGACACTTTTAATATCAAGTAGACAACATGATCAAAGTTTTACAATTAGAGGAATGTAGCATATGAATGCTTGTCCGTGCAGGCTAAATGGCAGGCGAACCAGTTAACGTGAAAGAATTCGAAGAGCTTGCAAGGCAAGCCCTTCCAAAGATGTACTATGACTACTATGCTGGAGGAGCTGAGGACCAGCACACCTTAAAAGAAAATGTTGAAGCATTTCGTAGAATCATGTAAGTTTGTAATTTCGTAGTTTCTGGCAACAGACATAGATGTCTAGCACTAACTTTTGATAAACTCAGTATTCGGCCAAGGATACTTGTTGATGTAAGCAGAATAGACATGTCAACTGTTATACTGGGCCACAAGACGTCAGCGCCTATTATGATTGCCCCAACTGCCATGCATAAATTGGCACATTCTGAAGGTTTGTAGTAGACAAATTATCCCCCTAGTCTCTTGGCTGAACACACTATGTAGCTCTGATTCAAGAAATTGGTTTATACATATGCCAGGAGAAGTTGCAACAGCTAGAGCAGCTGCAGCATGCAATGTTATTATGGTAATATGTTTTAAAGCAGATCCATTTCCAATTTTGGTGTGTGCACTAGTGGTTTTTTAGGTCAATGTGGATACCTTGGAGTTTCTTTTTTAGGAAAATTGGATAATGACATAAATTTGGACTGACAGCTTCCATGAAAATATGATAACACTACAAGAAAGATCAACAGTTGGATGATTTCTTGAAGGAAAAATATCGACTTTTCAGAACTCTACAGAAACAATCCTTTTTCCTATTCCACCTTGGCAATTAACGGATTTTCAGGAACTCTATTATAGACTTAAACATCAAGAATAGTACATGTCTAAGGAAAAATATGTACGGCTACGTATTTCTTACTCATATATCCATCTCTTTAATTGCTTCCGAGGAAGTTGGTGACTCTCTCCTGTTACTTCAAATGTTTAATGCATAAGTTTATGATTAAGCGTTAGTCACTTTTAGTTATCTGTTCATTCTGCAACTACAAGTACCAGTTTAAGTTAAGCAGATCTCAAATTTCTAACCATTAGTTGCTCTATGATTGAAAACGTAAAAGCTTTAATAATTTTCTCTGAAGTGAATGTTGCGGCATCTAGAATAATGGCCGAAAGGTGACATCAGTGATTTTGCTCATTTCAGTCTAGTCATTTTAGTTGTTCAAGATACGAATGCTAATGTTTTATGCAGGTTCTTTTGAGATAAAATTATTCTGCGTGCAACTAGGAAAGCTGCTCAAGATGTTTATGCTGGCTCGGGAAATAACGAAGATGAAGAAGATGAGGATGATGTGATGACAAGCTGAAGGTACTCACAAATTTTCATCTATGCCAACCTACTTTAGTCTTTGGAGTCGACATGCCCTGCAGATTCCAAAAAAATGAATGACGAATTATACCAGGTTCCATGATGAATGAAACAAGGATCAAAAACTTATCTATACCAGGTTCCATGATGAATGAAACAAGGATAAAAAACTTATCTAGATAATGTCGAAACTTATCTAGACAGTAATTACGCTTTTATGCACTGACTGCAGTTTCTGGATTCTAAGAGATAACGAAAATGCATTAATCACACAAGTAGTATAAAAGACTTAAAAGCAATAGCAGACCTGCAAGTTAAAGATTTAAGCACATACTCTTCTTCTGAGCCGTGGCAGCTGGTATACCACTATACAAACTTCTTTGACTCTGTTTCCGAGTCAGCAGCAGCCACTGGAAAGTGTAACTTGCATAATACCATCATGTGAACTTATATTTGCTTCTATTGTACATGACTTGTGAACTTATTAAGGGTAAGTATAGTTGTATTCTTCTAAACTCGATGAAAAAGGACTGAAAAAACTTTACAAAAAGGGACTAAGTTCTGTCTTGAGTTACAATTTTTTTTTTTTGGATAAGTCGTCTTGAGTTAACAAATGGAGGGCTTGAGCTTACAGTTTTATTTTATTTTTTTATTTTTTTGTTATTGAGTTTAACTTAGTGTAATCATTTAGATTTCTTCAGTTTCACGGCCTAAAGATTTCTTTATGGAGCACTTTCATAACTGTTTCCTTATATTTTCCCCCATTTTTGCAGTTAAAAATGATCTCAGCAGTCTGTTCCGTTTAAATGCTTATAATGTCTTTATTCAAAACAAGTAAAAAGGTTATCTGCATTGGCATACTATGACGTAAGATATGGTAACTCTTGTGTATTTATTCTTATGACCTCTTTATCTTCCAGCAGATATGGATTGAAATGATTGTGTTAGCCTCTTGTGAAGAAACCTATAATTTGTCATATGCAAGATATTGTAAAGTGTAAGGCGCTTGTTTCCGTATAGAATTGAGAAATCATTATAGAGCCTGATAAAAGCCTTAGCCTGTTAATGCACTAGTGTACACTTATTCGTGTTCCTGGATGGCAAACATGAGACTTGGGAAAGGGGCTGAGAAAATTGAAGGAATTCTTCAGTAAATAGTGTGCGAGAAGCTCTTGAGGAGCAAGTTTGCAAGCACTAGATTGGAGCGCTAGAAAGCAGATAACCAAAATTCAACAACAGTGCATATTTTTTTGAGGAACTTTCGCTTTTTAGAATTCACTGCTTCATTAAAGTATGACGCAAGGAAACCTCATATTACAGGTAACTACTTGCTCAGATGCAGGAACCACAACTATAAAGCTATTACCAGTGGCAACTATTGTAATCACTGATGCTCTTATCGGCTAATGCTGCATGAAGGAACTGTAGTAGAAGGTTATGACTTTATAAAAAGTCACAGTATGATTCTTAAAATTTTCGTTATGACTGATCGAGGAAGCAAGTTTTAAAAAATTCTATTAGTTTTCACAGAATATTGTGAATGTAGAATTATGTTTGGTTTTCAGGTTTTTAATATTTGCTTCCTAGCTAGTTGCTTGTTTTTCAGGGGTTTCACGATAGATACTTATGTACTTATTGATAATCTTTCAATGTTGGTGATGTAGTCAAGTTGTAAGTAGTATTACATTAACTTTACAACAACTTCGTTCTCCTCTTTCTTTTTCTGCTATCTTTTTCTACTTATTGATTATCTGTCAAACTTTACCTTCTCCTACACAAATATTCTTATGTTTCAGTCGCTGCAAATTGTTATAAATGTTTAACCAACTTTACCGCCGAACAATTTAATTGCTGTTCTGTCCTCTCAATGTTTGATTTGACATTTTTTACATAAAAGTACAAGTTTTAGAACTTAATTACCAAACATAGCAACATTTTAGTAAAATAACCCTATATAGAGGAAAACACAAGTTAATTACTAATATAGCAAAAACATAGCAATATTTTCCCATAACATACCAAACCCTTACATTCTTCCTCCTATTTCCCCCTCTATCACTTTTGCTTCTCCCATTTCTCCCTATTTCACTTTTTCTCCCACTATTTTCCCCAATTTCACTTTTATTCCTATCATTTCCCCTAATTTCACTTTTCCTTATCCCATCCTCGATGTATCTCGTTGTATCTCACCGTATCTCAACTGTTTCTGCACCATTTCAACCGTTTCTGCAGCACCGTATCTCAACTGTTTCTGCACCGTTTCAACCGTTTCTGCAGCACCGTATCTCAACTGTTTCTGCACCGTTTCAACTGTTTCTGCAGCACCGTATCTCAACTGTTTCTGCACCGTTTCAACTGTTTCTGCAGCACCGTATCTCAACTGTTTCTGCACCGTTTCAACTGTTTCTGCAGCACCGTATCTCAACTGTTTCTGCACCGTTTCAACTGTTTCTGCAGCACCGTATCTCAACTGTTTCTGCACCGTTTCAACTGTTTCTGCACCGTATTTCAGCACCATTTCAGATTGTTTCAGCGCCGTTTCAAACTTTTCCAACGCTATTCAGGCAAAAAAAACTATATTATTTGATATTGTGGACCAAGAAAAAGAAAAATAACATTTCCCTCCCTGCTAATGTACAGACTACACTCAGCCCCCTATCCACCTCCCCTCACCTGTATCATTTTTTCTTGACTGCGTCTCCTCCAAAAGACACTGTATAATACTTTAATCAGTTGTTTCTTCAAATACACCAGTCGTTTTCTTCAAATACATGCTACGCCTGAGTGTTCCTGGTGTCTCAGGAGTATTTCATCAATGACCAAAGAAGATCAAAGATGGAGAATGTTTATATTTTTTCCGTTTTCCGGCGAGGTTATGGCCAATATTTACAACGACATTACCTGATATTTTCGCCAGCGAGTTTACAGGAATTATCTGATGAAACGATCTGTTACCAGGCAGCGAGAATACAGATCTATTACCCCAGCGGTGATGTTACCTGTGGTGTTAGCCGGTGGTGATGTTACCTGTGGTATTAGCCGGCGTCGACGTTACCTGTGTGAGTTGCTGGCGGCGACGTTACCTGATGTAACGAGAGAAGCCAGAGATGGTAAATGGAGAGAAGAGAAGGTGTGTTAGTTAGGTGCAACTAAATGACTATTTTGCCCTTGGTCAAATTATACCTTGCTAGGAAAAATATTGCTATGCTTAGTAATTTGTATAATGTTGCTATTTTTTTGTAATTTGAGTTACAAATTAGTATATTTTTGTAAAAAACCCCATCTTAAATGACCAACTATTTGAACTTTTAACAGACCTTTTTGGGCATTCTATCAAATACTAGTCCTTAGATAACTCAAAGGCTCTGCCCATTATGTCAAGTTTAAACAAAAAAAAAAAGTAAAACATAAAACAAAATACATAATATTTTTCTTAATACTCTACTTTAATCTTCCAGCGTAGCTAAGTGCACCAGTCTCTTAAGTAATTTGGGAATGGTTATGACTGGAGACTTCTTCGAAACAAACGGCTTTAGCATCATACGCAGCCTGAATCCCTCAAGCTCCGAGACATTGGCGTGTCCCGCCTCTGGGTCCCTAAAATCTTCGTTTTACAGACATTTAAGTCAAATTGTAATAATTAAACTAACAAAATAAAACTTTGATATATACAGAAATTTAAGTCAAATTGTAATAATTAAATTAACAAAATAAAACTTTGATATTTGATACCAGAGTCATCGCCGACTAGCACTCGACGTATTGTGGGTGCATGAACATCCAGGTAATCAACCCACTATTGTAACAAAATTGAAAAGGAGTTAGATAGTTGAATTGCTAAATAAATAAAAATAAAATATGATTGAAATTTTTGATTAGTTACCTGATTAATTCTTCCGTATTGAGAGCGACCCAATACAGAGAAGTAGATTAAGACAAAATCAACAGAGGGTAGGCACCAATTGGCGAGGTCAGTAGGGTTTGACGCTTGCACCTCTAGGAAGTTAAAATAGACGGGTTACACACTTCCATCAGTGAACCTAAAGTTCCTTTGATGAATTATGTTTCTACAACCAGTATCTTCTACCAAATATGCTCATAATGTGATGAAAATTATTGGTGTATGATGATGATCATAAATATTTTGTATCACCAACAGAATAATTCTCCTATTTGGCTGCGATTAAACATGTTGTTCACATAACTGAATAAGGAAAAATGCCTCGAGAGTTACAATTATTATTTATATGGACAATGATCTTTCAAGTAAAAGAAAATGTTAGTCATTTGCTTTACTATAATACATTAGTTCTTATTGTCAATAATCCTACTGACAAATATGGAGCTTTGAGTCATTTAATTCAAAGATCTAAATATTAAGAAAAGTTCTATAATGGAAAACATGTTTTTTTTTTTTTAAATGACATCTTATTGAGTAACTTTAGGCCTCCAATTTTTTGAGTGCATATTATACATATTACTACATCATGATATTAATCAAAAAGTTTAACTTATATACATCGATGGTGTAAACTTTTTTTTTACCCCCATCGGCTAACTAAAAGCCTATTGCAATTAAATTTTTAATTATTCTAGTTTGTTTTATATTTTCAAGCCTAATACTCTTTTTAAATAGCTAATCTAGCTTAGAAAATTGACCAATAGTTGAGTCACGATGGAAGAATTCACCTTCAAAAATTATAATAACAAAAACTCTCATATAGTTGGTATCTCGAGCAATAAAGAGAAGACACATACTTGACTTCTCCCCTCATTATTGTCATTTGGCCAAATCATTGTCATAATTAAAATTTAATATAAAAAAATAAGAATACTTGAAAATTTAATTGCAATAGACTTTTAATTAGTCGAAAAAAAAGTTTACACCATCAATACATATTAGTTAAACTCTTAAAAATTAACAAAAATAAAGCAATGTGGTTGATTATATCACACTTATGTCTTTATCTTTACTCCCCTCATTATTGAGTCCTTATATTCCATCAATTAAATAAAGAATTCGTGTGAAAATTAGCAACCGCTAGCTAGTTGATCAGCTTTGTAACTTATAGTAGATATACAATCTTAAAATGTTTTACTTTTACTCCTACTCCATTTCTTTCGGTACATTTCAAATGTCATTTTACCCTTTTAAATTCGGTGCAAAATAAGTGTGTTTTATTTATAGAATAAAAGGTTGAATTATTATTATTATTATTATTATTATTATTATTATTATTATTATTATTATTATTATTATTATTCCTGTAAATACCCCTCGTATATTTTCTGTCTGAATATACCCTTTCTGTTATACTTTTGGTTTAAATATACCCCTCCCATTATAGTAAGGCACAAATTTGTCTTTAAATTTAACAGATAGACACGTGTCACACTCAGAATCAAATAACCCACCCCAATTTTGCCCATTCCTTTAGAAACTTGTCGCATCCCACTTTTTTTCCTTCGGACCGCGCGCCTGAAAAATGGTTTCCGACTTAGTAACTCATTTGGAGTTGATTTTTGGAGCAGCTACCTAATAAATTATTCTAGGCGTATTAGATTACCTATTAATTGCTAATTCAATTTAAAGAATAATTTTGGGTTGGTCTGCTAATTAGAGATTCGTGTAAGTATTCGAAATAACTTAGAAGGAAGGGTTTAGACACCTCCTAAGTTACACTACGTGTGATTTCCGGTCGATTTCTATAATTGAGTTTAAATTCACAATTTATCTAAAAGAGATGAAATAAATAAAATACTTCCTCTGTCCCAATTTATGTGTCACACTTTCCTTTTTGGTCTGTCCCAAAAAGAATGTCACATTTTTTTATTTGTCAACTATTTATTGTATTATCTCTATTTTACCCTTATTGGGCCCTACTTACTTTAAAAGTCACCAACAACTTTTTGATCACTCCAATCTTCTCTCTCTTACTTTTCCAAGGATAAATTTGAATATTTCCAAAGTCAACTTCTATTTCTTAAACTCCGTGTCAAGTCAAACACCGTCACATAAATTGGGACAGAAGGAGTATATAAAAGAAATCCTGGTGCAAACAAATCAAATGAGTATATAAAAAAAGTATTTAAAATTAAGGGTGAGTTATGGGTAAATTTACGTCAAACTATGATGGGAATTGGGAGGGATATATTTGAAGTGAAAGTATAAGGGATAATTACACTAAAAGAAAAGCAAAAGACGAAAATTACCAAAAATGGCCCATATTTTCGGATCTTACCCGAGCTGTCACCCTTTTCCCGATACAAGTTTATACAATTTTATACAAATTTATACAATGTATAAAATTGTATAAATTTGTATAAGCGTGTATATGCGAGTGAATAAATCTGTATATTAAGGATGTTTATATGATTTTTTACTTTTTTTGTGTATATTTTTGTATTTCTCTCATTGCTACATATTTATATATGTATATTCATGTATAATTTAATTTTTAGAGGGAAATTTGTGTGTATAAACTTGTCAAAAGCAATGATTTAGACGCAATAAACAATATAAATTCAGTAAAATACAAAAAAGTAATGACACCATTAGCGGGGAAAGGTGTTTGCCGGTGGCTTAGTGGCTGGGGAGGGAAAAATTTGATAGCTAGGGTGTTTTTTATGAAGGAGTGCTAAAATTTATAATTTTAGGGGTGGGTGCTATGCATGGAAAAAGAATATGGCCTTTTGTTTGTAATTTTGGGCAGTGGGCTGCCTATTTTTGAAAATTCCCCAAAGTATAATGGTAAGAGTATATTTGGACTGAAAGTATAATGAATTGTGTATTTTAAGTATTTTTGATAGTATAGGAGTATATTGACCTTTTTCCCTTTTTAAAGTTAGTGCAAATTTTTAATAAAATAAATAATAGCAGCATAGTGGCACTCAAAGATCAAAGGTCTCGAGTTAGAACACTTTCCAAAAATAAGTTTTACAGGCGCGAATTTGAATTAATCGGCTTCAATTAAGATACCGAACACCACGCTAGAAACCGAAAAACAAAGATGTACTATTACCTAACGAGCCTTTTGTTTATTCACGCATTTTGTACTGTTGAAACAGATAGGAGATTATATTGCTAATGATTATAATACTGACACAGTGTTTAAAGACAAATACAGAAACTCCCAAACTACAGATCAGAGAATTGGCAAAAGATTTACAAGATGTGTTAGAAAAACAGTTGTTCTAAATTGAAAAGGCTATTTCTAAGTTCACCTAATTAGCTTTAACAACAACAAACACTGAAGAGGGAGTGGAGAAGTACAGGTACTAAAAATGTTTCTTACTTCCAAAAACCTTATGCTCAAATTTGTCGCATCATTTCTTCAATTTATGACATGTCTTGATAGTGATAGTTGTGTTGGGTGTGCGAACAAAGTCCTACATCGTAACTGAAAATTTTGGGAGTCTACTTGTAGGGATCTCTTAATGGTAACAGTGCACACTTGTCATAAAGCGGAAAGTATCACATCGTATTAAAAGTATCTTTGGTCTGTTTTAGACCAACAAGTTGAACTCCTCCGATCACATGATGTGATGTTTGACTGTGAATTTAATTATGGTCAAGTTCCTAATCAGATGCTATTATATACTATGTATTTAGTGCTACTCCTTGATCTTGGGTTTATCTTGTTAAAAGACTCCTTTTTTACCTTATAAAAAAAAGAACTTTAGTGATTAATTGTACACACACAAACAGTTAAACTTCTGAGAGCGGGAGTTTATTAGTAGTACTAAGTAAAAGCTCAATGGTTAGAGATTACCACCCACCTAACCTCATTATTGCGGACAAATTAAAATACATTTTTTCGAGTATATAAATACGCGACGATTTGCTAAGGGTATAAATGAACCAAAATGTAAACGGAAGGCAAAGTTGTTCAATCTCTATTAACTCAGCTACAGAATGTTCTGACACTTTTAATATCAAGTAGACAACATGATCAAAGTTTTACAATTAGAGGAACGTAGCATATGAATGCTTGTCCGTGCAGGCTAAATGGCAGGCAAACCAGTTAATGTGAGAGAATTCGAAGAGCTAGCAAGGCAAGCCCTTCCGAAGATGTACTATGACTACTATGCTGGAGGAGCTGAGGACCAGCACACCCTAAAAGAAAATGTTGAAGCATTTCGTAGAATCATGTAAGTTTGTAATTTCATAGTTTCTGGCAACAGACATAGATGTCTAGCACTTACTTTTGATAAACTCAGTATTCGGCCAAGAATACTCGTTGATGTGAGCAGAATAGACATGTCAACTGTTATACTGGGCCACAAGACGTCGGCGCCTATTATGATTGCCCCAACTGCCATGCATAAATTGGCACATTCTGAAGGTTTGTAGTAAACGAATTATCACCCTTGTCTCTTAGCTGAACACACTCTGTAGCTCTGATTCAAGAAAGCGGTTTATTCATATGCCAGGAGAAGTTGCAACAGCTAGAGCAGCTGCAGCATGCAATGTTATTATGGTAACATTTTCTAATGCAGATCCATTTCCAATTTCGGTGTGTGGATACTGAGTTCTCTTGGTTATAGGGACTGTCATATATGTCAACCTGCACGATCGAGGAGGTTGCTTCTAGCTGTGATGCTGTTCGCTTTTTCCAGATATATGTAAATTCCTTCCTAACTATCGTGATCTCCATGTATCTTTACTGATTTTTGTGTTTTGAAACAGAAGATTATTTTACTTTTGTCAATAGGTTTACAAAAGAAGGGATATAACAGCACTTATGGTGCAAAGAGCTGAGAGGACTGGGTTTAAGGCTATAATTCTTACTGCTGACACTCCGAGGCTTGGTAGAAGGGAGGCAGATATAAAGAATAAGTAAGCTATATATCTTTTTGCTGTCAAGTTTTGCTAAAATCCTTTTTTCCGTTCTTTCATCTCATCTGGATAGAATTCAGTTTCGTCATTCAGTACTTCAAGAAATATTGAGAACTCCTGTACTTTTGGTAATCCTGTGTTGATCTAGTAAGAAAAGAATCATAATTGCAGGATGGTTGCTCCTCAGCTGAAGAACTTTGAAGGTCTTATATCAACTGAATATGTTTCTGTAAGTAAAACCATATATTCTGGCTTTAGACAAATCACTTCTTAAACTGAAAGAGGCAAATTTTGGAACTCTTTTAGGAATAAAAAAATTATTTTCCAGGACTAAATGCCCCTAATTGGCTGGTCTTTCCCACTAAATGTGGTGGTCTCTCTGAACGACTCATTAATATATTCTGGCTTAGGCAACTTGTTTGGATTGAGGCATAGTTGTTGTTGTTGTGGAGGGGGAGGTGAGGGTTTGACATTAGGGATTTGCTTAGCTAGGCCAGATCTACATGCTATACTCCAAATGCAAGGTCATGTTTTGCTCAAGTACTGCAAACTGAAACGGTCGGTTTTGACAATAAAATATTACTTCTGTTTGAGGAATGTCATTTGATGCTTTTGTCAAGCATGATGATAGATATAGTAAGGTAGAACCTAATTTTCCATTAATGGAACCTCAGCTTTGAGTTGCCAATTAGCTGATCATTTCACTAGTTCTATACTAATGCATTCAGTACATGCTTTGCCCTTGCTTCTCTGTTTCCCCTCTTTTTCCCCTTTTGAGCCGGAAATTACACTCCTGATTGGGATACTTATCTAGAGAAGTTGACCTACTCTACTGAGCTGGTCCGCTACTTCTGTTTACTGAATATGTTGTACCTAGCAATGCTTCTGTACTCATATATATGCATTCATGTTGTTGTTCATCAGTTTGATATGCAGTTCATCATAGATATCAACTTGAAAGTGGTATAGATTCTGCTTAATGATCTACTAATCAAACTCTGCAGGACAAGGGCTCAAATATTGAAGCCTTTGCTGCAGGAACTTTTGATTCTTCATTTAGTTGGAAGGTATTTCTTTTCATTTGTTCATTAATACAGCATGATAGTAGCACATGAAAATGCATGACAAATGAACTGTTGGTCGTAGGACCAAAATTTTGGTTGAGTGTGTCGACGTATGTTAAAACAAGTAAAATTGCTGAGCTACAAAGTACATTCTGGAAGGACCAGAGTTCTGTTTGTTACCAAATACAAGTATGACCTACTGTACTCTTGTCTGATCCTTTATGCTCCAAAAAATTTGCAGGACATAGCCTGGTTAAAATCGATTACCAAGCTGCCTATTCTGATTAAGGGCGTCCTGACTTCTGATGATGGTACTTATTACTGAACCCTAGATATCTGCATAGTTTAGGTTTCTGCACTGATTATGTCTATAAGAACACGTGCAAAGAAAAAGATTGGTGTCAAGTTATCAATCATACGTGAGCATTTAGAAGGGAACTGATTTAGATTAGATGCAAAAAGCTGATGAGAAATGCAGTCAAGTAAACAGGGAAGACATGAACTGAGGAAGCGACATCATGAAGAAAGAATTTTCAAGGACAAATTTCCAGAAATCTTAATTCAAAGACTTGAAGCTATATCAGAAGAAGTTCTTTCAGATGCTTACCTTCACTCTCCAAAATAACTCTTCCCTTTCCCCCTCACGGTCAAATTTATCTACCTCACGGTCTCACTAATTTAGTGTAATGTAGGAGTCTTTTTAATCTTATTTGTATGTCAGTAGAATATACGGAGAACTTCCAGTGTTGGAGAACCGAATACTGAAAATTGGATGAAATGGGTTCAAATGGAGCGAAATGGATAGCAAGTAGTCAAATAGCTGACCTCGGCTACCTTGGGATTGAGGCATAGTAGTAGTAGCCGTGTTATCATTGTTGTTATAAGGTCTCACCAATTGAGCATTTCTTCTGAAGACTTGACATATTCTATTGTTTGCAGCAATAAAAGCGATAGAAGCAGGAGTTGGAGGAATTATTGTCTCTAACCATGGAGCAAGGCAACTAGATTATGCTCCAGCTACTATTTCTGTTCTTGATGAGGTTATTCCCTATCTTCCTGATATTTTTGATGCTATCTTTTACAGAATGATGGCATGCTCAAAGAATTAGCTTTTTAGACTTTCTACGGTAGTATTGGACGTGGCACATTGACTAAAACCTATTAGGCCAGAAGCAGTTTTAGCACAAAAAGTTTGTTAGTATGGGACAATCAACATGAGATGGATCACTATGGGCTTTTCAGTTTTGTATTTGTTGCTTCTGAAAAGAAAAAACAAAAGGAAGGAAGCTCTGTGATCTTCCTTTAGTAAGAATTAAACCACAGATATAACATACTCCGGAGGAAATATGAAAGTTCTATGACCTGTCAAATCAATAGCAAGGACTCCTAGACATACTTGAATGCAGCTGCCTTGTTGTGTTTGAGTTCTCCACAGGGAGATTGATTATTCATGTGATTTGCCAATTCTCAGAGATACAGAGAGGGGGAGGGGAGAGTCATCTATGTCATCTCAAATTACTGAAAAGGGCTGCTTTGGCTGGATGGACATGGTCCTATATGTTTCAAATTCACTAGTCTAAATCCTTTTAATCTGTTTGGATATTTCAGAAGATTTGTTTCTACACTGCGATGCGTCTATCATATCCAAATAATAGTTCTTAATCTCCAATGTTTCAGGTTGTCCATGCTGTTCAAGGTAAAGTCCCGGTATTTTTTGATGGAGGAGTGAGGCGAGGAACAGACATATTCAAGGCATTAGCACTAGGCGCGAAAGCTGTTCTGGTGAACTTATTTGACATTTCTTGCCCGAAATTTACTCAGTTTGTTAAGCTCTACCTTGTATCTTCCAGGGATTTGCCCTTTGTAATCTGAAACATATTCCTGCAGATTGGTCGAGCGGTTGTCTACGGCCTGGCAGCTAAGGGGGAGCAAGGGGTAAAGCAAGTTATTCAAATGCTCAAGGATGAACTTGAGTTGACCATGGCCCTTTCAGGCTGCCAAACATTGGACGACATTACCAGAAGCAACGTGAAAACAGAGAAAGAAAGTTGCCATTGTAGACTGTAGTTTCATCCTATAAGCAGCTAAGTACATCTCTTGATACAGGGCATATACCCAACTCTGCAATTGTATCACATCATGGTTGCTAGTAGTTTTTTGAGAAATTTCATTAATGCTAGTTGATAAGGGATAATTTCAAAGACTTCCCTTCAGGTTTAATCGAACTAAAACTTTTGACCGTAACAAAATAATTTAACCAAAAAAAATTGATATGATATTAATTTCTAAAATAATCTGTCCAACCGAACTATTTAAAACCTATAGCTATGGCATAAAATAAAAACTAAAAAAAAAGAAACCATGGCCTGGAACACTATTACCTATAACTACATGTCATCACAAAAACAGAGCTCGGAAAGAGTCGGCATCTTCCGGGGAAGCTGATAGCTTCTCTATAGTCCCTTCCAACTGCTCCTTCAACAGCAAGAGTTGATTCAAGTTTTGACATTCTTCAACGTTAATACTCTCCAACCATTGGTAGAGACCATTCCTCGACCTCGTGGTCGAGGGCCATGGTGGACTCGACTCAGAAGAGCTGCAAACATCATCAGAACTCGACCACGGACTCGACCCATAAGAGCTGCAAACCTCATTAGAAGGTTGATGGAAATTCACGAGTCCATATGAATATGGATATAGTATATAACACGGAAAATGCCCCTCAAAGGTGAAATACACGTTGCCATAAGTGCAAGGCATTCCAGTGGGAGCAACAGGAGGACCGATCATGAATTGTCCATTAAAAGGGGAAGCGCTCTGTGTCAGAATAGGCATGAATTGTCCATTAAAAGGGAAAGCACTCTGTGTCATAACGGGCACGAACTGTCCATTAAAAGGGAAAGCGCTCTGTGTCATAACGGGCATGAATTGTCCTCCATAAAACCACAGTCCTCCATAGTACCACATTCTTTGGTATCCTCTTTTTCAGCTTCAATTCTTGAAAGTTGAAAGGTAGAACGTTCACAGAAGGAAAACCTACGTATTACATCTCTGTGTATATACATAGATATGGAAAAAAGAAGGTAAATCATAATGTAAAGATTCTTAAAGATGGAAAACATTGGTTTTCCTTGTGTAAATATTCTCTTACCATAGACTTATTTTTTTCTAAATATAACTTTGTTGACGTCTAAACGAGTCATTGGTGCATAATTTCTCTTTTTACGTAGAGCAATTTTTAATCTTTTTCACTATAGATTCTTTTTCATCAACTTTACTATAGACTCTAATCTGAAAATAAAATTTGTAGGGGGTTAAAGCTCAATAATACAGGAAACATGATTGAAGATCATTTTAGATGCAATGTTATTAGAGGTGACAAAATCAACCCAAGTTTGAGCGAGTTGGACTTGTACAAATTTGCATGGAGGTCAATTTGAGGACAATCCAATTATTCTAACAAATTAAAAATTGAGCTGATTTAAACTAAATTTTTAACCCAAATTTACGTATAAGAAACTTGTTAAACTATTTCTTTCTAAAGAAACTTTTTTGTTTGATATAGTCATAATAAACAAATTATTAAAAAAAAAAAAAAAAACCACAAAAATAAAAGTTAATAAGAGTTGTGTGGGTTAGGCAATGACCATTGTTAGCCCATTTCAGGCATGTAACCTTAATCCACCCATTTACACCTGTCCAGTTCACCCAACCGCCCATTTGACACCCTTGTTATAATATATTAAACGGTAGAATATATAGTAACTCCTAAATTTGGTTCGAATTATCATATGCACACCTAAATTATATATGCGGAATTTTATAATAGAATGGATACCTTTTCTACATATACAAGTCGCATTAGATTTACAAGTAACGCAATTTACAAGTCGCATCGGACTTACGAGTCGCATGCAGTCCGCCAAAGTAATTTACACCCATTCCTTGTTTGCGAATAGCTTTTGAATACTGTAAAAAAGCGTACCATACCATTATTAGTGTGTAAAACGTGCCACTTAGGAGACTATAACCATCAAATTTTAGATATATTTCGTGCCGTGTGAGACGTTTACAACATAAAGTCTAATCATTCTTTTCTACATTTTTGGTCAAAAGTATTTGTTTGCTCCTCTATTTATACATTAACAATAGCTGTGGTGTGGAACCAGTGAAAGTAGAGCAATGTCTCCCTCAGTGTCTGTTACAAAAGTGCAGGTTGAGAATTACGTATTCCCACCAACAGTGAACCCTCCTGCTTCCACTAAAACTTTGTTCCTTGGTGGCGCTGGTTTGCAAATTGAGCTTTCTTAGCTTGTTTAAATTTTTTTCATGATCATGGTCTATATGTAGTATAATATGTTTGTGTGTGTGTGTGTGTGTGCATGCAGGGCATAGAGGTTTGGAGATTGAAGGGAAGTTTGTGAAGTTCACGGTGATTGGTGTGTACTTGGAAGAGAGTGCTGTTCAATTTCTTGCTCCTAAATGGAAAGGCAAAAGTGCCGAAGAATTGATCCATTCAGTAGACTTCTTCAGGGATATCATTACAGGTACCTGCACGTCCGTTTCAATTTATGTGGCATAGTTTGACACGACACTTAATTTAAATGAAGAATTTCAGCATTTTTCATCAATCCCCTCTGATAGGTCCCTTTGAGAAATTCACTCGCGTGAGGTTTATCTTGCCCTTGACGGGTAAGCAATTTTCGGAGAAGGTAGCAGAAAATTGTGTTGCCCATTGGAAAGCAATAGGAACCTACAGCGATGCAGGGAGTCGGGCCATTGAAAAGTTCCTCAATGTTGTCAAGAGTGAAACCTTCCTACCTGGTGCCTCCATCCTTTTTACTCAATCACCCCTTGGATCATTGACGGTACGTATGTTCAACGGATTTAAGTTATATACACTGATAGTGTAAATATCTTTTATATGTATAATTTAACCTGTGATAACATGTTAGTCATAGGCGCATTATCAAATAGGACCTTTTTGACCACAAAAAAAAAATGTATCTATACAAGCTTATTGATGTTGTTGCTGTATTTCTTTGTCTGAGTCCAGATTAGCTTCACTAAAGATGATTCAATAAGTGGAGCTGGGAATGCTGCTGTAATAGAAAACAAACAGTTTTCAGAAGCAGTGCTAGAGACCATTATTGGGGAACATGGAGTTTCCCCAGCAGCAAAGTGTAGTATCGCCGCAAGAATGTCTGAACTTTTCAAGAATTCTCTCTTTTGAGCAGTGAGCAAATTAGTAATGGAGGAATACTGTCATCTTTTTTGGGCAAGGGAGCAGGGGAAGTGGTAGCATTATGGTAAAAGCTTATTTTTAGTGTATTGAAAATAATGATTCGTAGGTTCATATTTTTGGATCATAGCAGAAGTATAATGTATCGGTAGTGGTTTAAATAATGTGGCTTTGTTGATCTAGCCGTTTCATCTTTAAATTTGAGATTGTAAAAATAGTTTTCCAAGTCTGCATCTTTGGATTACTTTTCTCCAGATCTACTTTCGATTAATTTGCTCTCCTTGTCAGTTTACACCAAGTAAAATCAGATTCATCAAAAAATTTCAGCACTGCTAATGTTAACCAAGAGTTACCTCTACACACTTTAACAAAACTACTAAAAGTTGAGAGACGACAGGAAAACCGTTCAATTTTGACAGATATTGTAAGAGGTAACCACTAAGATGGTGAACAGTGGTTACTAAGCAGACCTCTAACCTAGCGTTTGGACATATATGTAGTTAGAAACTTGAAAATTTGAGTTTTTGAAGTTGAGTTGAAAAATAATATTTGTAACTTAGAAGTTGTGTTTGGACATACATTTCACTTAAAAAATAGTTAAAAGTTTTGGAAGTATACCGTTCGAGTTAGCAACGAGGCAACAACCACATACTCCCCTTTGATGAGTTCTTACAAAGGAAGAAGTCCCGGAGCACTGGTAGGTAGCGGTAGGAGAGATCCATTATGGTGGAATGGACCGTTCTCAAATTCCGGCTGGCATTTCTATCAATCGGCGGAAGACTCACGCATAGTGAGAGGGTACGACTTCAAGGGATGGACTCGATCGAACAGCCAATCGCTTGCCATTTTTGTAGGAGATGAAATCCAAAAGACCATTATTAGAGTGTAGTAGATTGGCCCGAGTGCGTAATAGGCCAGTCGAGAAGAAATTCATTTTGTAAGTGGGAAATTTTTTTTTTCCTAAATTTCTCAAATACCACTCTCAACCAGAATGTGAAAATTTGAAAGTTTTGGTTTTTCAAATTTTGTACAAATCCTATGAACAAAATAAAATTTGAAGTAATATTTCAAATACTCCAAATTCTGAGAACAAACGGGGTGATCAAACAGTCTGGATAACAAGTAATCAAAAGAGGAAGCTGCAAAAGTTGGATCAAAGTTCTGAAATCATAATAACATAACATCAAAATATTATGCTACTGCATCAAGCAAGTATGAACAAGAACAGAGCAAACAGTCGCAGTATACACTCACCCTACTAAATCAAAGCGACAAAATGAGCATAAATATTCATATACGTGAGGACCAGCACCGAGCCTTAGTTGGGAAAAGAAAAACATAAGAAAACCTAGACGTTACAAAAACTCATCTAGTAAAAGAAAGGCAATGAAATGCCAAGTCAAATTTCTGCGCCTCACTGATAATACATGAGCTGCTGTGCAGCAACATTCTGGAAACCACCATCATATATAGCCTGGCTTGCTCCAGAAGCACCCATTCCCATTGATGCTTGCTTCAGAGGATGCTGACCCTGGGGTTGCATGAGAGCATGTACACCAGCCATCTTGCTCATAGCTAGCTGCCGCTCATAAGCCAGAAGGTCAGTGGCAGAGAGGCCCAGTGGCATAGGGGCTGGTGGTGGAAGAGGATTCGAGGCTGTTCCAGGTGGAGTTGGTTTGTTACCCCAAGAACACTGGAAACACACAAATGAGAAAGTCAAACTCAAAAAGTTATGATCAAGTAAATTAATTACTCCCTCCGTCCCATTTTGTTTGTCGTAGTTTGACTTGGTACAAAGTTTAATAAAGATAGGAAGACTTTCATAACTTGTGGTCTAAAATGAGCCAAAGATATTTGTGTGGCTACAAATGAGTCAAAAAGTAAGTTTGGAGTTGAATTGTTTCCAAATTTAGAAATATGACAATCTTTTTGGGACAGACTAATAAGGAAAGTATGACAAACAAAATGGGACAGAGGGAGTACTAAGCAAAAGATCCAATATGGCATGGGCTTCAAAGCTCATGTAGAATGACTTACCTTAATCTGTCTCCCACCCAGAAATGATTGGGCATTTCCTATTTGAATCGCCAAAGCGGCCTCAGCATGGGTGCTGTATCTTACAAAACCAAATCCTTTATCACGTTGAACCCGAACCTCCTCTATCACTCCTGCACCAAGGGCATGAAAGTGGCGATGGAGATCGTGTTGTGTCACCTGAAACAAATGAAAGTAAAAGGGCTAAGGTCCTTCTAAAAGCGCAAAGGTACTTGAAAAGCTGTGCAGGGACTAGGGCAAAAACACCCTGTGGTTTACTCCTAAAGGTCACACACTATCATTTTCCAAACAGGAATGATGGTGAATGTAAGAAGAATATCTTACCTCATGAGCAAGATTACCCACATAAACAGTTGTATACTGTGGGTTGTTTTCAGGAGCGTCACTATTTGCTGGCTCTTTACCATCTTCTGCAAAAAGAAAAAGGCATTCATCAGTAGGCCAGAATCAATTTCAAGAACCCAACCCTCTGAATCCAGCAACCTTCGAAGCAACGCCCAACACGAGTTTGTCTTGAATAATTCTCTTTACCAAATTTAAGGACTTTTCTTTATGGTACAGCAAATTGCACACACCTGATGATCCATTAGTTAATTCCACGACACTTTTGGCATCTGAACTCTGCTTGTCGTCATTTGCATTAGCACCTTTTGTGGCCCAGTTACAACGTATCTGTCTACTACCAAGCCATTTCCCTTGTAGCATAACAAAAGCAATCAGCTACTCGAGAAAGGAGCAACATAAATACAAAGGATAAAATAACACCTTCTAGCTCTCAATTGCTTTGGAATAATCCAACATGGCATGAATCAGTAAAAAAGTGGAAAGAATACAGCATACAACATCCATGGTAACTTACCAGTTAAATCATTGATTGCACTTTGCGCATCCTGGATAAAAACAATAATAAGATTAAATGGGAACAAAGTTGTGCAGCACTTAATCTTTTCTTACTGGTAGTTGTGCTGCACTCAGTCTTATAAAGAAAAAGAAGTTGTGCATCACTGGAGGGATGAACAGAAATTAAATGCAGATAAAAAAGATACCTGTTGGTTCCGGAAAGAAACAAATCCAAAACCCCTAGAACGCCCAGTGGTCTGATCCCACATTACCTTAGCATCACTATCAATGGAAGGTGATAATTAGCCACTTGATATTACACATTACAATAACACAATCTCATTATTTTGAGCTAGTGTATTTGACACTTTCAAGCATAAGTATACAATAACCATGACAGAGCAACTTCGTAGGGAGGCATTTAGGAGGACGAGGTACTTACGAGCAACTAGGGTAAACAGAGAAGCAAGCAAACAACATGGCATCAGTAACTTCAGGGCTCAGATCGCCAACAAATACATTGAAGTGGCCTACAAAAAGAAAAATATCATACTACACAAATTCACGAAAAAACCAATGCAACATAACCGACTAAATGCAAAGTAAGTCAAATTGTGCATTTACTAAACTAGAAGGCACCTGAAGTATCCTCCCTCTGTCCACTGGCATATGCCCAGTTAACTTTAATAGGCTGCCCAAACCTGAAACGGAAAAGGTAAGAGCCACAGACCCAAAAAAAAGGGACTTAAGAAAAACATGTGGCTAATAAGACTACTTACAAGTGCCTTCCATTTTGAGTAACTATAGCAAGCTCAGCAGATCTACGGTCATAGTAATGAACAAAACCATAAGATGACTGCACGAGACAAAGCATTGTCAATTATAAACCCATAGGAAAAATGCCTAGAACACACAAGGAGAAGAAAGGCGAGGACCTATAGAACATATTTAACGGTAGCCAGAGAGAATGTTGGCAAGTTGCATGAGGAGAAATATGTACCTTGTCCTTCCTTACAAGTTTGCAGCTTTCAATGGGACCAGCAAACGAAAAAAGTTCCTGAAGGAGTTGTTCAGCCACCTGTGGGTGAATATTACCAACATACCTGCCATTTCGCAGAAAAAAAAGAAAGAAAAGAAACTAGAAGTTTTAAAAAAGGAAAAAAAAAACAAAATGAAAAAATAATTGGATCTATAAGAATCTCCTCCAGTAATGGAATCACAACAAAATGAATATTAACTTGTCAAAACTAATCATGGACTGATGAAACAATCAAGACAGGCCAATGTAAACAGAAAAGCAATTTTATATTATTGAGGCAAACATATACACATTAAAAAGATAAGTGAACAAGAAACTTATGAACTTTGCAAGTTCCATGCAGTCTAGCAGAGGAGAAGAGAAAAAATAGATAATCCAAAATAACACTCACACACTGCGGCATGTACTTGGATCGAACCCAGGAGGTAGATTTCCACTTGGTATCTGCACCAATAAACGTACACAAAAATTAGAAGGGGGGTAAATACACAAAATAAGAAACTACATGTCAGAAATCCAAAGAACAAAATTCACGAAAGCACCAAGGAAATTTAGGAGATTAGATAAAAGATCCAAGTAAAAGCCATTGAACCCCTCTCTTTGAAACAGCCAGTACTATCAAAAAGTTCTTTCAGTGTCAAATTACTAAAAATGATATACAAGATTCTGGCTAGGAAGGTCAATATACTTAATTTTTTAGTGAATTCAGACATATATTTTTCCCATGTTTTAAAATAAAATTTACATCTTTGAAAACTAGATAGAAATACTATTAGTAATAATAATTAAAACTCCAATATATTTAAGAAAAAGTGTGGTCAAAGAAGAACCTCAACTCATCAAATAAAACCATTGCCACGTAAATCAGAACAAAGTATCAATTAATTTTGGTAAATATGAATATTTGATACGGTTATTTTTTTTTTAAAATAACGGTGGTGTCCGAACTAGCTTACGCGCAGCTAGACTAATTCCACCAGATACCTGCTGCCTCCCACTATCACCAGATACCAGGTAACTCTATCCACCAAAGCTTGGATAGATGGGAAGAAAGACCTAGTGTTTTTTGCCTCTACTAGGATTTGAACTTGAGACTTTAGGATTCCATCCCACTTCATTGACCACTAAGCCAATACCCTTGGGTGCTATTTGATATGGTTATTCTTATGCTAAAAAGAAGTTAAAAAGCACATAATTTTTTTCGAAAAGCTACACTTTTCAGCTTTTGCTACTACTCGAAGCACTATTTCTTCAACAAAATCTCAGCAAAACACCGTTATTTTCTAAAGTAAGCACTTTCAAAAAACAGTAGTGCTTTTGGCCTTTCAAAAGCTTGGCCAAACAGGATTTTACTCTCATACATAACCTCTAAACCGTGTGACCAATGTATAGTTCGAGAGCTTAATTGATATACATCAATTAGGAATATATAGCATCTGAATTAACGAAACATAGATTAGATTATCGTAAAAGAACCAGTCAATAAATGTGAGATACTCAATGATCTTCACAAACCCTAAATTAATCACAATAAGTAGACCTCATTAACAATTAATTCGACGAAAATAAAACCTAGAGGACTATAAAACGACCAAAAAGTGATGGAAAATTAACAAAAATACCCTCGCATAAATGAAACTGTACCTGAGGAGCAGCTAAAAGGGCAGGATGATAAAGAGACTGTTGTTGAAGAAGAGCTTGTTGCATCAACGCTGCTTGTTGCTGTTCTTTTATCCTTTGATTCAGCATTTCCGATCGCTGATTTAATTTCCCGGCGTGATATAGGGTTTCAGTGAACGGAAAAAAGGGGTCTCCGATGAAGAAGAAAAAAAAGAAAAAGAAAAGAAAAAAGAAAAAAAAGGAAAAAAAGACAGAAAAGAAATTAGTAAAGTGTGTTATTTATAGAAAGTTAGGTAATCAGTACCGACCCGGTTTGTTTGGGCTTTTTTATTGTACGATGAGAACTGATAAAGGTATGTACACGAATAACCTATTTTAGGTGGGCCATTTAGCTATTAACAAGTTTCTAAAACTTATTTAATTCTTAGCTATTACCCTGAACTTCAAACTTTTGTATCTTAAATTTAAACCTTGAGCTCTTAATTTCAAACATGAAGCCCTAAAGTTCAAATTCAAATCAGAAAGTTTGAAATTAAACATAGGTAGAATTCAACTTCAAGATTTGAAGCTAGAAATATACCGTTTTTATTGCCTAACTTCCAACCTGAGGCGTCAAAAGAGCTTGTTAATGGGTCAATTTGTTAATGGGTGAATAGGACGAAGACCCTAAGCAGATTATTTTTAAATAAAAAATACTTTATTGGCTAAAACATAAATAAAGAAGCCAAATCTGGCTATATTACTATTTTTTTACAGTCTAGCAGCCAGTTCCTATGCTCCAAAGTTTGAAGTTAGAAGCTGTATATGCCTAACTTCAAACCTTCATGTTTGAAATTGTTATGCATAGGTTTGAACAAAGACTTGAAGTTGGAAGTTGTTAAGCCAAACTTTAAACAGTCAGACTTGAAGTTGAAATTCAGATTTTAGTACTTAACTTCAACCCTGAAGGTATGACGTTAAGAATCAAAAGATCGAATTTCACGCTAGTGGCTAAAAATTAAATAATTTTTTAAAAAAAATACTAAAACTAAATGGCGCGCCTAATAGGAAAAAAGAAAAAAAAAAGAGAGAGAAATAAATGAGAGAAAAGAAATTAGTAAAAGTGTTATTTATAGAAAGTTTGGTAATCTGTTCCGACACGATTTTTTTTGGGCTTTTCGATTGATAAGAACATGAGAAGTGCAGCAATAGCCACTTTTTGACCCACCAATACAGTTTAAACAACTCTGGGGAACTTTGGCAGAGGTAGCATGCCTATGTTCGGACCATTGAGATTGAAGTTCAAGTTAGATCAACCTAACTTTAACCCTTTTCGGTCTGAAGTTGAAATATGCTTTTTTTTTTTTTTGCTTAATTTCAAACCAGAGATTCCTTTCTAGTTTGAAGGTGAGTACAACTTCACACTTTTAGTCTTAATATAACTTATTTAAAATTAAAAATCTTAAGTTGAGTTAATTTCAATCCCTCATGGTTTGAAAGTGTTAACTTGCAAATAATTTTTAAAAATAGCTAAAAACTAAATAAAAAATGTAAAAGTTGCCCCGGCAAAATTTTTACTATTAGAACTGATTGGGAAAATTGCAAAATTGTGACAGATGGGCAATGGTTTGTTTTTTTGACCCCTATAAAAATGGTTTAGCAAAAATGACCACTATTAAATTTAATGAATGAATTCTGAATGGAAAAATCCCTGCAAAATCTTATAATGTTCCCCTTTTGCATAGCCAATTCTTGACCTTTAATGTGTTCTAATATTCTCCCAATAACTTGAAGTGCTGCCTAGGTTGCACTTGCCCCTTCAATCTCTTCTCACATTCTCGCATACAACATTTGTTTTTTGATCTCTTTATAAGAGGTAGAACTTGTCGATTCATAACTTAAAATATTGTCTCTGGATGAAACGAAATTCATTTTGCAAAAACTATCTTAAGTGGGGACAATAGGGCATGGTTAACTTTTTTTGGAATTATTAGGAAAAAATGCTAGAATAATCTTATTTTAGGCGCACCATTTAGCCTTTTACAAATTTTTAAAACTTATTTTATTTTATCTATTAGCTAGAACTTCGAACCATTGTGTCTTAACTTCAAACCTTGAGCTCTTAACTTCAAACCTGAAGGTATTAAGTTCAAATTCAAACCAAAAAGTTTGAAGTTCGGCAAAGGCAGCTTTCAACTTCAAATCTGAATGTTTGAAGTTTGGCATGACAACTTCTAACTTCTAACTTCAAACTTCAAACCTAGGGCCTTCAAATCTGAAGTCATGCATGGGCAGATTCTACTACCTAACTTCAAACTTGGTGCATATTAAGAGCTTTATTTAATGGGTGATAAGACAAAGACCTAAAATATGTTATTTCTACCAGAAGAAAAAAGTTACCGGCTAAAATCTAAATGAAGAAAGCAAAACTGAGTGCAGGACTAAATTTTTACCTACTCATATCGGGTGATTTTGATGACTAACCATTATGAAATACGCGAGACGGGAAATATCCTATGTTTTCAAGTTTTTAGATAAACAATCATTAGCACACAAGCGGCGGCACCAGCAATCCTTCACCGCCGAACCATCCAAACCGAAGCATACCTTGATTAGGAAAAATATACTTCATTTTTTTTTAATTTAGTATTTTTCTTCTTCAAATTATGGGATTTTTTCTAGACTTCATGTAGGAAAACTTCCATGGACTTTGTACTAAACTTCAAAAAAAATTTAGGATTTAGTTCAAAGTCTCCGAAAATTTACATGGGACTTCATATTTGAAGTTCCAGAAATTTTTTTAAAATTTTTAGGTTAAAGTACCAGGAAACTTTTCTGGATTTCAGTGGCTATTTCTTAAAAAAAAATGTGTTTCTTGAAAATGACTATTCTTTTAAAAACATTCAAATGTCGATTGTTTCTCATTCAGCACTCTATAAATTGGCTATGAGGTCAAAGTTTTTCACTATTATCAGATTGTCCAGATTTAGGCTGGACCTTATTTTTGTCGAACTCCTCAGATTCCGCCCAGCCTCATAAGGGTATTAGGGAAGGGCAACACAAATTGCTGCAAGTACATAGTTTATACGCCTAATGTTATTTATCTAACTGGAAGAAACATTTATATCATTTGAGGTAATGACCAGTCCTTTTAGAGTAATTTGATAAACTGAAAAAAAAATAGCCATTTCAAAAGTGTGAAGTTGTGTGACCTTCTCATCTAAAAGCTTAAGCTATTAGAGAGAGCACACTTTTATACTTAAATTATATTCTCAACAAAAAGGAGCGTAATTCAAATTCATGTAAGTTTTCTTTGCTCTGACATTAAATAGTAAGTTTCACTTGTGATACTTATCTATTGATGATTGGTTAGCTAGTAACCAAAATTGGAATTACTCCGAAAAAAAGTTTAAATTTTGTTATTTCTGCATGCTGAAATGTGGCTATAATAACGATAGACGCTGATTTAATTATTATTTATTATAATATTTAACAAAAAATAAAGAAGAATATTGTAGAAAGATTGGAGATCGTTTGTCTTGTAGCTTCACACGACACTATCAACTCATACGAGTTTTGAAATAAGAATATTGATTGACTATAGAGCCTCTATGTTTCCACGAACCATATAATATCTCACATCCGACAAATCCTGTTGAATATAAATATTCTAAAAAACCCTCCCCATAAAAACACCTATTGAAAACTTAGGTCTTAGTGTCTAAATATTTTTTAGAAAATATTTTTTGGGTGAAGTTTGATATGAAAATGAAAAAGTGTTAGGACATATTTTTTGACTCAAAAGAGCCTTTGAGCTCTTATGGAAATGAAATTTGATGGGTAAATATTAGTTTTTGGCTCAAAAACAGATCAATACCAGTTTTTAAGTTTTTGGGACAAATTTTGGTCAAAAAGCATAAACAAACACTTTTTGGCCCAAAAAATACCTCCAAAAACTATGTCCAAACGGGAGCTTAATGTATCTCCTTTCCAAGTGCGAGGAAGAAATAAATTAAATGATCACTCGTTTGATCTTTTTTACAAGTTTCACATCATGTCATCTGGCAATGAACTTATATACTAGCAGTATTCTTCAGTGGACCAAGCATTTGTCTGGTAAAGAAAAGATGGTTTTGAATTCCCTCCTCACAAAAGTCAAAACAGTCATCAATTTACAATTTCCAATTTCCTCGAAGATTCCTTTGGAAAATGTTACTCCAAGTTGGCAACTAGTAACAGTTGTAGGCCAAGCATATACTGTACTTGGTGAAGGTGAAACGTGAAAAATGTGAAATGCAACAAGGATTAAGCATACTATTTTAATATTGCCAAGTCAAATATTCGGTTGGTAATAAAATAATTAATACACAAACACGATTTGTAATCTAAGATATTTTATAGTACTACCAATAGCTAATCAACAATCAGTAAGTAATTACATTAAAATCACCCATTCCTTTTCTTCTACTTACTATTATCATTGAATTGCATTTTTCTTTTTGTAGTGGATTGGGGATGAATCATTCATTATTCGGTCGAGATGTCCATTGATGATTAGTCAGCTAGTAACTAAAATTGAAATTAGCTAGAGAAAAGAGTTCAAATTTTGTTATTTCTGCACGTACGCTGAACATGTGGCTATAATAATGACTTAAATATGCTGATTTAATTGTTTTTGTTTTATAATATTTATTTAACAAAATATAAAGAAGAATATGGAGTAGTAGAAAGATTTGAGATACCACCAAGTGGTGTGATGTCGTGGATGTGACTACTCCTCCCTTAACCAGAGGTTTCGGGTTCGAGCCATGAGTATGGAAAAATCACTGATAGGGAGCGCTTCACCCCGAATGGGGCCCTACACGGTGCGAATCCGGATTAGTCGGGGCTCCAATGAAGGTACCGGACACCGAGTGGGAAACCAAAAAAAAAAAAAAAGATTTGAGATCTTTTGTCTTGTCGTAGCCTCTAATAATGTTGACTATAGGGCCTCTATGTTTCGTAGCCTCACATGAGACCATCAACTGACATGAGATTTGAAATAAGAATGTTGACTATTGAGCCTCTATGTTTCCTCGAATGATATCTCACACCCAACAAATCATTCCGAATAATAAAAATCCTAAAATATCCTTCCTACAAGAACATCTATTGAAAACTTCACCTTAGTTTCGAATCCATGTTCTGCATAAAACAGTTCTTCATGTATGATGTATCTTCTTTCCAAGTGCAAGGAAGAAATAAATTAAAGGATCACTAGTTTGATCTTTTTTACAAGTTTCACATCACGTAATTTGGCAATGAACTTATTTATCTTATTCAATGGACCAAAGCATTTGCCTGGTAAAGAAGACGATATTGAATTCCCTACTCACAAAAGTCAAAACATTTATCAATTTCCAATTTCCTCGAAGATTCCTTTGCAAAATGTTATGTTGGGAAACTAGTAACAAAAGAAATATTGCGCTTACTTTTGGACCATAAAAAGGCATGAGAAAATAAAAAATGAACGAAAAATTCGACTTCTAACAATATCTTAATAAAGAAATACTTGGTGATGGTGAAATGTGGAAAATGTGAAATGCAACAAGAATTAAGCATACAATTTTAATATTGGGAAGTCAGATATTCGGTTGGCAATAAAGATGACTTGTAAGCTAAGCTGTGGTGGAAGAATCTTAGATATTTAATCTAAGATATTTTATACTACTATCTATAGCTAATCAACAACCAGTAAGAATAAAGTAAAATTTGAAGGAAAAGGAAAGTAAAGACTAAGAAATTCTCCACGCAGGGAAGTAATGGAATTGCAACTATGCCAATATTGACTATAACTTGAAATTGAGATCAAGCTGATCTTCACAATCCTTGGAGGATGATTCCCCATTATTTGAGGATGATGGTAATAACGGATTATTATGTACTTGGTATGGCGCTCTTGCCGTGGCCCTAAATTAGATGACACAAGAAAAAAAAGTTAGATTTCTAGCAGACGTTTTATGGTATTAAAAACAAGCAATTTACGATTAATTCAGAATTAGCTTACCTATCTTTTCTTTTGGCAAGGAATCTATGTAGTGAAGATCTTCTTGCAATAGGTAGTTCTGAGAAAACAAAGACATAATGCATATTAGAAGCAATCTTGGAAAATTCTATTATGTATGTAGTATGAATAAGTAAGAATTATATTCTCACCAGAGCTGCTGCTACTAGTTCCAGCAGTATTTGACTGGATTTGTTGATGTTGCTCCTGCTGCTTTTGGGGTGCAGGAGAAATTGGTCGTGGCTTAAGCTGATCGGTTTGCTGCGGTTGCGGTGCAGCGGAAATAGATCCTGGCTTAAGCTGAATAGTTTTATTAAGCTGTTGTTGCTGCGGTTGTGGTGCAGTAGAGTTACTACTTGGTTTAAGCTGCTCAGTTTTGTTATATGACATAGGAGCAGTGGCAACAGCAGATGTTCTAATTTTGTCTATGGTAGTAGTCTGAAAAGTGCCAAATGAACTCTGAGGACATCCTTTACTAGCCAATAACATCACTGCTCTAGCTTTGTCAGCTGGGAAATCATCAAACACTATTACTTTACCATCATAGAACATAGTCAATTGTGCTGCTTTAGGCTCCTTTGGTACCTCTTTGCTGAAAATGGAAACCAACATCAAGAACCATGACAAAATTAGTACTACTATTCACTATTATTATACCGTTAAATATACGCAACTAGCTTTTGGACTTCAAAAACACCAAATTTTTATACTATAGGTACAGAGCAAAACAATTTTTATACTATCAAATTACATAACGAAAAATTACAAAGAACTATCCATAAAAATTTAGATTAATAAAACATATAGTAATAATTTGGTAGGACAAGTTAAAATACACCGATAATATAATTATATTTTGCTTTATCATTATATCGAGAACCCAGTAACTAACGCAAGAAATCATTATTCAAAAATTTAGAACCCATAAAGTTCAAATCCTAAATCCGTCCCTGCATAGGAAGGTCGAGAAAGGGACAAACCTTGTACTTGGCTCGTTTACGACCACCTCCATCTCTTTAGAAGATTCTGTTGCAGCAATCCTAGGAACGGGATCTATAGACATTTGTTCTTTTTCATTTGTTTCAACTGATGGCTTTTCCATGTTTGTCAATAAATCCTTAGTTGCAGTTTCTGCAAGAATAGAATAGTACAATTAAGAACTTAGATCTCTTTAGGAGCAATAATTACATATTTGCTAATTCTTGAACTTTTTCTAGTTCTGTTTTTCGCAAATTAGAAAATATAATACAGCCTCGACGTCCAAAACTTCCAAGTGGTACAGAGTACAGACATACAGTTTCCAAAAATATATAAACTAAGATTATTCAATATATAGAAACTCCATAAATGAACTAAGATTTTACCTGTAGCGACTTCAGATTTTCCAGTGATTCCAATACTATTCAGATCTCTAATAGTAGCTTTCCCCTTAATAAACTGACTCAATAAGCTACAAGTCTGCACGAAATTCGGCGCCTTTCCTGTCCTTCTTCCACCATCATAAGAATTTTGCAAATTTGACATATTACTCTCCACAAATTTCTCCAACTTTGCAATTGAAAAAATTATGTTAATTCACAAACTTTTAGCTATTGTAAGGAAAAAATGAAAGAACAAATGGTGTAAATAAGAAAAAGGAAATAAGAGGAAAGAACATGTGAATGTAATGGGATAAGGTTGGGTAGATAAAGGGGAATTACTGCATCCAACATTAGGTGTCTGGCACAATCCATCACTATCGATACATGTTATCTGAAGACTTTTTACAACTTTATATTAAACACGTTTTAATTGTTCCAGCCAATATACTATAGTAAACTAAAAAAATAATAAAGAAATGAAAGAAAAGGACTGTAGGGAACAGGGAGAAGTTAATAGACAAGTAGTCGGCAGGTGGGACCTAACCATAAAGTACGCACGTGTTTCTAATTCGAGCTTCGTGGATTCTACTAGATTTTATTATATTACGTTCAACCCTTCTGCTTTTTGATTTAGCACGTTAGCCCCTTTGTAGATGAGAAAATATTTACAATTTTGTCATAGCCTAGTGATTCCTGTCTCCATTTTCTTCCTTCTAGCGCGAGTGGTTCAGAGTCACCCCTACTTAATCAATCTGAACGTCTCCTTCTCTCCGTACCTCCTCCGCCGTGCTTGACGAACTAGACTCAGACTCAGGGTCTGCATCAACCTGATCGTCCTCACTCAAGAACAGACAAGAAAAATCAGGATAATAACGCCTGTTCAGCAGTCGAGAGTATTGTGGGACTAGGGATAGAGACAGGGGTCTCGTAGCAGCATGTGGATCGGAAAGGAGACGTAGTTGGGTGCGGAATAGGGAACCTTAGAATTCACCCTACCTGTCGATGAAAAAATGGGATTTCAGAGGACCATCAGCTAGCGGATCAGAAAGATTTGTATGGAATGTCCTACTCCTGCCTGAGCTTTCCGATCAACCAATCCTCTATTTCAGGGACATCTGTGTTAGGTAGGCCCAGGGATCACTGATTAGTCGAATGAGCCCATCTCTCTGGCCTAGAAAATGGTGATGGAAAAAGCGTGAGGAGAATTCGAAAGTCGATATGTTAGAAGGTGCAAAATCAATGGGTGCAGGAACGCTGGAGTAGATCCTAAAGAGATACCAGTTCCTCATGAATTTATCTTGAATCGAGATCCACTCTACTGAAATAGATTTCGCGGAAAACCAACTATATCCGATCTTGGTTGTCCTTTCACCCCTAGCCACAAGTCATCCCCGTATTTTGCCACATAAGTGGCTAGTTCGACAAATTATTCAGTGGCAGCTCTTTCTACGGATTCGTCTGCTGACGAGGATTCTGATGTTTCGGATGGAGATAGTTATGCTGGCCTATCTTTTACTTTTTCTGCAAAAATGCATTCTTCGAGATCTCCACGGAGCGGCATTCAAATTAAGACTACAATCATACAGATTTGATACATGCAACCCCTTGTATAGGGTTCCAAACCTGCGCACCCCTAAACTACAAGCTTTCTTTGAAGCCCCTACAACATGAGATATTTGAAGAATCCCCTTTCTATTAGTAAGGTTGTCAAAAAGCTTTCCTCTCAAAGTAGTAACTTTTTGTTTTCTTCTCATCTTGTGCTTAATTTTCTTCTCATCTTATAGTTCACGTCTTGAACTCTTAGCCAAATTTTTTGCTACATTTTTCGATCATAGAAATAAATTTATACACTAACAACAACAGCAACATAATTAGTGCAATTCCACTAGTGGATCTGAAGAGGGTGAGATGTAAGCAGACTTTACCTCCACTAAAGTGAAGTGGCTGTTTCTGATAGAGTATCAGCTTTTTGCACACTAAACGCTTCCCAAATGTGTCCAACATATACCTCTTTAATTTGTATATGTGGTTAATGTGTGTGCTTTCAACAAAATAAGGGATGTGTAGAGTAAAATTGATTAATTGATGCTTATTTGAATGCAAATTTAATAAAATTGATCCTATGTTTTGAATTGGCTGTCCTTTATTTTCTTTCTTTTCCTTTCCTATATTCTCTCTTTTTCTAGCTTTTTCATTTTTTCTCTTTTTGGGAAGGGTCAAAAGTTCTCCTTAACTATTTAAAATGAAGCAACTATGTCATGCGTTTGATTCTTGGCGCGAATTTACCCTTGCAATTAGTCAAATGGAGTAAATATATCCCTTTCAAGGGTTTTTTTACACTATATATCCATAAACTTCGTAGTATTTACAAGTCATATTCATTAAAAATTACACTACCTATAAAATTAAAAATATCTACCCAATCTACCTATTTATTACCGTATATCTTTATTATACCTTATGGGTATACACATTTACGATATACTGTATAAATAATATTATACAAGATTAGATATGAGTGTATACCTTTAAGGTATACTGTATAAATAGTATATAAGTCTAGATGAGTAAGACATGTAAATAATTTATAGGTTGGGCTTGTAAATATAAAACTTATGGATAAAAGTGGATAAATATTTTGATTTTAATGGGTATTTTCGTAAATCTCGTTTTGAACTAACATATTACACATCAGATAAAAATCCACATTAATTTTGCTAAACTATTCCAACCACCCCAACCACAGCTCTCTCAAGGCATTATTGGAGCATGACTTACACATGTGTTTGACCCACCTAAAAAGCGTTTGGTGTGTCCGTAAAGGAAGGGTGTGTTAATTAGATTTGGCTACAAATTATGTGATATGTAATAAGAAGAAAAAAGATACATATTCATATCTCTATAAACACTTAGCTTTAAACTTATCATTTTGTACTCGATAAAAAAAAATTGTAGTAGTAAAAAAGTTGCAAAAAAAAAAGACTTCAATCATATCAAATGCACATTAATGCAAAAATTATTTGATACCACCAGTCAAATGTCATATTAGTGTCAACCAAACACTATATTATCTTATCTGAAAAGCAGAAACTAATTAATTATGGGGATTAACTATTACAAACCATCAACCAAGCCACCACTAATTTTTAAATGAGACCTTGTTGAGGAGAACTCATTCCTTATTCCAATTTGGATTGTTTTGTCGGTAACTAGTCATCCTTTGAGAATGTTTTCCTGGTTAATTTTTTTTTTTTTTTCTATCTGCCTAATGTAAAACTTGAAGTTGATTTTGTAGCCACAAAACAAAAGGTTTTAGAGCCTATTTGGCCAAACCTCTAAAATCAGCTTATTTGAGAAATGCTTTGTATCAAAAATATTTTTTAAAGAAGTGCTTTGCGACAGTTAGTGTTTGGTCAAATTTAGGAGAAGTATTTTTGTTATTAATTTGTATTTGACCAATATTTGAAAAAATTATCAAATTACGAAAATGAATATATAATGATATTTGTTTGAATTAAATATGAAAGTTTGATATGAGTAGTTTTATCCCAAATAATCAAAAACAATTATTTTTTAAAGAAGATACATTTTTCAGCTTCTGCTTAAAAGCTAGAGTAAAAAACTATCTTAGCTACTATTCAAAAATACTTATTATATTTTAACAAAAACTTGGCTAAAGACTTTAATTTTTTTTAAAGTGTTTTTTATGAAAAAATAAGCACTTTTAACCTCCTAGAAGCTTGGTCAAACAGACTCTTAAGCTCAGTTTGTATAGGATATTAGTATGTGTTTTCTGTTACGGAAACAGCAGAGGAAGGTCGTAATTAAATAAATCTGTTTATTGAATTGCGTTTATTGATAAAGTACTGTAGTTATAGGCTATAGCTGCAGTAATTGACTATGATGATAAAAACTTATTGATCTAGAATTATGAATTTTCTCTACTTTCACACTAGTTTATTGTTAGTCAGTGTTATTCAGTCAACTGTCAGAATTAATAATAGACAAAAGCAAAACTAGCTTTTGAAGTTTTGGGATTCAGAATTCAAAATTTTAAGTTAGGCCGGTTCTAAATATATAAGTTGTACATATTAAATAAAATTTTCAAGGAAAATATACATGCTTTGATTAAAACTACGGGTTCGACCGAACCCAATCCCGATATGCTAGCTCCGCCTCTGATAATAGAACTAGTTATTTTAAAAGTGGAACAAATATTTTAATCTAATCGAAAGGAAGAATTGAAAGGATAAGCCTTTCACTGAACTATGAGAATCAGCCGATTAAATAAAGTTTATAACTCTTCGTCTTAGTGGCGAAAATGACATTCAGCAAAAAAAGAAAATGACATTCAGCAAGCATTTTGTTTTCGAGTAATTTGTTTTATTTTATTTTTATGAAAGAAATAAAGAGAGCACGCGTAGAATATTAAGCATCAGTGGGATAGCGTTGAATCTTATTCCAGCCTACTCGACCACTTTTCACCAAGGGGAAAAAAAATAGTAGAGAGGATAGAAGAGTAAGGTCTCATTAGTTTGCATTATAAATCTTAATGATTCAGATAACTACCTATATTAAGTGTATTTATTTTTTTCCGTACTTAAAACCTCTTAATGGATCTGTATGCCTCCGGCCTAATCTGTACATTTTAATATTTCAATATAAGTAAACGTACACAATTCAGATATTGGAAAATATAAATAATCTTAATCATTAATTGTTCAAATCTAGAGAGAGCATCATAATATTCAAATGTATATTCAGGTTCAGACATTTTAATCTTAATAAAAACAACTGGCCCCTAAATAACTTTATTTTTATCGTCAGCATGTTAGTCAAACTTTTAAAAACTTTATCTGAGAAGCTTTTCTTGAAATATTTTTATAAAGGTGTGTGAGTTTGACCAATTTATTTTAGAATTATTTTTAAAACAAATTTTGATTGACAAATCTATCTCAAAAGTGAATTTTGAGTGATAATGTACGGAAAAAAGCCAATATTAAGGTTCATATTTTAGATTAATATTGTTTAAATAGAGCAAGGGTTTAAACATTTGTTATCAAAGACTTTATTTTCTTTTTCTTTTAAATGGTTAGAATTTTAAGTAGAAATAAAATCATTAATATAAACAATTATATTTGGACTAATATGCCCTTAAGACCAACATGTTCCATTTTAAATACTAATCTTTGATCAATTAACGAAACTAATTGCCTTCGTTTTGTCGCCTCATGTTCTTCTTATTGGTTTTTCAAGAATGGCCGACTACTATTATTGTAAGATCAATTGATTTCTTTAATTGGACAAAGTAACAACACTTTGCCATGATCAAAATTTTTCTCAACAAAGGAGTTCAAAAAAGTAAACATAAATTTTCTTTAAGCAAATACTAGTAATCTTGGCTTAAATTTCCAAGCTTGGTTAGGTGGAATTTAATCTAAAAAATGACCGTATGCGTTGCCAAATTATTGAATCCATATGAATGGTTTCAGATTTTGATAATTTCAAGGCAATTTAAACACCTCCAAAAGTAAAGTTAAATCTTCCACTAGAAAACATGAAGCAATTGATGTGTGAGATGTTGATGGAAGTTGTTAAGTCATGAAAAGCATTTGTAGAGGAATAGGAAGGAAACCCTAGTCTTACCGTAGTAGTCTATTTTTTTTCCTATTTGAAAGAAATTTATTATTAGTTAATAAAAGTGTATAAGGGTATACTCGTCTAAATATAATTGTTTTTCTTAATGATAATTAGTTTAAAAGAATTGTTAAAAAAATCAAAATAAAGGAGGTTACTGTAATAGTATAAACCATAAGGGAGGTCAGCGATACAAAGCCAAATTTGAGGGGAGGTCTCTGAAATTATGAGTTTTTATTCATTAGTTTCAAAAGTAAGAAAAGGAAATTTTGGCCTTATACCATCACATAATTTGGTAAAAATACTATACTTATATATGATTTCTTAAAAGGTGTACAAAATCAAACCATACAACTGAAAATGACCGGAGGGAGTAGCAACTTAGATATAAAAAAATGCCTAACTTACCCTCAAATTATGAAATTGTTTTATACTTCATCCCATTTTAGTTGTCTTTTTCAGTTTTTTCACTCCATTTAAGAAAATCAATAAATACAATGTACATTTTATATGTTACCCCTATTTATTATTTTAATTTTTTTAAAATTTATTTAAATATTAACGGTATAATTGGGAAGAACTAATAAATTTAATATTGAAATACTAAAAGAACAACTAATTTAGGACACATATTTTTTGCTATATAAAGGGATAACTAATTAAAATGATTCAAAATTTCCAAAATATATGCTAATATAATTACAAAAGCTTCAAATATTTTATCGAACAATTAAATTCTTATTTGACCCAAGAGATACACTAAGGACAATTGGAAGACTATTAGTCGATCACGTCCTGTCGTTTGAACTTTTTCTAGAAAGATTATATGGGGACTGAGTTTATAGAACACGAGAAAATAATGGCAGACTAACCCTCAAGGTTCAGACGGGGTACAAGTTGCACAAGGGACCATATTCTGAATTATAGCATAGCAAACGGGTAAATCACGTTTCTTCTCGATGCTCATTTAGTCATTGCTTGCTAGTAAGTAGGAGACAAAAGTGTCAATTCATTCCATTAATTCATCTTACACCACAAAAAAAAAAAAAAACTTTTTATATTAAACTGTAGTCATGATGTGATGTGATTTTTAATATAAGAAAAAGGCAGAATACATGTTTTACCCATTGAACTTTACACGAAATTCTGCTGACACACCTTATTTTTACTTGTGTATTATGACACACAAAAGTTCGAAAAAGTGTATCTTTTACACACCATTTCATGCTTGCCCAGTTTTAAAAAACAGTTGTAATGACACGCACCACTAAAATTAAGACATGTGTCACTGACTAAAAATAAAAAATAAAACTTTAAAATGAATAAAAGAAAAAGGCAAGGAAAAAGAAGACCCCCTCTGCCTGTCTGCCATGGCTGCATCACCTTTCCCACCAGATATTGGGGTTTGAAGTTTAAAGAACAACAATTTCCAAACCAAAGGCCAAAAAAATTATATCTTGGTCCAATTTCAGACTATTTAAGCTATAAATGGTAAGAATAACCACAAAACACAAACTTGTAATAGACATCATTTTTCAGATAAGTCGCCGGTGAAAAGCTTGTCGCCGACCATACAAACTTGAAATAACAGCCAAATTAAACGATACCCTTCAAAAATCTTCGTGCAATTTGAAAAAAAATTGAATCTTAACTCATTGAACATCACTGATACTAGTTGTTGTCCCATGTTAATTCTCCCATGGAGTTTTATTATAATTTGGTATTGAAATGATTCAACGTGGTAGAAAAATGGATTTCACTTTCATGGGCTTGAAAGGGTTGTCTTGGTTGTCCATGTCTGATGAAGAGAATTTATGAGATGAGTTGTTTTTTCCAGTGGTAATGATACTGGTGATGAGGAGGTGGTGGTGAAAAAATAAGTTGACACACTTATTCAAAAAATTAGCCATTTTTTTAAACTTTAAATGTAGAAATTTAGTGCACAAATATAAAAAATAAGTGTTTTAAAGAAAAGAGGAAAAGATATAAGGAAAAATGTAGCAAGATTTGGACAAGAATTTTGCAAAAGCTCAAATTTTGATTATGAGGGTTCCAATCGGGTTTGGTTTGATTTGGGGAGGAAGGAGACCCAATTTTATAAAAAGTGAAATAAAGCCGTTAATTTAGCATTTTAGACTGTTAGATATAGCTGAGGTGAGTTTTAATAAAGGCTTCACGCGTTTGACCATGTTGTTGCACACTCTCGCATAGCTGGATCAAATTAGTGTGTAATAGTTACACTTTTTAAAAGTTTAGTGTGTCAAAAATTGCCCGCAAAGAATAAGTGTGTCAGCGGAATTTCGTGTAAAGTTCAATGGGTAAAACATGTATTCCGCCTAAGAAAACTGCAACTTGGGGGATACTATTACTTTTTTATTTACCTAACTTTTGATTGTAAAGTGTTAATCCAGTCTATTAACAACCACCCATTGACTTTAACATTTAATAGCTCCAAAGCTTCAACAACTTCCAAAGGGGACTTATTCTCTAACATAGAGTCGGGACTCTAACCTATCTGGGAGGCCTTAATTTGTTCACCAATAAAGCTTACTACTTTTTTACTATATACTTTTCGTTAGGAGTGGTCAAATAAAATTTAAAATTTGAAACAATTGAAAATCAAACTAATAAATTGGTTTACTTATGGAGAAATGCACAAATCCAAGCAAAAATAAAAAACGACATATTTCAAAGAAATAATCGGGGTTTGAATCTCTTTTGGAGAATTATTACGTTTTTATCTCTATTTGGTGCTTACGTACATTGGCAAATAAACTGTACCAAGTTCAAGGGGTTTTCTGAGACATTATCAATATATTTTTCATAATATTTGTATAGATTTGCAAGCGAATTATTGGGTAGGTTGTTGTTATTGTTAGTAATTTGTAAACGAGTGAGAGACAGACTTCTATAGTCTGCTGGGGTATGGCAATATTTGAACTTCTTATAGTGACCTTCTTGTTACACATTACAGTAATTGTTCAAGTTGTAACCATTCAAATAAACTTGTTCATGAAACCGGATTTTGAAGCTTGCAATATACTCGTGGCTATTTTATAAAACTGGACAGTTATCAGTTATCTAACCTTAAATAGAATTGGAAGTGGGTAAAGCGTGAACAATACATAAAATTAAGAGTTTAACCAATATCCACGAAAAAAGAAAACATATCCAATGCAACTTGACTTATTTACCAATATAATTTTACAACACCTTGCAACCATCCTCGCTGGACATCAAAATCAAGGTAATAACAAAAAGAAACGAGTTAAAATATCTTTCTTTCTATTAATTTCTTGACATTAAACTTGTAATATTGTTATCCGGATATGTTTATAGAATATACTTATGTTATTCGTTCTTTTTCTTGTGAAAACTCAACCATTACATTATTTTTTCTTTTCGGAAAAAGCGATATTTGATTTTGATATCAAGATCCATCGTTTTGGTGTCGAAGAACAAGTTCGATTAAAAGGAGAAGTTTTTAATAACTTATAGTGTAATCCAAACTGAAATTAATTCACTTGACAACTTACCACCGGGAATGAAGTCATTTGTGATAAGGTGGGAGTAGCCCCAGTGGCTGAAAAGATGCGAGAAGCGAGGTTGCGATGGTTCGGTCACGTGAGAAGGAGAAGTGAAGAAGCTCCAGTTAGGAGATGCGAGAGATTAGCAGTGCGGGGTCTGCGAAGAGGTGGAGGTAGATTGAAGAAGAATTGAGTCGAGGTGATTAGGCAGGACATGACCCAGCTCCAGATCACCGAGGAAAATACCATAGATAGACGAGTGTGGAGGTCAAGGATTAGAGTAGAAGAGTAGATTATAGTGGAGTATCTTTCCCTTATTAGATATAATATTATGCTTATATAGATGATATACATCTTAGTCGTCGCCTTTACATCTATTGCTATTATCTGTTTGTTTTGAATATGCTTTACTTTTAACTTTCTCTTTAGCACGACAGTTTTGATTTGATTTTATTTTTATTTTCTAATATGTTTCTTTTCCTAGCCGAGGGTCTATCGGAAACAGCATCTACATTTTGGTGGGGTTAATGTCTGTGTACATCTCACCCTCCCCAGACCACACTTGTGGGATTCACTTGGTTTGTTGTTGTTGTAACTTACCACCGGTTGAAAGATAAAATAGAGTCGAAAAAAAACCATAAAAATAGATAATTTATGATACTTGTAATGTAATTATTCACTTAATATAACTATAATTTTAAAAGACATTCACAATTGCTTACATTTAACAAAAAAGGCTATGAATCCTCAGGATCCTCACTTTTTGCTGGAAGGAATTCATTTTATTTTCGTGGTGGTCATTTTCTCTTGATTTGGTTGGAAAGCAATACTGGCTGCGATGACTAAATTTTTAACATTTTAAAAGGTAGAAGAGAAAATATCGACAAAAGTATATTGAATAATAAACGAACATGAGAGAGAGAAGTGGGTGAGAGAGTTAGAGAGAGTGGCAGGGAACGACCCTTTTTGGTTCACTTTCCATCCTTTGCATTATTGTCTACCCTTCAATACATTTCCCTTTATCGATTGAGCAATAGCAGTGGGAGGTTAATACGGATATGAGCTTTGTCTGATTCATCGATTCACGAATTTAATATCATCTCATGTATGATTTCTTACACCCTTCTAATCCTTGATTTGTATATGAATGTTGTCATCATGTTTCTATATTCTCTCCAATATCCTTTGTGTACGAAATACCATGATTGATTAATGTAGTTTTTTTATTCACAATTCTTACTTATGCTCCTTTTGTCTTTCTTTCTTGCATTACATTTTCTGTTTGTCTTTCCATCTTTAAAACACACTTCACTTTTAATTCCCAAAAACGAATCTCAAAACGAATTACGATCCGATCGTTCAAGCACCCTATAAGCAGGGGATATTCAAGATGTTAAGTCAATAGTTGTAGAGCACCACATACAACTATTTTATTGTATTTAACACTTTGCATTATGGTTTCAATTTCCCATGTTTTCTTTTTTTCTTGAATTGTATGCAAAAGCTCTAATTTTCATTTGCATTTTGTAGGAATTTCCTAATGTTAGGTTCCTAATTGTGGACGAAATTAAAGCGATGTTGGTGGCGGGAACAATATTGGTGACGATTTAGTCCTTTGTCCAAAATTCCGAGATTTTTTAGAGTCGAAGAGAACAATAACAACAACAAAAATAATCTTGCAAGTGTTTTAGATTATACAAGAAACCAAGGAACATCTGCAAATATATATTTCAGGGGAACATAAAAGCTAAATGGATTCGATTCCGACAACCCCGATCCCAGCTTCTGACCTTCCAATTCAACAAGGTAACAATCGGGCAATGTCTCGTAAGCTTTCCACTCGATTTGGTTCATCCAAAGATGCCACATACCCGGATGACATAGTTCAATCACCATTATCTGGATCTAGAAGAGGGTTGGATCCAGGCATGAGGACTAGAACATTGCAAAGAAATTCAAGTCGAGCTCAAAGAGGAAGTGCAAGTTCAAAATTTGACAGTACAATGTCATTGAGAATAGGATCTGATACCTATGATGAAGATGATGATGACGGCTTAGAGGATGAAAATGAGGAAGCTGAGAGTACAGAAGATGGAGAGGACGCGAAAGGGGGTGGGCAAGGGGGAGAGAAGCCCGTGAGAATGTCGCTGATGGCGTTGTTAGGTGAATCGGAGGGATCATTGTACATGATGGGAGAGGACGATGACGATGAAGACGACGATGCTGGTGGTGATATAGTAGGAGGAGAATATAACAATTGTTGTGTCTGCATGGTTAGACACAAAGGTTCTGCATTTGTACCTTGTGGCCACTCATTTTGCAGGTTATGTTCAAGGGAGCTTTGGGTTGAGGGAGCTAATTGTCCACTTTGCAATAATTTCATATTGGAAATTCTTGACATTTTTTGATCACTTCATCAATATTCCAAATTTCACATTTTCAAAGATACGTTTCTTTGCAAATTTTGTCACCTTAGTTTTTGTGTTGTAATTTATTTCTTTTTTTTTTTTTTTTTTTTTTTTGTTCCTGTTTAAGTTTTGCATTTCTTCTTGCTTGTGGGAGAGAAGCAGAAATGGATTTAGTAATGCACCTTGATGGATACAGAGAATTGTTGTAACTACTGTAACTTTTTGTATCAATGGATATGAGTTTAGTTTGAATATATTTTTAAAGAATTACTCTAACTATCGCAAATTAATATGGATTGTGCCTAAATTATTCGCAAATTAACCTGCGAATTTGGTAGATTAACTCATCTTTAGAGTTATATTAGCTGGACAATATTTTGGTCATAAGAATTAGATGGTAGTAGAATTTTGTTTTAAGAGCGGAAGAAGATCTTTTTGGTTGAAAAAGTAGTTTGAAATATTCTATTTTCAATTGTTTTCAAAAAATAAAAATTGTGTCGCGCACACATCCAAATTACAGTCTCCCTCTGACAAAAAAGAATCAGGGGAACAAACTGAATCAATAGTTTTTGTCTACTTCTTTATTTTATTAATAAGGAAGAATAAAGACGCCCAATCATTCATTTTACTTTATATTCATCAATAAGCTGACGAGTCTCGTTTTGATGATAATAATGATTAAAATATACTTTTTGATAACTTAATATATTCCATGTATTGCAGGAAAAGTAGCATTAAAATTCCTATGGACAAAGAAGAAAGACCTTGATTTCGAGATCGTACAAAAGGAAACACGATCAGAGGAATTAATCACGCTCAAAGCTCTACAAAGACCTTGATTTCGAGATCGTACAAAAGGAAACACAATCAGAGGAATTAATCACGCTCAAAGCTCTACAAAGAAAGACATTGTATCGTATCAATCAAGGATCCTGCCTCTATCAGAATGTGATCACTGGCTTGGAAGTCTTGCGAGAAGAATACGTTCATTAAAAGAAAATCGTGATCAACGGCTCAAACTTATTCTCATAAAAGGGAAATCAAAACCCTTTATGAGGATCAAATCAATTGGGTCAAAATATCTCTTCAAATTTGAAAATTAAGATCTCCTTATCTCAAGCTCAAGACTGACTGGAAGACTTGTTCAGACTGAAGACTCACAACTATATATACTCGGCTGATTCCCTCAGAGTAATTACACAACCTTGTACTTTCTAGCATTATCTCTTTTAAAGTTCTTGAAAACATTGTATTCTTAAGAGTTTACTATTGTACAAGAAAAAGAAAAAGAGTGTCAAGAGAGAAAGTAAGGCTAGTGTCGGAGTGTTAGTTAACGTTGTAAAACCAACTAGAATACTTTAGTGGTGAGCGAGTGACAAAATCACAAAAGAATATCGTTAGTGGTGATTGTACCTTGAAGAATCAAAAAGAGCCGAAGAGATTATCCCTTGTGACCCAAGGGGACTGTATTAGGAACCATATTGGTTCTGAACCAGTATAAAAATTCTGATTGTCTACTTTACTTTACTGCACTTTACTTTCATTATTCACTGTGCTAAAACTAGTCGACTGAATAAGTCGGCTCAAACTGATAAAAACTTATAAAAATTATAATTCACCACTCCCCCTCTGATGCAGGGTAAAACACGCGGAAGCAAATAACGATATAAACTATGCGGAAGCGATACAGGATAACAAGAAATTGAGACTAGGAAGGCAAGAAATTAGAAAAAAAAATCGAATTCAATTCACTCACGTTGATTGAATTCAAAAGGGAGAAGGGAAACTTGAACCTTACAATGGAATCAAACTAGGTGTAGATCTCCATAGGTTCCAAGTTGAGTCATACACGAAGCCTCGGACTTCAACAAGAAGGGCTCGGCCTCTTCAATGTTTCTTTCTTCACAATTTTATGTTCAAAGCTAACTTATGAAGAAAAATGACTAAGTGTCCTATTTATAGTCTTTCATAAGACATGGTGAAATGGCTAAAATGCCCCCAAAGTGAAATAAGACATACAAGGCCACTTAAGGGAAAAATAGGCAATCTACACAAAATTCCTGGTGCAACTACCAGGGGGAGGCGCTCCGCCTCAGGGTCTTTCAGTGAGGGGAGGTCCGCCTCAGTGGGGAGGCGCTCCGCCTCATGCTGATCAGCACTCTGCACTTTTGTAGGCGGTCCGCCTCATCTGTAGGCGCTCCGCCTCTTCCTGGGAGGTATGGATACGGCTCAAAATGGACTCTAAATGTTCCTCCTTGGTCCGCAGTCGGTCCTCCCTCAAGCATGCTCAAGTCCATGGCTTCAAATCACTCTCGAACCCTCATCCGAAGGCCTTGACTTGCAACCTTTGTGCTCTTCAAGCTTGGTTCTTGATGGTTGTCGTTTAGGCCAATTTGCCCGGCATCATCCTCCCCTTCTTGAAAGGATTCCGTCCTCGAAATCACACTATCAAAACCTACAATCAAAGCAAGCACAACGAAAATTTCCTACTTCACAAGTAGGTTAGCTTAACAAGAAAAGTGTAAATTGTGTGGAAAACACACTCTTGTGATAAAGCCAAGCATCAATACCAATTAAAAAGCGTATGTTACAAAGGAAACAATAAATTCTTGGCTCAACAAGAATAAGCACTCATAATCAAAACAAGCAAAGAGATCAAAGTCATGCAACATGTAGCAATCAAATGTCCTATGACCCATAAGCTTACTATCAACACACCAAGCCTTCAAATCAATTTTATCACAATGCGACACATTGGCTTTGGCATGCTCAACACTCAAGGTGTGCTCAACATATGGGATGGAGTAAGTAAAATAGTTCAATTCACAACTAACATCGACTACTCCACTCCCTTTCTTAAGAGCATTCTTACACACACCGAGAGGTACCTCCTCACCTCCCAAATCAACCCCAAGACAATCCTCCTCACTAGTCAAACTCCAAAGGAAGGTCTCCAAAATAGGTACTTCATCATTATAGTCCACACAACGAAGACTAGGACCACTAGAAGAAAGGTCAACACGACCAATATCAAGACTACTCTCCTCACTTGGAGTCCCAAACAATGGATCATCCCTAGAGCCTAACTTTACAAACCATGGAGGTTCGATTCCACTACCGACCCTAGTCCGATACAATTCACCACCACATACGAGATTTCCTTCAAACAATAGAAATGTAAAGGCATGCACCTCAAATTCATGGTTACACAAAAGCATAGAATCAAGACTAGGTCCTTCACTCTCACTCGAGGAGTCATCGAAAATGAATCGATCCATCTCACACTCAAGAGATTCCTCATGATCAAATCCATCCTCACTACGACACAAAGGACCACCACTACCAATTAAACAATCAAAGGGAAGAATAAGATTATCATGCAATTCATCTTCTCCTCTATCAAATATAGGTGGGGTGTCATAACAAGGCTCACATACAAGGTCAACTTCAATATTTTCACTAAAGAGAGGTTCAATGAAAATCGAGCTCACATCATGATGTGGCTTTTCGACCCTCTCAATTAGTGGTTCATTTTCACACACAAGTTGACCTAAAGGCTCTACACTAGTTGCAAACACATTGTTATCATACAAATCATCAACTAGCCTAGAGTTTTCACAAATGATATCACAAGACAATGAAGTATCATGCTTAAGGAAGGAAGAACTAACACATATCTTTGAGTGGCCATTTTGCTCACTCAATGTACTTGAACTGTCATGAATGTCTTCACCTTGTAGCTCACATTCGGCATCTCCTTCACCTTGTCTTTCCATCTTGGAACATAGTTGAGGCTCCATCAGTTTGCCTCCAAGAATACCTACACAAGTACTCAAACAAGTAGAAGAAAAAGATAAAGGGTTAATGTTAGAATAAGGGGTGTCCTCACTCTCAATTTTTCTTTTTCCCTCATTTTCTTTTCAAGGCCGGGTGTAGATTCGGGTGGTGACAACTCACTCACATCACTCAACACAATCTCTCCTTTTTCCACTCGAGAGTTGTCACCGGTCGCTCCCTTACTCCTCTCTATCTTTTGTCTCTCAAATTCGAGCGAATTGGGACGAGGCCCGAGAATGCCCATAGCTGGAGTAGGTGGACTTTTTACATCAATCCGGAATCTAGGACTTGGAGACTCATCACTTGACGTCTCCTTTTTCTTCGTTGGCGAACCACTTAGTTTTGCAACTTGTGGTCGGTTCACCTTGTTGACAATTGCCAATTCTTTTCTTGCACTAGTCCCACCATTGCTTGTGTTTGTAGGACTTCTTGTTTGCGCAACTTTCCCAATGGAATGAAGATCTCGCTCCTTGCTCCTTTGCATTGCCAAAGAAGGTGCACTAGTAGGCACTTGGCCCTTTGCCCAATAAGGCACAAAGTCATAAACCCTTGGCCCTATACCCACAAGATACGCATCCTTCATCACACTATATTGCACCCTCTTACCTTGCAACCATGGCTCACCTAGCCAAATGGGACCATATTGTGGATGACTAGGCCAGGCAATAATATAGCATTGCAAACGGGTAAATCACGTTTCCATTGCTAACTAAGAAACAAATCTGTCAATTCATTTCTTCAATTGTCTCATGCCAAGACGAAAAGCTTTACATTCAGGGGATACAAGTACTTTTTTATTTACCTAAGTTTTGATTGTAAAGTGTTAATTCACTCTATTAACAACCGCTCAATGACTTAACATTTAATAGCTCTTAATTGACTTCCAACAAGCGGAAAGGATCAGATAAATTAAACAATTTAACTAATATTTGAAATGTCAACTCCTCAAATATCTGTTTAAAAATTTAAACGAACTTCAAAGGGCCTTTATTCTCTAATTTAGAGTTGGGACTCTAACCTATTGGGGAGGCCTTAATTTGTTTACCAATAAAGCTTACTGTACTACTTTTTTTACTATACTTTTCATTAGGAGTGTTCAAATAAAACTCAAATTATTGGACCAACTTAGAGCCCGTTTGGGTGAGCTTAAAAGTGACTTATAAGTTTATAAGCTTATAAGCCCATTAATATATATTTGTAACCTCAAAATTTTGGACAAATAAGTCATAAGTTGCTTAAAAGCCAAAAAGTGACTTTTAAGTTCCTTTTCGACTTATAAGCCACTTAAAATAAGCTGTTTTTAAGCCCACCCAAACAGGCTCTTAAAGCTGAACTAAATCGGTTTATCTTTGGAGGGGGGGGGGGGGGGGGGAGTAGGAATCTCCTCTTGGAGAATTATTATGTTTGAATCTCTATTCGGTGTACATCTAAATTAGCAAATAAACTGTACCAAATTAATAATTTGTAAGCGGGCGAGTGATAGGGTTTTGTAGTGCTGGGGTATGACAATAATTCGAAGTTTTCATATTGACCTTCTTGGTACACCTTTAAATTTGTAACGATTCAAATTAACTTGCTCGTGAAATCGAATTGGCGAAATAGGCTAACAATTATCTAAACTTGGCAAATAAAGTCACTCAGCTATCTTTAACTTATCTTGTATCTATTGACTACCCGGACGAATCTTGAATTTCTACCATACAAAGCACAAAATGCTGACATGGCAAAACACTTGGATTCTCACTTCTTCCAGGTGCAACAATAATTATAATCTAAACCAACCTTAGTTCACTTGATAACTTACTACCAGTTGAAAGATAAAATAGATGATTTATGATACTTGTAAGTCGTAATGTAATTATTCACTTAATCTAACTATACTTTTAAAAGTTCACAATAGCACTTGACAAAAAAGGCTATCATCCTCAGGATCCTCACTTTTTGTTGGAGTGATTTTTTTTTTTTTTTTCCTTGTGGGCATTTTCTCTTGATTTGGTTGGAAAGTAATCTCAATTTACACATTTGCCTAATTTATAGTATCTAAATCAATAATACCTATACTTATTTGTTACTAATATAAATTCTCGGATGACAAAAAATTATTTTCCCGTGCAGAACGAGTTACAACTTGTTAAAACAAAACTTCAAATCAACGATAAAACGATAACAACGCTTCTCCAATTGTTTGTCACTACAAGTCTCATACGGTCCTTTGTCTTCTGGTTCTTTTGCAACTTGCCACTTTCATCCCCCAGATTTGAAGAAATAATAATAATAATTAAAATAAAAAAAACTTGAAATCAACCAAACAAGTGAATTTCTTAGTTACAAATGAAAATTCCCGAAAGTTACTTGCAAAAATTCGTTAGGGGGACGAATATTTTCCAGAAATAGCATGGCCATTTTTCGTGTTATGATCAGAACATTTCTTATTTGCATTGTTTTCTTGATCAATTACCCCGTGACAATATTTTCTATTACACATACTGAAGCCTTGTTGAAGCTGAAACAATCATTTACAAATGTAGAACCATTGGATTCTTGGAAACCTGGGACAGATCCCTGTGACAAAAGTAATCCTTGGGAGGGTATCATTTGTCAAAAGCAAATTGTTAGGGGAGTTCTTCTTGGAACATTGAATTTATCAGGAAGTATAGACGTTGATGCATTGGCACAACTTCCTGGTCTTCGGACGCTTAGTTTTCGTAGCAACTCGTTCTCTGGTCCAATCCCTGAATTCAATAGAATGGGTGCTTTAAAGGGTCTTTTCTTGTCAGCAAATCAGTTTTCTGGTGAAATTCCATCTAATTACTTTGATCAAATGCTGCATTTGAAGAAGTTATGGCTTTCTGGCAACAAATTTACTGGTGAAATTCCATCATCAATATTGCAACTTCACCATCTCATTGAATTGCACTTAGAGAACAATCAGTTTTCAGGTACAATCCCAGCTTTGAACCAGTCGACGTTGTTGTCACTTGACCTTTCGAATAATAACTTGAAAGGGGAAATCCCAGCTAGCTTATCAAGATTCAATGCAAGTGCTTTTAAGGGAAATGCTGAGCTTTGTGGAGGGAAATTAGGCAAAGCTTGTGATCAGGCACCAGGTAGCAATAACAACACAAATAATGAAGGTAATAATCATCATGGTGAGGGTAAATCAAAAAGCATATCAATTTGGATCATGGTAGCATCAATTGTTGTGATTTTGATCATGGTCATAGGAATATACTTCATGTGTCGCAGGCAACAGACTCGTCGTGCTGCTATTGAAAGTTTTGCTGAGCCATCACTTGGGAGGAGGATTTCAACTGATAGCAAGAAATCGTTTGAATTAAGTCGAAGAGGTAGCTCAATTCGGAAAGGGTCTATAAAAGGAAAGCGTGTAGGTGATTTGACAATGGTAAATGATGATAAGGGTGAGTTTGGGTTAGCAGATTTGATGAAAGCTGCTGCAGAGGTTTTGGGGAATGGGCCTCTTGGCTCTTCTTACAAGGCCATGATGTCAAATGGCTTGACAGTGGTTGTAAAGAGGATCAAAGAAATGAACAAGATTGGAAAAGATGGTTTTGATGCAGAGATTAGGCGTTTAGGAAGATTAAGACACAAAAATATCCTAACACTCTTGGCTTATCATTATCGCAAGGAAGAGAAGCTGTTTGTGTATGAGTACATTCCTAAAGGAAGCTTGCTGTACCTATTGCATGGTAAATCTGGCTCTGACTGAACTAAATCATGTCTCTTAAACATTTTTTGCCCACTTGCCAGAATATATATGTAAAGACGGATCCAAAATTTAAATTTAATGGTTTCAACGTTAAAGGTTCTTACCACTGAATCCATTGCACTTTAGAAATTATAGTTTTTATTGGATTTTACTATGTATGATTGGTTTGTAATGTGACTATTTCTAATATGAATTGCTGCATGCTTAAAATGATTACAGGTGACAGAGGGCTGCCCCATGCTGAGCTCACTTGGCCAGTGCGTCTAAAGATTATACAAGGAATTGCTCAAGGATTAGGCTATATTCATACTGAACTAGCTTCTTCTGATTTGCCCCATGGAGATTTGAAATCAAGCAATATACTTATAAGTACAGACCACGAGCCAATACTCACCGGTTATGGATTCTACTCCTTAATCAACAACAATCACGCTGCTCAAGCACTTTTTGCATTCATGTCTCCAGAGGCTGCACAAAACCACCAAGTTACACCAAAATGCGATGTTTATTGCCTTGGAATTGTAATTCTTGAGATACTAACAGGGAAATTCCCATCCCAATATCTTAATAACGGTAAGGGAGGAATCGACATAGTGCAATGGGTGAAATCAGCTAGTGCTGAGAAAAGGGAAGCTGAATTATTTGATCCAGATATAGCTGCAAGCTTCAAAACTTCAATGAGTCAAATGAAAGAACTGCTTCACATTGGTGCAGCATGTGTAGAGAGTAATCCACAGCAACGGATTAACATTAGAGAAGTCATTAAGAGGATTGAAGGAATACAACCACAGAGTGGAGGCGGTGAAGGTCAAACGACACAAGCAACAGCAGCAGCAGCAACAACAACAACGCCTCAATCTCAAGCACAAACGATTCAGATAATGCCATCACTACGAGATGGATGTGCTGAATTACCTGTATCACAATCACAGCAGGGAAAACCAAATTAGGCAATTCGCGACTCTGGTGATGTAAAGCGTGGCAATGTTGCAGCTTCTCCTGGTCGTCAGACAGATGATAGTTTTTTTTTAAGGTTCATTAATTAGAGATAGTACATATCTTGCTGACTTTAGTTTAATTTTGTTTTGTGTGTCATTTACCTCATCTTATAGAACAAGAAATGATCGGAGCAGCTGCATCCCGTGGAGAGATGAAAGTGTGTAATGCTTGCTTTAGAAATGTCAATGCTATACAATTCCCTCTTTCTATCATGTTGTCTAGCCTAACTCTTGAACAACAAAGTTGTATGGGACCAAAGCTTTGAAGTATAAGCCCTTGTAAAGTTCATATATTGGACCCTAAACTTGTAGTGAGAGTACCAATACTAAAGTGACCAACTTGTTTTTAAGGCCAATGCTGTGAAGTGCTACTAACTAAACTACTACTAATTGAAATATTGGGCTTTCTTGATTCCAAAGATCATCCATTCAATTGGGCTATAGCCTGAGAGTAGATTTTTTCTTTTAAGGAAAGACAATTTTACAGGCAGGCAGGCAGGACATGAAAGGTTCTTCTATTGGTGTTAAGGAAACAAATAATCAATTGTGTGGATCTACCACTGGCCATGTAGTACAATTGATTGGATTGAAGGTGACCTCACTGCTGATATGTGAAGTTACACACATAGTACAGCTGTAGATGAGAGAACTAAAAAGGTCCACACATCAAAAGATTTCTAATCTGGCAAACAACAACATCTCACCTATTGCATTGGAGGCATGCATTTTACATCTACAAATAAAAAAATTCATTGGTATTTTCTAATTAGATAGTATTTTTATCTGTGAATGTACAAAGGACACAGTAACAAAGAGTAACAGGTTGTTTCCAGAACCTGTCCAAATACAGAACCAAACAGGTTGGTTTTTGAAAACGTATGAGCTGTTTCTGGAGCTAAACACCACAAAACAGTATTTCTATAATATATGGAGCACCAATTTATGAGTTCAAAAATTGATCCATTAAACTATTATAAGTTGCTTAGTTAGCGTTTGGACATAGATTACCAAATATTTTTTGGAAAACACTTTTTCGGTAAAGTTTGATATGAAAATAAAAAAGTGTTTGGACATACTTTTTGGGAACAAATTTTTTGGCTCAAAAGAGTCTTTGAGCTCTTATAAAAATGAAATTTGATGTGTAAATGTTAGTTTTTGGCCCAAAAACAGCTCGAGACCAGTTTTTTAGTTTTTGGAACAAGTTTTGCTCAAAAAGCATAAACAAACATTTTTTGGTCCAAAAAATCCCTCCAAAAACTATGTCCAAACGGGAGCTTAGTACTCCAATATTAGTAATACACACAGTTTGAGATGATATATTTACTAGTTGTTAATAGGTTATTCTGCAGCAGTCGTGTGCTCCCGTCTTGCTTCGTATAGATTGTTTTGCCAGCTAGAAAACAGCTTTGTTGCACACATAATTTGGATCATTTAATGGAGGAAGAGGGGGCATCAAACAAACAGTGCTAGCTAGCTAGATTCCTCCTTTTTTACACTTTCAAATGCATCGAATTAATATTGCTTGCATTTCACACATACAAAATCTGATTTCCAGATTTCATAATTGTCTCACTCCCTCATACATAATGTCCACAAGCGGTGACCGATTCAGCATCTAGACGTTTACTTTGAAGTGTTTTGGTAACCTCAAAAAGTGTTTATAAGATGAAATAAGTCATAAGCCATAAGTAAGGAAATCCTACTTATGGTTTATAGCTTATAAGCTGATTACATTTAATCAAGATTTTTATTCTATTTTACCTAATAATTTTAATTATTCTAAAAGTACCTTTTAAACACTAGCTCTAAATTTTAATTAATTATTTTATCAAATTATTCTCAGCTACCCAAACAACTGTTTTTTAGCTACTTTTAGTCAGCTAGTACTTTTTATCAGTTGACCCAAACGAGCTTGTTGTGTGTTCTTAGTGAAGAGAATGGGTTCTGAAATATTTTATACTGAGATATAGAGATCGACATCAAAATACTGGATACTGCTGAACTCATAACCGATTTGATAATTATACAAAATTATTTTTGAATGTATTGTTTTTTAAGTGCAATAATTGTGTACGTGCGAGCATGAACGCACGTGAATGCCACACTGTAGTTGACTTCATTAAATTCCTCACTGGTTTACTCTCATATATTTAATTTTGCTATGCCTTTCTACGTGTCTTGCCTTGTATAGGTAAACTATTGAGTTAATAATATCCTACTACTACTTAATAGGAATGTATGCTTTTCCCCTTCATTCACGCCCTTACTCTTCATACGTTACAACGTTAGCACCATTTATACACAATCTATACAACTTGAACATACCAACATCAAAATTATTCTTATATTATATCTAGCCCCAATATTTATTCACATCGAGTAGTTAAATTCGTCTATGTTGTAGTCAACCAATTACTACCTTCTAGATTTTTCTAAACTTGGTCAACAACAATAAATATACTCCTATAACTCAATTTTATTTATAAAATTTGGTAAACTTTTCAATTTGTTGACAATCTGATAAACTCAAATAATGTTTTTTCATTTTTTAGCAAAGAAAATATAATGGAGTACTAATAAGTTGAGATATTGGAATTTTCAAAAGATTCTTTCGCGGTAAAGTCTTAGTTTTGTCTAAATTCAGACAAAACACATCTCTACGGTAACTTTTAACCCCCGACAAATAGGGACAATAGTATAGTACAATAATCTTCTTAGTTGTACTGTATTAATACCACTGCAACTAAAATTCATAAATTAATACGTACGGTACGGAGTAGTGGCAGCTTCCATTTTTTGATACTTCAACTTTTCAATTTCATCATTATACTTGTGCATCTTTTCAAAAATTAGCCAAAATACTTTTCATTTTTTCAAATTCTAATTTTCAAAATGGAACCACTAGAAAAAGACACCTATGAATTTGAGTCAGCTGAGAAAATAATATTCAGATGGGATTCAACGGTATCAGAAGAAGTTCGAGATAAAATGATATTCAACGGCGATCGTAACGAAATCGATCGTTACTTACACGCCGTTGATGAAATCCAACGCTCAATCCAATCCACACATCTATCCGACGATGCAAATAGTGCGATCCAGATTGCTATGGCTCGGCTTGAAGACGAGTTTCGCAATATTCTCATTGCCCATACTAGTCCTATTGAAGCTGAGTCGTTATCATTAACTGATCCAAGTCATGATAACAATCATCAAGATACTCTCGTGGATACTTGGGCTAATGACGATACTGATACTTATAGCAAAGAGCTGGAGCATCAGGAAAGTAGTACTAGTAGTAGTAGTTGTTATCGATCTACTAGTAGTATCCGCGAAGTTGACTTAATGCCATCGGATGCTATATATGATTTAAAAAGTATTGCTGAACGTATGATATCAGCTGGATATTTAAGAGAATGTATTCAAGTGTATGGCAGTGTTCGAAAGTCATCTGTAGACTCGAGTTTTCGAAAACTTGGAGTTGAGAAACTGAGTATTGGAGATATCCAGAGATTAGAATGGGAGATACTGGAAATTAAGATCAGGAAATGGATACGTGCAGCTAAAGTATGCGTTCGTGTACTTTTTGCTAGTGAAAAGAAACTTTGTGAGCAAATTTTTTATGGTTTAGGTACTGCAACGGATGATGCTTGTTTTATGGAAACTATTAAAGGTCCTGCTATACAGTTGTTTAATTTTGCTGAAGCTATTAGTATTAGCAGGCGATCGCCTGAGAAATTGTTTAAAATATTGGATCTTCATGATGCTTTATCGGATTTATTGCCTGATATTGAAGTTGTGTTTGAGTGTAAGTCTTCAGAGTCGATTAGAGTTCAAGCTGTAGAGATATTGTCTAGGTTAGGTGAGGCTGCTAGAGGGATATTGTCTGAATTTGAAAATGCAGTGCTTCGTGAACCTTCCAGGGTTCCTGTCCCTGGAGGGACAATTCATCCGTTGACTAGGTATGTCATGAATTATATCAGTTTAATATCGGATTATAAGCAGACAATGGTTGAATTGATTGTTTCCAAGCCTTCAACGGGACCAAGGTATTCGAGTGATCCTAATATGCCTGATATGGATTTTAGTGAGCTAGAAGGGCAGACGCCCTTGGCGCTTCACTTGATTTGGATTATTGTTATTTTGCAGTTCAATTTGGAAGGTAAAGCTAAGCATTATAAAGATACCTCTATTGCTCATTTGTTTATGATGAACAATGTCCATTATATTGTTCATAAGATTAAAGGGTCACCTGAGTTAAGGGAGATGATCGTGGATGATTACTTGAGAAAATTAACGGGGAAATATAGGCAAGCTGCTACGAACTACCAGAGAGCAACCTGGGTGAGGGTTTTACATTGTCTGAGAGATGAGGGATTACACGTGAGTGGTAGTTTTTCATCTGGAGTGTCCAAGAGTGCGTTGAGAGAACGGTTTAAGACGTTCAACGCCTTGTTTGAAGAGGTTCACAGGACTCAGTCAACATGGTTGATACCGGATACACAGTTAAAGGAGGAGCTGCAAATTTCCATATCTGAAAAGTTGATCCCAGCATATAGATCATTTCTTGGACGGTTCAGGAGCCATATTGAAAGTGGGAAGCATCCAGAAAATTATATCAAGTATTCTGTGGAGGATCTAGAGAATGCTGTCTTGGATTTCTTTGAGGGTTACCCTGTGTCACAGCACTTGCGGAGAAGATCTCAGTGAGAAAATATTAGTTTCACCAATTAGTATGTTAGGATATTCTTTGAATCTTTTTTTATGGAGTCGTTCAGGACCTGAGGTTCAGCCATTCTGGTGTTTCTCGAGTTTGTGCATTTGTTCTTAGTATTCCAGCTTGATGAGCAGCTGAAAACTTCAGGAAGATCAGCTGTATCTATCTAGAATGGTCACTGCCTCCTGTCTGGATGCTCTGCCCTATAAGCATCGTGTTGTTGTATATCTTCAATACTTTTAGATTTTATTTAATTTGTCCATATCAGAATTGTTGTATTGGTTCACTTTCTTGGAAATTTATCATAATCATGATTTTGTTAACTCGAGTCCAGAATTTCATTTAGCTGTGATGACTTCATTGCACTTAAAGAATTTGTCCATAGGAATGTCCTCTCTTTAGTTTATCCAAAACCAAGAATGTGATAGAACTTCCTATGAAGGCAAGGGCCTTGGAGGTGAACCAATGAAAAATAAAACGTTGGTCTTGTAATTTTAAAGACTTGAAATTCAGCATTGTTGCTTACTGCTGTCTTCTTATTGTTTATGTCTTTCTCAGTGAAATGAAACAACTCTCCGCGTTTTCAATTATTACCCTGGAGAATGGTGGGGCATGAGTACTTGTCTCACTGTTTGATATATGACTGAGCTGATTCGTCGGAGTGTTTTTTTTTTTCCATAAGTTTGTGTTTATTCTGTATTCCCAGCTAAGACAACTGGTGCTTAATTAGCGTTCTTTGGATAAGCTACTAATTAGTTTCATTGACATGATTTTCTCAATCGTGGAATGCTTGAACTGGACGTGAATCATGAATGCTATTCTTGTAAGCTAGAAACTGAACTCGCCCATTTGCTGCACTGTTATAGAATTGGCTGATCTCTACTTAAAAGCCACAAGGAACATCTGATTAATCTGGTAGTTCTAGTGCAGCAGATTAATGCAATCCTTGCAGTTTGTCCTCCAAATGTTTCATCTCTACAGGCCTTCTGAAACGGAAGTGTACTACATCTTACAGAACAATCTTCCAACGTTACAATCCTCCTGCTACCTCTTCTCTCACCATGTACTCCCAGTGTCTAATTTGTCACTGTGCAAAACACTCAGAAAAACTAGGTTTGGAACTTAATGGCAAATGGAATGAATGCATGCTTGTTAGATGGATCGGAATAGAATCTCGAATCCTTGTGTATTCTCAAATGTCATTTGTATTGTGACAATACCTGGGTAACATTACAGGTCAAGTTGAACTATCTGTTAGACCAGTATCCATATTACCTTTTTTTTCCACTTTAGCTGGTGTTGCCTCTTTAAAGTACTATGTAAACTCACCCTTTCCATTTATGAGGAGTTACTATGTTCATTCATTCAAAGTTCAAACTAAGAGGAAGATTGAGTGTGGATGTTTCCTATTCCTCTGACTTAGAATTTTACATTTGAAAGTTCAAGTAGTTTGATGCTTCATCTGTCATCTATCTAACCTCGATCTGTCCTTTTCAATTCTAGTGGGCCTTATTACAGTTTTCTATCATTGAATGAGCACCAAGAATCACAAACTCACAATGGACATTTGGACCCAAATAAAAGGGGAAAAAACAAAAAACTCAAGTTCCAGGAAACTTACAATGGAGTATGTATCCTAAATCATTCTATTCGAAACAAGATTTTCAAATGTTTGAAACAAACACCATACAGGTGTCATAGGATACAAGTGACAACTAGATGGTGGGATCCAATAAGAAATCATAGTTTATTTCCGGATTTTTTTGTTTGTTTTTGCCACGTTGTCATATGATCTTCAAGGGTTTGCCAAAGCTAATTCCAAATTCCCCTGTAGTAAACTGTTTAGGCTCAATATCAATTAGCAAATTCAAGTCAAAATTATCATCGAAGACTCAAAACTAAGAATTGAATTGGAAAATGACCACGTCTTTGAATATTTCTTTTTAAATCATTGAACCACAATTGAAATTTTCTGACTAATTGAAACCATTTCATTTCTTCAACTAATGGAGTAAAGGATGGTTGAAACAGGGCCAGTGGTAGTCTATAAATAGATGTTAGATTTCACTTTCCTTGTGTTACCTCTATTACCATTTTAAAAAGTGGAGTAGTAAAAACAAAAAAAGAGACGGCAAAATCACTTGTAATTCGTAGTCTGTAGTCAGTTCATTAAACTTATTGCATTATCAGATTGGTGTGTCAACTAGACCCTTCCTATCTTAAGTTTCTTGAAAGGCATTAATCTGCAGCTTTCATCAATCCACATTGCAGTCCTAAAATTGGAAGGATACTCTGCAAAATCCGGTAGCCAGGCATGCCTTGGCTTGAGAAATTAGACAAAATGAGCTACACAAATCTTCCACTTCTATGCCATAGGAACGTGACAATATTGTATCTGAAATACAGAAACAATGAGAAGGAAACGAAAAACAACAATATTGATATCCTATTACTGATTAGGTTTATCCTGATTAACCTTCGTACATTTTTTACAGACAATACACTGTTACACAATTCTAACAACAATTTACTTAACTCTCAGCACCTTTCATTACTATTTAAAAAAATTGTGTCTTGCTTTATTCTGTCTTGTCTTCTACCTCGTCACCATTAGATAACCCATTGCTACCCAGTGTTGGCCTCACTTCGGATTGGCTTCTGACATCCTTTGGCAGAGGGGAGGGCTTTATGAGCGTCAATGTATCATCCTTGTCAAACTCCTCACCATCATCAGAGTAGGCATATCTGTTACGTATATGCACAAAACAAATGTGAACCTTAAAAAAGATTGCTGGTGCCAAAAATATGTTCAATTATATGGCAAAACTCTTATCGTAAAAAAGACTCCCTATTTTGATGTTGACTTCTTATAGGGAAAGAAAATGATGCTATGAGATGGTTCGAACAGAATGATTCAGGATTTATTCGTTTGAAAGTTCCAACTGGAAAAGATACCCATTTTCTTGTTTCTACTGAACTCAATGTATAAAGCTGCAGCACCAAATGACACTCTAATTTAAGCCAACGAGTGGCATGAAGCCATGCAGATAAGATGACATGATAAGAACTAGAAGTGTAATATTGTGCATCAAGAGCTCTTGCCATAATCATTCTACTGTCAGGCTGTGGGAACTAAGTAAAATGCTTATACGTTTTGTGTCTCTCTTACAAAAAGAAACTTCAGAAAATGCTTATGCAATTATACATGTATTATAAGGTGGAAGCTGGGTAATACCTCATGGAGTTTTGAGATGGTGCCCAAAGAGCACAAATGATGCAAAGGAGAGAGAAAGATAGCACTTGCCAAAAGGCAGGAATAATCCAGGCATTTTGCCATCGCTCGTTGTACACATCAGTGGACTTGAAGTAGAGCTGCCAAAAAGGGGGGAAATGGTAAATGAGTTGCTATAATACAATAACAGGAAACACTATTGAAAAATAAGAAACCTAAGTATGATGTAGTCGGGGACGAATATAAGACATGGTTACACTCAATTTCTAGGTGTTCTCTTTCTCTTGAAGGATCCACATGGAGTGCCACAATCCAAGTCCAATCTGAACTGAGTTGAGGGCAAATCGCGAACTAACAAACTATAACTAGTCTAGGTTTCTTTCATGACCAGCCAATAAAAAAATATATAGGGGTAAAAGGGAAAAAATGCAATTTCTTATATCATATACTACCTCCGTCCCATTTTAGTTGTCCCCTTTAGTTTTTTCACGCCCATTAAGAAAACCATTAAATATGGTGTATATTTTACTATGTTACCCCCTCTTTAATGTTTGACGATTAACATTTTTTAAGAATTTTTGTAATTATTAAGGGTATAGTTGGAAAGAACTAATATATTTTGTCTTGAAATCCTAAAGAGACAACTAATTTGGGACACACCCTTTTTGCTAAAACATCAACTACTTTGGGACGGAGGGAGTATGATGCTTTGACTCATTCACATAGCCTAAAACAGATAAAACTGAAAATGAATAACAAAATGATTGCAACTCAAATTTAAAGGTCCTAATTATGCTTTTACTTTCTAGAGTTTTGGAAATAATGGTCCCATCTCCGGAGAATTCGAATTGCATGATAAATTTGGTGGATTAGACAAGTTTCTCTACAGGGTGTTTAGTAATTCTGCAAAACTCATCCTGTTTACATCAAGCGGACTAGTTGACAGTAAGGTCCTTGACCTCTACCCTTTACTAAGACAAACTCTTTGAAAAGATGATCCAAGTGTGTCATCATATGGCTCATTTATGAAGAGAACGCAAGCTAGGAACAGGCAACATCTATGAAAAAACCAACTAAAAGAAAGAATTAGCCTCATCTTGGAGAAACCAAATATTACCTCATAGCAAGTCCATCCAACAGATACAATAACTGCGACCGCCAATGCATTTGTGAACTTCCGGTAAATGTCTAATTTGGCCAATAACCTTCTAGCCTGTCAATATCCCAAATCCATTGAATCAATGGATTAGCACTAATTAAGCCAAAACAAATTGATATAATAATAAAATGAAGTCAGGTATTCATCATATGTATATAGATATATTGTTTAGTGTTAATAGATAATCGCATAATCAACCATGCAGCACTCACGTAAAGTCCTTTTCATACTTTAATCAATTAAGGACCTGAAGCAAGTATACTAATATCAACCCAGACAGTAAGAATGGTAACTTCTATCACCTATAGATCTCTGCTGATCCACAAGGACCTGAAGCAAGTAAAAAATCCAAAAACAAAAACCTTGTCTAAACTAGCAAGCAAATGGAGATGCACAAAACTCGATGCCAATGTACCTGAAGCTTATTCAAAGTTGCCGACAGGGAAGTGAATATCCAAAGGATAAAGAAAGCATCCAAGATTGCCACAGGAAGTACAAAAAATAACCTTGCTTTTCCTGAGAAATCACTGACAGCACCAACATTTTCTACCAGTTCAAGCACTTCAGAAGCCAAAAAGAATGTTCCTCCAAGCAAAAGGACCTTTGATGTGAGACCACCTAGAGTAGGTCTAACGACACCATAGCCCATAGAGACCGTCAAAATGATCAAACGCGAAACTGTGCGCTTTACTGTACCAAAAGTCACAGCCCATATAGTGGTACCCGTCGGCCTGACTCCAGTTTCATTGAATTCAGCATAGTCAAAGTACCAAAAGGCCATTTCAAGCATGCCCAATGTTATCACGACCGTAATACAATTTTGTAAAGGAATAACTTCTCTCCAGAATCTAGCATACTGTGAAAACCAAAAGATCCCAAGTAACACAAATGCAAGAGACATGAATCCATAGAAGTTCATAAGGGGGGCCATTCTACCAGGTAGATAACCAGTAGGATTTTTCCATATGGTTTTCCCTTCAACAGTGATATCCAGAATAGGCTCACAGTGAATAAAGTAGACATTGTACATCCCAGTTTTTGTAATGGGAATTGATCTCAACCGCAGTGCTGCATCAACCTCATCTTTTCCAAATGAGGCACTAAAAACTTGAGGCCAACCGGGATTGTTAGCAGATGGGCGGTGAATGATTTCCCCTTGTGTACAAACTCCAAGTTTTGCAAGATCTCCTGTGCAACAAACAGCTCGTTGTCCACCATAGGCAGAGCCCCCAATTGCCTCCCGATCATCCACCTCAAAAACAACTGCATGAACTGGATAGCTAAAGTTTGAGAACTCTTTAGGCCTCCGAAATACAATCTTTTCAAACCTGTTCATGAAATTGAGGAAGGTCAGATAGCTAGAAACTTCCACGCAGACAACTGGTTAAAAACATGGACCGCTATATTCATTTCCAGAATGACGATGAATCAAAGAATACATAAGCATTAATTGTCATGGAGTATGAATTTGAAGGAAAGAAAAAAAAGTTAATCAATCAACTAAGCCTTTGGCTCGACTATATGAATCCTCTATATTAATTCCGTTCTATCTCGTCCCACACTGAGTAGGACCAAATAAATAATAGAAAAATCCGGGAACAATGAGTCTTCTCAAGCCCGAGACCTAAGTTGGACATTCTCTTTCTGCTACTTGCCACTACTTCAAACTAGTTGATATAGTCAGAAGCACAAGTCCTTTAACTTCTTTCGCCCAACTATTTATTTCATACATTATCAGGGAATTAACAAGACTAGTCCGACATCAATCATTGAGCTAGGTATTCCTTTTAAACAAAGGGAGATATAGCTTTAATTGTAGCGATAGAATTTAGGCATATGGCTGTAGATCATATTCGACTTAGATAGTCTCACTAAACAATTCTAGTAGCTTTACTTGAAGGAGAGCTTCAGAGCAACTGGTAAAGTTGTCTTCGTGTGAGACCTATATAGGTCCCGGGCTCGAGCTGTGAAAAAAGCCACTGGTGCTTGCATCAGGGTAGGATGCGTACATAAGTAAAAAGGACAAATGAATAACTCTAATTACTATTCGATCATATAGAATTAAGAATTGCAGACAGATCTAGAATAAAATTACCGAATGAAAGAGTCAGTAGAGGAAGGAGATTGGGTGAGGTTAGGAGTAGAGGAGTAAATTCCTTCACTACCAGCGTGGACTACAAATGCATTGCCCTTTCTCACGAATTTATCACCTCTGTAGTCATGCACTGAAGCATTTGTAGTATGGAGCAGCCATAAGTAGAATAGGACTACTCCAATTGACTTCAACATTTGCACAATATGGAGGAATAGTAGATCTGTTGCTGAAAGAGCTAAGCGCAGCTCAAAGACCCACTACTGAAAAAAGAAGAGATCTTGTGAGCTAATACTATACTGGACCCACTCGCGACTACACGTCTCACTTCCTCCCTTGTTGAATTTTTTAACAAATACACCCGTAAAAAACATATATAAGTAAGGTGTTGCAAAATTTATAAGCTGGTCACCTTAGTTTATAAGTATTTTTTTACTTATTTATATGCTACTGTATTTGATAAGTATCGATAATGTCTATAAATTAAGTGCTTATTAGTTAAAATCATTCATAAACCATAAGTCTATGGTTGATTTTTGGGTTAATGAGAAAAATCATTTGGTAAGAGTCTGTTTGGGTAAGCTCAAGCTTTTAAGCCCATTAATGAATACTCCTATTTGGTAACTCAACAAGTCATGGGTTTATAAGCATTTATCTGCTTAAAATAAGCTAAAAATGAAAAGTTAGAAAATTCTAATTTCTCAAAAGTAACTTATAAGCAACTTATGGCTTATAAGCTATATATGGCTTATAAGCTAAATAATAAGTTCAGTAACTTTGTTCATCTCTGCGTCTAAAAAAAATAAAATTACATTTTACCAAGTGCTCTTTCATTTTATGTGTCATATTTTACATTTGAGTCTTTTAGTGAACTTTTAAATTTTCAATATTTCTACCTTAAATGATACTCCCATCCTAAATTTATGATCTTTAAAAACATTCTCAATATTATTGAACTTTACATATAAGATGACCATTAGAGTCAACGTCGGTGCTGTCGGTTGGCCATTCTTACTTGGGACAATATTTTTGCTTGCTGGATATTCTTTAAACTTCTCTATATTCTATACTGGTGATTTTCTGGTTCTCATCGATGGATATGACAAGAAGTTTGCCTGACTTCCCTCTCGTACATAAAAATAACAAAGGGTAAATAAAATTTGAACAATGCTAAAACACAATGGTAGACGTGAATAATCAAATTATGTAACCTTCATTTGAACAGATGAAATGCCAATTCCCCATCTCACAGAATATACAGTCTACCATAAAAGTAAAGTTCTCCAACTTGGGAAAAAAAGAGGGAAGGACTCGACACCGTTCAATCATCATTGCATCCACCACCCTCTGTACCATCACCAGGTCCAATACCAACCCATACCAGTAAGAAAAGGATTTGGCAACCATACTTCAAACAATTAAGGAAAAATGAACAACAATTCTAACAGTAACAACAGGTTGCTTCCTAACATAGCAGCAACCATAATGCAGATTACAATGAACTGTGTACGTAACAACGAGCACAGGCCAAGGAAAAATGAGGAACCCCAAACAACCATGCAGCAAACTGCGATAAAATAAGCAGAAGGCATGGCATAATGCCGACCAAATTCCAATTATAAGCAACATGAAACCTCAATCCATATCAAGGAATTCCATCCTTTTTCTCATTGAGCCTTTAAGATCTGTGAGATCCCTTTCTGCTTTCTGTGCCTGATGGATAGGGGATAAATACATTAGGATTTAGAAATAAATCAGCTTTCTCAAAAAGAAATGGAGCGAATATAATGATACCATGCAAGTAGGATGATGCAAGTTGCAGATCCTCTATTATACACTGTATTCTTGAAAGAATAGATGCATAAAAATGAAAATAGAAAGATGAATGTGTTAGTTCTTCGATACAATAAGCAGCCGTTCACTGCTATGGAGGCAGGGCCAATTTGGTAGTTTTTCCAAGTTCTGATCTGAAGAAGTCCACTACCATGATTTTAAGTAATGCTAACTTCTTAAAGGTTCTCATTTTCAATTAGCCGGAGAAGCTTATAAAAAATCCCAAAGGTAACACTATTCTAGTTTGTGGAAAATGCACACCGGCTGACATGAAACCTTAGAATTTTGATCTTTTCATATTCCATCAACACTCTGAAGATTTCACCAGAAGCTGATTACGTGAAGGAAAAAGAATAAGAAAGAAGGCAGAATACCATGGCACAAAATTAATGTGCCTAGAGCACATCAGCACACAAAGATATTATTATTCTTACTATTATTATCATTATTAATATCTGATAAGTAAATACAGCACATTATGAATATACAATAAGTTCTTTAGCACAGTTTGATATATCCAATAATTCATAGAGCTAGAAGTCAAATAGCTGAATCATGTGAAACAAACAGTCAACTAGCTAAAACAGTACAACATCCAAAGGTTGGAACATAGTCAAACTAAGAATAACAGGATCTTACCCTTTTTATCTCAGCTGTTGAGACACAGGTCATATGGGGTGGAAGTTCCTCCTTATCTACGTCCTGACCAATCACAAAGACATTCTATAAGCAAAAGGGCATAGGATTGGATATCAAAGAAACTTTCTGCATTGCAGGGGATGGAGAGAGAGAAAACTAGACATACCAGTTCACCAATTAACACGACATTTTCCCCACGTATAATATAAAGACCTAATGGGATGTCACAATATAGATCACCAACAATAACACGCTCACATGCGCCTTCAAGAACAGCATTAGCTACAAATGACAGATGAAATTTTGTCAGCCGGTTAACCGCAGTTGTGAAACTGACAGTAATGACAGGAGAAACCTACCAAATTGGTCAAAAGAACGAAGTGTGCCTAAAAGCTTACGCCCATCTCGCAGCAGCACAAGAAGTTTCTCTGTGAAAGATATTAACTCAAACTCAGAAAAGCAAGGAATAGAACTAGTGGACCTATAAACAGGTTAAGTTACTGCTACTAATCAATGAACTCATGCACTTAGACCATTATGTGTAAAAGTCTAGAATTCTACCACAACTCATTGCATTTACTAGATTCGAAATCTATTACTTGTACTTATTTAGTGCAGTAACTTTTTAACACATACAAGGTTTGAGCCTATGTTACGGGTTCATCCACCCCTGCCAAGTATTATAGCATTAGGTCCTGCATTCCATTCACTAACTAATCGCTCAAGAGTGGAAAATAACTAATTCTTCAGTTTACAGGAACATGCCTCTTCACCAGCATACATAGTATCATAGCTTATAAAAGAAAGTATGTGGACTACGCAAAACAATACTCATTGTGATTTCTACCATTCAAGCAGCCATAATGAGAATGCATGGGGTACAAGAAAGGTCAAAATTGTTGACAAGATGGACCTTCATAATAACTCAATCCAAAAAGCTAGCTCACGTAATTGAGGTTGCCCAAAACCATATAAGACAACATCCATTCCCTCGACAAATTTGGGACAATCTAACAATAATCATTATAAAAAACACTTCGGTATCCAACACTAAACACACTAAATTTATCAAGATCGATGGCAAAACTTAGCAAAATCAAATCTTGAACACAACTTGATCAAGAAAATATAAGTAAAAGGGAGAAGAACTCACTGTCAAGATAGCTAGCAAGAGAAGTAGAAAGATAGATATCTTCTGGACCTGCCCAAGACATTGATTAAATTTTTACACTTTCGGTATCCAAAATATAACCGAAATTTCTTCAGATTTTAATTCAAATTGCATTGGCAACTACACAATTACTCAATTGTAGTGCCCGAAAAATTGGACCCTATTTATACCACTAAAACAAGAATAAGAAAAGACTTGGTTGACTTTTGGTTTGTTAGATCTAGAAAAACCCTAAGTTTAGCCTATCCCCAAATTTGGGGTAAAGGCACACACGATTTGAGAAGTTGTACAATCAGCTGCTCTTTCCGCTTCTTATTTTGCTGGAATAGTACTTTTCTACCCGGACGGGTCGGGTCTTTTCTTGCAGGAGTTATTTATAGTGAACCCCTTGAAATATGATAGTATTTCCTATGTGGCCTCAAACTTTTAACTTTTGCCTTGTTGAAGACACTTGTTTTCCCTTCTCAAAGCCTATCACAATGACGTGGCACTGGCTGTATATGCCATAGAGGCAGGGCTTCTTTCTAGGCGAAAGTGCACGAAATGTCACTGGTCTTTGGGCACAGGCCACTAATACCAAAAGATTTAGTTTGTGGCCACTTTCGCTTCAAAGATAGAACTTCGGTCCAGGGGCCGGATTGAAGTTCACCTTAAAGATTGAACTTCAGTCCAGGGCCATATGGATTGAAGTTCACTCCTTAAAGACAGAACTTCAGTCCAGGGCCATGTTGACTGAAGTTCAGTTCTTAAAGATTGAACTTCAGTCCAGGGCCATATGGATTGAAGTTCAATCCTTAAAGATAGAACTTCAGTTCAGGGCCATGTTGACTGAAGTTCAGTCCAGTCCTTAAAGATGGAACTTCAGTCCAGGGCCATATGGACTGAAGTTCGGTCCTTAAAGATGGAACTTCAGTCCAGGGCCATATGGACTGAACTTCAGTCAATGATCAGAACTTAAGTCAATGTTTATTTAGTAAAGGCCCAAAAGTGGCATCTAGTGTAAGACCAAAGAAAATAGTGGTCTCAAACCAAATACCGGTGTTAAAAGTGGCCGCTGGCGAAATTTTTACTGCTTTCTAAGCACGGTTGGACTCAGCTCGGACTTGATATGGGTTCGGCTCGCTCGTCTCAATGACCAGGCTTAAATATATTATCATCATGATATGCTTTATTAAACTATCAACGTATGACGTGCATTTTTAAAATTAGAACTAAGGGATCGAGCATGTATGATAAAAATATTGAAATTAATTTTATTGGTTATTTGCTTCAAAATTAATCACTTGCATCCAGAAGTATGTGACCGTTGGCCAATAAGAGATTTCTTCTTGTATCATTTATTCAAAATATATAATAAAAATATAAAAAGACATTTTAGTATCAGTACCTTGAACATGTCCAAGATTAAATGGAATATACAGTAATTTAATATTAGTTGAGCAAAAATAGAAAAGAGACAAAGACTTTTTACACTAGATTTCTAAATTAAGCCCCTAAGAATCTCAAGATTCCCCTTTAACATTGTTAGCAACATTACACAACATCAGTTGCATCAGTGAATAGATGCAATCGTGCATGGAAAAAGAGAGAGGACAAAGAAGTATCCTCCAAAAAATTATAAAGAAGCTGCATCTTTGTACTTTGAATGGTCATCAATCCATTCTAAAAAACAAACTTAATAGGATCCCCAAGCCTAAGCACACATGGTTTGTCAATATATAAGTGTCTTATATATCCTTCATCTTCAAAAGGAAAAAGATTATTGGTGGACCTCATATCTTTAATTAAATTTCCAGAACAATATCTGCAATAACATAAATAACAACCGATCAATTTGAGATTAAATAACAAAAACAATATATGTTTCAAAGGTAAAAGTTATAATGACTTTACTTACATTCGGAATCCGTTTTCACCCATTTAGATCCATCGCATGTTTTGTCTCGCTTTTTCTCCTCATCTTCCTCTTTTCTTGATGTATGTCTATCCTTTAAATATTTTTTTGCCGATGAAGCCCGAGGGGCTTTTTGAGCGTTTATTTTCTTGGAAAGCAATGTCCTCAAAAGCTGCAATAGTATAACACATTGGTGAGAACTGAGAAGTGAAGCAATTTAAAAACAACAATGAATGAGTTGCAAATCTTCAAGTGAATTACATATTTACTCATGCACGCGCGTTAAATAAGACTAGAAGTTTTAAGAATTTAGGTTTTATGCACTAATAGGAAAAAAAAAATATTTGCTACGCAATCATCATACTCCTTCCGTTCCACTTTATGTGTCATAGTTTGACTCGGCACAAAATTTAAGAAATTAAGGAAGATTTTTTAAACTTGTAGTGTAAAATAATACAAAGATGTTTGTGTGGTTGTAAATCATTTCAGTAAAATGCTGTCATTCTTTTTGGAACAAACGAATAAGGAAATGCTGCCACATAAATTTGAACGGAGTGAGTACTATTTAAAAGTTACTAATTTTCAGGTAACATGTAGATAATGACATTTACTAACCTGCACTTAATTAATAGTAAGTAAACAAGATATAGCTTGTTAAATTAAGTTGTGCAAGTCATTTTTTACATATCAGTGTATGTAACTTAAATCTGAAATGTTATTACCTTCTCCATTCTTGATTCCGGAAGGGTATTTCGTAAACTAGGTGTTGGAGCAAAACCACTAAACATTTTCTTGAGAAGGAAAGAGATGGATTTTTTCCCAATTGCTTTCTTTTTTTTCTCCTTGCAAACATCTTTGCATCTTCTTATGATCACTCTAATAGTCCTATCAATTTCTTCCTCATCATAGTCATAATTATCTGATGAATTGGTGCTAAATTTGCTGGAAATCCTACGATCAACTTCCAAGCTTGAAGGACAATTAAGGAATCTATCCAATGGAAGATCACCATTACTGATCTCTCCTAATTCAGATTTATTAGTCGATTTTCGAAATAGTATTTTTTTCAACTCTTTTTGTAGCTTCACAATTTCTTCAGGTGTGAATTCTGCTAAATCTTGAGAGGAATTTCGCTTTAAGTTTTCATCTGTATTTTGCTCTTTTAGATCAGTATTGGTATTACCAAATGTTCCAATTGCTAATAGTGAATTAGGCCAATCTTCAAATTCTTCCTTGCGAGCTTCTTGTTTTCTCGTATCTGTAAGGGAAAAAAAGAAGTTAGTTAAACAAACCACGTATTACAAAGATTCACAATTTTGTTAAACAAAAATAACAAATAAATCCTCAACTATATAATTATGCCTACCAAATAAATATAGAAGTAGTTTAAACAAAAAAATTAGTTAAAGAATATTATTAGTATATTCTCATAATAATGACATCAAAGAAATAGAGAAACTTATGCATTAAATAGCTAATTGTAACAAAGAGATTACCAATTAGTTTAATAAATGAGTATGAATTTCTAGCAATTATTTTTTTCAGTTTTATTTAAAAATTGAAAAACAACTCTCATACTGCTATTTAAAAATACTTATTTTTTCGCCGACATGCTTTGCCAAATACATTCATTTCCTAATAAAAGTATTTTCTTTTTGAAATAAGTGCTTTTGAACTTCCATAAACATGCCAAATACATTCATTTCCTAATAGACGTATTTTCTTTTTGAAATAAGTGCTTTTGAACTTCCATAAACATGGCCAGACAAGCTAGAAAAATGCTTACTCGTGGTTTGAACTGTATTAGTCTTTCTTTTCTCGTGTGCCCCGTCGAACTTCTTTTGCATCCAGCCAAAGAACTGCAGGAAAAAACGAAATAAGTTATGAACAACATCTAACAATTGTAATATGTACATTACCGTAAGTATTCATGGTTACCAACCTTCATATTTGAAGGAAGATTCTTGTGATCAAGATGAAACTGAGTGAGAAAGTTCAGTTGTAGATTATAATGTAAGTGGAATTAGCAGGTCAGGAAGTAGAGTGAGCTTCGTGGATACTTGTAAAGCTGATCCTAGAAGCCAATGAGAAAGAGAGCTTTTATTTGGGAGTAATATATAAAGGTAGAACTTGTAGGGAGAACTAGCTATGCCCAATCCTAAGTTCCTAACACACGTGCTATTCTTTTAAACATAACCACAAAGTAGTCATTACTTGACAAACTAGCATACTTTAATGAATAACTTGTGGCTATTTATCAGAACCTCGGCACTTGAGTTACTGAACTTACGGTGTTGAAATTTCTTCGTCTTAACGACAAATTTACCCAGGCAAAAACAAAAAAGAAAAAACTCTCCTCAAAATCTAACTTAGCTTAACGCACCATTATGTGTCTATATATTCATTAGTTCGTAGCTGTCAAAACTTACCCCCTTTCTTTTTTAATATTATCGTGTCGAGTAAAATTAGGACGTTGAAAGTCACTCTGCGAGACATCTAGTAGTCTCTGACTTGGTCTTCGAATCGTAAGTTTCAGCCCGTTCCCAGCTTTCCTCGCTCTCAGGTTGGCTTTTCTACTTGACTAAGTAGTATTCCACTCGACTAAGTAGTATTCCACTCGTGCAGTGGGTCTATGGGGCTAGCCCATGGTACGGTCAGCTATGATATAATCAACTTCTTCTTTAGTAGGTTTATCTACAACATCTGTGGTGCCCACACGTTCCTTTCTGGGGCGGTAAAGTGTAAATAATTTAGTACAATCTAACCGATTTTGAATATGTACATTATCATGTTTGTTACAAGGAATTACATGTCACTATAAATTAACTTAATTTGATTACATTCCACGACTTGTATTTCTGGCCCCTTAATAATCACTAATGACACAAATTCTTCAACCTTCCAATATAGCCATCCTATTTGTTGGTTGGTTAAATAGATAAATCTTAGACCTGAGCCACAAGAGAAAAGAGTAAATATACATGTAAGAGATAAGAGTCATCTAGAGATATTGGTAATTGGTTGTCTAAGAGCAGTTGGACACTAGTATAATTGTAGACATGAAGAATATTATAATCCTGTGAATGTTTCACTTACTAAGAAATTTAGAGTAGCTAGCCCCCATCTTCATTTTCCATCTGGAAAGAGTTCTTGGCCTTCTCTTCTTGGTTCTTAGTTAAATACTGCAGCCAGCACTATCTTTATTTTATGGCCCTTTACATGAAAGTACAAGGTAAAATGTTCTCTCCTTATCCACTTTCTAGTTAGTTCTTAGTCATGTCAATTCTAGCTGGTGGTAGAAAAAGAAAATACACGAAGCTCTCTAATCATCTTATAGCCATCAGGTTTTCTCCAAAAACAAATTCATAATGGAACATGTGGCTAAATTTGACTCAATAATGAAGAATTTTAAATATGTGGCTAAATTTTTCCATAAATCATAATATTATGTGTTACAACAATCTTAAAATTTGTAATCTGAAACATATCATAGCTCTTTAATATTGTTTTCTGGGCAATTATATTTTAGTTTCTGAATACATGTTCACTTTCTATGTCCATTTTAATCTTGTGTAATAACTAAAATTCATGTTAGAAACTGCATAGTATGAGGTAGAGTATGTTGTTGTTGTAAATGCTACTCCATAAATCTTCAATACTCCAACTACTGTGCACTTAGTGTAAATCTTGAATAATTAATTAAGACTCACATCTTTATTTTACCTAATTAAATTTTAAAGTTCTTTTGAGGAGTAACACTGTTTCTATTTCGAATCTAGAAGGTGCGCAAAATACGTGATAAACAGTAGAAGGAAAAAGACTAGTCATAAACATTATAAGGAAAACTCATCAAATCATGTTGGACCACGCGTACCAAAGAGGTCGGATTGATTTGGTGGACAGAATTACCTAGTATCTATTATTGGTGTGAGGTAACAAGAATTCAATAAAATTAATCAAGGTGCGTTCAAGTTGACCTAGATATCACCATTAATTAAACAGATACTATCATAATAAAGGTGGCTACTAAATAATTTGTGGTTTAGTCTCATAGTAGGACAATAATGAGGAATTTTAGTCGATCCAATCCTAGTATCTTGCCATTGGTTCACTAGATCTCCAAATGTAGAATGTTTTTCTACTATTGAAAATAACTAAGAGCCTGATTGGCCAAGCTGCCAAAATCAGCTTATTTTAAGAAGTGTTTTTTGTCAAAAGTGCTTTTCAAATAAGTGCTTTGTGAGATAAGCAGTTTGTGTTTGGACAAATTTTAGAGAAGTGTTTTTGTTATTAATTTGTGTTTGACCAATATTTAAAAAAATTATCAAATTACTAAAATAGATATATAATAATAATAATTTGATTAAATATGGAAGTTTGAAATGGGTATTCTTGTCCCAAATAATCAAAAGCACTTATTTTTTCAAGAAACTACTTTTTTCAGCTTCTTCCCCCACAACAGAAAAATAGCTTCTGCTGCCATTTAAAAACACTTATTTTTCCTTAGAAGCTTGGCCAAACACCCCAAAATTTTAAAATAAGCAATTTTTGAGAAAAATAAGCACTTCTGGCTCCCAGGAAGCTTGGCCAAACAGGCTCTAACAAGTCCTCCTCCATAAAAGTGCCTGCGATCTCGTTTTGACTTCCTCGCTTTTCTTTGGAATCTTATAAGAAACTGAGCTAAAATTTGAAATTTATGAACAGAAATCTAATCCTTTTAAGCAGAATTTGAAACTTACAACTATGTGATTCTAGCTCCGCCCCTGTATTTTGGTATAAACACTTTTTACGCCACTAGTATATGTTAATTTGTGAGAGTTGGTTATGTCATCACTTTGTACATAACCCCGTTCTTTTTCAATCGACGATGCAAAAAACTTAAAACCCATTTTAAAATTCCCTCTAAGAGTCTTCTTTACAATGATAGTTAAAATGACAATTACTAATCATATGCAAATTGTTATAATCACAAATGATAAGTATAACAAAATTAAAATAATTGGATAAAGTGAATGATAACATGTTGCTTTAAGGCGAATTAAACCGCTAATTAAGCTGCCCAGTGAAGCTAACAACAAGGGTTAGTATAACCTTTAGACATCATTATCATCAGCTTCATCAATTTTTTGTCCAAACCCTTTAGGTCCAGCTCTAGATCTAGCTACCATTTTTCCTTTGCGACCACTCTTCTTCTTCTTACTTGCCTCTTCTTTCTCAAATTTTTCCTTCTCTCTTTTTTGCAAGAAATCTGTTACCGCTATGTAGATTACCTGAATGAATATATCCACAGGAAAATCCACATTAACTAACACAAACCCATGTAGCAAAATCAACACAACATATATTAGTTACTTCCAAAATACGGTCGTGAGTTACTCAACTTCAAAAGCTAGTTCAAGGAAGAATTGACCAACAACTCCGATCAATGTGAGACCCTAACCCACTCTAACCCCCGCATGCCAAGACCTACCAACTAAGCTTGGACAAATAATATGGGGTACAAACACGAATGAGTCTGACTCTAATACCATGTAAAATACGAGATATTGGAAAATTTTCACTATATTATTATTCACAGAATCAATGAATTAGATACTACGGAGAGAATTCTAATTATGGTAACTAAATCCTATAATGTAACACTCCTTCCATCCCATTTTGTTAGTCGTAATATGTCTTGACATAAAATTTAATAAAGCAAGGAAGACTTCTTAAATGTGTGGCTATAAATGAGTAAAAAGTAAGTTTAGAATTTAATTGTTTTAAAATATAAAAATATAACAATCTTTTTTAGACAGACTAATAAGAAAGGTAGTACAAATAAAGTGAGACGGAGGGAGATTATGTTATATAATGTCTATGTACAAGATAGTCAAATAGAAAGGATTTAATGAGCAAATTAATAATTAGTTCTGATTGATTACCCCAACAGTGAGAATGGATAAGCCAAGAAAAGCAACGAACAAGAGAGCTGATATAATAGTGGACACTCCATCATCACCCGTGGAAGCAACTATTTGCTCGGAAGAATCAACTGGAATACTTGCTTCTGAAACACTAGCAGAAATTCTCCAATTTTGGATGGTTAATTTGGAGTAGGAAAATGGTACATGTGTACTATTGTGAAAAATATTGTGATGTTTGAATTTTCTAGTTGACAAATTTTTGAGAAATAAAATTGGAGGTTTAGGCTTAACAAGAAGAAAGGAGATTGGTTGAGATAGAGATATGGATGATGGTGCAGCCATGTCTCATCTGATCTCCCCTGTGGCTCCCTGTTAGAAATCCAAATGGTCCTTTATGTGTTGGGTAGACCCTTCATATATTCCTTTGTACACAATAGGTCCTCATTGTTTAGCAAAAGTGGACACATTTGGTCCTCAAGTCTAAAACTAACAGAAAAGTTGAGTCTTTAACGGAACAAAAAGGAGACTTATGTTCTTGTGAATTAGCCTGATTAAGAGAGGAGAAGCCAGAATCTTAACTTGATATCCTTGCTGCTGAAGCAAAGACTTCCGTCAAATTGTCGGTCTAGTATTATACGTCGTTAAAAAAGAGTTTCTTTCTTTTCCCATATCTAACAAAAATTTTAAACTTCCAATGAAATTTTCGAATTGGAAGAGCGATTCTCCTAGTCCTAGTGATTGACTCTTCCCAAACCAATACACGTGAACAAGTATAGTACACTTAAGATAATCATGTTGTCGAAGGAAGTTGCAAATTGTCAATATAAGTAGTATTTTAAACCATAGTCAAGAATTGAGTAAACTTGGACTCTCTTTTTTTTCCCTCAAAGAATTGGGACATGTGTAATCCACCCATTTCGTGAGATCTGCCAATGGTAAGCTTAATATAAGATGATTTTGTGGCAATAAGGATATAAATGGACCAAGAGTTTAATGGTTGATAAAATTGATAGTGTATTAGCATATCTGAACCTTTGCTGAAGTATCAAATACTTAACTGTTACCTGCAAGAAATTAGTTTGCCATTCAACACCATTACCTACATAAATATTTATCTTAACATATAATCTACTGCTCCATTGACAAAGACTATTTATTTGCTCTATTATCCTAATTACAAGCAGTTTGCTACATCAACCTACATCTGAAATGAAATAAAGATTTATACAACTATACATATAAGGTACAATCCAACTACATTTCTGATACACCTGTTGTGGTTGTGTAGTTGCTGACACTAGCTGCATTCTCCACAAACTTCACAACAAAAACTAATACATCCAAAGCAAGCAAGAGCTGAACAAAGCTGTGTTAGCGTAACAGCGCATCGATCGTTAACCCGAGAACAGAACTGTATGAAACACATGCAGCAGCAACAATCACATAGTTTGCTACATAAGTTTGAGGCAGCTGCAAGTACCATTTCTGAAGTTTCATGCAACTTGGGTTCTGCTGCTTCCACAGGGAGATTATCTACAGTGGCCTTCAAGTTACCAAAACCAACACCCAGTGCTCGAAGGTAAATGACCTTCTTTATATTCAAGTCAGAGGCCTTCTGCAGATCCATTCCATCGCCATAGTTTCATGAAAAAGTTAAGTAAGCAATCAGCTCTAGAAGGCTAAAGAGTTGAGGGAAGAGGGGCTGGATATGTTGCTTGGCACTTATCACTGTATCACCTCAAGCAAAGTATTGTTTTATAGATGTAAAATACTCCATAAATCTAGTCACTACCACAAAATTTTGGTCTTATTAATCAATGAGAGAATTTTATTTTCATCAATGAATCCAATATGTCAAGCTTAATAGAATGCATTATTGCAGTTTAAAAGAATGTGGATGATCAGGCACATAAAGAAACACAAGAATGCTAGTTTATTATGTGTATAATTATGTGTCCACACCTCATACGGTCAAAAGGATTTATGAATGAGATATAATTTGATTCACTATTCAACAGTTTGTAGCCTTCTAGGTAACCTTTGTCGTCCATGAATACTTTTAACCAGCTGCGCAGACAAGTTATCATGAGATTATGCGAATTAGATTGTGTTCAAGAAAGTTTCTGGAAGGTGTACTAGTCATTGTGTATTTCACACTCCCGAAAGCATACAATGAGTTTTTGATCCTCACAATCCAATCTATACTTAATATCCACGTTTGCTTAAAATATACAATTTACCTTTAGTAAGTGATGATGGCATGGATCACGGAAGGGCATGGATAGCATTAAACCTCATAAGATGAGGCAGTTTTTTTTTTCTGTTCTAATTTACAGACTGGTGGTCTGTGGAGGTGTCTAAAATCCTCTTTATATCACAAAAAATCAAAAGCACGCACAGTTAAAGTAGTACATATTTATCGATCAAGCTACAGCATACCTCATCTAACACGTCTAATTTGGAAATCTGCCTCTCCTTTCTATTTTCGATCAAAATCAAGTTGGTGTACTCTGAAGGCACCCCTGTTTGCAAGCTCAATTTCACAACCTAGAAGCAGAAATGTAGTTTAAGTGAGACTTATTACCATAACGAATAAGTAATCCTGATTTTCTTTTCGGACAAGTAATAATAGTGCACTGATGGGCGATGTTGCAGCAATAGGATCAAAAGCACCAAAAGAATAAAGAAATACACAAGAACTGCTGTGAATAGGCCAAGAAGTCCAGAGAAAAGATGTGAAATTCTTAATGTTGCATGGATTTGCAATGAACGGGTGATTATTTGTAAGACTTCCTTATGCAGCATTGAGAACTCAAAATTCATTTGACATACCATTTCCTCTAGCTCCTTGCTCCCGGAACACCATGCTTCAGCAGTTACCATTTCAATTTGTCTCCTTGCGGAAACCTGTGTAAGGAAAACAAGCAAGTTTTAATGATGGAAGACTGCAGGTTTCCACATTAGCAGCAAGGTTCATGTAAGCATGCAGAGACCAGAAGAATACAAATGTGGTATCTGCTTGATTAAATACAAGGAATAAGAAAGCTAGCTGGTTTATATTATAAACCTGTACTAGTAGAGAAAAGGCAGAAGAACGAAATCCAGGAAAGGCTAGACCACCACACCCATAGTACTTTTTCTTATGACGTCCTCCTCTTCATAGGCAAATCAAAGTAGCATTTCAGTTACAAATACAAGATGGAAAACCTTACTCTTTCCAAAGGAAAATCCTTGGCTTTTTGTACTTTGACATCGACCATAAAAGTGCTGGAATCTGCTAAAACACCACTAACTTTAACAGTGTCAGGACAGTTCCCAGTGAATCTGCCAGATACAAATAGTGGTCTTGAAGATGACAGGTCTGGAAGATAGCATGGATATAGCTGCAATAAGAACATTGGTTAGAACTGTCAGGAAGAAAGCAGATGTAAATAAAAATAAGGACATGGATGATGCTGGTGATAATGTACATCAGACCCATCCAGAGTCAATTTCCAACATGCACGTTAATTAAAAGAAACTATAAATTTTCAGTGTTTAATGCCTAAAAAGACGAGACATACACATACTCACCAATTCATAGAATAACTAAAGCATTAGATATAGTATAACAGGAAAGTTGCATAGAGAAAGTATTGATTTATATTACCTCAAACGAATCAAGATTTTCCAGCGCATCGATTCTCAGGTCTGCAAGAATGACTGATGATGTGCTGTTAAGTAGTCTTTCCAGCCGGGAACTGATTGAATCTGACCATGGAAATTGATGATTAGAACTAAAATCATAATTCGCAGATCCAATTCTCTCCAATCATGTTGTGCTAAATAAAAGTTAATTGTAAAATTGTATCAGCTGAGGAACATAACATGTAGCTATTCCAGAATATCTTCTAAAGACCGGAATATAAGGAGGACAGTGACTCCATGGACAAGTTGAGACACCTAAAGATGGAATTAGTGAAGAAAGAAGCTTCAGAGTTTCTCTTCTATATTTAAGAATATCTAGATTTGATCTCCATGACATGTAAAGCTCCTTGTGCATTTTCAAGATTGCGGCTTGGTTATTCAACAACGGAATAGAAGTTTCAACAATAACTTTAACCAAATGAGCATCAAAACAGATGGAAGAAACCCCATTTGCAGTTACTTCCAAACTTTTAAAGTTTGTATCTTAAACAGCGAGAAACTTCAAAATGTATTTAGAGTCTACAAGTAGGTTGTTGAAACTCCAGCAGAAAAAGAAAATCTCTCTAACTACATGCACAAATTATTAACCCTGAGAAAAGTAAGCAGAAAGATAAAGACACGACATTGTAGAACTCAACACACCTAAATCGTATGCAGCATCATAGTAACCTCTCCCGATTTGAGCAAGCATTTGCAAGAAGTAGTGATTACAGTATAAACCTGAGAGGGCATCAAAGAAGAGTTCAGGAAACAGAATGATGAGGTAGTGTAGACCCGACTGATGCATAACTAAGCACATCAATATAGTTACAAACCGACCAATTCCGAAGGTCGAAATTCGTGGAGAATTCAAGCCTCTCTTCATCAGCTGTCCCCTCAAGGCTTCACAAATTTCTCTTTCATCTCCAACAGAACCGTCAGTTATTAGAAAAACAAGAGGAATTGCATCACCCTCTTTAGATAGCATCTCCATTGCCTGAATTGGACGAGTTTACAAGGACAGATTAAAAGACTTGCTTAAATGAGCCAAAAATGTGAAATCAACATAAAATGACATCTTTTGATAAATTAAATCAACATAAAGTTACATGAGTGGTGCGATAAAATTTTTGAAAATTGATTTGATATATAAGAGGGATAGAAGGGTCAAATATTAGTGCTCATTGCTAAAGTCCTATTCTAAGCCACTGCATCAAAAGAGTACTGACAAATGACCTAAAATTCCTTTCTATCAAATTAACCTGATGAATTTAGGATGCATCATACATGATTATTTGGCTCAAGTTTTTCTTTCTCACATCACATGTATATCCTCTACACAAAGTTAGAAGTGAAACTAACGAAAAAAAGCTACAGAATCTGTAACTCAGTCAACTAGTACAAAATAGAAGTTCTACTCTATTGTGCTTTTCATTTAGTACTTGTCTCTGGAAAATAATATGCATTGTCATGCCTGCCGATTATAAAGGAAGTCGCACTTCTAAGTCTAAATATTATAGATCTCACAGGGAGACCAATAAATAGATTCGGCATCTAGAGCTGAATGTCATTATCACCTGGTTTAGAGGCAGGGAAATGTCCGTATTTCCCTCAGCTACAAAATTTTGGTCAATCCACAGAATTGCTTTTCCAATTGACTCCTTCCCTGAAGGCACCATGGATGATGAGAACAGTAAGCTTTTTCCATTGAAAGCTATGATGTTAAAAGTATCGGCTGGACTGAGTTTAGAGAGAGCAGCCAGTAGTGCAGCTTTAACATTCTCAAGAGGCTTTCCTTGCATGCTTGCACTTATATCAACAATATATACCACTTCCTTCCTGAATTCCTAAAATCAACAAAAAAGGGAGCACATATCCCATTTAAGTACCCAGAAGCAGATACACACAGATAAAAGGTTTTTTCTTTTCTATATAATAACATTTTTATTGAAAAAAAAAGGATCAAATCAGTGCATGCATCATACTCTAAAACTCCAATAGCACCTTTCAAAGAGGGAAAATAAAGACGGAGTCAAGATAATAACAGAAAACTATGTATAGTAAGAGGAGAGGCTAAGTTGAGTTTGAGCTTATAGTTTGCAAACTTGAAGGCATGCTGCATTACTGTTCTGCCGCATTCCAAACACCACGAAATTAATAAAGGAGTTTAGATGTCCTATATATGAACTGTAATTTTCAATGAAAAGTCCACAGTGACAAAGGGTTAACAAAAATGCATTCCTTTTTTTCACCTATATTTTCTGATATGGCAGGCTTAACCTGGTTTGGCTGGATCTTATCTTATAATGTACAGAAGAATCAAGAATAATACTTGATTGAACATATAACATAAACAAAATATAATGTTTATATAACTCAGGATCAGTGGATCACATTTGCACGTTCAAAATATTAGGGGGTAACAAACCTTCTTCCTATTGACAGTTGGTGGGGAAAGATAGAAGCAAAATATTTCTCTCTGATCAAAATCAAGCATAGACGGAGAGTTCACGAGCACAGTCCCAAGGATCTCACTTGAAGGGACCTGAGTTAATATGCATTTATTTATTAAAGAAGAATTATGAAGCTCCGAATAAATAATGAAAAAACGAAATGAATATCGAAAAACAAGGAGTAACTAAGCAGGTGTCTTACTTTGTATGAGAACCTGAAGTCATCCATTGACCATGCCTGAACTTCCCTCTCATATAAAAATCCTAGTTTACCAGCCTGACGTCTTGTTTCCTAGGAAGAAAAACAAAAAGGGGTTTGGAAATTATCGAATGCTATATTTATACTCATGACTAGACAGTAGACAGGTTGAAGATAGTTACCTTTAAAGGATGAGTGGAACATTCGCATAAAATCTGTGTCCCTATACCAGAGTTCACGTTTAGCAGAATCCTTTCTTTCTTACTGAATAATTTTGCAAGTGGATTGACATATGATGGGAAACTGAAAGGTATATGTAACGAAAATTGACCATCTTGATAGAGTATCTTCTGTAACCAACTGACTTTAACGGAGATAATAGAACCTCCGGCAACCTTGAAAGATCCAAAAATAGACAAATATAGCCCCTTTCTTGAAATTCAACAGGAATGAAGAAGAGCCAAAGCAAGAAACGATAATCAATTTGGTAATCACCTGAGGGACCTTCAATGTGTATATCTGGCGTTTTAGTAAGAAACCATCTTTAGCATTAGCTACTAAACCAGCTTCTTTGGCATCATCTAATGCAATCAATTGGGTCGAATACGATCTTGATGGTGTTTCTACTTCCACACCTAGAACTGAACCCTGTTAGAGAAATGACTCTATTTTGAGAACTAGAGAGTGACAAACATCACAATCAAGAAGAAATTTCTATGCAAAGGCAGCAGCATGCGTTAAAATCAAAACTTAAAATGACAGTAATTCTTATATCATGTATTTGTAGTTTTCCAGCAATCTTATAATTAGCTTCAGCCTCAGTGATTCATCTGCCATACTTAAGGCAGATGCGATACTTTTCTTTTTCTTCGATTGTCTCTCAATTACTTCAATGCCTATATATCTAAAGATGAGTAAGAATCCTTGGTCCATCAGAGCAAAGCAAACATGATTACCAAATTAGGAAATTACAAATGTTCACCACATATAGCCAACCACTTAGTTTTCTTTAGCATACATTGTCACTCTCCATTGAGAAAAAGATCACAGATAACCATACTACAGAGAAAATGTCAAACAAATTTGCTGTCAGCCTGTTTTTGTTTTTTCTTCTTCCTGAATATGAGTTAATGCTATCAAAGAACTCATTTTTAGAACAACTGCCCAGGCTTTGGTCTAATCGTAAGAGCTCAGCTTGTGATGTATGGATTAGGGGCACATCAATGGTTCGACCCCTCAATTTGCCATGGACAGTAGAGGGCGGGCTCAGTATCCATCAAGCTTCCGTGCACCAAGACCCTTGAAGATTTCTACATGTTTTTAGAACAAAGGCATGAAAACAGGAAAATCTATGTTGTCGAAAAACAAATGTTCCCGAAATCAGTTACTTCAACCGACACTTGGACGCTCGAATCCAAAACTGAAAAGTCAAATAGTTCAAACAAAGAGAAACACAACAATTTCCAGAAAAGAACAAAAGAAACAAAACCTGTTCTCCCATAGGTACAGCAAAACGACAATCACAGTAACGACTAGAAGCAACACAGTGTACCCGCCAACTACCGTTGACCGTTACAAAAGCAGTATCCATATAACAATCAACTTCCATTCCAATACCCTGCATGTCTAATGGAATCAACGCTGGTGGATCACAACGTCCATGAACGTATGGCTGATAACTTGGAATATCAGGATTATCCACTATTGTTGGGTCCTTTATTACAGCATACATCATTGGTGCTTTTGGTAAGTAACTTGTCTCTGTAACAGTTGATTTTTTCTCCATTACTAATGGCTTTGGTGCATTTGTACCATAGTAAATTCTTTTTGATAACTGGAGTCCCATATCTACCGATATTGCAAATTCATCAGCCATATTTTCCGACGAGTACTATTATTCTTCAACACAATCTAATAAAGTTAGATAGAAAATGTAGTATACTACTGACTTAAGTGGAAGATGAAAGTTTGGTGAAATTCAATAGATATTTGATTAGTTATGCTGGATAAAAGGTACAATAATTATGGGAAAAAAAAACAGGAGTTGATTAAGACATGTGGAATCCTTGTAGTCAACTTTTAGAAGACAAGTTAAGCATGTTTAATAATGACACATAAAGAATGTGTAACTGTTAATTTCCCTATCCGTGACATTCACTTTTATGAATAGTGATAAGTAAATTATACTTACAATATTCTGTAAACTAGCTTAAGTATTTAAATTAAGCCAAATCGTTTAGGAAAGTAAAATTTATTTAGGAAAGGATAACGTTTTTTGAATGGATAAACTAGTAATCTAATGAAAGAGTAGACTTTGTTCATGTAATTTAGCTAAGCATATTCGTCGTGTCGAATAAATAAAAGTGGGAAGGTCTAGATCATTCTATTAATGTCTGCCAACAACTACAAATAATTGAAGTACTTTTTTCCACCAACCGTAATAAAAGAACGCAAGTAGTTTTACCATTCCGTTCTAAAATGACTGTAATAGTTTAATTTGGAGCTGAATTAATAAATATGGTAAAAATTTTGAAATTTGTGGTCCAAAATAAGTCATATATAAATATGTGAGCTTCAAAGCATTTCATTAAAGGTAAAGTAGTAGTTTCAACTCAAAAATGTTTCCAAATTTAAAATTGTGTCAATCTTTTTGAAACTAATAACGAAATAGTGTGATCCATTTTGAAACGGATGAATTATTATTTACCTGGCAGGAAAGTTACAAGTAGGATTAAACGGCTGCGTTACTTTACTAAAGTAGTAATGAACTTTACTCCTTCTAGACAATTTTTTTTTCCGCACAGGATAATAATCTTTTCAAGAACAACAACAAACTAGTATTTGCAACCCAAGTAATTAATAGAAAATAAAAAGAAAGTCCCACTCTAACAAGTAGTAACTACTTGACTATAGTTTGTCTTGAGTTTTTTTTTTTCCTAAATTATATTTAAAGAATATGATTTAATTTATCTTGTTATTGTTGTTGTTGAGACAGTATAAAATTTTCGTACACTATGAAAGCCCTTAATATACATGTAGCTGATAATTAAGCTAATTTTTCTGAGTTACAAATTTCACATGATCACCCGAGCAGGATCCATTGGGACAGGGTAGTGGGACTTGCATGAGACTATAGAAACGACACTGACAAGCTGGTGGGACTAGCTTGATCATTATATTCTGAGGCTCTCATTAGAAATTAAAAGAATGTATGGACCATTGGATGAAAAGTTATCGTTGAAAATCGAGAAGTGTAATGGAGCCAGATAACCGAAAAACGTCTTACTCCAAACGAGCTAACTCTCAAGAAAAAGAAAGAGACTGAAAAGAACAAATGTAGCCATTAATAGACAAACTAAATCACCACCAGTAAAAGTCAAGCTGACGGAAAGCTAAAAATGTGTGAAATGTGGAATTAATTGAGTGGATTGGCTATATTGGAAAAAAGAAAAACAACAAAGGAGGTGAGGTGGGGACACATTGATTGGTATCAAAATTTGTTGATGATGATTAATAGTGGTAGTAGTTGAAAACATGTGAATCAAGCGTGGCTAATGTTAATAATAATCAAAATTAATGGGGGACCGGCAGTATATTTTTTGTTCCCATTATAAACTAAGCATACGTATTATGAACTCAAAAAGAGGATCAAACGTCGTGGACCTTGCTACGCCATCACATAAAATGTTACTCCCTCCGGTCCATATTATTTGATTTTTTTACTATTTTCACACACAAAAAAATCCACTTTTTAGCATTAATTAAAGATGTCATTTACTAAACTAACCTTCATCTATTTTAAAATTTACTCATAGAAAATTGCGAGAGTTTTATGTGTTTAATTTATTAATAAGGGTAACTTTGGAAAATCATAACAAATATCATCTTGATTTTTGAAAAAATCAAATATTTTGGACCTAAAAAAAATTTCAAAAAATCATATAAAGTGGACGAGGAGTATTTCTTTTGTTCAAGTTGAGAAAATTAATTACAAACTGCAACATGCAAACAAATGAGGAAACCTAACGCTGATAAAGAATATCTCGAGTGGATCCCATGTCAGTTTAGTGCAACTTTAATTAAATTAGTATTGACAATGAACCAACATAAAGCCTTTAGTTACTCGAGCTTCAAAGATCAGGATGAGAAATTTAGAATTACTCAGTGAAATTATTTTGAGTTAAAAGTTTTAACATACTGCTATTTTTATCGTTCTCGCCTTATAAGAAGAGAAGATAGGTGAAAAGAACGAACATACAACATAATTACAAGGGAAGGTCAAGTTGTGTCGCATCGACTTAAATGGATCAATAGATAAATATCCATTAGCTTCACTGTCAATAAATTAGAGAGTAGAATATTGAAAATTGAGATTTTCATTTGTCAACTACTCATGACACATAGGAAAACAACGGGGGCCTGAAAGTCTAAAACGGAAGACCTCAACCCTGGCCATCTGGCTTGGCTTATTATTTCCTGTGTTCCACTTTATGTATTATAGTTTGACTCGGTACGAAGTTTAAGAAATAAAGGAAGACTTTTGAAACTTTTGTGTTCTGCGATTTAAAATAAAACATAGATGTTTGTATGGTTGTAAATCATTTCATTAATAATAGAACTGTAATTTTGAAGTTAAATTGTTACCAAATTTAGAATGCTATCATTCTAATAAAAACACGCTGCCAAATAAATTGGAACAAATGGAGTGCTAATTACTGGTAGTGATTGCTTTGACTTTTGGGTCACTGGGCCACCAGACTTGAACTCTCTCTAGATATTGCCCTGGAAAATATCAATGATATAACAAACAGGGCTAACTACAGCACTACATCCTTGTAATGAAACAAACGAGATCATTCCAGAAAACTGCAAGCCCGAACAGAAGGTTTTGCCAAACAAGTCACAAATGACATCTTCCTTTTGCATAATTATGGTACTTTGCGTAATAAATATGGAAGAATATACTTGCATTGTCTTCAGGTGTACATGCTCTATTGTGGGAGAGTATGATCTAAGCATCGCAGTTCTCTCTACCTATATGATTATGATTGAAGAGGGTGATTTTGACGAACAACCACTTTTTAAGTTGCTCAACAAGAAACAACCAGTAATTATAAAATTCTAGAAAACTACGGAAAGTTTTGAAGAGTAGCTACTAAAGCCTCGAGAAATTTCCTTGAACTTTGAATTATCATCAAGGAAAACTACAAGAAATTTTCTGGAATTCAGAAAAATTCTCTGGACTTTTTGGTAGCTATTAAAAAACTTTCCATGTGTTTTATAAGTTGTGGCTATTCTTTTAAAATTTTGCAAGATTTGACTATTCCTCTTTCAGCACCCTAAGAAGTGGCTACCTGACTAAAATTTTACAGAAGAGCCACATGAGAGTAACATAGCCTTTTGCCAAGCTACAACAAAGAAAATTTTTGGAGAAAATGATAACAAGGTTATTCTAGGGAAAATTACAAAACTATGATCCCATAGCCAGTAGTTTGCCTTATTGATCCCGTTTAAAGTTGGTTTTCTAAAATTACCTCCGCTAACTTTAATGGATAAATTTTGGACGGAAATATTTCTATGAGATCTTATAATGACGTTCGCATCCTGCCCTCTTTTTCTTGTGAGTGCTTCATCTTGACAACACTTGACTTTGACCATCACTTGCATAGATAACACTTGCCCTTTAATCTTTTCTCGCATTATCCCAGATAACTTAAAGTGTTGCCTGGGCAGCACTTGTCCATTTAATCTCTTCTTACATTCTCGCAGGCAACACTTGCTCTTTGATATTTCATGAAGAGGCAGCACTTGTCGAATCATAACTTGAAGTGTTGCTTCGAGGCCATTTTGCTAAACCATTCTTAAGTGGAGACAAAAAGATATAACCAAGGATAAAAGGGTACACGTGGTAAAAAAAAATTGTTATGGCCTTTTTTGCAGAAATATGACACCATAAGCAATGGTTTGCCTTTTTGCCCGTGCTTAATAAGGTTTTGCAAAATGCCCCCGTTAAGTTTAATAAAAAAGTTTATGACAGAAATACCCTTGTCACTTTCTTGGCACGGGGCCAAGACTTTTCCTTTGACCTCTCTTTATTGCCAACACGTGCCCCTGAAGCGTTGATAAAGGGCAACACTTGCCCCTTTTAATCTACCTGCATTCTCCCCATATAACTTGAAGTGTTAGCAAGATAACACTTATCCTTGACCTCTTGCCTAAAAGCTAACACTTATAAATTCGTGCCTTGAAGTATTAGCCTCATTCTAATATAAGGGTATTTTGCTGAAATATTATTAAATAGGGACAAACTTACAAAACCACTCCTTCTGGAGGGCACGAGATAAATTTTTTTGGAGAAGATGTAGGTTTGGTACGCTTTAAGTTGGGGCCAATTGATCGTAGTATGATGGAAATTAATTGAAGGGAGGATTACCAAAACAACTAGTCAACTCACTCCCCTTATTTTTGACTAGCCCTTACTATTTATAGTCAGTATACACAAAAATAAATAACCAGCGTGTACAAATGGTAGCATAGGTATACAAATGATATCCTCACGTATTCACAGTGGGTACATAAAAAAATATGGGGTATATAGCCAGAATTTTTGCGTACACACACTTCTTTCTATAGATCTATTTGATTAAAAAAAAAGAAGAATAAGAAACGCGATAAAGCAGTAGATTTGCACCTTTGCCTGAGCTTCGACGAGCTGCAGCAGTTCCGTCACTGTAGCAGCTCACCAGAGCTCCAGCGAAGCTTCAATCTGCATCAGTCGTTGATGACGGAGACCTCGTAGATCTGGGACGGGGGAGGTAGGGGGTGGCTGGAGGGGAAATGAGGAAGGGAACAATGGCGAGGGAAACGAAACGGGCGGCAGCAAAAGCTCATTGGAGCAGCGGTGCTCGTCGTGGGGAGGGGGAAGACTGGCCGGAGGGGAGGAGGAAGAGGGGGCGGCGGCTGAACCCTAGTAATTGGGGAAAGAGAAGGGAAGAAGAAACTCTAAGGGGTGTGGCTACAAAAAGAAATAGGGGTGTGGCTAGGTGTTTGTTTGTAGTAATTTTGAAAAGGAGGGGCTAAAAAAATGTAGAAATTTCCCATGGGTGCCTGTTTGGTACACGCTAATTGATCTGTAGCCACCGCGCACAAGTTCGCTGAGAAATAGCTACCTCCGGACAAGTCCCAGTATTTTATATTGGTTGTTCAAAGTCACAGTATAAAATACTGGGTATACTGAGACTTTATATATAAAGCTCCAGGTACATGAATTCAAGTATAAAATAATGAGACTTTGAACATATTAATTTAAAGTCTCAGTATAAAATACCGAGATTAGTCTGGGGTGTTTGCCAACACTAATGGAATGTAAATGTGCGTGCAGAATTTTAACTATTGTTCAATTAATTTTGAAATGGTGGATAAAATTCACTTAGGACATCTAAAAATGGCTCCGCACCAAAATAACACAATAGTACATGCAAAGGATCAGTTGCCTTATTGTTGTCAGAAGGTGAAGGTTTAAAATCTTTTTAAGCTCCCGTTTGGACATGATTTGGGATTTGAGATTTGGAACTTGGGAAATTGAAATTTTGTTTGGACATACATTTTATTTGGAACAAAATTTGAAGTTTGTGAGGAGATTTCCCAAAAACTCCCAAAAACTGGTTAGTTTTTGGAATTTTTGGAAAATCCCAAAAAATCTCTAAAAAATGGCCCCAAAAACTGCCCAAAAACTATGTCCAAACGCTAGCTCAGTATTCAAAGAGATGTGCATTACTGAAATATTAGGCAATAGCTGAGCACGTAACCTGGTTCCTCAATATGAAGGAGTCGGTTTATTAATTTTGCCCATCCACGTGTCCAGAAGTTAAACAAAACAATAACATAGAAAATCCAGTTAATTGACGCAATCAAAATCCAAAATCCCATAGAGTTTTTATACTTCACTTCCCATTTAAGTATTGAAAGTTGTTTACTTTTCGTTTTTACGTTCCTTACAATTAAAGTAATTATTCAATTTTTCAGCTACAATCGATTTCCGCAGGTTCGTTTTATCATTTATCACACGTCTCCCTTTCCTGCTTTTTAATCCATTCCTTAATTACTCTAATTAGTTTAATCCATTCCTTAATTGCTGACTTTATGTTCAGGTTAATTTGCATTGTTTATTTGCTTTTTAGGATTCTTAGGGTTTAGAATTGGGAAAAATGAAGCTTGTTTCTTAATATCTAGGGTTTTACTTCTATTGTGTTTGGTACTTTATTTAGTTGTTTATCGAATAATCGTGTAATTAGAGACTTGCATTCTGGTAAATACGAAATATTACTGCATTGCTATTTGCTAGTACTATGTTATTTTGGTAAAGATCATATTTTGATTGAATTGTAAGATTATTTTGAATTTTAATTAGATTTTATTTGTATTTGCTACTGAAAATTAGGGTTAGGAAGCTGATGGCAACGGCAACTATTGCCACTGCAGCCGGTGCTGCTGCGCTATTATATTATACGTTAAATAAGAAGTTGCAATCTGATCCGACAATGGATGATGATGAGGATGAATGTGGCAGCAGTGGCCAAGATCATGCTCAATTAGGGATTAGTAGGGTATCAAATAGACTTATACAGGCACCTGCTACGTGGTTGGAGACAATCGCGACATTATCTGAGACTCTTAGGTTTACTTACTCAGAGACCTTGGGCAAGTGGCCGATTGGGGACTTGGCTTTTGGCATCAGTTTTCTTTTGAAGCAGCAGGTAATAACAAATCATTTTTTTTGCGTTTTTTACAGTGTAGCTATTTGCTTGATGTGGAATGTTATGCGGTATACTGGCATATGTTTAAGAATGTTGGAAAATGGAGTATATAACATGAAATACAATGTGCGGTTGTTGCACAGTTGGATAAAGTAGAGGGAAGACCATGTTAGATCAAGTACAGTATGTCAACTTGTCCAGTATAGTACACCTTTTGTTAGTTTTCGCCTCCGTTTGATATATGTGATGCGAGTAATATTATATTCATGTGTTGTGAGTAGTTTTTCCCCAGACATGCATTTATCAACAATGTCTGCCCAGATGAAATTGGATCATATTGGTAGCTTTTCTGAGACTGAATGCAGCTCTTGATCCTGTTTTAGCATTTCTTTTTTCTTTTTAAAATTTTGCGTATAAATATTTTATGTACTTTATATTCAATATGACTAGTTCCAGGTGCCTCTAATTTTGTTCTTGTCAAAACACACTTTATTATTAAAAAAACAGTTGTGGAAGGTTGGTGGACCGTGCCCGTCTTACAATTAAGTGGCCGTTTGGCCATAGATTTGAAAAAATATTTGAAAAAAGAGTTTTTGAAGTTGGATTGAAAAATGGTATTTGAAAGTTGAAGTTGTGTTTGGACATACATTTCACTTGAAAAAAGGTAGAGTTTGTGAGAGGAGAAAAAACTTTTTTTGAAAAACTTGAAAAAGTGCTCTAAACAACTTTTTAGTTTTTCAAAAACTGTTTTTCAAAAAAAAGTTGAAAAATTACAAGATTTATGGACAAACATGTTTTCAAAAACTTTTTGGAAAAAAGCAAAATTTTTTTGGAGGACAAACGGGTCCTAAGACGGGCAACTCAAGCGAACTCCGTTACCTTATTCCAACATAGGATAGAAGTAGAGAAGGTTGTTTTATAATTAAATATTGTAGGTTCTGAAGGAAAACATGCCTTGAGAAAGCTCTTTCCTTTGGCTGTTACGAACCATGATACTTTTGCTATTTTTCCATAGGCTTATATATTGAAGTTAGTTCCTTAAGAAAGGTGGCATTGTAACTTAGTATAGCCCAACAGTGAATATCAAAACTTACACTGTTCTTTACATTGTGTTCATTTATGTCATGTTAGTAACCACATCGATTTTAAATTAGTATCTTACCGAGCTTGGTCACTAAGTAGGTCTATGTAATGTTTGCAGGGAAACATACATATTAGTAGCATATTCTGTGGCGAAGACAGTTCCCAGCTAAAGGGTTCTGATATTGCTGCCGAGCTTAAATGCCTCTTGCACTTGTTGACACTTTGTTGGCATTTCTCAAAAAGCCTTTCCCACTATTCTTGGAGGAGACAGGCTATTCTCAAGAAAGCGTACTACTTCAAGAACCCAAAGCTGGAGTAAGTAGCCCCCTATAGTTTCAGGCTCTGCCTTAATATATGTGTGTCCTTTCTTCTAAATGCCAACGTTCTATTATGCAGATTTTGAAGCCAGCATTTACAATACTCGCTGACCACAGATCAAAATCTTTCCTTCTTGTGATCCGTGGAACTCATAGTATTAAGGACACTTTGACAGCTGCTACTGGTGCAGTTGTGCCTTTCCATCACACTATCGTACATGAAGGAGGAGTCAGCAATGTGGTGTTAGGCTATGCGCATTGTGGAATGGTTGCAGCTGCTCGATGGATTGCAAAACTTGCAACACCTTGTCTTCTTAAAGCACTTAGTATTTATCCTGAATACAAACTTAAGGTTCTTGATATTTGAGTCTGATTTGTCCTTAGATTTACGACTTTTCTCCCTTTTATCTTTTTTTTTCTTTGGGTCTGGAGGCGTCTTTCTTTTTGTGTTTTGAAATATTAATATCATAGGCAGGATTTCTCCATCACGACCTGTTTGTTTTTGCTGTTATTCTTGATTCCCCAATAATATGTTGTTTACAGCAACAACAACATAGTCAGTGAATATCCGATCAAGGTGGGGTCTTGGGAGGCTGGGGAGGGTGAGATGTACGCAGACCTTCCGATAGACCCTTGGCTAAATTAAAATATTTAGGAAACATGTTTTGTTTGAAAGAAGCAAGATGACAAAACTAAAATAAATGAAATATTGACAGAAAAACTCGAGCATGCCCAAGATAAACAGAAAATACCAATAACAAATAAAAACGAAGAATAAGCTGGAAATAGAATATATAGAAATAATACTACTGCTATATTTGTTTTATTCTGTTTGGAAATTGTTACTCTTTATCCTTCTCTCTCTTGGCATGCGTCTGTTTCTATTGGTTTTATTTGGGTTCATGGAGGGTAGGTCTGCATTTCCTTTTAGTTAGTTTGCATGTGTACTGTTATATTAAGGGCTTTCTTGGAAATGCTTTCATGGTTTCTTTGGTTAATTACCTTTTTATTTGCGCACAGATTGTGGGACACTCCTTGGGTGGTGGAACTGCGGCTCTTTTAACTTATATTCTTCGTGAGCAAAAGGAGCTGTCAACAGCTACTTGTGTAGCATTTGCTCCAGGTTACTTATATAGCTTCATTTACATTGTTTGTTCATTGGACTTCTCAAAAAGAAGAAGGTTTTATTTGTTCATTTGGCATTACTTGTGTAGAGATGATCGTTTGTACTTTTTCTTTGGTGGAATAGGTGTATCGTCTATGTACTTCCATTATTGGAGTGTTTTAATTTGACTCTGGTCACATGCTTGTATATATATCCATAATCTTCAATTTTGTTCACCTGTACATACATTTAACAGAATATCTTTCGCAGCTGCCTGTATGACATGGGATATAGCTGAATCCGGCTGTGAATTTATTACCTCGGTAATAAATGGAGCTGATCTAGTGCCTACATTTTCAGCTGCTTCAGTGGACGATTTGCGTGCTGAGGTAACTTCTGGAATTACATCATAGGAATTATGTGACTGCTTATCTGTTAATTGGTGCATTCTGTTGGAGCATTTTTCTTCTTTGGTAGGTATACTAGTATGTTTGCTTTTGATAATGGACAAGCAACTTGCTTCTTTGGTTGGTGGACTAGTATGTTTTGTCCTGATGCTGGACTTCTCTTGCACTTCAAACATTTTGTTCATGTTTTTTGCTGAACATGAGCTTTGATTCGAGTCATGGTTGTAGTTAATTCATCCTCCATTGGAATCAACTGATTTGAACTATGCTGGGAGAGAATCTGTATGCCTTGAGAAGGACTTCTTCATCACACATACATTATAATGAGACAAGAGCTAGCCAATATCCCTATAATACTTCGTTGATCTTATTTGCTAATCCATCTTAGTCTTCTAGCTCACCTCAACTAGTTCAGAATTGATGTGTAGTTGGTCAATTGTTGATTGGCACAGTTGTCTTATTTTTGCTTTTAGGTGTAAGATCCATTTAGCTTGTCAGTGTCTGGTGTTGCTTTTCTGAACTTCTCCAGGATTCAGTTTTGGCCTAAAATCAGTCTAGTTCACCTTGAACGTAAATTGAGTTCCTTAAGCTTTTGACTGTTAGAGTTTACACATCCTTGAGGGTTTAGAGAATAGGAAAAGGGTTCTGTTTATGGTATTCTGTCTTGTTATAATATGCTTAGTTTTGTTCATAGCTTCTGGAAGCTTGTTCTTTGCACCAATATGGTCTCTCAAGAGGGAAATTTTTTGGTTGTTGCAGGTGACAGCATCTGCTTGGTTGAATGATCTAAGAAATCAGATCGAGCACACTAGGATTCTTAGTACTGTTTATCGTTCTGCATCAGCCCTGGGATCTCGTCTTCCATCAATTGCCACCGCTAAAGCTAAGGTTGCCGGTGCCGGTGCTATACTGCGGCCGGTTTCCAGTGGAACGCAGGTGCAATCCTAGTTTGTCTTTATTTTAGTTTCCCTTACAGTATGGTAGTAATGACGTTTTAATATGGTTTTGTTATGTGCGAACTTATCTGACCATTTAGAAGCCCAACTTGTCGTCGTTGATGCATATGAACTTGTTAAATGCACACCTAAGAGTTTGCATAAAACTTGCCTGTGTTGTCTTCGACATGCTTGCTTTACAGGTTGTTCTGTGTAAAATGGAAAATGTGTTGGCATTCGATAGAATATTCTTTCTTGTTGGAAAAATGATCTCAAGAATCTGTTTATGTGGATGGGTCAATAGACTGATCACAATTAATAAAGTTTCTGGCTTTGTTTTATGTTGTATCTTGTACTCTGCTGTAGTTGTTTGACAATATTTAGCAGTCCTCGAGGTGTATCTTTGGGTGTTGACTTTGGGAGTGATATGTAGGTTGTCATGAAGAGAGCCCAAACTATGGCCCAGGCAGCATTGTCGCGACCTGCCCTTCAATTGTCATCATGGTCATGCATTGGACCCAGACGTCGACCAACAAATGTTCAGGTTAATTCTGATGAACGGCAAATCTCCTGCGAAACTTCTTCCGGCCAGAGTTCTGAAACATTTCTTCTAGAATCCGAGGAGACAACTAGTACAACTGTGATGGAGCTTCCTGTATCTTCAACTGAGGGCATTACATGGAATACGGAAATTGATCAGTCTTTTGCAGATGAGATTAATATCCAAACTAGCCTGGATCCTGATGATGATAGTGAACATGTGGCCCATGGTAGACCCGAAGACCGGATGACGGAGGTTGAGATGTGGCAACAACTGGAGCACGAACTCTATGATAAGTCTGAAGAAGAAGCTGATGTTGCGAAGGAGATTAGGGAAGAAGAAGCAGCAGCCATTGCAGAGTCAGGTCAGAGCGCAAGTGAAAGCTCTGTTCCAAACACAAAGGAGGTGCACAGATTCTTTCCTCCTGGAAGGATAATGCATATAGTGACTCTCCTCTCTGAAGAGGTCGATCATGAAAGCGACGACATGTTGGGTGAGGACCATAACCAACCAAAGGATACAAAAGTTGGAATTTTTCTGACTCCTAGATCATTGTACAGTAAAATAAGGCTGTCACAGACTATGATCAGTGACCATTTCATGCCGGTTTATAGAAAGCAGATAGAGAAAATAATTAGGGACCTTGAGAATGCCAATGCTTATGATAGATCAAAAGAATCCTGACCATTAAGTTCTGAGGTGCAATGGCGGTAGTGGAATGTCATATACTTGAGATCGCCCTTTCCTCGCCAGTATTATAGAGAAAATTTTGATACTTGTTTATGATTGTAGAGTTCCTGATCAATGGCTGCAGCCTCCTCCTAGGGGATCCTTACTGATGGGATTCTCTTGAGCTAGTTGTGCCTCAACCTTGACAGTTGACACTACATTGAAGATTTGAAGTGTATAGATCACTGTATATATCTTAAATATTTCTTATTCTTTTGTTGGTCAATGAGGCCATGACAAGTTATTTTGGTCTATATGCTTCCCTTTTCACCTTGTTCGGTACAGTTAATTCTTAGAAAATAACGTGTGCATCCTCTTATATCTTTGAAGTTCAAGGGACAGACATTTGTTAGCATCAGATAAAATAGAAGGTAGGTGAATCACTTCGCATGTGTTGTTTACTTGAGACAAGCAGAACTTCTGTTGAGGACGAACATACTAATGTGGTATGTGGATATAGGTCATTATACGGTCAGTAAATATTTTTTAAGGCAGTCAAACATCTTGTTGCAGTGTGCACTGGTAACTTTGTTCTCGTGCTTTCTTTTCTGCTAATGACTTTTACTTCAATCTACCATTTGCCGGCGGAAAAAAGATATTGGCTCTGCCAGTGATCTGATTCGCTAATGAATGAAAATGAAAGAAACCAAATCTTAAGTGGACTCTCAGCAAAACACAAATATATTTTGTCTGCAAATGCTGTAAGGTAGAGGGTGAAGCAATGTTTAATCTCCAGCAACTCCACCAGTTGCTATTATTTATTAAATTTACTTAAGAGTGTGAGCCACCGATGATGACTTAAGAGCAAAATTTAATCGTCTTTAGCAATTATTGGTATGGATCTTCCATTAAGCAACACTTACAATTGTAATACGTCAATCCCACTGCTTCATTAATTATGATTAACATCTTAATCTCTTCATTACGAATCTTTCTTTCTTTTCAGATCAATATATTATCTTCCTCGTCAATGGTGTTTGGATTGGTCGAGAAAGGCTTATAGAATATGACATAACTTGCAACTTGCGTGAGGTGTATATTTTGCATCTCTCAAATCCACTAAATTTTATAACATGCTTTTAGAATTTATGCTGCCATCTATTGGATAGATATGAAGTGGATACATAGTTGATCCTAATTAATTTTGATTTTGGTGTTATTAATTGCTGATTCAACCATGTGGGATATTCCAAACATAGATCCCGTAGATACGATAGTGATCATTCAGAAACAAATGACTCGTTACCTTATGGAATAATTTATGTTAATTGAAATGATAATATTATTGTTTAAACGGAGTAATTTTTTTTCTTGGTTGACCACCTAGTGTCCGATATCCACTTTGGAGCTTGACTAATCTAAATTCGTAATGGAAAATTCTTCCTTTGAGGTAAAAGAACTTCTACCAAAAATGGCTTATTCCCAAGTTGAAAGCCTTGGTGGTACGTTTCAACTGCTGATATTGAAGACAAACCAAGTTGCTCCATTTTGCCTTAAACAACACCCCTGCCAAAAAGGGACTGCCTATTAAGACACTGACAAGTGCCACAAATATACCTTCAAATCACAAGGTTAGAAAGATTTGGAGTCACTTTTCTTGTGTTGCTGAGATCTATCTATGTCGTCTAACTATACGAGTTTCAGCTGATCCTTTACAATAATAGTGCCAGTACAAGACAATTTTGTCCGGATCTGTTGAAGCTACATGATAGATGCAAGGCTTGGGAGGAAATTAGAACTCATCTCAAATGTCATAGGCAGACAACTAGAAGTGCACTACAATAGCGATTGATCGAAAGATACAGTTGCAAAACCCCAAGTCAGTCTACAAATTAAAATAAGCTCATCGGCCGGAATTTCAAAAGACACAAATTTGGAAGCGCCATATACGATGTTGGCGTACCATAAGGGGTCAACCCCCCTTTGCTACCAACATTTCTTTCCTTCCATTTCTATTTCACCTCAGGAGTGAACAATGGGAAAAAACACCTCTAAAATGAAAATTACAGCAAAACCTCCAAAGAACTTGTAAAATCTATCGGCGCCTCATTCCTCGTCCACGACCACGCGAAGCAAGTCCACCACGCCCTCTACCGCCCATAGCGCTTGCAGCAGCATCTCCTTGAGCACTCTCAGACTGAAATTTCAAAGAAATCAGAGATTACCTCTATTACAGATGCTCACAATTTTACCGACCACATTCCAACCAAACAAAAACCATGATGGGGAAAAAAAACATTATGAACAAGACAAGAAGTAAAGCACACACATCATAGTCATTCACTAAACCAGATTCTAAGTGGCCCTTTGGCCATAAACACCAAAAAAAAATTGAAAAAGGAGTTTTTGAAGTTGAGTTGAAAAATTATATTTGCAAGTTGAAATTGTGTTTGGACATGATATTTACTTGAAAAAAGTTGAAGTTTTGTGAGTGGGTAAAAAGTGATCTTTTGAAAAAGTGGCCTAAAGTACTTTTTGGTTTTCAAAAGCTGTTTTGAAAAAATCTCCAAAACTGACAGTTTTTCATGGACAAACATGTTTTCGAAAAACTTTTTGAAAAAAAGTGAAAAAGTAGTCATGGACAAACGGGTCCTAAATTGCACTCCGGCATATACACAGCTTGACGAGCAAACTAGCATAAAGTAACATTCTTTTCTAGATTCAGCAATTCTTAGACAACAGCTGAGGGAGGCTGCAACTCATCCCATAATCTTTGCAGGAGGCTAGTACCATCAAAATGCCTTTCCTAACTGAAGGTCTTAGATACCGTTTGTGAAAGGGGAGAAGATATTGCAAGATTTAGAAGCACCTAAATAGCCTAAGCACATAAATGTAACTTCTCGTCCACCTCAGACTGACTGCAAGACTCAGTGACAGGACTGCTTTGACCTTCAGCTTAGGATAAATGTCACCCTATAGAGTTTCTTTTCTTTTTACCAGAATACCATTTAGATTTTCTCTCCATCTACATCTTCTGCTCTTTTTTCCTTTTCCATTCTGCTTTTTTGGAGTAAGGTAATAAAATAAAATCATGACACCTGCTCAGTCCTAAAATGAACAGTAAGCAACTTTTCCGCTAAGGCTTGGTCGCAAGGAGCTTAAGTTCACTCTTTAATTAACAAAATTCAGGTGGCCAATGAAGTGGAAGGAGGTTCAAATCCCAATTGAGGCAAAAACTAGGTGATTTCTTCATGTCTATCTAAGCCTTAGTGGACGAGTTACATGGTACCTGGGTTGGAGGGAGGTAGCAGCTATCTAGTGGAATTAGTTGTGGTGCGTAAGCTCACCCAGAAACCACCGTTGTAAAAAAAAATCAGAACAGCTACCGCACCATTTTACTAGGTCATTGTCTTCCTGCAATAATTGCTAACAACTACCAATGGGAGAGTGCGACCGGAAGTTGTGATGTTGATTGTTGAACCAGTACGATTCTCCAAATTTCAAGGGCACATATAATCTTTCCAAATTTTCATATTTCTATTAAAACACAATTATAACACTTTTAACTTTTTCAGGACTTTTAGAGATCAGACAGTTTATGACAGCTTAACTCTCCCTGTTCTTCAAGTTCGTACGGCAAGAACAATAGGACCGTAGAAGCCTCCTCTTGTCTCTAGTCATACTGCAAGTTTTAACACCTTATTTTTATTTTATTTTTGAACTTTTTGACACTGATAATTATCTTTTTTATAAATTATCCAAATAATTATTATCATCTTTCTAAACCAGAAACCCCAAAAGAACGACTTCAAGCACGATTTCTTCTTTTCAGATAATTGCCTTGAAAGGGGAGTGTTCCAAAGAGGCAGTTGTGAGAAAATAAAAGGAAGAATATTTGAAACTTATGATAAAAGTACGATGCCTCTTTTAAGAAGTCAGGTTATCCATATCTTATATCTAACTGATGATGGACTAACTTCATACTAACACTTATAGCTACTCTTACATTCTAAAATAACTCTTCAACTTCTAATGGCTGACATGAGGCACACCTAGAGAGGAAAAATATCATAAACCTAATTATCTTCATTTAAATGAGCTACAGCATTGGTAACCTATGCTCCTCTCTCTAGCTCCGTCATATCCTATCCGTGCCCCCCCCCCAATCCCCCTCCTCTTTACTTTGACAATATTTTTCAGTACTCTTTAAAGCAACTTGTGAGTGCTGAGTACCTTGAAGACAAGAAAAGCAGAATAAGGGTGACTTGTAAATCCAGTACACAGTCTATAATGGTAGACAAATTGCGGATAAAGACGATTTGCAAAGTCAAATTACCTTAGGGTTCTTCACTGTCTCATCCACACTAAGAATGAGACATGCAGCTTCAGTGGCTGCATTGATGGCATTTATCTGGAAAAAGTAGAAATCATTTGTAAAGCAACTTTTTAGAAAACAAGAATAACTTGTGAAAGAGATCTATGCTTTACTAATAATTAAGTCATAAAAGGTTGACTAATACTCCCTCCGTCCCAAAATGAGTGTCTACATTTCCTTTTTAGTTTGTCCCACAAAGAGTGCCTCTTTCCATATTTGGTAATTCTTTAATTCCAAGATTTGTTTTGGACCACAAGATTTAAAGGCACCGGCCCACATTACACACAACTTTAATTTTAAACCACAGGATTCAAAAGCCTTCCCTATTTTTTAATATCCGCACCAAGCCAAACCCAGACACTCATTTTGGGACGGAGGGAGTAACAAGTTAAAGTAGATTCACACCCCCCCCCCCCCCAAAATAAAAAATAAAAATATGAATGTAAATATACCTTCACAACTGCTGGCTCCCAAACAAAGTTGGCAAATGAATCGGCAATACCACCAGTATTAATGTCAACTCCATAAGGTGCACCTTCACCTGCCCAGGATAGTGCATTATCATTAATGAATATGCTGCTTCTTTTAATCTTTTCTCTTCTTTTTTTTTGTTGGACAAATCATTACCATTAAGGAAAATGTTAAGAAAACAACTCCAATTTTTTTTATCAAATGATGTCCGAGGAAAAACTATCAACCCTCGTAAAGGTGGCTAGATAACTTAGAAACCTATGAAGTTCTACAGTTCTTATTACATTTAACCCAAACAAAATGGGCAGGCATACCAGAAGGAAGAGCATGTTTTTGTCTGAGCTTGTTCAACACATCAGTTGCATCAAAACCAGCATTGTCACATAGCTGACGGGGAATAATCTGCATTATGCCAGTGCTTGAATAATAAGGTGATCGCACATACAGTATAAGGAATAGGAGACGCATCTGAAATGACTAAGTTGTATATAACATCACAGAGGGCAATATCAAGTGTCAAGAGAAAAAGTACACCACGGACTATCTCAAAGACACAACCAGTAAACTACCATCAGTACCACCAGCTAACTGAAAATGGTAAAATAGACAAATCTATTACCACATAAAAGGAGCAATATCAATGGCTTGAAAAGAGTTTTCACAGCAAGAAATAATAGGCATTCTTTTGGATCCAACTTAGTCAATCCTTCGGTGAAAATACATGACTAACAAAGAGTAACTCACTTTAAACGGGTCTATATGAAACCAATTTTCGAAGTAGACTAAGATATCCAGGTCACAACCAACGATCGAGACTAGCATGGTCAGATACACCAGCATGAAAGAAGGAATTTTATATTAAAGGGGGCAAACGCTGATCATATGTTCTTCAAGAGATGATAAAAGTGATAATGGTGGGTTGTACAATAAATCATACTAGTCCAGCCCACAGCTGCCCCCTACATCACTCTAGGACCACAGAGAACCAGAAGAAAAGCTACTTTCACCACGCCACATTGTCAGAGTTCTAGCATTTACCATAAAATCCTTGCATTTCTTACTGGCCAAAAAGACCACTAGCATCTAGTTCTTTTTATTTTATTTTTGTGATGATCTTTGGTGCATGTATTCCAAGACTTCTCATATGTAACTTGACAGAGCCAAGAAACTGATGTTGTAACCTTATCACAAAAGTGAAGTATAAAAGAGTGCAAAGTTTCAGATAATGATTCGAATTGCAAATACAATTACCGGATGTGACCACTTCAGCATATTTTTATCTTTTCAAGGAAAAACAGAAATTATTTTCTATATCAAAGCAAAGATGAAAGAAGAATCCCTACCTCAAGAGCTTTGGCATAAGAGTTTATAAAGAGCTGAGATTTCCCTTGAATAGTTCGAGCGTGCTGCCTCAGGAAACGGCTTATTTCCATCTGCATCTCAGATTTTCTCAATCAACAATAATGTATAAATATTATCACAAAGCAATCTTTCCTGGAGGTTGTCGAACGTTCTTACATCTATAGCGCCACCACCAGGAACGACAGTAGAGTTCTTCAGAGCCCTTCTAACAATCATAATAGCATCATGCAAACTTCTCTCAGCTTCCTCAATGAACTATAGACCATTCAAAGAGAAAATTAGTAACAGAGAACCAAATACTAATAGTTATTCACACAACTGAAGTGATAAAAACCTGATCTGCTCCACCGCGAAGGACAATGGTGGCGGTCTTGCCGGAGGGACATCCACTGAATATATTGAATCTCTCATTTCCAACTTGCTTCTCCTCAAAAGTCTCACAAGATCCAAGAACCTAGATGGTAATCCAGTTGAGTACAGTAAAGGTTATTGACCTTATCTTATAAAATATAACCAAGTTATGTTTATAGGTATCAGTAACAAGGAAAAACCTCATCAATGACATTGTTCACAGTTGTCTGTACTGTTCCCCCAGTAGCAGCTGCTACCCGCTGCAGATCCTCTTCAGCGACACGCCCAGCACAAAATATATCTCGATCTGCAAAATACTGGCCAATAAAAGATACAAAGAATATGAGCCACAATCTTGACGATAGTCTCAAAAAGGAGAAATAAGTGTCAGCAAGATGATTTAGCCAGCAGAAATGTAAAAAATGCAGCCTTAATCAGATAATATGACAACTAAATCCCAAAAGTACAGGTGACTCTTTTTTCACATCTCTTTGCAGCAACCAGCGGCAGAACGAGCGACATCAAAACTTATGGCTCAGTTATTAAGTGCAAAGGTGAAACTTCTTTTTTTTTTTCCTAATCATAACTTCAAAAGCTTATAAGAAAATTTATGACCAATTTAACTGAAAACACCAGATGATGTACTTTTCCTCATCAAAAATGTGTCAATTACTGATTCCTGTCCCTCCAAGCAAACTTAAGAGGGTGCAGAAGGAGTCTCCAGAATAGGGGGCAAGGGAGCCACAGGCCTATTGAAATTCTTCAAACATATTTAAATTTACACAATAAACTACCATGGACTCGTGAAAAATCAGCACGACTGCGTCTCCCCAAAGATCAGGCTACAACATGTAATGCCACTACTAACTATCTCCCTCTGATTCTAGTTCTGCGAATAAATGACCGTTTCAATGCAATTGACCATAATGCAAAGTTTGTATCCAACCTGTGTGGCCAGATCACCAATAGCAAGTCTAGACAAAACAACTTTGGCCCCACTCTTTACACATTTATCCAACTTGTCATATATGATATTCCACTCTGCATCAACAATCGACTGATATTGTGCTGGATCTGAGAGCCTATACAAAAGATGATTATGTGAAGGAAGAACTTTCAGAACTGTGCAACTTATGAAAGAAAATATTAAATTGGAGAACTGACACAGTTCTCAAGCAAATTATGTTCAAAAGATACTACACTACCTTATCTCTGCATTTTCTTTCTCTGATTTTAGCTCCAACTCTATGTTCAGTAAAAGTATTTTGGGTTCTACAAACTTCTTTGGCTGCTGTTCGAAACCAGCATAGGAGAATGTCTTCTTAAAGGCAACACCATTTACAAGGAAGGAATCCCGCATGTTACCACCAGGGACCTACAAAGCAAGAAAAGAGAAAAGGTCAGCTAAGCAAACAATTAGATAATCTTGTAGAGCCAACAGTAAAATTTTCTATTGTCTCTAGTTAAAGATGTAAACCAACATTAACAGTCTCCATCAGTTCAAAGGTCTATCTTCAATTTTCTCAAAGAATAAATTGTACTCCCTCTGTTCCATTTGTGTGGCAACATTTCCACTGTAATCTGTTCCCAGAAAGAATAACTTTCTAAATTAACTTAAACTTTCCATTTTACCCTTAATGACGAGCCTTTATAGCCACACAATGCTATGGCATTTTTATCAATCACAACTGTTATGGCATGTTTAAGACCACAAGTTTCAAAAAACTTCATTTCTTTCTTAAACTTTGTACCGATTCAAACTTTGCGACATAAATTGAAACATACATGGTACTATGTTCTTCCACACTCTAAACACGTCAAAGTATCACTTGCATGGCTCATATCAACGAGGTACGTACAACTACTACACCTCAGTCCGAAACAAGTTGGGGTCAACTATATGAATCATCACTAACCATAATACTCCATTTAAACTATCTCAGGCCAGAATATATTAACAAGTTACTTATCAAGGAAAATCCATGTCATCTTCCAAACTCAGAAAATTGAAGTACCCATTCAGAGGAATAGGTTCACACGCCAAAAAATGTTCCAATGTTGTAATGTGTGTTGATCAACCATCCAGGTTAGACAATAAAGTTCAGGCCAGAAACTCAAGAACATTTTTTGGCAAGTCAGAAAACAACATAAAATCTAAAAACTAAAAGTAAAGGCAGAAAATGCAGTAGAACAATAAAATCTTCAGGAGCAAGCATATCTTTCTATTTTTCACCCTATAAGAACAACAAGGTAACACACCTTCTTGATTCCAATCATGTTCAGCCTATCATCAACTCCGATGGCAAGAACGGAGTCCACAACCATGGATGCAAAGAATTCCTTTTCCCCTCCAATGAGCTTTGATGAAAGAGTCGTAGCAGCACACTTTGCAAGCAGACTTTTCTTTTCTTCTAAACTTTTCCCCTCTATGCTAACAGCCAAATCTTTGACCTTTTCAATTGCCTGCATAATCGATATAAAATTACTCAACGACCTATGATGAACAGACCATCTCCACCCTCCTGGAACAGTCAATAGAGTCAAAAGGGGTAAGCGAAAGAGAACAAGAAAACAGAGGAAAATCTACCATGTTGCTAGCAGTTCGATAACTACGAATAAGATTTTGAGGGTGGACACCCTCTTCAATAAAAGGCTTGGCTTCCTTCAAAAATTCTCCTGCAAGCAGAACAACTGTAGTTGTTCCATCACCAACCTGCAGACGGGGACAAGGCACTAGTGTAAAAAAATCAGTGGAGGGGGGTTCCGTATATGTTGGTACGGCCAATTAGAATATACTGAAGTAGCCAGAACTGAATATTATACGACAGTAAAATAATCATGCAACAACAACAATAACTCTCAGTCCCAAACAAGTTGGGGTCGGCTATATGAATTCTCATGGACCATGTTTCTCCATTTAACCTCAATTCATACCATCATGAAACCATATAGAAAAATAAAAAAATAAAAAATGTGAAAAATAAGACAGATATATGCAAATAATAGTAGAAATATCTCAAAAATAAAAAGTCCCTATTCTTATCAACTAATAGATAGGGACTTTTTATTACTATCAAACATAGCTAAATGTATATACCATTCAATCAAAAGACAACCAACTAGTTGTAGATTTACATAAACATATATCAACCGCAAGATTGTATCATCAAGAGTAAGTTTTCAGTCCTATTCTCCATATTTACAACCGAAACATTTATGAAAAAGCTGTAGGCAACTCTGCAGATTGAAACAAAAGAACACCATCGTTAGAAGATACCCTTGATTTAGCAAAAAGGTCGAGAAAGATATAAGATCACCATGGTTATGACCTAATTTGCTTGGACTCACCAAAAATACCACCGGACACATGTCATATCCTCCAAAATATGCATTATTTTTGAAGGAACCAAGAAACATCTGGGGTTTTTTTGGAGAGTACAACCAGCATAGGTTATAACCAATAAGAAGACTGAGTTTGCAGTATTTACTGCTTATTAAGCTTCTTTAAGCCAAATGCAGCTAGGTTGTGAGGGTAAGGACGAGGAAGTCTAGGTTAACTTCCTAAAGTTTTCCGACCGTCTCATCACTTTTCTTTCACTCTTGTTATAATGCAACAACCTTCTTGCAATTTTCAGATCCACTTCCTTTTCTTTATGACATTTGAACTATTCTAGATAACCAGACCGATCCATACTAGCCTTTCTCCTTTTCCCCGATAAATAACAGCAATTTACTGATAGAAGCCCTGTACCAAGCTAGTAGTGGGACATCATACTAGGAAATCCTTTAGAGTAAGGATTCCAAAAACTCCAGAAATACATCAATACCAGTAGAAGATCAGCACGAACGCACACTTTTAAGCATTGATACATCTATTTTTTACAATTGAAACAATCCCTGCCTTTCTCTTGAAGCATATTCTGTTCCTCTGGAGCCAATTATTCCATATTACACTAGGCTCCCTCCTTTATTTTCCTTTCTTTTTTCTGTTTTTAGGAGATCAATCTTCAGTGTTATTCTCAAACTGTCCTGCCTTAAAATTTATCTCCTCTGAGTTAACAAACATAAGAACAAAGAATGCTAGTTTAAACTGTAAAACTGTAAAATAAATATGATCTATTGGGTGTGCTCAGTTGGCCAGTTAAATATATGCAGGAAGCTACTTTCCTTTTATCTTTTCCTTTTCCTTTTGTATTTCCTTTTTTTGGTAGGGGGAGAGGAGGGACAACTTAAGCATGCTTTATGAGCAAATAAGTGTCTGTAACAACACAGATGATCACATAGTGCACATCCCACTACTCTGACAAACTTTTCAAGCCAGACTCCCAGAATATGACGTGCCTCTAAACTGATGCCTATTCGCTTGCATATCCATGTCAATCAACAATTTAGATGCCAAACAAACAATTTCAACACATCCACTAGAGAGAGTTTAAAGTTGCACCCAACCAAACTTGGTCAAATAGTTTTTGCCACCCCGCCCCAACCCTATCCAATAAGCCAATATTATTGTTATTCAAGGTCAGATTTGATGTTAGATTAACTTCAAAGTAATTCTTCAAAACAGCCAAAGCCATTCTCCCTTATAACAAAAGCTCTCCCTTCAAAATGGTAGAAGGAACCTCGTGGAATTAGTCGAGGTGAGCACAATCTACCCTAGACACCACGGGAAAAAAAAAAAAAAGAAGGTTCTTCTCAACCTATTTTCCGACCCACCTTTCCAGTACCGTAGAAATACCAGCTGACAAGAACATTTTAACAATAAAGAAGAAGACCAGTCAACTGCATTATTCAAAGTGGCCGAAAACATAATACAAATCCCCAATTTTTTTTTGAGAATGGAGAAAAAAAAAATGCAGTTGTCTATATGTATATGTTAATGGTACAAATCTCCAATTTTTCAAACTTGCTTCCTAGGAAAGTCAAATGATCTGAAGAACAAGAATGCTACTAGATCATATAGAACTTAACTAACAATTCCCTGCGGCCTACCATTTTTTTTTTAGCATGCCTACCATATTCCAGATCTCTATCTCAGATAGTTTCTATCGGCTTTATCTTCTAAATGAGCATGTATTTAGGAGGACGACCAACCACCAACATCCATTATCCAGTATAAGCATTAAATTATTAAAGCTCTTTAAGTTCTAAACATCACTTACGAGCCAACTCATGATTCACATATTATGTCCCTTTTAAGTAAAAGTACTGCAATCAGCTTTGCAAAAGTTGTACTGATGTTACAGAAACAAATTGTATAAGGCAGTAAAAGTATAGCATACCTCAGAATCTTGGGACTTGGCGATGTCAACAAGGATTTTTGCAGCAGGGTGAATAATGTCTAGCAGCTTCATTATAGTGGCACCATCATTCGAAATAGTCGTGTTTCCCTTCTCGTCGTGGATTAGCTTGTCCATACCCCTTGGACCAAGGGTGGTACGCACCACATCAGCCACAGCCGTACATGCATTTATGTTGCTCACTAACTGTGCCTTACCTTGGGACGTGTCTGTCCCTTCCTTAAGCAATATGATCTGAGGTTGCTGTTATTTTTAAAAGCCACAACACCAAATCAGAAAATTGTTTCAGTCAATCAATGATGCGTACATTTCTCGGGTTAACAGAGTCGAAAGTAAATCGGGGCTTACCATCATAGACGCCATTGTTGATACCGAAGCGGAGAGGGTGAAAGAGTGGAAGGTACTAGGGCTTTTTTGATGGCGAAGCGGAGAGAGTGAAAGAGTGGAAGGTACTAGGGCTTTCCCGCACTCCTGCTGTTAGGGTTTATACGGAAATGGTTTACAACTAGACACTTTTGAGTAACAATATCACATTGGTCAACGACCAGGGAAATATAAGTAAGATTTTTATTTCCATATTTTATTGTTATCTTTTCACTATTATGTAATACTACTTGGTTTGCGTATACATGTTGTAATAGATATTTTATGATATATATTTCATCATGCTATAGTATAAGGGTAAATTGTTACTCCATTCATTTTAATTTATGTGAAGTTGTTTGATTTGGCATAAAGTTTAATAAATAAATATCTTTGAAATTTGCAGTCTAAAATAAGTTTGGTATTTGTGTGGCGATAAATCATTTTATAAAGGGAACAGTGAAGTAAAGTTGTTTTCAAATTTAGAAATGGTCATTCTCCTTGGAACAAACTAAATATGAAGTAGGTTCAAATAAACTCGAACGAATGGACAATTTTTAACTTATAAGTCATAGTTTAAGTTGACACCAAATATTTAAAAAAGGGAAGAAGATTTTTGTGAGCTTATTAATCATCTTAGTAAGGGTACATTAGAAAATTTGAAATTACATTATTTTCAAATTCAAAATTACACATTTTTTTGAACTGATTAATAATAAGGAAAATATTCCATTCGGCTTTTTTTAATAGATGGAGTATTTGATGTATTTTAGCACGTTATTATTTTCTCTATCATTTTTCCTTTACTTCTTTTTAGCAAAGCGATAATTTTAGAAATCTTTGTAAGACTTTAGTATTGTAACGTTATTTTTCCTTGTTATTTACGAGATAAACTTACCTCACATGTTTTTTTGATGTGACTAATTTGCGCTCTTTTAGTTTAATATTTTGATTAACATCTTTCTTATAAAACATATGATTAGGCAATTATGCTTTTGAAAATACTATCCTATTTGATATTTACGTGTCATGTTTTCTATAGATGGAGTATTTGATGTATAGTGTACCATTCTTTTTTAATGAATAGATGGCGTATTTGATATACTTTGGTACGTGATTTTTTTCTCTATCATTCTTTCTTTAATTTCTTTTTAGCAAAGCGATAATTTTAGATCTCTGCTAGAGTTTAGTTTTGTAACATTATTTTCATAACGTACCATTCTTTTTTTAATAGATTGGAGTATTTGAAGTACTTTGGCTAGTGGTTATTTTCTCTATCATTATTTCTTTTAGCAAAGCGATAATTTTAGAGATCTCTGTTAGAGTTTAGTTTTGTTACACTATTTTCCCTTGTTATTTACGAGATAAACATAGCTCTCATGATTTCTTCGATGCGACTAATTTGCGCTCTTTTAGTTTAATATTTTGATTAATTTGACAAATATATTTCTTATAATATATATATGATTATGTGAAAATACTATCCTATTTGATTGTGTGTCATGTTTTCTACAGATTTGCTTATTGCTTACCTAGTTTTTTCAAATGTAAAATCTTCTTTAAATTGGTAAAAGCAAAAGAAGAAAATTGGTCACACATTATTAAGAACTACTCCATAACCAAAGAAGCGAGACAGACGAAATTTACAAATGGGGAAAAGTCAAAAATAATTCCATAACCAAGTTAACATCCCACGTAATATCTTTGGAATGCATAAAGCTATTTGTTTAAACCTGCAATTTGGCGATTGTTTAGTTGATGATCATTGAGTTAGATTTAAATTTTTGTTCCTAGTGATGAACTAATGATAAGTTTCAATAATGGGGTCATTGAGCATGGAGAAAGATGGGTATTTCCTATGGTTATAAGTTCCTTGTGTTTTTGTAAGATATACCAGCAAATGGCTTGAAAAGATATATATTAGGTGGAATATACAATATGTAATTATCTTTTATATATTACATTATTAAAAGAGAAGCAAAAATGTAACCAAAAAAAGAAAACAAAACAAAATAATAGGAAGAGGGAATGACCAGGTAGAATAAGCTTTTTTTGTCCCACATCGGATACTTAAGTCCATTCCCTATTCTATATAAGCAAGTCGGATGATAAGCTCACGGCAGACAAAGTATTCCCACGTTATATTTAATGCCTAAGACAAGTAGGAGTGTGGAAAGACACACCAGGGATAACAGCTGCTTTAAGTACAACATTCCTACTTTACCCTTGGTCGGCAGGTTGACGGGGACCTGCTTATCGCCAACAACAACAGCTGCTTATATTGGTAAGAATTTTTTTGAGTGAACAAATTGTTAGCCATATATTTTAATACACTACATTAGTGTTAGTTGTCAAAAACCTTATTGGTAGATATGACTTTAATTTAGAGTTCTAAAATATTAGCAAATGTTCTACTATACTTAATTTTTTTTTCTAAAATAATAAAACACTTAAAAGCTTTGGAAATAAGATTTGCCACTTTATTAATGTCTTTCCATACAGTTTTGTCTGAATCAATTGTGTTTATTTATTCATTAATAAAATATTTGAAGAAATTAATTCAAAAAAATTATTTTACAGCATTGTATCTCAGAAACACTAAATAGTGAAGTTTCAAAATAAAATATACATACATGTTACTAAAAACTTAAATCTATCTTTTTAAGTTTTGGCTTTGGGTCTCCGATCTTATTGAGCCACCCCTGATCCTAGTTCGCGTATAATTAACATGATAGAACAAGAAAAGCCTATTAATCTGTTTGAACAGAAATAGTTAAGGAAAAATAACCTTTTATCACTAATTGTGCCTCCCAGATTTGTTTATCCAATAAGAAAACTATTATGCCCCTTAAATCTTCAGCTTCAAGAGCCAAATAGTCACACCACCAATTTTGTATTTTTTGAAGGAAAATTGATATCAATATTCCATTGTTTGAATAACAACCTTAAGGTGTTGCGTTTGTCTTGACCGTTCAAGTCTCGCACATTCCAAGAGATTATGTTGATTTTCATTATTAACATATAGTTTTAACTTTCCTGCTCTGGCTCCAGTTGCTCCTATTATCATTCATGTGCCACACCAATTTTGTAAGCTAGTAACTCACTTTGTAGCTTTTTGAACATTTGAAGAAGATTGAGAAGGATTTCTACTAACAGACCAACTTTTCTCAATTTTTTGTAATATCATGTAACTTCTTTTTTAGTATTTTGGTACCTGATTCACGTCAAATTCATGTTTTTTGGTGCATTTATGTTCGCCCAATTTTTTGCTTCTTCATAAGTAAGGAATTGAATGCATGTTGAAATTATCTTGTGGGTTATGTCAAGTTTGAAAAAATGTATTTTCAAGAATAGTTGGTGGAGTAACTTCCTGAATCTCTAATGGAAGTGGTTGTATACCATGTTTCCAAAAATAGGACAGGAAAAATGGGTCAAATAACTTCTGCTGATATTGGCATCTGTTGAGAGTAGGGGTGGCTAACGGCCCGGTCCGGCACCGGCAACCGGTTCAGGTCCGGTCCGGGCAAAAAAATTTCAAAGCCGTTAAAAAATCGGTCTAACCGGTCCGGTCTCATCCGATTAAAAATGTTGGAGCCGGGTCGGGACCGGAACCGGCGACCGTTAAGCCGGTCGGTCCTGTCTGGACCAGTCCGGTTTAACGGTTTTATATTATTTTTTTAGTTTTTTTCTTTAGGCAAATAAAGTTGAAAATTGAAAAACTTAACAATTTATTAATGAAAGTAAACACTATTTCTAATAATTATGTAAATTATATTTTTTGATGAAACAAAATAATTATGTAAATTATATTTTTAAATTTATTAATATAAAGTAAACATCTAAATACTAAACAAACGTTGATTGGAAAAGAAATACACACAATTTATTGAAAATTCGGGAAATACATAATTGAAATGACAAAAACAAACTAGAAATTGAAAATTACAAAGATACTAAATAAACTAGAAATTCGAAAATACATAATTGAAATGACATAGAAAATTCTTTAACCATTTCTTCAACTATTACGCAGATATATGCCCCCCACTCGACGACACCATTCGAAATTATGTTGTTTTTCTAAGTGTTGTATAAGTTTATGGGTTCCACCCACTAAGTTACAATCTCTTCCACAAAGTCTACATTTAGCTTTGTTAGCTTCTCTATTATACTCCATAAATTCCCAAATTTCAGAGCGACATCTTCGTTCAGGACGTTGTGGACCAGCGGAGGAGCGGGAGGAGCAGCGGGATCAGCGGGAGCTTGATTTTCAGCCATTATAATTTATAATTGTTTGGACTTTGGAAGAAATTTAGAAAATAGCATTTGAGAGTAATTTGAGAGATAAATTGATAGAAAGTGATGAATTGTATGATATAATGATGAAATAATAGGCTATATATAGATAAAAATAGGTTAGGGGATATGGGGGTCCGTTTAGGGGGTGGTAGGCAAAAATAACCGTTTTTGGGCGTTGGCTAACAGCTATATTTGAAAGAGAGCCATTGGCCAATTCAAACTGCCGGCGTGATCCGGTTCCGGCCCGGTCCGGCAGTCGGCCCAAATATATTTTGTTTGTTTTTCTTTTGTGTATTATTTAAAGTGATAGATAATTTGAAAAATATAACAACAAAATATTATCAAGTTTTTACTTGTACATATATTTGGAATGTTTAGTTTATTTCCAACAAATAAAACTAGACACTGTGTTGATAGTAAACAGGAACTTGTATGTGCTTTCAGGTGACTTAATCTCTGGTCGTATCACAACTCTGACTACTAAGCTGAATTGGATCATAGAAACCATCAGATATGTCTAGCACTAAAAAATACACCACAATGTCAATTAATGATGGCTCGTTTTTATCGACTCTTTGGTAGTACAAGACAAGTCCCTCACACCCTAATAGAATTTCAGATTCTCATCACGGAGCCTATCCTTCCTAGCCAATAATTGGTCTTTTCATTTTTTTTTTTTGAGAAAGCAAACTCATCACATCTATGGCCAATTTTTCCTTCTATGTCAATGCTTCAGATCCATTACAAATGTTATTTTTGTTATATAATGATTCACGAAAAATTGATAAATGCAAGTCGATAAATAAAATTCTAAGTCGTGGAAACAGCCACTAATATTTGCATTAGATTAGGCTGCGTATATCACACTTTTGGGGTGTCCCCAGACCTTGCATGAATGCAGAGTGCTTTGTGCACCGGGCTGTCTTTTGTCTACCATTTATTTGATTTGTACCAATCAAACGTTTTGTTTGTCCCTTAGGGTAATATATAACGAAATGGAAGGGCTATGCTTTCTTTTTCTTTTCGAAATGATTTCTTGATTAATTGATGTAGTAGTTTCATTAGGTAGAACATGGTATAAATGGAAACGATAGAGACCTTTCCATAAATTTGTGGCATTGACAAATGAAGTGATGAATAGGTCAGCAAAAGAATGGACATCTCTGTATGGTGATGAGGGTCGTCGGTTACTAGTCTTTCTCAATTGAAGTTTGACATTGTCTCTGTCGTTTTACCCACGTGTCCCTTATCAGCTCCAATGTTCTCGCAATGTCCTTTACTTTTGAGTTTTGGCTATTAGCTAACCCCATCAAAATTCAAAGCTTCTACTATATTTGATTATTGTAAAAGTTATACGCTTCTGTATGTGATTAATTATTATTTCCATAAAAGTTCTCATAAGTTGGAATTAACATCGCCCTTCTTCTCTTGATGGATTCACAAACACATTACATTTCTTAAAGTTATTTATCTAAATGTTTTGGCCAACCTCATTTTCAAAAACAAGACTAAAATTAAATCCAAACTCGGTATTTTTTTTCTTTCGACATGTCAACGTAACGGAAATGGTCGATTGCACAGCTTTTTCTCTTTTTTTTTCCGTGGCTGGCTATAATTAAAGAGCATATGCCATATATTATGCGCTAAATAAACCTTTAAGATTGTTTCTCCATGATCGTATGAGGTCACTAATGACAACCATGAAAGGCTGCGCCCATCTCGTTTTGTATATATTTTTTTAAAAATAATTAAGGTTATCGTGTTCAATTAAATATAAGGAAGTTGTACACTTGAATATCTTATTAAATGTGCCGACAATAGTGCATCTAAACATTCTCATTCATGCCTATGAGTAACGAATATTTCATAGTCTGAGATATCAGAATTTCTTAATTCAGATTAAACTTTGGAAGAATTAGAACTAAAGAATCAACGCTATAATGGACTAATAATATAACGGAAGTGTACGTTTTGAACATCTCAAATTTGCAGAGATAATATTGGTAATTTTTATTAGAATGATTTTTTTCTCAACTTCAAACAAAATAAGCTTCCACAAGGGCATGGGCATGGGTAAGGTTAACACGCACGTAACTTAATCTTGAAAGTCTTCAATTCCCTATACGTTACTCCCTAGCTGAAAGAGTAACATATATCTATCTTCTTTCTTTTTTTTGCTACTACTAACATTTAGATTCTTCGTACATATTCCATAAGTTTTGATGTGCAATACACTATGTAATTTTCTACATAAATATATTTATATCTGTATGTAAATATAGAATTCAATTAAACTCGGTGATTGTATGCTCCATCCGTGCTGGTTTATACTTTATATATCAATGAGTATGTTGTATATATGAAAATTGGTGCCAATGAATGTAGTCATTCGGTTGAGCAAAGATGATCTTCAAGAAAAATTGTCAGATAGTATTATATAAAATCACATCCCATATATGTTAGCTATCTTTGTCGGCATATAATAATTGGAAGAAGCCAACAGATTTAGATGATTGTGTTCTTTAAATTGCTTCAGACTAGCACTTAGATACGAACGAAATCATCTAAACTCTTCGTAGGCCATGACTAGTTGTAACTCTGATATCAACTCAGACATTGACGTGAAAAATAGGGCCGTAGGGGGACCATGTAGGCAGAGGCAAACCAGATTTTAAAGTTTCGGGTTCATAATTCTAATCCTTTTATGTTATGGGGTTCAAATTGATAATTAATACATATTAAATATTTTTTCAAGAAAATACACATGGTTTTGCCAAAATTGTGGGGTTCAGAGTTGCACTCTAGCTCCGCCACTTCATGTAGGGCCTCTGATTGGTCACTGGAAATTGCTGGATGACCAGGTGCAAATGCTGGTGAGACGAGAGTTTTGTTTTGGTGCTTGGTTTCCTGTTATTGGTTAAGTGGCGATTAAACTGGGCAGAACGGAATCAATAACAAGTTTCTTGTAGGTCCATTTAGATTGCACAAATCAGCCTAGCTTTTAGATGAGCTAAATTGTACATGTTGTTCCAAATTAACCTGCCATGAAAATATATCCCGTCCAATCTGCCTCAATTTGGACGGATTAGACAAGTCATATTACATGAATTAGTTTTCCATAATTTCTATATACCACATAAATTGATGCATGAGATATTCGTGTCATAGACCTGTATATATCAAATAAAATTGACCAAAGAAGCATGAGCATGAGAAAGCTAATGCGTCGCAGTCTAAACACACAGCCATGTGAGTTGACGATCGCTATTGCTTTCACATAACAACCACTGCATGTTTTTGTTAACTATCATTATTGAGTGGGCATTGTTTTCGTAATCATTCCTTCCCCTTCCGCCAAAATGAAGCATGCAGGGCTAGTTAAAAAAGAAACAAAGAAAGGTACTCATATGAAGATGACTCGTGTGATGGTCATTTATCACTCGGGGCACATATATAAATGTCACATCCCAATTTCTTTTGGCTAATTAAGAAAAGAGAAATAAATGGTAAGTGGTCAACTTAGGTAGCGTAAGTTTCACCCTTGGTATCCAATTGTTAATTTACAACTCCATTCTGGCCAGTGGACATTTGGGTCCCTACCATGAGTCCACGACCAAAGGTGGGAACCTGGAAATAATATTTCTATTCTTTTTCATCTTCTAAGTCAGATTTGTTTTTCCTTCCAGCAACGAGTGGGAATTGGTACATGATTTAGCTTTCCGCTTCCATCCTAGCTAGTACTAATTAAGTACTAGTACTTCCGTCAAGCTTTTATATCCATGAATATACATATAAATTAATGTCAATCTTTTACATGTGGATTCGCTATCTCGTGGAGTCGTGGTCATAGCTTACTCTTACAGAATTGAGGTCAAAATAATGTGTAGACTTATTGAGTTTTAATCCATGAATATCTGAGTCTAGTTATATACTTATGTTCCACTCATGCGTGTGGGAAGTTAATGTATAAATAGTTACTGCATGGACAAAAGCCACTGGAAAAAATAAAACGACTTTGTGAAAAAAGCAATTGCAATGCATACAAAATAGTAGTAGGAAAATGCATAGTAGTAGTTGTTTTCATGTGTCAAAACTCAAAATAATAATCTGAAAACATGCATGTTAATTAGTTGTTTATCTCAACGCCCATCTCCGTCGAAATATATAAATCCCTAGCAAGTTTTCGTTTTTTCTTTCTTTTTTGTTTTTATTTTCCTCCACTAGACAAAACAAGATGCTAATAAACAATTTTTCTGTGAATGTTTCGTGGATGCATGACACAATGCAATGCAGCTGCAATCAATTACATATATGATAGAATTAAGCATATTGCTTTTTCTAAAAGAAGAAAATAGAAGTATTTCTTGTTATCGTTTTTTTTTTCTTTTTGAAAAATCGATACGATGTATTCGTTAGTAAAAAAATTCAATCTGTCCATATCTTTGAATTATAAGATTGCTATTATTAGAATAACTATAGTAAGTTTGTTTGATACAAAAACATCCATGCAATTTAAAATTCAAACTGTTAGATGAATTTAGTCTATTGAAATTTGTTAAAGTTGTATCAGTATGGAATATAATAAGACAAACGATCAATAGGCTTCGCATCAAGGAATCAAGCAAGTGGCCCAAGTTGTATAGAGCACATTAACGTAAAATTGGAAACAAATTCATCAATTTCAAATTTAAAGAAAGTGTATCTCATTCACATTACTTCCCTTCCATGTCTCGTTTTAATTTATTTACTCTCTCTTCCTTATTGGACAGGTCACTTTTCTAGTAAGTAATAGCCAATAACAAGTACCCTCGACGATCTTTACTTGCTGTATTAATTTATGAAATAATGCCACATGGATAAGTTTCATAACTCAATGAAGAATTTATTTTTCTCAAGCTTAAGTTGGCAGAATTTCATTGAGGCTGGATCAGAATTAACTAACATTGCTTGTAACAACAAGAAAATGCTTTTGCTTACAAAAATTAAATACAAAAAACGTGTGGAAGAAGAAAATTAGAAAAAAAAAAAAAAAGATGTGGCTAGTTCGTGAAATATGAACCCTATGATTAAGTCTACGCTTAAATCCACATCACATGAAATACAGAATAAACAATGGCACATTATTTTCACATAGGATCTTTTTATTATATATAGGTAATATTCTCCTTGTTACAGATTGGAAGTCCACGTTGGTTGTCCATACGTGGTGGATTCTTATTCGTTAAAGACTTTTAGAAAAGGCAAGAAAATTTCCCAAGATTATATAAAATCACAATTCATATAAGAAAATTAGATTTATTTCCAAACATAGGTAATGTCTAGCTGGCAATATATTTATATATGGTTCAAAATTAATTGACAACATATATGTGACGTGGATTTCCAAACCCTTCAATCAATCATTGAGAGCTCTCTTATTTTTCCTTCTTTTTAGCCTTCGACCCCTCTTATATTATTTCTCACTCTTCTTGAAAAAGCCTTAGAAAAAAAAAGAACTTTTTGTGTGGAGGAAAAACAAAAAGCCATCCTTTTTGTCTATTTCTATTATTCTCTGTGTAAAGCTAATTATTTGTAAAGAATCAGAATGCAAAGAGAGTGATTGAGAGTTTGGAGTTTGTTTGAGTTTTGTGATTTGTATTACATGGATACATTTTCTGTACCTGAGGAAACAAAGGAAGAAGAAAGCGAGTGGGAGAAAGAAAGATAGTAAATAAAATCATTCTTGCGTCTACAAGTTCTCAAATAAGCAGAAGTAGAGCGAATAACTATAAACCATTATATAGTTTTTTTGCATAGATATATTGTCATCTTTGTTTCGATCTCTACTTCTGCAGGTAATTGCTTTGTTTTATGAAATCTTTTGTTGTCCGTTCTAATTGCTTTGTTGTGACACGACACTTATAAATGTTATGATAGGGTTACGATCATAAGTTTCAAAAGTATAATACTATGACATGTTTTAAGATTGTAAGTTTTAGAAGTCTTCATTTAATTTTAAAGTACGTGCCAAGTCAAATTGTATTACATCTGTTCTCATGATGTACTTTTTTTCTCCAGTTTGAGGACAAGCTATGTCTACGACGGTAATCAGTGAGTCTGAGGCGATGAACGCTGCTGCTGAGGCACAAACAGTAGCCGCAAAGCTAGCTCCACCACCAACCGAGGTGGATTTCGCGAATTGTGATTGCTGTGGATTGACAGAGGAATGTACTTTAGCTTATATTGAAACAATACGTGCGCGTTATCAAGGGAAATGGTTGTGCGGACTTTGTGCGGAGGCCGTTAAAGATGAAATGATGAGGTGTCAGAGCTTAGTCAACGCCGAAGAGGCGTTGACGCGTCATCTGAACTTCTGTAAGAAGTTCAGTTCTTCAGGTCCTCCTCCGAATCCAACTGTTCACTTAATTGCTGCCATGAGGCAGCTTTTAAGGAAGAGTTTGGATTCTCCTAAATCGCTCAGGTCAATGCCTTGTAGTCCTACGAAAACCAGCAGTAGAGAGATGAAGCCTAACGTGTTGGTTCGTGCAGAAAGTTGTATTCCTACGTTGTCTTTGGTAGATTCTGCTGCGTATCATGCTATGGAAATGGATCAAAGCTGTGAATGAAGGTGGTAACTTGTAGGTTTATGTTCAACTGAAGATTCTAATTATATATGCTTAATTTGCAACAAAATGTAAACAGAATAAAAGTAGAACTGTTTGTTATGTTATGTTATGATGGAATGGAATTAGTGTTTGTTCTAAATTTGCGTGATTGAAGTGTGAAATCTGTTAATTCAACGGATTTACCAATTCGATTAGCACTGTCTTAATGTGAACTTGTAAATATATATTAGCAAAATGCATGTTTTGGTTTTCTATGATTTACAAATTTGATTCTCGTTTGGTATTTGGTCCTGTTTGGTCCCTTCCGATTTCAGGTTTCATAATTCTAACTTGTGCACGCAATGTTGAGTGTCTTATTGATGCTTTAGACGTGCATTTGATTTGGTTCCTTCTGGTTCGAATACAATGCAGGCTATGCTATTTAGAAAGTCAGAGATAACACTAACCAATTTGTTTATGTTGATAAATGTTGTTGTACCATTGAAGCAAATGTTGAACGGAATTATTGAATTGTGGTTTAGTCAGATAATAAAATTCAGGATTTACAAAATACCCAGAAAAAGGTGAAGCAGAGTGTCTCCCAAGGTATAGATAACAGACTTAGAAGAGGAAGCTTTTGGCTTTTACGGTTTATTGAGTATATATTGGAAGTATGAATTAGTAGTTACCAAGAACCCAAATTGAGAAAAAGACAATGCGTTGTATGATACGTGCTTGTGACTTAATAGTGAAGAAAATCTGTGGGGATAAGGTGACATTTCTGAGTTGATGAGAGATGAGACAGACGAATGGGCGTTCATTAAGTTACAAATGGATGTCCAATAGAAAGAGGTATTGTGGGGCTAATATGCTGTTTTTGACACATTTACATGCTATAGGAGCAAGGGAGGGCCATTTGTGTTGTAGGTGTGAAGATATTGATGAAGACTTGATGCCAGTGCAAGATATTCTGCCCTTATTTCTTGGTAACAATATGGTCCGTAGTAATAGCATCCATCACCTAAATCTAGTTATGGTCCCATCCGTTTTTGTTCTATTCAATCAACATAGGAACTCAATTATGTTCTAGTATTAATTTTTGAACAATTAAGTTTTCCTTCCTTTATATGCTACAACCACATTAACTGATTGTAGTCTGCTATGACAGAACAAGTTGCGTTATCATAATTGAGTATTTAACGGAAGTTAACCTGGTTTAGAACAACCAAGCACATGTCCTGTATATACCAGGTCTTTTTTCTTTTATCTCTAACCTGATCCAACCACTCTCCCATAATGATAAATCATGTGACATATATGGAAATAATGAAATAGAATTATAGAAATATGATTGGGTCTATTCAGCTTCTACACAAAATATTACAGAAATTGTTAAAGCATAAAAATTGTATTAAAAGGCAACCCTTATATTCCAACTTCTACTTATAGTTTGACATTTCAGTTATCAACCAAGTTAGTGCAGGATCTCGAGGACCATGTGGGCAATATAATCACTTCCATTATTAGATATCACAATCAAAATGATTGACTAACAAAAACTTACTAGTCAATGAAACATATTATGTAATTGATTGATAGCCACCAATAATGCAAGTGTTTAGTTTGAGTTAAGAGATTAGGTTAACAACTCTTCAAATAGGTATAACATATCATTTTATTGAATTCCAAGGAAGGCACATTCAAGTGATTTCTGGATCAACTACAAGTACTAGAGGATGAGTATTGAACCATGGAGGCAGCCAAAGCACTATACGGCAAGTTCTGCACCTGAAACAACAGTTGAATTCATTAGAACACCGTAATTTAAAATGCTAATACTCGAGCATATAGTAACGCGATGACTCACCAATTTCACTAGCCAAAATTGATTCCCTGCGCCAATGGTAGTTCATTCCCATAATTGAGTGTACTGCAATGACAGGGAATAACCCGAGTAGGTCAGCATAAATGTTATCAGATTAGACATTCAGTACTCAAAATTATAAGATAATGGTATCTGTGATAACTACAATATAATTAATTCAAGTCGCTAAAAGTGCAAAACAACAACAAGTTTGAATGGTGAGCTTCCTCAAATACAACATACAACTCTAATGAATGAGAAAGCGATGAAATGCCTGCATGCTTACCAAGTTGAGCGCCTCATATATTGTTTCCAAGAATCACTTCCTGCCTCACGGCCACCACCAGTAGCTTTTTCACCTCCAAAAGCACCACCAATTTCAGCTCCATTTGTTGGTATGTTTACATTGACGATGCCACAATCACTTCCTTGAGGTCTGTATCACATGTAGCCATGTCAGAATCGAGAGGAAAACTCATGTAACCAGATGGTCAAGAAACATTGTAGATTTCTTACCCAATCCACTTAAATATGACTTCAGGATTCCGAGTGAAGATGGAACTACTTAAACCTTGAGGGACAGAGTTGTTAATTTCAACTGCTTCTTTGAAAGTCTGCAAACAGAGAGTTAGAATGAGAAACTGAATCCAGAGAAGTTGAACCAATGCAGGGACAGAATGCCTTTGTTCATGTTGAAAATTCATCGTCTCCACTGAAATAGAATACCTTAAACTTCATCACATAAAGAACTGGAGCAAACAATTCTTCCTTCACAACTTCAGCCTTTGGAGAAATTTCAACTATTGTTGGCTGCACAAAGTTACCCTCAGATTCTATGACTGAACCACCTGTAAGGATCTTTCCTCCCTGCAAAACATTCATTCAAAAAACAAAAGGTTTCAAATCTCTTTCAATTGAAAAGGGAAATATCCAAGTCCAACATATGGATAAAGTCCTAAGTACAGCTGAGTTAACATAAAGGGTCTCCATCTTCTTTTTAAAAGATCATGACCAATACAACCTGACACTTCACTAGAGATACTGTGGAGAATAAAATTGTTGAACTTTAACAAATCAAATAGTTGTTGGACAAACTGTTCTCCATTTGGAACTGTCCTCAATTACCATCAACATCTATACCAAGGATTCAGGCAAGACGAGGGAGGAGAGAGGGAAAATAAATGCCAATTCAGAAGTAATTTGGAATTCATAGTCTAAGGAATCGGGGACACACCTGGGACTTGATAATTTGGATTCCCTTGTCGAAGTTTTCCCTAGAAGTACGAGTATGAAGTGGCCCAAGTAAGGTACCCTTTTCCAAAGGATCCCCAATCTTAACTTGCTTATACACATCAACTAGTCGTTCAAGTACTTTCTCATATACTGTCTCGTGAACAATCTTCATACACACGAAGAAAAAGAGTAAGAAGCTCTGAAAGTGAGCTTTAAACAGCAAACTGCATGGGATTTAAACAATTAACGCAATACCAGTCTCCGGCATGTTGTACAGCGCTGACCAGCTGTACCAACAGCGGCAAATAAAACAGAACGAACGGCAAGTTCAATGTCCGCATCATCCATCACTATTATGGCATTATTTCCACTTAACTCTAGTAGGCATTTTCCAAATCTCTGATTTACTGTTTGCTGAACTGCAAGACCAACCTATTTGCACCAAAGAAATAAAAACAGGTGGAAAATTGTTATATCGAGTTTGAATTTCTATATTTAGCAGAAATATAAGACAAGCTTTATCAAAATTTATGAAATAACAATAAATACTCAAGGTAATTGAAATATTACATGATTCTTCTCTCTGGTTTTTTTTTTTTTTTTTTTTTATGAGACAAATATGATTGAATCCCCTTGGTGCTTTTTCTCAAAAAACGCTTGCTTACATATCCTTAAAAAGCGAAAAAACCCCTCTTGCCACTTGCATACAGAAGGAAATGAAAGCAAAAAACCGCCACTATACTAGACCACTAAACTCACACTTGCACATCCACTATTTTCTTTTCAAGCCCAGTTAACACTTTGATTCAACTAGCCAGGCAACGCAAAGTCAAAGAAGAACACTAAATTAGGGCAAAGATAGATAAAAATAACAACACAGTGGTTAGTCCCTCCATACTCCTGAAATATGACCATATTTCTTAAGCATAAGAATCTCTACCTGTTATTAGCTGTAGCTGAAAATGTCAACACTTATAAAGGTATCTTCTTTCTGCACAATCTATTTTTCCCAAGAACCATTAGGAAAAGAAAGATGAAGGAACTTTTGCACTGCTGTGAATACTTTATTCCTTCATTATTCTCGTAGATATTCTAGTACTTTTAATGATTTCTGGAGACTCGATTCCATGTTAATACAACAAATATAGTATATAGAGAAATTCCATTTATTACCTTTTAGTATCACATCAAAAGATGTTAATCACCAAAAAGAAAAAGAAAAATCACATCAGAGATGACAATGGAAGTTTCCTAGGGAGTAGGGACAAACCTACACGAGGCAGTTTAGCCAAACATTCTAGGAATGCATAGTGTTGATTAGCTAGAAAATAATGCGTTGAGGAGATGTAAAAAGAACATATATCGAAGTTAAACTAAGAGGCAAATAACAAGGTAGTATTAGCAGCAAAAGAAACCCCTTGATGATAAGACAAACAGGCATGTTAGCATAAGGAAAAGAAAGTTACCTTTGAGCTCCCAGTGAACGAGACTAGAGGAATCCTCGTGTCTTTTGCTATTGCTTCACCAATTTCAGCACCACCACAGAAGGCAGTAAAAATTGAACCAGGTAAATTGTTTTTCTCCAATACCCTAGCCACAATCTTTGTCATTGCTATGGTAACTAATGGTGTTGTTGGAGCACCTTTCCTGTGAACATGGCATAAAATCCCAAGACGTGAACACCCTAATACCAAACCTTGGATTTGATTTCAAGCATTAAGGTACCAGACATTCTTGAATAGCAAATTGTTTCTTAGTTTAAGGAGAGAGTTAAGATATTAGTCATTAGCATTACTCCAAAAAGCATCTTCTCCACCCGTCCCAAATCAAATTTGCACACTTAACCTTGTACAGTTAGTGAAACAGGAACTGAACTCTGTTTTGTTTAACTTATTCGAAAGTAGAAGCAATATTTTTTAAAGCCAGTTACAGGCTTATAGCAATATAACTTAGTTAAAGATTCAGCCGGAGCATGAATGCCCAAATAATTTGGTTGACATGATACCAAGGTAAGAGGAATTCACCACTCCTGCATTGAGGATGAGGCAATGATTAATTGCAACATAAATGTCTATGATGATGTTCATACTGTAGAGTGGCAATAGTACCCAACCCTTTTAAGCCCAGCAATAAGTATAAGCTCAATGCAACAATTTGAAAAGGCATTCAACCATTAGCTCAACTCTCATGAGAAAAGCTATTCAATCATTTTCATAAAAGATGACTTCACTTCAAACCTTCAAATAAAGTGATGGACTCACCAGACAACACAATTGCCACAGACCAGTGCAATGCATGCATTCCATCCTGAATTGCCACATTATACATGAGTTTAGAACAGAATAAGGTGGAAATTGATCATCCTCAGATGTTCACTAGGAGAATCAGGTCAAAACATTCAAAACTTAAAGCTAAGTAAAGCAATAAACATCATATAGGTAAGCACGAGCTCATCACACTGCAAGAGTGCAATATATACAAGAGGCAATAAAGAATACAATCCGACTTTAGCAGACATACTCCCAACAGTTGGGGGAGAGGTGAAGTAATTGACAAGTAAACTTTTCCACAAAAAGTACAGTGAACTGCTTCCATACAACTATAATGTTCTCAACTACTGCAAGTATGGCTCCATGCTGATCCATAATTAAGTTACATACTGTCCATAAGAGAGTTATCTAATGTTAAGAATCCTGCATATTAAGCATTTCTCCCCTTTTCCCATCCCCCATCCCAGACATCAACACTGGTTCCACACATATACTATGTGACTTGAACCCACAACCTACCGGTTGGACGTGAGGGTGTCTCCCCAACTAAGCCAGCTCTTCTGGTGAGCATTCTACCGTCAAACACACAGTATACATGTTTACCATTTGCTACAAAGTGCACATTGAATGTGAACATTACTTCGTCTGTTCATTATCAAAAAAAACATTACTTCGTCTGTTATGGACATTAGCATGTAATGGTAGTGTGTATTTAGCATGGAATGCTTTTGAGGGCTTACACTATATTGGTTGCAGTGAAATTAACATGGAAGCAGTTAATGAAGAGTGATAAGGGTGCTTCCCAAGATTGGTAATGAAGTGGAGGAGGACAAATAATGTCAAGGGATCGGATGCCCCTCCATTGAGCTTTGGAGCTCATAAAAGCTGGGGATATAAGACGAAGTAAATGTCTTTTACCCTTACAACCATACCAAACAGCTAAAGGTAAATTGTCTGTATTCAGAAGTAAACTAATGAACTTTTCACTTCTTTACCCTTCACAAAGCTAATGGTGAGTTTGTTTTCATAGTGCGCTGCATGACCCATCGTAAACAAATAGACTACCCAAATCTGTAGTATGGACATGAAGCAAAAATGGAACCAAGTATATAAATAGGAGCTTTGGAAACACTGGAAGAGGATCATTAGGCACTAAATGTAACAATCACAAATCTTGGAGTATACGGAAGTGATCAGAAATCGCAGTGACTTACCGAGTACAGCGCATGGGAAGTTGAAAGCTGTGATAACACCAACTATCCCAAGAGGATTCCACGTCTGCGCAAAAATCAAATTGAGAAGATCAAACACTAACATAACCAAGGGTTTGAGGAATGCCTTATTTTACAGCACAAATGACAGCATACCTCCAACATCATATGGTTAGGGCCTGTCAACAAATAAATATGATTAATAAAAGGAAGTTAAGGAAGTTAAGTATACATGTAAGAAATAAACACAACTCAAATAGCGCAGACTGTAAATCTTGTAGAAAACAAATGTATTGCTATAGTCAGCAGAAGGTGATCATCAGTTCCATTAGGAACTACTCATATCACCAGAAATTTTAAACTGCAAACGAGAAATTACAATCGCAAAAGTAACTGCTTAAAAGATCACAACTTTGGCTATTCTGAAAGCAACAGAGTATGTAATCAAGCTTACGTTCAGAAGGGATAATGGATCCATTGAGTTGTCGACTCAATCCCACAGCAAAATCACACATATCAATGATTTCCTGCACAGAATTGCCGCAAAGTTAGGGCCTGCGCGACATGGATTATTATTATTTGGACACTGCACATTATCTACAGCTACTAGCTCCGTCATTCACCATTCATTTATAAAAAGAACCAAATCCTAGATGTTCATTGTCTAAATATAATTTGTTTAAGCTGTAACCATAAAAGTTTCCGATTGCAAAGCTATTATAAATGATTAGTTTCAGCATAGTGAGACTACATACTTGAACCTCCCCGATTCCTTCGGGAAGAATCTTTCCCATCTCGAGGGAAACAAGGCGACCAAATTCCTGAAGGTTTTCTCGGAGTGCATCACCAATCTGCCTTACAATCTCACCTCTTTTCGGTGCAGGAACCTGCAACGTAATAACTTAGCAAAATAAGCAAATGGTGAATTAAAATTAACCTAGTTTTCCACAAGGTAATCATAGTTTCAAATTTCGATCCCTAAAAAATATTTAATCATAGTAGTGTATGATTAGTAATACCTGGACCCAAATCTTTGATGCTTCAGAGCAAGCTTGCATGCCTTCCTCATAATCTTGGGCAGAACCTTCAACTACTTCAGCAATGGTCTGTATCCACAAAAATTAGCTTAATTTTCTTAATAGATGTAATACTGACAATCTATAATCCAATGACATTAAAAATCATTAAACATATGAGAAAATAAAAGGTTGCTTGAGTTGAGGGTCTATCGGAAACAGTCTCTCTACTTCACTTGAGGTACGGTAAGGTCTGCATACACCTCATCCTCTCCAGACCCCACATAAGGATTATACTGGATATGTTGTTGTTGTTCGTGTATAAATTTTTTTACACTATCAGGTTACATTTTACTTTATTTTCAATACCTTAATCCCACTTTTTATGGAGGATTACCTGTAAAAATCTTACCTTATGGTGTAAAAGATTGTGAACACTAATCGTGTACAAAAATTAAAACTAAAAATAAAATGGCTAAACTAGGAAAGATGAGTGTGATACCCAACTCCGCATAACACATGAGAGATGCCGGATATATAAGTATACAAGCAACTCTAGCAACGGGTGTCGGGCTAGGCCCAAAGCGGACAACATTACTAGCAGTTACAACGAGTACCTGGTTATTAGCAGGATTAACAGTAGAAATGACGGGGCCAGTAGCTTTCCAAGTGCCATTAACATAACAGCCAAGATTTTTAGGACCAATTCCAATTTCCTTAAGAAACTCGTACTCTTTCTTTGCAAAACTCATGATTTAATTTGAGACACAAAGTAGAATGAATAGTTTTGAGAAGTGGCGACCCACTCGAAAAAAATAGTAGAAGAAACGTATGGGAAGAGAAGTGTGGAGTCTTTGTTGGTATGTGCAGATGGGGATCAATAATAATATTAGTATAGTTCAGAATGAATATTAGGTACGTAATCTTTAGTACAAGATTTATCTATCACTTGCCTAATGTAACGTTCTTATCAGAATCAACACGTCACTTGCCTAATGTAAAGTTCATGATGACTATTGGGCAAACCAACCGAAATCACGGGCTCGCACCTTATTATATCAAGTCTTTAAATTTTTTGTTATGTCAGTCAATCTTTTAAATATTCTCTTTGTTATGAGTTAGTTTAAGTAACTTACACGTACCTTGTCTATTTTATTAATTATATAATATAACACGTGACGTGGAATAGTTAATTCGAATCGTTCAACCTATCAATTATAAAGGCAAAAAATGAGTCACTCATAGTCCGTTTTAATCTGTTGGACACAATCTAATTAGCTAGACATTATCAAATGTATCTCGTTAGATGGATATGAATTCCGGCCATATCAAATGTATCTCGTTGAATTAAATAAGTTGTTTAAAGAGGAATGCAAAGTATGAGGTAAAGGTAAATGGAGTGATGGAGTAAATGCAAAGTATCAGTTCAATTGAATGGAGTGATGGAGTTCACAGTGTGAGGAGTCCAATTGCAGTTCGTTGGCTACTAAATTTTGCTGCATCCTGATGTATAATTGAATCAGCATAAAGGTTGTTTGCAATTGATAAGAAGCCCCAACAGTTGGGCCACCTTCTGTGGCTTACCAATATCTTCTTCCTTCACATGTGACAATTGATCAAACAGTTGCTACATGATCAGTCTTTCTTACCAGTCTACATTATTATCTTGAGAACTGATGCTCACCAAACTTGGCTGCATGCTATCAAAATGGGAAGTTGGTCAAAATTGTCATTTTCTGTACTCAGTTAGGGAGGAAATTCCTTTTTGGACTTCCAAATGTTCTTGCCTAAGATTTCTTTGTACTTTGCAGTCCTCGAGGGATTTAACTCTACACAGAAAGAAAGCTATATGCACCATCTCACATATCAAATCAAAAGCGAGGCATAACTCTTCATATCGGATGAAAAGCCTCAGATAACTGCATGTTTCAGTTTGACAAGCAAGTTAAGGGGAGAGGGAGATGGCTTAATGTTAACATGGTAAATCTCCGGAAAAAAAAATCTTTAGAAAATGATTGCTAGCAGATATATTGGTGGCATTGTCTATAGAATCTCATGAATCAACCATAGCACTATTCTATATCGGCCTTAATGCTAGAAATCATCAAGACTTTTGGAATACTCGGCTTTACAGTCTCAAAAATGTAAATCTAGGTATCAAGAATGGTAAATTTTAGAATCTATTCAAAGTAAGATTTTGTTGAAGGTAAATTTCCAAACATAATCAACAAGGACAAGTTTGACTTTAGCAATAGATGACTAGAATCACACATAGAAATTTAGGTACCAGCTCTCTACTAAATCCTATCAGACGGTAAAAGCAGACTCTATTATGTAACATAACAAAGAACAGAACGACGGGCACTGCGAATGAGTGTTCCTAGAACAGACTATTCAAAGACATGTAAAGATGCAACAGCATAATCGCCTCTCGGGCCACTTGCTGAATCCTTTAGTGACCATACTTCTGAAATTCCCACTCACTATTATCTGCAATGTAGGAACCAAAAAATAGCAACAATTATATTACAGTTAATAAGTCAACTAAGCAACACCAAAGAAAGAGTTGATAAGTACCTAATGGACACACTTGACGGGTTTTGAGCCAGCGACTGATGCAGTGGAAGTGGAAGGCATGGTTACATACACCTGTGATACCGAAAATTTCAGATATTTCTAAGCCAACAAAAAAAGAGCTTCTAAACCTAGCAATATGGTTAAGAAACAAAACATAGACTAGCCAAAAGATAAAACTTAGTCAAGCAGGGTAAATGTTAAAGACCGTGTCATAGAACATGCAGCACAAAATGTTTACATCTCACTTCAACAGAGAATACAAGTGAACAAAAAGTTAAAATTACAGCATTTTGGGACTCACATAATTCCCCATTTTTACAACCTAAGGTTAATAATACGAAACGAACCCAAACAAAAGAAAATGTTCAAAGAAGCTGATACAACATTAGACAGGTGGGCAAAACCAAGAAGAATTTTACATCATCGGATCAAAAAGAATCAAAACAGATTTTTTGCTGCACCAATATCACATTGTTCTATGCTAGTCAGAAGATTCAAATGGTTTCGATGAATTTGAATTTAGCATTCAAAAGCTCTATGTATATACTATAGTCCCAAAGAAAAAAAAAAAAAAAAATGAACTAGGGTGCACATGAGCCAAGAATGGGCCCGTAGTAGACGGCCGGAAAGGTTTAGATATGCATTGGCATAAATTAGGCTTGAGCTCACCAAAGCTTAAAATTATGTGGCGCGCGCTCAACTAGAATCAACAATGGAGAATATAGGGATCCATCAAATAGCTCAATTGAAGCTAAACCAAAATTTCCTCTCTAAACTCGAGCTAATACTTAGTTACTTACTCAACCATATCAATAGAATAGAAAATCACTTATGAGGTACGCAACTCAAAGTAAAATCTCCGAAACAGGAAAATCTCGATCTCCTTATACAAAATTTAGAGATGACCAAAACCCTGAGAGTTTTGGATACAATGTACAAATAAATACGACATAGAATAGAAAATGAAGGATACCTGCCTAATGTTGTCTTCTTATCATTATAATTGAACTATTGGAATATGACTGTTTAACCCTTTTATCATTGCAACAGCACAGATCTTTAATATTCTGTGAGGGCTGTTATCACACTTCAAATCTTATTGACATACCAGTGAAGGCTAGAGATAAGACCACTATGATTAAACTTGAGGAAGAGGTGTAAAGAAGAAAGAAACCAAGGAAGTGCTATGCAGCAAGATATGCTTGGATCAGTGGAAACAACCCTCCTAAAATTATCCATCTTGACACCAAAAATGCCGACTTTGTCCTGACTTCAAAGTACCTTTTCCACCCTTCTTCATCCCACTTGAAAAGAAGAAATTGACAACAATAATCCTAAACTAGTAACAATTTAACTTTCCACTTACTGATTAAGCTAGATTTTGGTGATGAAAGAATTGGTTGTTTGGTTTTCTATTGATTATTAAAGTTTCCCCTCTAGATATAAGGTTACAGGGATTGGGAAAACCTGATATGTCAGCCTGAGAAAGGAAGAAGATAGAAAACGAACTGAAAATACACCACACAAAAGCTCTGATGCCTCATCAGGATTAGCAGCCCAATAGAAATGAGAAGACATGGAGAAAGGAGTTACGAAAGGAAAAGAAGGTGTGTCTCGGGACTTACCTGCAAAAGAAGGTGCATACATTGCAAAAGTTACAGTTGATGGTAGCTATGTTGCAGACTCAAAAATTCCGCTTGGTGTGTGTCGGATCCTTCAAAAGTAGTGCATTTTTGGAGGATCTGCCATGGTTGTGGCAGCATTTTTGGAGAGTCCGCGCAACATAGAATGGAAAGACGAGGGAGGAAGGGGATGGGAATGGAGGAATGTCTATGTATTGCCGTTGGCAGAGGGGGGGGGGGGGGTTGTTAAATGGAGAGATGCAATGGATTTAAAAAGAGTTTTGTTTCTCAATGGACTCGTGAGAGTTAGATGGCTCTTGATACCATCTGGAAGAATATGAGTTAGATGGCTCTTGATACCAGCCTATATTAATCAAATCCATCGCACCTATATGGATGCATTACCATATTGCCACTTGGAAGTTTTAAGTATCACTTATCTTTCACATTACATCCGCAGGGGAGGGGGGGGGGGGGGGGGGAGGAAGGAAGATTGTTAAAAGGTCAGATGCGATGGACTTGCTGCTTACAAAGAGCTTTGTTCCTCAACTTTTTTAACCTAATGCAAGAAATTTGTCCCTAGGGAGTTTTGCCTCGCACATGAAGTGCAAAGTCAGGTTAACTCTGCCACTTATGATTGTGCACACACTTAACAGATATGCTTAGTTTGAGATAAAACTAAGTGTTTTAACTAAAAGTCTAGGCCAAAACTTTGTGGACTATGGATTTTCGGATCCTTTAGAACAAACACGAACATTGTAAAGTAACAGTTTACAGAACAGGCATCAAGTTTGCTTATAACTTATTCACGTATATACAAAATATGGTAATGCATCCATATAGGTGCATAATCTCATTAGACATAAGCAGAAATAATTTAACCAAGCGACGATATATACTCATTACTTAAAATAAGACATCACATAATTCCAAATTAAACACATCCAAACACCAGTCTCAACTATATCAAATTTTAAATTTAAGAAATCGAAACGTACCCCAAGCAACAGTGCATTCCTCACTAGTAGCACTAGCTTGATTAGCTTGACACTCAATGCCTATTTCACACAAAGCAATTTTCACATAAATATCGCAATAATAAAATAAAAAAACGCATCGAATCAAAGTAAAAAAGAATTAAAAGTCACTCACAGAGATCCATAATATGATTCCTGCAAATAGCACAATTGTCCACAACAATATCTGCATCAAAAAAATTCACCACGCCACGTCAGCACAAGTAAAATAAAACAATTTCTATGAATCAGTAAAAGAAGGATTTACCCCAAGCCCAAAGAGCAACAGCGTTCCACTTTTTGATCTCAAATCGTTTAGGTTTCTTAGTAGAAGAAGACGCAGCAGCAGCAGAAGAAGGTGCGTTGGATTCTTCAGCAGGGGCGGGTACCATATCCACGTCTGTATCCATCAACGAATCGTAGGGTTGTTCGATCTCACTATTTTTTTTTTGTTGGAATTACTATCAGTCTGATTATTATCGTGAACCGCTAGTTATAGGATTTTATTGCGCTGAACCAAAGCACAAGTTTGCGGGTTCCCAACTGAACCGGTCCAATTTTTGCTTTTGTTTCCGCAATATTTGTTTTTTATTTCCTTTTTTTTTTAAATATATATATTGGGCTATTATAAGCAAGATTCATTCCTAAAAATTTCACCCACAGACCACTTTTGTTATTGGTATTTTGTTTGAAGCCACTTTTTTTATTGGTATTACATGAGAGGCACTTTTTGGAAAGTCAATTTTTGTGGGCTGAAGTTCAAACATTGTGGGTTGAACTTCATGCCTAAGTTATGAAGTTCAACTTCAATCCGTTAGAGCTGAACTTTTAGGTATAGATGCGTAAACTTCAATTCTTATGGGTTGAAGTTGAACTTCAACCCTTGTGTAGGGTTGAAGTTGCACTTTAATCCTTGTGGGCTGAACATGTGTGAAGTTCAACCCACAAGGATTGAAGTTCTAAAAAGTGGTCTCTCATGTAAAACCACTAAAAAAGTGGCCTCAAATCCAAGATCATAGGCAAAAGTGGCTATTCTTGCACTTTGCCCAATTCGTTCATTCATAGAAAAGGATGTCATCCAGTGTCTTCAAAATTGACTGGTTCTGAGAATTTGTCCACATTTTAGATAATTTTAACAAAATGGTCTCTACTTTGTTCGATAAGCAACACTCCAAGTTAGCTAAAAATGTGAAAAGAGGTCAAAGGTAAGTATTATCCATGCAAAAGGGTTAAGGACAGGTGCTGCCTAAGCTATGGTGGGCAACTGTTGTATTAGACAATACTTCAAGACAATTAGCTAGGAGAATGTGAGAATGATTACTTTAGTTCAACAGAAGTCCTGGCAGGAACTGATGGATCGTTACAAAAAAATTAAAAACTAAACACTTCTTCTGTTGTGACTACATTTTAACCGACGGCCACTAGGGCCACTCTGCAAAAATTTAAAATTTATAGAGGCAAGCAATTGTTTTGGGCTCACACTAGCAAGAGACCATCACATAATAAAGGGACAACAACAACAACAACATACCCAGTTAGTATCCCACTGTGGTGGGGTCTGGGGAGGGCGAGATGTACGCAGCCTTACCTCCACCGAAGTGGAGAGGCTGTTTCCGAAGTACCCTCAACAAAGGACATAAGTAGAAAACATAAAAGTGAGATGTACAAAAATATGAAACTTTTTGGTGGCCCGTCAGAGATTTGACCATATTGTTTTTTTCAAAATGACCCATTTTGGCAGTTGTCAACTCCTTTTATTAGCAAAGACAGAACGATCGCCCAAAAGGGTCATTTTAGTAAGATTGTTTTTATGAGGGTCAAAATTGTAGTAATGGTGTCGAAAGTATCCTTCTAGTGCAAAAACTTCTTAAATTATTTATTTTTATAATTAAGATGAATACTTTCTCTTTTTGCTGCTGGTATAAAGTCGAACTTGAAAACAGCAAAAAATATAATTACTTGATTATTTTTCTACCAATTGTCCGAATAACGAGAAATTAAACATAAAAGAAATTCAGGTAATCGAAGCAAAGCTGGAAAGGAAGCTTTCAGTGATCAACTTGAAAGTATACACTCTTTTAGCATGAAATATACTTCTTTTTCAAGTGATAACTTATTGTAAATATTTAAAAGCAATTTTAAAAGTCAATCTCCATCTGGGCTAAGTTTTAGCGTATATTTTCGGATATTTGTAGTTAGTTTGGTAGATTGAATAATTAAGATGCTTTAATTGCAGGACCAAACACCTAATTTAAAGTTAAAATCCGAGCTAAGTCGCGAGTTAGTGACCCAACGCCCTCGACTCATGTTAAATGGTCTTCAGAGTCTATAAGCCAAACTGCCTAAAAGTAGGCTAAGAAGTGAGCTACTTTGGCCGTCCATTAATTGGTTGCATAAGTTTATGTAGATTAAATTGAATTTCATATGTTATCAAGTCGTTTAGTTGGCCATTTCAGAACTCAAAACCATAGACAATTAAAGAGTATTTCAATTATAGTATGATATAAAATACTCCTATAATGGATTGACAGGAAAATAAATGTGATTTCACTATATTGTACATGAGTCCCTCATTTGTGCAACAAGTACTTGCACAAACTTTTTAGAAACTGTTCTTATTTTTACGTGACCATATTATAATATAAGGAGCAAACTTTTACTTGACCACAAATTTTTTATGATCTAGATATATACAGGGCCGTCTCTACCATAAAGCCATTAAGGCAATGGCTTGGGCCCCCAAAAAGTTGGGGCTCCTACTATATATATTATTTTTAAAAAAAGTGTGTATTCAATCTCAAAACTGAAGAAAAATTTAAGGAAAAGCATAATAACGTATCCCATTAACGTGGGGACCGTTGCCAACTTACCATAATACAAGAGTGGAAAAATTATTACGTTTGTGGAAATTGTAGTATCTTTATATAGGTGGGTACCTATTTTGTTGGCTTATTTACATCCTATATTAACCTTTTTTCACCATTCTCATTCTTTTTTTACTGAATATTTTGAGTCTTCTAAATACAAACTCAAACTCTCTACTTTCTAAAAACTTGCTTCTTACAAGTTACAAAGATCAAAATTTTCTTTATGGTGTCTACTTCAAAAAATTCAAGTAATTGCAACAACAATTATTATATTGAAGTAGCACCAACACTACTTTGATATTATTATATCAGCTTATCATTTTCAAAGTTAAAATTGATAAAATCTTATTTAAGATCAACGATGTGTCAAGAGAGATTAAATGGATTAGCTATATTTTCAATTGAAAAGGAATTGTAGAACAAATTGATTATAAAATGGTAATTAATGACTTCACATCTAAAAAAAGTGAGAAAAAGTAGACTTTAAATAAAATTATATATGATTGTTTTTTTTTTTTTTGAGAAAAAAAAGTTAGGGCCTCTCTGTGAGGTTTGGCTTTAGGCCTCCGATCTGCTTGAGACGGCCCTGGATATATAGCTTAAAGATAAAAGTTGTTATTCATAGTAGATGTATGTAAAAATTAATATAGAAAAGATGTCTAAATTATTACCAAAACTTATATACTTCATTTACACGCCAAATTTACTTTGGAATGAAGAGAATACTTCTTAAAGAAAGGAGCCCATGTCTGTTAGAATCTTGGAAAAAGGGGAAAACACCTATGATATGAAGTGAAACTTATATGACAAGTACTAATGATATTAACCTTATATGACCTTTGATCTCTATTTAGTTTTCTAAAACTTAAGTTTTGCTAAGAAACAATACTCTAAAACTTAGAGGATAGTGTTTTGTTTTGTATTTTTGATAAGAATTTGATTTTATTTTCACAAAATAAATTTTCTATTTAAAAAAAATATTAAAAGCCTAGGACCTTAATTTAAGTACAAACTACTATCTTTTTTTTGGGTTAAAATATGAAATATTATATATATATATATATATATATATATATATTAAGGCATGCTAACAACAGGCATAGCTGCCTGTTGTGCATCAAAGTTGCCAAGTTTGGCTAATAGGTTACATGCATCAAAAGAGATGCTTCTTGGGTACATGCACCCATTTTCATCATACAAAACATGAGATAAAATACTAGTAGTAGGTGGTTGGGCAAAGGCCAACAAAGAGGATGTACGATCTCCGCTTAATCCTTCCTTTGCCAAGTACAAACTACTATCATGTACCAAAATTTCCTAGTATCAAAATATGTAGTGGGATGGATATATAAAAGCATTCTAATTTTAATTAAAAATCTCATGTTTGAGTTCATGAAATTAATAAATCTTAATAGAAAGCGTATTCTACTTTGAAAGAGATTTTTAAAAATAAATTAATCTAAATTAATCGGGTGTGCAATATGGACATCTCACGCAAGACGTGAAACAAAAACAATTAGAAGCAACTAACAATCTCCATATGTGCAGCTCATGGTCAACTCTTGTTTGTCCCCATATCTCCTTATATTAGTTCTCAAATAAGTGTATTATTGTTGTCCACTCTCCCCCAACAAAGAGAGAAGTTGGAACGTAAACTAATACTCCTAACAATGATGGCTTCCAATAATAGCTTTAACAACAAAAGTGTAAGCCATGTCAATCCCACAACCATATTCAGTCAAGCCCGTCGTAAAATATCATTTCGGAGGAAGAAGTTGCCGACAGTAAGGCTGGGAGGAGGGAAGAAGAAGCACCGGAGAAGTTTTTCTGTAGTGAAAGTTTTCCGACGAGTCCAAGTAAAGTGGCTAAAATTGCAATACTTACGTATGATGAAAAAGGTCAAAGAATATTATGGTTCTTTGGTGAAAGACATAATGGAAGGGAGTGAAGCACTTGATGCGTTTCATCGACAGCTCTTTTTTGAAACCTCCTTTGCTGTTCCAGTGATGGGTCTTTCTTTCAATACTTTAAATCATTAAGGTACGTAAAAGATGAGCTGAAATTATTTTAATTTGCTAAGAACATGTTATTGTTCATTTCAAATTTAGATTTTTGTTGAATTAAGACGTTCAAGGTAGCCAAAAAGAAAAGGCGAATTCCTTTTACTTTGTTATGAAATTATATGGTATAAACTTTTACCAACTATTTTTCTATAGTATGAGTTGAGGTTTACTTACATCGTTTGCAGTGTTCATGAATCATGAGGCCGTGCATGTAAGTTTAGAATGCATTTTCTTTTATCTTTTGGGGAATTCAACCCAAGCACAACCAAAGAATAGCAAGAATTTTAATTTGCAATACAAGTTTATTAAAAAAACACAGACTTTTTACCGTAATCGTGAGTTGTGTAATTTAAAAAAGATTATTAAACTGCACCAGTAGTGTAAACTCCATGATGTTGTACTCAATTTCATAACCAATCGTGGGAATTAAGTTCTCACCATTATCAGCAGCTACATGGCGCGGAACCTTGAAAAAAATGATGAACACATTAATTACTTCAATTGTTTCTAAAGGTCCTTATGCAAAATATAGAGTTCGGAGATTACATTAATAATAATCTCCTTGTTTGTCTTGTGAATAGCATTTGCTTCGAAATTGGTAATATACATGGATTAGTATTCCTTTTTTTTTTTCCGTACTCTTTTCTGATTTTGTTTGCTAGAGTTCAATCGGAAAAGAAAGAAGAACGAGAAAATTGAAATTAATTAGTGGCTAGATGGTGGTACTGCACCAATAAAGCACCTACTGCACATCTATTTACTATAGTATATTTATCTTTATGTACAACGCTCATCAATAGGAGTAATAATAAAATAAAAAACGAAACCATATTCCCGCGTTAACATAATAAAATATGTTACTAGCTAGTAGAGTAATTTTACAAAAAACTTACGTATTATATAATTGAAAAGGAATATATTGTGTCAGCTGCGAGAAGTAGTTTATAGAGGCATTATAATGGATGTTATCATCGCTTTCGTCACGTTGAATTGTCTTATAATTTGATGATCTCGAATATTTATCCCTTAGAGATAGAAGACAAAAATCAGTGGACCGTATATCTTATCAAAATATCTCATCATATAAATTATATTTAATCAATAATAAGATAAGCCCATGCACCAAATGGCAAATGGCATATACATGAATTAGAAAATGCGATAAGCGTCGAACTGCTCCAGGACAAGCTGCGTGGACAACGGAAGAATTAATAATTAGTCTTTTAACTGTTTCTGAATCAGCTTGACCCTAGCATTAGAAAATATATGACATATAAGAAATACATGTTGTTTATGAGTTTAATTCTATGCACTGTAAATTAATTCTGAAAGAAATACATGGAGAGTACTCGTTCATGCATGTTTAATTTGCTTGTATCTCCAAAAAAACATGTGAATATGGATATGGTGTTTCGAGTTCCTAGTCAGTTTCACCACGAACCATATATAGAGAAATTAAATTGTTTGCACCCTTAAGTCTAGAACCCATCAAACTAGAATAACCTTAGCAACGAGTGAGATTCGTTTAACTAGTAGATCACCTCATTAATGTACTGACAAGTTTGGAGCTGCAGTCATATAAAAAAGATATATAAATGACAATACAATCGACTCTTCGGATAGGAATGAGGTTGGACAAAAATGAAAAATTAGAGCACATTTGGTGTCTTCTTGTTCAAATTCAAAACTTGCGCTTGGGCATGGTCTTGGTGTCGTAAAAATTTCGTGTAGGGGCTTGTTTGGCGCGCGCTAATTGATTTGTAGCCGTCAAAAATAAAAGCCCCAGTTTTTTGTTATGAGACTAGTCTGGGGTGTTTTTCCAATGCTAATGGAGCTTAAGTGTGCGCGCGAATTTTTGGCTATTCTTCAATGAATTTTGAGACGCTGGATAGTCCCCAATGAGCACGTCAAAAAATGGCTACTGATCAAAATTTCCCTGGTCTTTTGTAATTTGACAAATAGCCGTTTTTAGAACGTTTACTACAAATGCATTCATCATTTGAAATTTTTTAGAAGGATAGCCAAAAACAGTTAAGCTACAGAAATTAAGAATTTCAGTTCAAAACCTTATGACAAAATAATGAAGTTTGAAGTGAAAAAAATCTCAAACTCCAGTATTTTCTTGAAATTCAAGGTTTTTCAAACTCCAATATTTTCTTTAAATCCAGCATTGTGTCCTGGCTTTTGGTCGATTAGCTCTCAATTAAGAGCCCGTTTGGGTAAGCTTATACATATGTGCTTCTAAGCCCATTAATGAGTATTTGGTAACTCAAAAAATCTTGGGCTTATAAGCTCTTATGTGCTTAAAATAAGTCAAAAACTAGAAGTTGGAAATTCTAATTTCTCAAAAGTGGCTTATAAACAACTTATGTGTTATAAGCTATTTATAAGAATCTCACCCAAACAGGCTCTAAGTGGCAACCCGGCCTAAATTGATTGGGCCTAATGACAACAGCTGCAAATGGGGAAAGTGCACGAAAGGCCACTTTTGCCACTGGTCTTTGGGCACAGGCCACTAATACCAAAATATTTAGTTTGTGGCCACTTTCGCTTCAAAGATAGAACTTCAGTCCAGGGCCATATGGATTGAAGTTCAATCCTTAAAGATAGAACTTCAGTCTAGGGCCATGTCGACTGAAGTTCAGTCCAGGGCCATATGGACTGAAGTTCAGTCCTTAAAGATGGAACTTCAGTCCGGGGCCGTATGGACTGAACTTCAGTCAATGATCAGAATAAAAGTCAATGTTTATTTAGTAAAGGCCAAAAAATGGCCTCTAGTATAAGACCAAAGTAAATAGTAGCCTCAAACCAAATACTAGTATTAAAAGTGGCCGCTGGGCGAAATTTTTACACTGCAAATGGCGCACTTCAAAGCCATATTACACTTAAGGCCTCTATTATAAAGTCATTTAACTTTCTAGTCCCGATTGCCTAAAATCAAATCACTCCCATAGCGATTTGCCATAAGAGGTTAATAATCACTTTAATACATTTTTCTCCAAGGCTAAAGGCTTAACCTTGGCGCTCGTCAGGACTACTAGGCAATTTCTTTTGTTAAACGAAGCACCCTCAACTTTATCGGTAAAGCATTACGCCAACATTTTCCACTATAGAAGTTGTATGTGTTATAATAGTCAAAATTAACGAGTTTGCTGAGAAATAGAGATGTTTCACAACTTTAAACTAATAGTCGAAGAAACATATAAATCACATTGAAATCAATACATACTGTCAATAATTTGAATGTTGAACAATTAGAATATGTGCCCAATGAATTCGTGATCAAACAATGAAGAGGGAAGTAAATACTTTAATGTGTAATCAACGCGTGATGAAAGTATTTTCTAAAAGTAAATATTCCACTAAAAGTTGGTTCCATAAAGACTTTTTGTGGTGCTCAAAATATTTACAACCTTATATAAGAATTTTAACCACGTTAAGACTTAAGAGGGAATTTAATAAACGGTTTTGGGATGATAAAAGTAATTACTTTAATGTTAGTATTTAATAAAATTAGGTCTCATAAGCGTAATTATTTACTCCCTCCGGTCCACTTTATTTGATTTTTTGGCATTTTATCCTTGATCCAAAATAATTGATTTTTTCAAAGTTCAAGAAGCTTTTAAATAGTTCTTCCCAAATATACCCTTGTCAATAAATTATCTAAATACATTTTTTAAAATTCCTCACAAATTTCTATAAGTAAATTTAAAAGAGACAAAGGTTAATTTCATAAATGACCTTTTTAATTAATGCTAAAAGGTGGATTTCTTAATTTGCGTGAAACAACCAAAAAAATAAAATAATATGGACCGGAGTAAGTAGCTATTTGAGTTTTTCTGCTCCTTTAATGATGCCTACCTGTCTATTGGTGTAAAACCACAAAAACGTACTAGCTTGAGAAAAAATTCAACTAAACATGATATTTTTTGTTATTATACGAGAATCCATTCCAATGACCTGCAAGATTACAGAACTCGTTATAACTATGGATGCATCAGTTCTCAATGTACAAAATCATTTTCTTTAGTTGAAACTTCCGTAAAGTGCTATTTTTCCACATTTCTCTATCTAGCTTGGAAAATTCTCTCCTCTCTTTGTTGTTATTAATGTTTTCTTTTAATATTTAACGCCACAAAATGACGAACGTGTTTTAAACTACTTTCAAGTCAACAAATGATGTTAAAGCTTTTGAATCAGGCGGCTTCCCTGTGGTCGTGAATCATGAGGTTTGATATAACATTTGAATGTGACTTGATCGTGTGAAAAAAAATTATACTGACAGTGTATATAACTTTAACTGTCTAACATATATGATATATCCATTGAAATATTTTTACACAAGCAATGTACTTATGCATGGTTGGTGTTTGTTTGCATTATTGTACCAATGGGTTAAAGGTCACGGAGATGAATGATTGTTTAAATGGGAATCTGGCCCTTGGGATTCTGTAATGTGGCTATGGATCTTTCTACTTTCTCAGCTTTCTGTAAAGGTTTTAATCATGTTTCAATTCCAATAATAGGCCACTATGGGTATGTGATCGCTTTTCCAGCACCATGGGGGTCCCTATATCTCCAACCTTTATAGTTAAAGACTGAAAGCTACTCATTCTCTCATCCTACATCTTCTATAAAAATGAAAGACAAATGCATGTGTGGTCGTTGTTAATTGGGCTAATTGTCAAAATTGTTTCTGAATTATGCAAAATACTGTAGCTTAACTTTGCCTTCCCTTAATAGTAATAGGGCTATTTAAACCCCCCTGTCTTTGTCGTTGTTAATTTTTTCCATTAGCCACAGTATTAGGACGGTGCTAGCAGTTGTTCCTATTTCATACTGCATGTGGTTGGTATTTCTTCTAAAGTTAAGTTACAAATTTATTTTTATACCGCAAATTTATTAGTACTCCTATTGTTACAGTTCTAACATTCTATAGTTTGTGCGAAGATAAAACACTTTAAAAATCAAAATAATGGAGTTTTGATTTCATCTTTCTGCTCTTAATTAAGTAACATCTAAACAAGGTAAAATCGCAAACTCATACTAATTCATAGTATTAATTCTTGTAATTGTTGCATCAACTTTTGAAGCCTTAACGGCTGGTGGGTCAAGCTTTCAAATTAAACTTGATCTCAATAAACGAGAAAGCTGCAGGTGGCTACCTCTCACCAAACGTTTCACTTTCCGACCCATGCAAATTAAAGTCAAGACGAAATCATCTTTCATAAATTTCCTTTGTTTTCGTCCAGCGGCTTGAAAATCAGCATTCTTAGATTTTTCTAATCCATGCCCACACAGAACACATCAAATTAAAGAAGAGTGAAGACCATTGTTGTGTACTTCTTTTGACCTACCTTTATAGCATATAGAACAATCGTGTAACTCGTAGATCATACATCCATTTCTTTTCTACTACTACGTACTACTAGCTTGTTTAGCCAAGTTTTTAAGAAGCTAAAGATATTTTTAAAAATTTGAGGTGGTTAAGCGAAAAAGAAAAAAAAAAAAAAAACTTTTTGAGTCTTACCATAACTCCACAACTAAGTAATTTTTCCTGTGGAGTAGGATTTCTGCAGAGAGGGCGACCTAGAAGGGGAAAACCAAATTTATATGGAGTATTTATCAAATTATTTCTTATTAATTCAAATCATTTTCTCTCAATTATAAATACAAGTATGCAACCCTCTTTTTCTTTAATTCTTCGGTTTTCTCTAGCTTTTCTTCTACTCTTCTTGGTTTTAACTATATTTATATTGATAGATTAAAACCTTAACATCTCCTACTACTTTTTATGTTAAGTTTTATATTTTAATTCAATAAATAACGACTTAATTATAAGCATTCATATATAACACTCTCCCCTCCGTTCCATTTTGCATGTCACAATTTGAAAGTCGATAGTCAAACGATTTTTTTAAAATCATGATGATGTTTACAAGTCCGTTAAATAGTGTAATTGTTTATTGTGACTTATATTACTTTTTATATAGTTTTCGAATAAATAATTTTTTTATAAATAAAAATTTAAAGATTCTTTGTTCGAATTTACAGTCAAAATTATGAAATTAGACTCTCAAAATTTGACACTCAAGTACTTTTTGAAAAAAAAAAAATTGACCAAACAAATTTGCATATTTATCAACTATTAACAAAAGCATTCTTGTCAAAGATCTTCCATCAGTTAAGGAATACTTTAAGCAATAAACGACAAGTATGAGATAGGAGTATTAGTAACGAAACATGCAATATCATAAATTTTTCCTTCTTTCCCAAATTAGGAGCGAGGTGCAAACTTCTTGAAGTTGTTAAACCCATGAATAATTAAACAAAGAAGTCTCCTCTCTTCATCAGCCTTGCAATTACTCCTAATTCTAATGGTTAATTACATCACCAGCAATCGTTATTCGTGACGATGGATCCAATTCAGAAATCTGACTGTCGTGACCTTGATAGTTTGATACTTCAAATTCCTTTATCCTTATTTTGACTTTTCTTTTGGATAATTTCTTCCCCCCTTCTCGTCTTTGTCCTAATATATAATCTTACTAGGAACAGTCTTTTTTTCCTCTTAAGGCTGCGTGATCAGACTCCCAGTCCATAAAATACCATAAAAGACTTGAGTACGGACCTTCATCCAATTATGCAATAAAGGTTACCAATTTGGTAATTGATCTTCTTGATCATTCTTTGATACCGTGTAATTAGAAAACGTAATCGTCTTTTGAATAGTTAAAAAAGTAAGTATTGACATTTGATTTTTCACTAGTCAAACAATTACTTGTCAATGCCAAACATACTATGACCACCGTACGTACCACTCCCAAGTATGAACACAATATATACAAGTCAAATTAAATCAAGAGAAAGTTTATCATCTCAACTATTCTCTGGTCGGAGGGAGACCAACATCCAGGTTTTCAACTATGGAATGGAAGTATGAAATTCCTTAATCAAAGTTTTGAAATTATCGTTAGATAAAACTTTAATCCGTCAATTAAAAGCTAATCAAAGCTAATTAATGTACGTAGCAGCAGATCATACCATATATTTTTTTCTTACACGATATCAACCCAACCAATGTGGTTAATTAAGCAATTAATAGAACTGCCGAATAATTAAGTAATACTCCTACTATATTTAATGGATTTCTGAGTACACTGACGTGGATCTAAATTATTGAGTGGAAGCCCTGATGTCAAAAACGGCAGTATGACTAAGCGATTTTGCTGAAGTGGCGGCACACAATTAGATACCTAAAAATGGTCAACTGTTCCTGGTCTTGTTCTTCAAGGAGAATTTTAGCACGCCATTACTTTGTTACATAATACAGAGATAGTACTTCCATGCACATGCACCAGAGTGACTAATCATACGTGTGTGTTATGACTATTCATAGACTTTATATTGTTGGGTTTTGAGGAGGGGGGGGGGGGGTTAATTAATCAATCAATAATTATATCTCAATGTTGAATTAGTTAGGTTTGTTAACATAATATTCAGCATATACTGTTCAGGTCAATATTATGAAAATCAATTATCATGTTTAGACAATTCGACAGTGAGTATTAACACATCGCTACGTTCCTCTTTTTGTCGATCGGAATATATTATAGTATACAATTAGGAAGCTCAAATTATGGACAGTGAATTTTCCGAAGGAAATTTTCTTTCTTGTAAATCTATATCTAATCTTTCTCTTAACAGTATGTAGTATGGGGCCATTCTCTGTTTAGGAGGTTTAATTATATTTAGTTGGTTGTCAATTGTTGTGTCCATAGAAAAAGTTTGGTCATTAGTCGGCCACGATTTAAGTGTTCACAACATAATTTTCTCAAAAGTTAAAACTGAAAGGATGAAATTTTCCAAGCACATATAGATTGAGGGAGCAAAAATGCGTAGTTATTATTAGTTGAAGTTTTACAAAAGAAAACAAAAACTTATAATACCCATAATTTCCAGTATCTAATTAATGTCCTAGCTAGATCAGTAGTATTCAATAAGATACAAGATCTAGGAGCATTCTGAATATTATACTATCGTGGATGGACCCGCAATAGACAATCCATTACAATGAATGACTTAGAGACAGCCATGTCAAAAACCACATTCCCATGATAAAAATCTGTGGGACAAGCTATGTAGTCAGCTTCTTTAAAAAACTTCATGTTAACACAAGCTTTTTTAAACAGCAGGGACTTGATTGCCATTTAGAAGGAAAAAATGGGACACATATACAGAGGGCCAAAGTTGCAACTGGACTATTGAAAAAGAGGTAATTATGTCGCACGGGCATAAAAAATATGATGCTATAACATCTCATTGTCGTAGCATTTTAGTTCAACCATTATTTTTTATCGGATCCACTTTTCCTATTTTTTTAAGTTCTGGAAATACATTACAAATTTCCTAAAAATACCACCTTGCCATTTAACATCCCACCCCATCTTAATTTTGAACCTCATTTCTCCACCACCCCTTGCTTGTAATTGTCAATATTTTCTTTTTATTTATCTTGTGTGCAACATAATTCTTATATGAAATTTAAATAAAAGGAAAGTGATAACAGACCAAGAACAAAAGGTCATTTGTTTCACCTTCTTCGCTAATGCACATGGACCACACCTATGCGCTCACTTTGCCTCCTCTTTCTTATAATTTTAAAAATCTTTCTTTACAAAACCTCCTTGATCGTAAATGTCAAAAAGATCATATGAAAGAAATTTAGCTTAACTTCGAATATGAAATTATCCAATTTGTTTTTTCTTTTTCTTCAATAGTGAAGTACTGCTTCCGTGAGTGCACTTGTCAAGTTAGTAAGGTCATTTTTATAAAATCACTTTAAGCCAGGTCAATAAGGCAAATCATTGCTCAATGTGTCATAATTTTGTAAATTACCGGCTTATAAGCCACTTATGGGTTATAAAAAGAGTTTTTACACTATACAGTCATGAAATTAAAATTATTTACAAGTCATACCATTAAAAATTACATTAAACATGAAATTAAAAGTATTTACCCAATCTACCCATTTATTACTGTATGTTTTTGTTATATTTTATGGGTGTATACCTTTAAGGTATATTTCATAAATAATACTCCCTCCGTTCCACTTTAGATGAACCTATTTGACTTTGCACGGAGTTTAATAAAGAGAGAAGACTTTTAAACTTGTGGTCTAAAATAAGTTATAGATATTTGTGTGGCTACAATCATATAGGGATGCGTAAAAGTGAATATTTCTTTCCAAATTTAGAAAGATGTCATTCTTTTTGAAACAGACTAAAAAGGAAATAGGTTCATCCTTTTTGAAACGGAGGGGGTAGTATACAAGTCTAGAGGGGTAGGACATGTAAATAGTTTATGGGTAGGTCTTGTAAATATGAAACTAATGGGAAGAGGTGGGTAAATATTTTGATTTTGATGGGTATTTTGGTAAACCTCCTGTATAAAAAGGCTGGAGTAATTTTGATCAGTAGCCATTTTTGGACGCGCTCATTGGGGACTATCCACCGTTTCAAAATTCATTGAAGATTAGCCAAAAATTCGCGCGCACACTTAAGCTCCATTAACGGTTGAAAAACACCCTAGACTAGTCTCATAACAAAATAATGGGACCTTGAACTAACATGTTCAAAGGTCCAATTATTTTGTTATGAGACTTTATCCCATAACAAAATAATGAGATTTATTCTCATAACAAAGGTCACATCAAAGGGATAAATCACATTATTTTGTTATGGGACTTTATAACAAAGGTCCCATCAAAGGGACTTTATAACAAAGGTCCCCATAACAAAATGATGGGGCTTTGAACAAGTTTTGTTCACAGCCTCAACATTTTGTTATGGGACTGAAGCTTTATACCAAGTCCCATAACAAAATAATGGGGCTTTGAACAACTTGTTCAAAGCCACAGTATTTTATACTATGATTAGTTTACTGAAGCTTCCCAGTATAAGTACTGGGGTTTTGAACAAACTTGTTCAAAGCCCCAGTATTTATACTGTGATTTGTCCGAGAATGGCTAGTGCTAGTCTTCAAACAATTTTGTATCGCTGGCTAGTATTCATTTAACGCGGTAAAAACAGACTACGTGACTAAATTTTTACAAAAGGCTGACCCTCCGTCCAAAGAATAAAAGTGGAGGACAGATAAATTTCTTTTTCTTCCCACTTTCTCCTTGGCTTCCAGCACCGCGTCGTTTCCTATGAAACTCACAAACTCGGGCTTTGACTAAATTCCACCATGTGAAAAGTTTGCACCAAATCACTTACTAACATAACCACTCTTACATTATTGTAGGTGAATGGAACACACAGAATATGGTAAGATCAATAGTACTAGTCATATGAATGAAATCAAAAACGTGTGGACGGTTTTATCATAATTTTTTATTCAACTAATCCCACTTTCTATATATACCCTTTCTTATACAAATCACTTTGCATCTTAACTACACATTCATTTCTAACTCATAACGCCTACCTCCATTTTTTATCTCTCTCTCTCTCCATACGAGAGAATAATAAAACAAAAGAAAAACAGCACCATTGCAACATAAATTCAAGAAAGAATAATTATGGCAATGGCTAAAGAAATTATGGGTATGTCCTTATTGGAGAAATCTTCACTTTTTAGCTCATCAAATGCACTGATGAATCCCAACTTCTATCAGAAAGATAATCAGCTTTGGATCAATCACCATCAGTTTCAAGGAAGAAGGAGTCTAAGGACAAGGAAAGCATTGATGCGTAGTCCTGTTGCAGCTATAAGTGAAAATTTGATCAAGGTGGTACCCGAAAAGGCGGTAAAATTCAAAGTGAGAGCTGTTGTTACAGTTAGGAACAAGAACAAGGAAGATCTGAAGGAAACAATTGTGAAACATTTAGATGCTTTCACTGATAAAATTGGAAGGAATGTTGCGTTAGAGCTTATTAGCACTGATATCGACCCAAGTAAGTGTTACTCCATTTTGTAATGATCTTAAAAGGTCTATTATTCATATTTGATTACTCTATGAATAATATGCTAAACAAATATTTTTATCTTTAATTTAAAGATACAAAAGGACCCAAGAAGAGCAATCAAGCAGTGTTGAAAGATTGGTCCAAGAAATCAAATTTGAAAACAGAAAGAGTAAATTACACAGCAGAATTTGTTGTGGACTCAAATTTTGGCACCCCAGGTGCGATCACAGTGACCAACAAGCACCAACAAGAGTTTTTTCTAGAGAGTATTACTATTGAAGGGTTTGCATGTGGTCCAGTTCATTTCCCCTGTAATTCATGGGTTCAGCCCAAGAAAAATCATCCTGGAAAGAGGATATTCTTCTCTAATCAGGTAAATTTTCAGCTTGTTTTCTTTGCTAGTTCAATATTTCAATATAATCTGTCATTAGTCAACTGCTAATGGATTAGTTATACTGATATGAACTGTCATTATTTAATTGTTAACATGTTAGGTGAAGTGAACGAGTAGATCGCATCACTTTAATTCATAAAAATCTTTCTTTTTTAATTCAACGTTTGATGTTTCTTTTGTCCATGTAAAACCTTACGTGGTATTTACAAGTTGGCGTGTGGAAATTAGTCTTAGGCTAAATTTTCAGAATTCAGAGGCTACCGCAGTTGAATTTATCAAGAGGAATTTCCAAAGATAAGATTCTACAATATAATGGGAAACTAATACAGTAGTAATATTTTGACCATCTTCGAAAAAGGAACTGATTATTCTAATCTGAATATTTTTCATTGAGATTCTGTTAAATAGTTTAATCGTCAAAAGTGCTAAGAGAATTTTATTTAAAAAGAAAAAGGAAGAATCAGGAAGTACACAAAAAGAAAGGCAATATTGTCATGAGTTTAATGCACGTAATGTCTTTTTATAATATGGCCTCAACATTGCTTTTCCTCATCTCCATATTCTATATTTCACTTTAAAAGAAAACCCAACCACTGACTAGAAATTGAAGAACAACATATGGGTGTGTTTAGTAAACCAAATGATGCTACTAATTGATTAGTACAAGAAATTACTGCAGTAACATCAAATGCTACTATAAAAAAAAACTTACTATAATACTAAAAAGTTTGTTCATTATTTATTGTGCAGCCATATCTACCCAATGAGACACCAGCAGGACTCAAATCATTAAGAGAAAGGGAGTTAAGAGATTTAAGGGGCGATGGTACAGGAGTCAGGAAATTATCTGATAGAGTATATGATTATGATATATACAATGATCTGGGCAACCCTGATAAGGGCATCGATTTTGCCCGTCCTAAACTTGGCGGTAACAATAATGTTCCTTACCCAAGACGTTGTCGCACTGGTCGTGTTCCTAGCGATACTGGTTAGTTACTCTTCTTTCTCCGCTATAGATGTTTATGCAATCGCCCATAAGTAGTTGAATAAATTAGTAACCTGAAAGATAAGACAGAGTAACTATCAACAACTTATCGTATGGTGTATTTGATTAATGTTGTGTAGATATGAGTGCTGAGAGCCGTGTGGAGAAGCCAAATCCGATGTATGTTCCAAGAGATGAACAATTTGAGGAGTCTAAGATGAATGCTTTCTCAACTGGAAGGCTTAAAGCAGTGCTCCATAACTTAATTCCATCATTAATGGCCACCATCTCAACTAACAATCACGATTTCAAGGGATTCTCAGATATTGATAGCCTTTACAGTGAAGGGCTACTTCTGAAGCTTGGACTACAGGATGAAGTCTTTAAAAAGCTTCCATTACCTAAGGTTGTTAGCAGTATGCAAGAAGGAGATTTGCTCAAATATGACACGCCAAAGATACTTTCAAGTAACTACTCATTCCCTTTTTTATAGATTTCTTTGTCTAGACATATCTTAATTAATTAATGTGCACTTCTTTTAGCTAGTAATGCCAAATTTATTAACCTATGTGAATATTTTTGTACATTACAGAGGACAGATTTGCATGGTTACGAGATGATGAATTTGCTCGACAAGCAATAGCAGGAGTCAATCCAGTGAACATCGAAAAACTTCAGGTTTTCCCACCAGTAAGCAAGCTTGATCCTGAGATCTATGGACCTCAAGAATCTGCCCTCAAAGAGGAGCACATTCTTGGTCATCTCAATGGCATGACTGTTCAACAGGTAAATACAATTGGAAACTTCTATACACCAACAGTATTAAAATTCTGATACTATCAAGAGTATTTTATAGACATTAAGACTTACTAACAATGCTCATTTTGTGATCTGAACAGGCTTTGGATGCAAATAGGCTGTTTATAGTGGATTACCACGATGTTTACTTGCCATTTCTTGATCGGATTAATGCCCTTGATGGCCGCAAAGCATATGCAACACGCACCATCTTTTTCTTGTCTGATTTTGGTACTCTCAAACCAATTGCAATTGAGCTTAGCCTCCCCCAAACGGGTCCAAGTTCAAGGTCGAAGCGTGTTGTCACACCTCCTGTTTGTGCCACTGGTAACTGGATGTGGCAATTAGCTAAAGCACACGTCTGTTCAAATGACGCTGGCGTTCATCAACTCGTCAACCACTGGTAAGTAATAAAACCTGAAAAGTGAAAGAATTCTACCTTTCTTGTTATATAATCTGAATGAATTATAACTTATTTTGGTTTGTGTAGGTTGCGCACCCATGCGTGCTTGGAACCATTTATATTGGCAGCACACAGACAATTAAGTGCGATGCATCCCATTTATAAACTTCTGGATCCACATATGAGATATACATTAGAAATTAACGCCTTGGCACGACAGAGCTTGATCAATGCGGATGGTGTCATCGAGGCTTGCTTTACTCCTGGTCGTTATTGTATGGAGATCAGTGCTGCTGCCTACAAAGATTGGCGCTTTGATTTGGAAGGTCTTCCAGCTGACCTTATCCGAAGGTACATACTAAGTTTATATCAATTGTCATGTTGTTTAACCAATAATAGCGCTTTACTTGTCATCTTTTGTATGTTAGCAATCCACACTTGCCATAAAGATTACTGGTAACTCCTAACCTATTTTATTAATTTAGAACCCAAAAACTTCAAATCCTAGCTCCGCGTCTAAACATTAAACCCATGAACTATAACATTTCTATTTTTAGTTGTTTATCATGTGTAGAAGTGGGAAAAACTTAATAAAATTTGCTCGTTATTTCAGAGGGATGGCAGTACCGGACCCAACACAACCTCATGGACTGAAGCTTCTAATTGAGGACTATCCCTATGCATCAGATGGGCTCATGATATGGGCTTCTATCGAGGGCTGGGTACGAAACTATGTAAATCACTACTATCAAGACTCGGCTCAAGTATGCAATGACAGAGAGCTCCAAGCCTGGTATGCTGAGTCCATTAACGTGGGCCATGCTGACCTTCGAAATGCAGACTGGTGGCCCACATTAGCAACTCCAGAGGACCTCATTTCCATTCTCACCACCATTATCTGGCTAGCCTCTGCACAACATGCTGCGCTGAATTTCGGCCAGTACCCATATGGTGGCTATGTCCCCAATCGGCCACCACTAATGCGTCGATTAATCCCCGACGAAAATGATCCAGAATACGCAGTATTTATGGCTGATCCGCAAAAATATTTTTTCTCAGCTATACCAAGTTTGTTACAAGCAACAAAGTTTATGGCCGTGGTAGACACATTATCGACTCATTCCCCTGATGAAGAATACATAGGAGAAAGAAATCAATCATCAACTTGGACGGGAGATGCAGAGATTGTCGAAGCCTTCTATGAATTTTCCTCAGAAATAAGGAGAATAGAGAAGGAGATAGATAACAAGAATGCTGATACGAGACTAAAAAATAGGTGTGGCGCTGGTGTGCTACCATATGAACTTCTGGCTCCAAGTTCAGGACCTGGAGTAACATGTAGAGGTGTTCCCAATAGCGTATCAATATAAAGTATATATAGTTATGATGCAAGTAAATATATAGACAGTGTTTGTGATATATCCACAAAATAATGGTGTGGACGGTGACTCTTAATTCTGCATATATACTATGATCAAGTTGTTTGTTTAATTTGTATCTACCAATTTTTGTAAGCACGTTAAATTAGATTAGCCACTAATGCTAGCTAGCTTAAGAGCAGCTAGAATTCTTGCGTAATTATGTGTAGACGAAAGAGGTACTTCAAGCAGAGTCCTATATATAAGAGTATATGAATAACATTCTCCTTGTGTAATTGATATCTAATTGTTTCTTCTTTTTGTTTGAAACGAGTAGAGACATTGTAAGTTATCAACTCCGGAAGCGTACAATCGTCAATCAACTTTAACTTCCACTCTTTACAATCCCACTTAGCTATTGCAAGTACTCAACTACTACTACTTTTTTTTGGCCTACACCCTAATCGAGATTTTGATATAAAAGAATGCGAAAATTACCAACAAGGGCTGCTGATTGCTCATGACGTTAGAATATTCTTAGAGATGAAGTGTATTTCCTTTTTATACTATATAGTTTTCAGCAATATCACTTTCATGAGCAAGTATTTGGGTGGTATTAAGCTTGATATTCATTTTCTTAACATGTCTCGCATCTCTCCCTATTCTTAGTATGGTTTACCCAATTTTGAGCTCCCAGCCACACTCTAAACATTGTGTCCTGGAGAGGATTAAAATGTTCCTCATCAGTTAAGTTGTATGGTCTTGAATAGTTTAATCTTGTGAGCTAGTTTTTTGAGTTAAATTTTGTATTTTCTCAACAAAATAATGGTGTCCCACTCCCACTTATAATTCATCATCCCAGTGATGCATATATCTAGAGTCATCCCTGCTTCCTTGCTTGTATTCAATACTACTAACAGCGGAATGGAATTTTTTCATGGTGGCTGGAGGAATAAATGCTTTCTTTGTTTTGGCCTTTTTGGTCTTCCACTATTATACAAGTGACCGCACCATCATTACAGACTTGGACTAAGACCACTTTTCACTTCCCACAAATGTACGTTCATCAGCTTCATGCATCACTCGATGTTTAATTCTTATTTTTGGTCTCGATTAATTTGGGTTCGTCTCCAAAAGTTCCTGCAAAGCCACTCTATTCACTTAATAATATATTATATTCGCTTGGGAATTGCAAGTTGTTGATTTTGTTTGGTTAAATAAAATCCCTCATTCAGACTCTTAATAAATGACAAGAGATGAGACATAATCATTGTAGATATCTTTTAAATGTAGTGTAAAAAATTTGATACATCACAAAACTTAAAACTCAGACGGAGTCAAATAATTCTGGTTTGGTCTTCCGTCTTGGTGCTTATTGTGGTTTCTAAAAGGCCTACTAGCTGCCACACTTGGATAAGTTCTTAGGTCTAATTAACATTTCTTGTGTGGTGGCCACGTTCCTTTATAACCCTATAAAGAATAGCAGGGAAGGCAGCCAAACTTAGTTATTGAGCCATCAGCATCAAGTATGTAGTATATTTCTCAAGTGCCTTATTATTTGTCCAGTGGATAAATCACAAGCTGTTGTGAATTAAGAAAAAAATAACAAGAAGTTCTTAAAGTATTAGTAATTTCCTTAGAATTTAAACGCACTGTTTTTTTTTTTTTCCTTTTTTTTTCTCGGTTGGATGGTTGTTAAGACTAGCTCGTTGTGTGATGATAATAATTGGAGACTTAAGAGTGGTTAAGAGTCCAATGCTATGAACTTGCTTTGCTTATTACAATAAAGTGGTCAAGATGCAAAAAGAAAGTTCCTTGCGGTTGTTGACACAGTTTGTAGTATTAATATTTCAGAGTACTTTATTGGGTTGTTAAAATGTGAAATGAACACTTCACATATCAGAAAATATATAACGCATACTGTAGCAATAATTCTAAAAGAATTTCTTGGTAATAACAAAAAATTGCATTTTAATATCACTTCTCCTATTTATGTATCATTTAAAACTAGGATGCTCTACCAATTAAAAAAAAAAAAAAATCAAAGGGTCACGAGTCAAACTCTCAAAGTCGAGGTAAATTTCGAGTCAAGTCTTACAAAATTTCTCATGTACCAAACATTGGACTACAACAACTGTCCTTCTCTCTTAACCTTGATCTGCTATTATACATTTCTCATGTAAGGCATAACGAAGAAACTAACAACTTGTCACTCATATTTTTGACATTTTGTTTATTATTACTTCATCCGTTCTACAAAAATGACATGATTTGAGTTTTGAGAATAAATTTTTTTAATTTTAACCCTGAATTTGAACATATAATCTTTGAGTTATTTGAAACAGTATATATATATTTGAAACTACATAAAGATTAACATAAGCCACATATTTAATAATTCAAAATATTTGAAAGCAATAGAAAAAAATTATGATTAAATAAGGATTTGGTTGACTCTTGAAACCCGAATCATATCATTCTTGTGTGAAATGGATGGAGTAATTTTCTTGCACACTGTTGATATATGTTGAGTGATTTAGATCTATACTAAAACATGAAACTCTTAAATAAATCTTTGTCGCCTAAGGGTACTTTATTAAGTACTAGTAATATTCTAAGTAGTTTCACACCCTGTTGAAGGTAGTGAGTAAATAAGAAATACTTTCGTGGAAGACTAAGGGCAACTAATATTAAGTTTCTGGGAAAATATTATAGTAACCTTTTTCTTTACACAAGTCCACGCTGTCTCATTAGTCTATAACAGAAAATGACGAACATAAACTATAAAGTAAGCAAGAATAATTTATAAAATAACCACTCTCCACTAGTATAAATACAGCATCCCTTGATCCATTAACACCACCACCAAAACAATTATAATCACTACTAGTTTCTCCTCTAAATAAACTCTGATTCATTTACATTAGTACAAACAACTCAATGGAAGCAACAACTTGGACTGCATATGCTGCAGTGTTTCTTGGTACTCTAGCTATTTTGCTCCTTTCCAAATATATCCGCCAAAGGAAACTCAATTTACCCCCTGGCCCAAAACCATGGCCTATCATAGGAAACTTAAACCTTATAGGCAACCTTCCACACCGATCAATCCACGAACTTTCCCTTAAGTATGGGCCAATTATGCAACTCCAGTTTGGTTCTTTCCCTGTTGTTGTAGGCTCTTCAGTTGAAATGGCCAAGATTTTCCTTAAATCTATGGATATCAACTTTGTAGGCAGGCCTAAAACAGCTGCTGGCAAATACACAACTTACAACTATTCAGATATTACATGGTCTCCTTATGGACCTTATTGGCGCCAGGCACGTAGAATGTGTCTTATGGAGCTGTTTAGCCCAAAACGACTCGATTCTTATGAGTATATTCGGACAGAAGAGCTACATTCTGTCCTACATAATATGCATAATTTTTCAGGGAAGCCAATCTTGTTGAAAGATCATTTGACAACATTGAGTTTAAATGTAATTAGCAGGATGGTACTAGGAAAAAGATACTTGGACGAGTCCGAAAATTCGATCGTGACACCTGAGGAGTTTAAAGTTATGTTGGACGAGTTGTTTTTGTTGAATGGTGTTCTTAATATTGGTGATTCTATTCCTTGGATTGACTTCATGGACTTGCAAGGTTATGTTAAGAGGATGAAAGCTGTGAGCAAGAAATTTGACAGGTTCTTGGAACATGTTCTTGATGAGCATAATGCTAGGAGGAAAGGAGTGGAGAATTATGTTGCAAAGGATATGGTGGATATTTTGCTTCAACTTGCTGATGATCCAACTCTTGAGGTGAAGCTGGAGAGACATGGAGTCAAAGCATTCACCCAGGTATCACCTATAATGTCCTAATCTTTTAGGGAAAATATATTAGTCAAACGATAATAAATATTCTAATCTAATCTCTTTGTCAAGTTGGGAACTTTGTGGTGGACCAAAATTAATTGGCTGTGTTGCAGGCTAAACCATAGAGTATATAGTTGACCAATTGATGATGATGTTGGAAAATTAAAATTTTGACCAAATAGATAATGATGTGAAAATGACTAAAATTTTAGATAAATGTTGAATTTTAAACTCATAATTTCAGAAATACAATGTGTTCAACGGTAAGAATCAGTTGAATTTGTCCAATTTAAACTTGTGACGCCTGGTTTACATGGTTGATTGAACGAACAAAATCTGTATTACCAGGACATGCTTGCTGGTGGAACTGAGAGTTCAGCAGTGACAGTGGAGTGGGCAATTTCGGAGCTGCTGAAGAAACCAGAGATTTTCAAGAAGGCTACAGAGGAACTTGATCGAGTAATTGGTCAGAATAGATGGGTACAAGAAAAGGACATACCCAATCTTCCTTACATAGAGTCAATTGTCAAGGAAACTATGCGATTGCATCCCGTGGCACCACTGCTGGTGCCACGACAATGTCGAGAAGACTGCAAGGTAGCCGGCTACGACGTTCTCAAAGGATCCAGGGTCCTTGTGAGCGTATGGACTATTGGAAGAGATCCTACATTGTGGGACGAGCCTGAGGCGTTCAAACCCGAGAGGTTCCTCGAAAAGTCTATAGATGTCAAGGGACATGATTATGAGCTTTTGCCATTTGGAGCTGGGAGAAGGATGTGCCCTGGCTACAGCCTGGGACTTAAGGTGATTCAAGCTAGCTTAGCTAATCTTATACATGGATTTAAATGGTCATTGCCTGATAATATGACTCCTGAGGATCTCAATATGGAGGAGATTTTTGGCCTTTCCACACCAAGAAAGTTTCCTCTTGTTGCTGTCATGGAGCCAAGACTTTCACCAAATCTTTACTCTGCTTGATCCAGAAGTACTTACTGGTGCTCTAAATCTTTTGTAATGTGATCGTCTAGTTATCCAACTCAAATATCTTGTATCTTTTACTTGGTATCTTTTCTTTTCTTGAAGTGTTTTGGTAGTAAACACAAAAGTATGTATGTCATATGGCAGATAAATTTTCAGAAATAATAAACATTAAAGCAGAGCTATGCTTTAGAAATTGGACCAATTGCAGATTTATATTTTAATCTTAACACTATGAATCTTTATTCGTGACAAAATAATTGAGCACATCTTATTCTCTCAATAGTAATTTGGTTGACAATGTGATGGAAACAATGTTTCGGAAACTGAAGGAAAAAAAAAAAACAATGTCTCATGAGTAGCAATACGAGGGCTCATCACTTATGTTGGAGCAAGTGTTGATTTGTAAATATTCAATTATTTCAACAATGAATGGCGAATGCATGTTCATTAGAAACGACCGTTTTGAATAAACATGCAAGGTACAATTGAGCAAGAGGGAAGTTTATAGGTGGAAATAAACAAGGGGGAAAATAAAACTAGATGGAATAATATCTGTACAAAACTTTTCAAAGGACTAGGTTGTGCTAGCACGGGCCCAACAAATTGGACTACTGCATGCTTTCTTCATCTAAATTTCCAGCCAACTTTCTACACTGAAAGTGTAATTTTCTTTAAATGTTTTGATGAAAAGTTTTTCCGAATGTTATGTTTAGCTGTAACTTGCCAACTAGTGTAATTTTATAGTACATACTAATTGTTTCCAACCGGAATACAGAAAATCATAATCTCTTACTTATCTAGTTAGGACAAAGAAATATAATAACTCAGTACGCAAAAATTAGATTAGTACTACGTATTTATGAAGAATCTTACTAACAGTTGGCTATATATTAGTGTGCCACTGTTGAATTCAATGTTTACCTGTACGTTAAAATTTAGTATATCAATTGACCAAATCAATGACCAACTCCCCTTTCCTATACTGTGTCTATCAAAGTTAAAAGCTTACAAGTCCAGAGAAAGAGACAGCCATGGTGGACATATCCGCCAAGGTTGCTCTAAAGCTCTTTATGTTTTGCAACGAGATCGCCTGCTTATCCAACTCAAATCTTGTTCTTTTGTTTTATTGAAAGTGGATAGGGAGGGAGGGAGCTGAAAAGTATGAAGCCCAAACAAGTTGGGATCGTAATGCAATAATGTTCTATTTAAATAATGTGATTCTAAGTATTTGACATTTTGACAAACAAATATAAATTGCTCACACCTTACCTCAGAACCACTACAACCAGCACACCACTCATAGAGCTGTGAATTTATAAAATAATAAACCAGCACCTCCCTTGAGGTCATTGCTTATTTACAGGAGCACAAAGCGATGCCACTTAGTAGTTATTCCACCATCATTATTCTTTAATAAACAATAAGCTACTCTTTGAGGTCCCCCAAGGAAAAAATTAGAACAATTAGATCAAGCAAAAATTGATCTCTATTCAAGAATTGCATCCGAAATGTACAGTCCAAGCGGACAAATATTTAACCGACTTTGAAGTTTGAAAACAATCTCACAAACTTGAAGGCCTAAACTTTTCTCTTTTTGAACGACAAAATGATCTAGTAATAAGGTAGCCAAAACACAAATTAAAAAAGCACTAATTTGCAAATGCTGGACAAACAAACCTGCATCTCGGAAGATCTAACTTAAGATGCTCATTTGACAACATTCTTAACCACCCTGCATGCCATCCCTGAAAGCCCCAACCCACCAGCAGATTTAAAGGCACATACAGAACAAACTGATAATCCCTTGAAAAGCTCAAAGACGGGACCAGAAAGCAACTTAAGGCGCTGTAAAAAAATTCCTCAAGGCGCTGTAAAAAGAAATACATTTACACCAACTGCCTTCAGCAGCCTTCACCGTTGTGAGGAGCAAAACTGTGTGATAAATTAACATTTTCATATCAAGAAACTGCTTCCGCAAATTTACACCTACCATGTGAAATATATAACAGTTTTAAGTACAAGCATAAAGTACGAATAAAAGCTCAGCAATGTAAAACATAATGTTTGCCCATACCTCGATGTCCACGAAGACGAACAAATAATATTTACAAAAAAGAACACTGCAAAATCAAAATACCAGATATTAGACTAGAGTGTAATGCACGACAAGAATAAGATACCACTGATAAACTTGGCAGACACAACTGGGAAAACATACCTACTGACAAAATTATTTAACCAGGACAACTGGTTACAACAAGAGGCAAATAGCGAATAATAAAGTGACCCATCTCATCGTAACTCAAATGCTATCTAAACACCAAGCTTCCATTTTGTTGACGTCTCAAATTTTCAATAAGCGACTGGTAAAATGATTTCAGCGCCTTGACATCACTACCCTGGCAAATAAAAGCACATAACAATATAAGGAAAAGCAAGTAATGGGGTTTATCCAATTATAAGACCTGCAGTTAGCATACGACTACTTTAACAAGTTTTTTCCATCACACACCCCACCCCCCACCCCCCAACCAAAAAAAAAACAAAAAAGGCCTTCTATAACGGTATGTTTTCCACTTTCTCCAGCTCAATAAACAATGCTGTTAGCAGAGGATGTCCTATGCAGGAAAAATCTAATTGAAAACTTAGCATGTCCAACAAAAAATAGAATACCTGCAATTTCTGACAATACTGCTCAGCCAACTCCTGGGGACAGTGAGCACTTGAGAAGCCTTTTGATACAAATTGTACAAGAAAATCATTGCCAAATTTCTCATACATGACCTTCTGAGCCGATACAATCTCTCCGAAAAGATTAAGCTGCATGGTATCCAAAATAAAAAGGAGTTTAACTATGCAACCCAGAAAATCAGCTCTTGAAATCAAATTACTATAGCTAACACAGCATGATATCATGGATGTATAAGATGGGCAAGGAGAGAGGGAAACTAAATCAGCCGCATGTCAAAGAAATTCACAGTAACAGCAGAATATTCATACCAAAGCACAAGATGCTGACATCGTTGTACCATAACTCACACATCAGACAGGCTTTGTGAGAGCAGTAAAGGCAATCACTTACCGTATTTGCATCACGGAACTCAAAGGATTTGTCAAGAACGCTGTACAGACAACAGTTTGTCGCAAAAGCCTCAATCACAAAACTCTGGAAACCGGGCACCTGGAACCGAGAAAATAAATTTACATATCAGTTAGCACACGTGATCTTTATGCTGCAGCAGAGCTCAAAGATAGTTCACCTTTTCTTCACCATAAGGCCCGGCGCACCAGTCTTTGATTAGTCTTATAAATATCTGTACACATGCCTGAATAAGAAAATGATAAAAGAATCAAGTTCAACCAGTTCATATAACATGATTTTGTGAAGTTCCTGAACACTATATGGCACAAGTAAATCAATAACAAGCTAACCTTTCTGACAAGGATATCCTTGTGATTACAGGATGTATATAATAGGAGCTGCATCATAGGATCCAAGTAGCCCCTACTTTTGGAGGAAAGGAAAACTGATGACAGGTCATGTGTAGCAATCACATGAAGGAAAGTGTAAAACGTCCTCTGAAGCTCCTGTAGCTCTCGGATTTCCTGAGAGGAAGTACAGCTATCATGAAATCGCGGTAAATATAACTATAAGAAGAAGCAGTCTCGGTTTCAAATGCAAATATAGTATCCAGGATATACATGTTGCAAGTTGAGCCTTTCGGATATTTCCTATACAGGATTACCGTTAGAACAAGAAGAGGATAAATGCATCCAAATCTAGTCTGAACGACGAAAAGATAGAAATGGCAATGGCAAGTACTGATAGATGATGAATCCTAATGAATCTCATAGAGCTCACTCGCACCAACAGTCATCCATGATGATCCAAATGGAAGCATTGCTGACAAGAACGCTTAAAGAGGATTACCATGAACACAAGGAAGCGGAGGATTACTATGAGTGCAGAATTACTAAACTAACGAATGCGTAAGGTGAGGCTAGAATGGGATAGAGTAAGTGTGCCACGAGTGATACAACAAGGACAGAACAATCAGTACCAGCTCTTATAGAACATAAGCTAACAGGCTTGAAATACAGCGTGAACCATGAAATTTGCCCCTATCTGGAATGAAGAAGAGAGCTATTTTCGATAGACGCTCGTTCTCAAGAAAAATAATTTTGAGAACGGTTTTGGAAAAGGAAAGGAAAAAAAATTACATGAATAATCACCAGCACTGCCAACCTATCGCACCTCCTCACCAGCAAATTAGTCCAAATATCATATATAAAGAATTGTTTCAAATAAATTAAAATAAGGGAGATAATCATAATATCGTAAACACCAGGGAGACCAGTATTACAAAAATAAATATGTGGGAAGATTTATGAACGCATCACTTTTAAAATTATTCAACCACTGAATAAAATTTTGACATGAAGAAAACAAAACAATAAATTGGAGTAGTGATGTAAAGTCGCATGTCATTTTGGATTTTATATAAGATATAGAAAGTGTGAAAAGGCTCCCAAGTCTCAGCGGATGTTTTTAAAGGTGGAAGCTAAAAGGAGTAATGATTAAAGCATAATGAATAATGGACGATGGAACTTTCTTTTAAATGTATCCGATTTGTAGCTCAAATATTCACCTAATATTTCTTATTTTTTTGTAGGATAAAATATAATTAATAGTATTTGATAGGCATTTCCGTGAATTGACTTTCGACCTTTAGGAGCTTCCCACTTATATAGTAGTAATAAATTATCCTGGTAATTCTCTAAATGCAAAAGATTGGTTCATAACCCCTCCCAAATAAAGATAGGGAAGGAGGAAGGCTCTTGACTTATGGAAAGCATGGGCCTCTAACAAAAAGGGAAGCTCTTACACGACAAAGCTGTAGGGAAAAGAAATCACATGCACAATATAGGGAACTTCACATACCTCTGTATTGCTACCTGGACCTGAAGGAAAAGTATCTCTTGGGAGGATATTGAATACTCTACTAGCAATAGCAGGGTAAACTTCCTCCAAAATGTCACGAGCTCCAGCATTAAATTTGCAGATAAGCTGATTAAGCAATACCAAAATACCTGCCAGTTCTTTCGGCTGCATTGAGAAACAAATGAAAGTTATTCTCACCAAGACATTGATGGAACAGGAACAACACTGCATGCACTGTTGTTGAATTTTATTAATTTTATCTTTAATAATTATTATTTTTGTCATTTAAGCTGAGACGGCGCCTCCAGTATACCATTATATTTCATAATGTCATAGTACATAGCAAACTAACAACTAATATGACTTGCAGCCAGATTTATCAACCTAGGTAGACATGATTTGATACTACTTCTCACATGATATGATAAAATTAAAAAACTAAGGTCCACTCTAGATACTTGCAAGATTAAAAATATATAATTAAGGACACTTGGTCTTGTTGCCATGGGTGGTCCTCAGTGTAACATTTGCCACATAACTCTCTGTTGCCAAAAGTCCCTGGTGGCACACATTTGCATCTTAGACAACAAGACCCACATGCCCTTATACACACTTTTGTCATCGGGTGTAGTAGACTGCATCTATAATTGCACAACCCTCCACAATCCATATGGCTGGAGCTAGAGCAATATGCCCATCGTAATTCAAGTATTTTGCAACATTTAAAACTATGTCTTGAACTAGCATCCTATTTGCTCCTCTGGTCAAAACATGAAAGGCCTGGCTGAGACCAACATGTTGTGGTTTATCTTCTTCAACATTGAGATCAGTTAAAGAAACCTTGGCATTAACACCCAAAATTGAAGAAAAAGAACCACTAAAAAACCCACACTAATTGTCATTGCCATGAGCTCCAGTCTATAACAGCCAAATTTAACTTATCTTAATAATTCTCAACAACGATGTTGTACTCGGTGATTACGTACCATGCTAACCATCTATAAGCTTTCACACTTTCCAACATTTCCCAAGTTTTCTCGCTGGAAATGCCATTTTACACAAGTGTCATAAGGATTGATTCTAAGAATAATGTTCTAATATGCTCCAAGGGCATAGATAAGAGTTTTACGATGAGATTTATCCTTTCAATATGTTTAACTAACATATACATCAAGGTCAAATATAGCACAATGAGATGAGATAAAAGCTAGTCATATTGACAAAGAATTAGCGGGATGAGATGACAACTTCAATAGAGCAGATAACGGTCTAAACTTAGACTAAAATCTATACATCACAAGTAAAGCACATTGGATTAGACACCCTAACCCTTTTCAAAGAAAAATGCACAGCAATTGCCAATAGTTTTCTTCTCAAACAATGAGCCAGAAGGACACAAAATTTAATTGTTTATGGAACAGGGAAAGTAACTCTCAGCACATAGCTCCAAATTGGCGGTATATAATATATTTAAATAAACTGCAGTATCAATTTTTTAAAATATGCTAGGATGTTTGATTAAATGTATAATAATGACTTTACCTCGCTTTCGGCTAGCAATTGCTCCAGCGCCTTCGGTAGATAAGGAAATACAGATGATCCTAGTATTTCCACCATGCGGTGAATGAATGATGTGACCTAGAGGAGTTAACATCAGCACAGGTGCATGAAATTTAGCAAAAATATGAGCAATTAAATACATACCTTACACCGCAGAGGTTCTACCTTCGGAAATATGATAAGAATACGTTGGAGGACATCCAGTGTCTGGACTGAAAAAGAAATCAACACCATGATAAGAATTGATGGAGAAAAGTAATAATTGGACTACAGCTACATTCGACCACAAAGATCCAACATCTGTTTACTAAAGCAGGTGAACCATAAAAACAAATAATGCAAAAATGGAAGGGGAAACTGGAAAGACGTACAACACACTTTGTCAAGAACTTGTTTCAAGACAAAGTCAACAACAAAACATCCAGTTAAGCTAGAGACTCAAACCAGATATCAGCCTCCTAAATAGTGAAACTACTGAAAGAAGAATGTTCAGGATTGCTTCAAATGTAACAAAATACACAACAATTGGCATGCCTAATGCATCAGGTGCACCACAATGTATTGTTGCCAGTAGTTGTTTGTAAGCGCAAATAGACTAAATCACATGGAGTTTGGAATCAATGTAGAGGAGTAAGAGAAAAACTCAAGCATCAATCAACCAACCTGTTTGAACATGAGACCGATTGCAGGGCGACTGGCAGTTACAAGACGCTCGCTAAAACCCTGGCACAACATGCAACAGGATAAGAGAAACATGTTATAACACTAAATTACCAATGCTTGAAATATGGTACGACAGTAAGCTCAGCAAGAAGGTAGCAATCCCGACAGAAAATTGCTTAAAGTAATGGTGACCAAAGAAAGATGCAATTTTAATTGCAAACAACAAGAGGGGAGGTGAATTATTGTGACTTGGTATCGCTTATGTAAGGAGTTTGCAGAGGAGACAAACCATGTCTTGTTGTGTTGCAACTTCACATCAAATATGAAAAATAAGTAACATGCATTAATGAATCACTTGTCAACTATAAAATGCATTAAAGATCATTTTTTATTTCCTTCATACTTTAGGTAAAAAAGCAGAATGCAAAATAGTTGGGCTAACTTGGAAGATGGTTGTGATTGAACTGCAAATCACGTATGGCGCCACCTTGTTGTGCCATTGATGATATTATTTGATTTAACAGAAAGAAAGACAAAAAACGGTAAAAAAGATGTAGTGAGTTTTATAGCAGAAGTGAAAACCTTGCTTAGAGCATTAATGGCCATAACTATCAGCTGGATATTTTGGATCTTTGCTGGAGACTCTTCTTGATTCTGAACTTTCGCATTTACGAGCAAAGCCTCAACCTGCTAAAAGTATACAATCAGTTAATATAATAAATGGAAGCATGTGCCAGGAAGTACTACGCACTCCACATTAAACATGCAACCGTACAATGTGAACACCATATGCTCCATTTGAGGGCATATACATCAAGCTAATCGAAACTTCAAAAGAAATTCAATTAAATTCTTTGGCTAATGATATGACCTGCTGGCAAAGAGGAGTAAGCAAGGCAGAGAGGAATTCCGATTGCTTTTCAAGCGGTACATCTTCCATTCCAATCAATAAGCCAATTGCCTACAAAATATTGCTAAGGAAGTAAGTTAAGAAGTCGCAAAAAAAAAAAAAAAAAACTGAAGCATGCTCGAACCATGTCTAGTGATGTACCTCAAAAATGTGACTACCATCTTCACAACCAGAAAGCTCCTTAGAGGCAGCATAAATTGTTGTGAAATGAGCGACTGTATCTTGCAGGCTCTGAAATATATAACGAGGGGGTTCAAAAACAGAACCCAAAGAAGAGAAAAGAAAATGAAATCTTACCCATTCCCTGAAACTTGGATGATGAAACAGAAAAAAGAGGATAGGAAAATCAATACCTGTAGAATAGTCTCTATGTAGGGTACAAGCTTTGCTTTGAGCAGTTTCACAACCCTCATGAAAAGATAACTTGCCCTTCGACTCACATTGCCATTCGAATGATGTATGCCTCTTTCATCAAGAAAGGCACTCAAAACCAAGGGTATGTATTGTGTATTCTCCTGAAAAAATTTCATATACCTCGTTACTGTTTCCAAGTATACAAGCGCAACAAGCCTATTGTTGTGGCAAGGGAACTTTGTCGACAAAAGCATTGGTATTAGTTCTCCCAAGAGACCGTTTCCTGTTTTCATGGTTTCATCACTAAGTGATTCCCCAAAGGCATATAGTAGTGAGAGTGCAGCTTCTATCTCCTCAACATCCACATTTCCGTTGGATGCAACAGCACTAGCTAAGGAGTTCCTGATGAAAATCTGAGTTGCATCAGGTGCTACACGGCCCACACTCCTAAGTAGAACGAACAAATCTTTCCTAAACTCAGCCATCCGATCCTCCTCCTCCTTCCCAATTTTGTCCAACCCATCGAGGTTATTGCGATAAGCAGGATCAAATCGGATCTGCGATCGAATCACTTCCAGTATCTGACCTACATGAAGTGACTGTGTCTCAGTCAACGGAGCCAGACTCTTCAATGTGCCAACATAGCCAGAAAGGAACTGCACAATACTGAAGGTCTCATCAATTTCACAATTTTGCATTACATAGAAAACCGAGGGCAAAACCTCATTCAATAATTCAGTCGAGACAGCTCTCCCATCCTCAGAGTTCAAGCGCTTCAAACACTCCAAAACCTCAGTTGAATATCCAGTAAGCAATGAAGCAACACTCGACACCAACTCAGAATCATTATCCTCAGCCACCAAACCCAAAACCCTTCTTATCTGCAGGCTCTGTAAAAGAGTAAGTTTTGCTTTTGGATCCATGCGCTTAGCAGCAACGGCGTGGATGCAGCCAGCAGCTGCACCTCTGAGTTGATCAGTAAAACTACCCGCCAATATCAACTCGAATAACAACCCAACAAATGCATCATTTGCTATCAAACCAATGTCGATCCACGAAACATACCTCCTCATAGAATCTAAAACACTACAGCATAAATCTGGATCAGAATTCCTGTACATTAACAAGATATCATACCAAGCCCTAACAACCTGAGAAATACACTGTTGCCTCATCGCGTCCTTAATTCGCCCAGCAACTGCCACCTCCTCTTGGCTTCTCGGATAATCCAAGCTAATTACCTCATCATCCAATGCATTGAGTACTCGACAAAACATATCGATAACCACAACCCCTTTACTAAGATTCGACAAAAAATCAACAAACACCGAGGGCCATATCATCGGATACTCAAAATAAATCAATGTAACCATAACCTGAGCAAGCTTATTCTTTATAAACGCCGGTCCATCCAATACCCTAACCAAATTCTTATCATCAACACTCTCATAACAACCCAACGAAAACACAGGACTTTCTTACAAACGACTTCTCCTCCGGACCCATTGATGAGTACCTCACACGAACAACCTCGTGTAAGCATTGTAAGCACCAGAACTGAACTTGAACTAGTTTCGAAAAACATAAACGCTCAATACATATACTACAAATTGACGGGTTATCTTTAATTTGTTGGCAGTAAGCAACAGCTTGTGCTTTTAAAGCAGAATCAACTGCCCCAGTTTCATCAAAACTTATAAGTATCGCCTTTTCGAGATCATCCATTACTATTTTATAAACCCTAAACCCTAACAAAACCTCAACACTAATCAAGATTAACGCAATCAAATTATCTAACACTTCCTTTAAATCTGAGTACTAATTTAGTACTAAATTTAATTATATTCTTAATAAACCGATGATTTAATTGTAAAAAGGAGATCTTTTAGGGCTTACCAGTAAATTAAACGGGATGCGGGTTTTAGAATGAACAATGGAGGAAAGTCTTGGGCCCAAAATTAGGGTTTTATAATCAATCAGTGAAGCAGAAGTTAAACTTATTTTAAATCGAGGTGCGCGTAAACTGACTGCGGACAGTTATTAAAAAAGAAAAGAGTGTGGTCTTTGGGACTTGGTTAACAAGTTTTGAGGAAGAAGGGAAGAGAGGAAGGGAGGCTTTTGTGAAAGCTTCCTTTATATACTTCACTTGGCGTTGCCTATCAATTCTTGTTCTCTCATTTTTCCTAATGTGTTTGTGCTTTTAAATTTGGTATATTTTTATATTATATACTTTTCGATCATATTATGGTTTATCAAAAAGTTACATAGGAGAATTTTACTTTTACACTTCCAATAAGATTTCTTCTTTTACTATGGTACGTGTTCTCCAAAGTTCAAAAATCACACAACTACTTATTCCCTAAATCCTCGTAAAGTAACAAATTTAAATACTAGATTGTATTAAAAGAATATTATTATATCGCCATGTGATCTTTTAATTTTTTTTATTTATTATCGATTACGATCTGAGTTAATTAAATGATGAATCTTTTATCATGCCCTCTTGTGAAACTGTATAATCTTCCATTCAATTTGATAATTATTAAGTAGATATGGTTATATGTATAATCTCACTGAGTTAATGACATTATTAATGATTCATATCAAATGAACAATTTTTAATTACTTATGAATTAAATGTCATTATGTTAACGGGACAATGATCCAGATTTTTACAAGAAATAAATTGTTGTGTATTTATTCTCATTCTAAAGTTTTTAAAAAAAAAATACATATGAAACAAGACCAACACTGAACGACCTCTTAATCTCATAAGTCCACCATAGCAATCGTACGATTCCTTCAATTATTCATACTATACACATCAATAGTTATTCCTCTTAACTTTAAGCCGACTCGTGGTCTTTCTCCCATTTATTTCCATTATCTAACATAGCCAACCCTCTCGAACTTTGGACTGCATTCCAAAACTCTTGTCTGAACTACAAATAATCACAAGATAAAAAAATTTAGAACATGATCAATATAACCGGCATGAGCGAGATTAAATTATAATTTTAGTTGTATATTATGAGACTAAATTATGAGTATTATTTATAGCGTAAATTGCATGGATTACATGTCCACATTGGTTTAAGTGTCATCCTCGTAAATAGCTGTCAAAAGTTTTATTTATGTTGCATTATTAGCAATAAATATTTTTCTCTAACCAAGAAAATTTGATTATTTGTTATTATAAAATATTTTTACATTATTTCGTATAAAAAAGAGTTTAAAAGTTCATCAACTTTATATGAACATTTTGCTCAACCAATATTTACCTAAAATCTCGACATAATTAATAATGGTAGATGCATATTCTCGTTAGATATTAGTTGTACATAATTTTTTTTATAAGAAACTAAACCTTGCAGTGAGAATACAAATACAACGAGTTTCATGCCAAAAGATCATATATAGTCATTAACTCGGTGCGACACCGAATTGTCTTTTGATTTAAAATCGTCGCGGACAAAACTACTGACACCTAGACAATTAGGTTGCTTTATTGACTTCATAACAATGGTTTAGCAAAAATTATATTTGTTTGGTTTAATGAATTAATTTCGGACTGAAATACCCTTATGAATCTAATAAATAGATGCGTTGTATTCAGGGCCGACCCAATAGTGAGGCTACTAAACCCATTGCTTTAGGCCTCACTATTTTAGGGGCTCCATTTCTTAAGCAATTATTATTTGTAATTGTGTATATTTGTTACTTTTTCCTTTTGCATCTCTTAATTTTTATTGTTATTGTTATTGTCATCTATATTTTTACTACATAACTATGTATTGGCTAAAGGTTAAATGGATTGTTATATTATAAATTGAAGAAGGAAATACTTAAGGAAATAAATTACTGAAAAAAGTAGTGATCAACTTTACATCTCCAAAAGTTAGAAAAACGCAATTCATGTGCCAAATTTTTAAAGCCTTTTATCAAAATAAATTTAGGGGAATTTACACTCCATGCCCACAAAAAAATTATTTACGTGTTTGTGCCCAAAAAAAATTAGTTTACATGGAATACCCATGCACCTCATTTTATTTACAAAAATGCCCATCTGGCATGTTTTATTTACACTATGTGTCCACCCGCCCAATTTTAACTGTATACTGTTTGCATTATATTGTATACCTTTTTAGTATACCAAATTACGTATACTTCTTTTATTGATTTGAGAGTATGTAACAAGTATACCATGAGAGTATACTGTATACTAGATAGGTATACAGAAGGACTTGAGAGTATAGTGTAACAAGTATACCACGGGAGTATACTGTATACTAGATAGGTATACAGAACGACTTGAGAGTATAGTGTAACAAATATACCATGGGAGTATACTGTATACTTTATAGGTATACAGAAGGATGGGTATACAGTGTAAATAAGTTTGTGGGTAAAAATGTAATGGGTATGGATATGTAAATAAGTAGGGTTTGATGGGCATTTTTGCAAATCCCCCATAAATTTAAGGCCTCTTATCAAAGTTTGGATTTAGGCCACCAAACTTGTCGGGCCGCCCCTGGTTATATTCACACACTCCCTTTTTTCGTATGTACCGCCTAAACAGCACTTGCCCTCACCCTTTCCCACATTTCCTAGCTAATTGCCTTGAAATATTGCCAAAGCCAATAGTTGCACTAACCTCATTATCCAATCTCACATGTAATTAAAATGTAGCATAGACAATACTTGTCATTAACCTCTTCTCATATTCTTCTAGCTAACTTGAAGTGTTCTACAGAACAAAACAGAGGCTATTTTGCTAAATCTTCTTAAACGAGGTCAAATTCTCAAAACTATTCAATTTTGAGGGTGAAGTGCACCAAAGGCCATTTTTGGCAGTGGTCTTTGGTTTGAGACCACTTTTTTTATTGGGTTTACATGAGAGACCACTTTTTGAAACTTCAATTCTTTTGGGTTGAACTTCGCACAAGTTCAGCCCACAAGGATTGAAGTTCAACTTCAACGGTCGACCCACCACAAAGATTGAAGTTCAACTTCAGCCCACAAGGGTTGAAGTTCAACTTCAGCCCACAAGGGTTGAAGTTTACGCATCTATACCTAAAAGTTCAGCCCTTACGGATTGAAGTTGAAACTTCATAATTTATGCATGAAGTTCAACCCACAAAGATTGAAGTTCCAAAAAGTAGCATCTCATGTAAGACCATTAAAAAAAATGGCTTCAAACTAAATAACAGTGACAAAAATGGCCTGTGGGTGAAAATTTTACCAATTTTGAAGACACCGGGTGGATTTAGTTGGAAAATACTTCGAGGATTATGTTTTGTTGTCTTAATTTGTCAAGTATTCATTACGCGAGGACTTTTTTCTAAAAATGACTTATCTTCATTTCGTTGACAAATTATTGGGCCAATGAACAAATTTAACGGGAAAATTTTATATATAACCAAATATATACCATGGCCCTACATTCAAATAGCCATATAACATCTTCACATATGCTAGCCAAAAATTACCCAATATAAATATGTCTATGTTGATTCTATTTCTAAAAAGTAGTTAAGAAAAGGAGAAAATTAAGGAGCTCAACTCCCACCCAAGAAGGAGAAAATTAAGGAGCCCCTAAAAAAAAGTAAAAAAGTCTTCCTATTATCTTCCTAATATATATCCAATATCACCCAAAAATTAGGAAAAAAATTTCATTATAACCTTTTTGTGCGTTCCAGTCTCATACAAGATAAAAGAATTCGATTTTTTTCTCTATTTTTGTAGCATGTAATTAAAATATGCACAGAGTATCTGATACACAATACTAAGAGAGCTATTTTTTTCATATGAAAATATACAATATACGTGGTGGGGAAGTTATGCATCTAAAGTGCATACTTTATGTCTATATGCAGCATATTCTTTGCATATAAGCTGTATAATGAATACAACTAATTAGTTGAAATGATATGTCTATAATGTACGCTTTATTGATGAATATGCAGATGCAATCTAAGATATGTGGTATGTATTCTAAAAATGTTCTAGATATAGCTAGTATGCATATTTAACAATGATAACACTATATCTATTATATATCATTAATATGCATCGTGTATCGGTAAAGTATATGTCAAAAGATACATTTGTAATAAAACAAAGGTTAGGAAATTGGAAGAGATCGGCAGAGGAGGAGAAGAAAGGTTACGAAATTGAAAAGTTCTCCCCAACACAATAATAGTTAGAATCCAAAAAATGGAAAGAGAGAACATGAAGTTACCGTGTATAATACTTAGTATTTACATTTGAAATGGGAGTGACTTTTTAGTTTTACCGCTAGGATATGTTTGTGTGCTTGAAATTAGGAAAAACTTAAGTTAATTAAGATAGTGTGTAGTATTAAGTAAATATATGAAATTAATGAGGAGATATCTTATCTAAAAAAATCTGTCATGACTCATCTGATTCCCCCAAATATAGGCGTGCAAAGGGGGTAACATTTAATTTAGATGAATGTGTGTTATATATGAGTTTGTGCAAAAATGTAGGAGATAAAATAGGCATTTATGAGAGAAAGCGGTCAGTTTTTTAAAAATGGCTACAAAAGTAGAATACCAAAGGGTAAAGGTCTATAAACCATAAATTACAATAAATGTATCTATTTTATTTAAATAACACTATTAAATATCTATACACTGTAAAATTTTCAAATCTAACTAGGTAACCTGTTTCATGCTAGCCAGTATTGATATTGAAAATCATGGTGTAAAGTTAATGCAATTTAAATTTTTTATCTAAAAATGAACTAAATTTAGACCAAAAATATAATATTGAGCTTAATTTCAAACATTCAAATTCAAACCAAAAGGTTTGAAGTTGGAAAAAAGAAAAAGAAAAAAAAGAGGAACAATAGCAGATTTTAATTCAGATCAAAATGACCGAATTCAACTTAACTTGAATTGAACTTCAACTCTAATGGTGTGAAGATAATCAAAGGGGACAACCTTTGCAAAAAAGCACCTATAAGTGGCTAATTATAAAGCACGCGCAGAAGTGGTTATTTGTGCACCACGCAGGGTAATTTTGATCAGTAGCCATTTTTGGACGCGCTCATTGGGGAGTATCCAGCGTTTCAAAATTCATTGAAGAATAGCCAAAAATTCGCGCGCACACTTAAGCTCTATTAGCGTTGGAAAAACACCCCAGACTAGTCCCATAACAAAAAACTGGGGCTTGTTCAAAGGTCCATAACAAAATAAATCCCATAACAAAATAATGGGACCTTGAACTAACATGTTCAAAGGTACCATTATTTTGTTATGGGACAAATGAGATTTATTCCCATAACAAAGGTCTCATCAAAGGGATAAATCCCATTATTTTGTTATGGGACTTTATATATAAAGCTTCAGTCCCATAACAAAATCATGGGGCTGTGAACAAGTTTTGTTCATAGCTCCAGCATTTTGTTATGGGACTGAAACTTTATACAAAGTCCCATAACAAAATGCTGGGGCCTTGAACAAAACTTGTTCAAAGCCCCAATATTTTATACTGGGGTTAGTTTACTGAAGCTTCCCAGTATAAATACTGGGGCTTTGAACAAAACCCCAGTATTTATATTGGGATTTGTCCGGAGGTGGCTATTTCTCAGCGAATTTATTTTTGACGACTACAAATCAATTAGCGCGCCAAACAGGCCCCTACACGAAATTTTTACCACCACGCACAGAGGAATCGTAATGGTCCTGATTTGGGGTTAAGCTACGGAAAAAACGGGGAATATGCAGTGGCAACCAATTAAGGCAACACCATTTAAAATACAACTACTTTTGGTGCATGTTTCAAATATGATATTTTTTATGGTTCTTTTTTGTAATGCTCAATTTAAAACCAAATATTTGAATTTGATTAGAAATTGACCCCAACTTCATACTTTTTTTTTCCTTATTTGACTAATTTTCAAACCAAAAATTATAAGTTGTGAAGTTCGGACCATGTTCTAAAGTTGAGATTTAACTTCAGACTCCATGAACTTTTCTGACTACGCTTGCAAACAGTCTCTTAAAAAGTAGTAACTACGTCCTAAAAGGAGGGTAGTTGATGTTTCGCTATTTTACTTATAATTTGAAAATATTTTTACCATGTTTTGATAATAAATTTAAGAATTTATATGCAAAACTATCAAGATTTAATATTAATTGAGTTGTTTGGTGTTATAGGAATTGAACATGGTGAATTGAGGCAAAAAATGCAAGTTTTGGCATTAAAATTGAAGATATTAAATATTTAAAGTGATCTGTGTGCCACGCGAGTAACATGGGAAGAAATAGAGTTTTTGCCTAGAAGTGAAGAAAAATTCCAGCGCATTTAGGCCGAATACGCGAGCACCATGCCAGCTGAATTGTATGAAGAAACTGAGTCCGTGTGGCACGCGAGCACCACGCGAGCTGAATCGTCTAAAGAAACTGAGTCCGCGTGGCAAGCGGGCGCCACGCGAAGCAGAAATTCTGGGTGAAAATCTAAGGGCTTTTTGGACTATTTGCTTAGTTTCCTACACGGTATAAAAGTTTCTCTTGCCTCCTTTATGAACTTTTAACCTATAAAGGACATATTCCACACCCAAATGAGGCAAGGAAAATAGGAGATCAATATTCAAGACTCCACTTCATCCATCTATCCATCTTATTGTAGTTTTGTATATTTATAGTTATTTCTTGTCTTAGAACATGACTATGAGTGGCTAAACACCCGTTTTAGGGTTGATTGAACCACTCTACATGCTTGTGTGATGATAATTATTGTGCTATGAATAAACCTTGTTATTCGTCTTGTTGTTTACGAATTTCATGTTCGTTACTTGGTAGGATCCACAATTAATTTTTTTCTTTATTCTTGTGATTACTAGGAATAGATTCATGAGTTAGGGTTAAACACATAGCAATATTTCAACCTAAAACAAAGGCATTGCTTAGGTTGTCAAAACGGTGAATTAGAAATATTGATCATTATTGTGAACCATAAGTGTAGTCCTCCCTATCTTCATTAGTTAAATGGAGTAGTTAATTAGTAAAAGTTATGATTACTTAACAGAAGTGTGTAGTTATAAACTTGGATCACTTGTTTAATAGGAAGAGTCGAGGAGAATGAATAACACAATACTTTAGCACAAGTTAGGAGTTGGGGAAATTAATCATAGGCTTTCCATCTCTTGAATCAAATCTACATTTCTATACTCGTTATTTACTTTATTGTTAAGTAGTTAGTAGCAACAACCCAAACTAAAGATATACTCTTGAAGTTGATTGGGTAGATAATTTAGCTAGATTAACTGCAAGGAGCCGTGTTCTCTGTAGGATTCGACATCGGAACTTTAAATACCGAGCTATATTTGATGCAACCGCTTAATCCCTTTTATAGGGCGTAGTTGGGTGTGATCAGTAGTGCACGAAGAGTCTACTCTAGGCGCTCAATTTAAGTTTTGGCCAGCTTTTAAGAAGTATTTATTTAGAGCCTGTTTGGGTGAGCTTATTTTAAGTACCTTATAAGCCATAAGTATAAGCCACTTTTGAGAAGTTAGGATTTCCTAACTTCTCGGATTTCCTAACTTCTCGGATTTCCTAACTTCTCACTGTTGGCTTATTTTAAGCACAAAAGTGCTTATAAGCTCATTGTTTTTTGAGTTACCAAACATTGAAAAAAGACATATGTGCTTTTAAGCTACTTTTAAGCTTACCCAAACGAGCTCTTAGTCGGTAGCTTGAAATTCAATATATTTTCTGAAAAATAAATAATTTTTAAAAATTAGCTAAAACCTAAATAAGGCACCTAAAATAGGCTCCAACGTTAAATTTTTACTAGACAGAAAAACAGGCTTCCACATGAATTTGTACAGAAAAAACGAATTAAGAGTATGTGTTCCATGAATGGGCTAGTCAGCCGACGGCTTTGCATTCTACTCCTTCCGGTCCATTTTAGTAGTAAGGGTTGATTTTGCGCGCATCTTAAGGAATCGTAAATAAACATAGTATTTTTACTAATTTATCCTTTTATCTTTTTGGTATTTTTAGGAGAGAGCTACTAATATGGAGGTGTTTGTATTTTTCAATAACATTTAATATTAGGGAAATTGTGGGGAAGAAATCGTAAATTTTACCTTGATATTCTAAATTGACAAATATTTTGGACCTTCTATTAATGAAATGCCTTACAACTAAAATGGACCGGAGGGAGTATTTCACTTTCTAAATTAAACAACTTTTTTTCTTTTCTTTTTAAGCTAATTGAGTTGATTGTACATCAAGTGATAAAGTACATATATTCATTAACAATCCTTTGAATTAGTAATGGAAGAAAACTGCTCATAGTAATTTCATTTATGACAGTCAAAATTCATACTTGTCGAGAGAATTGAAAATAAAAGAGAGGTGGAAAAGGGGAACACAAATGATCAACAATAATTTATAACAGCAATATGTTTATGAAAACGATATAGTATGATTTACGTTAAGAGATGCCATCATTTTGTCAGGGAAAAATTCCATAACCCAAATATTATGATACAAATTACGTGGATGAAGAGATCGATGAATTTAAATAGAAAGTAAAAATTGTTTGGATGGAAGAAAAAGTTACAACACCCGAAACCTTTGCGTGTACATTACTCCTTAAACCCGAGCTTTATATGTAGTGAGGGGTATAAGCTTAAAGTTTAAGCTCTCTTTTAACTTTGACTGGTAACGAAGTGGGCATAAATGAGTATTTAAAGTCTCACATCCTATGAATTAAAGTATGCTCGTAGAGTTATAATGCAACTTATGCCTTAAGTCGACATAAGTTGGACCACGTCTTGCCAATGGCCATTCTTGGTCACTTATGTTGGGACGTGAAACTGACTTGTTTACCAACAAGTGGCACCTTTTATACAAGTGGACTTTTTCCCCTATGTAATTGAAGTTATTCGTTTTCATCCATTTAACAAAATCCACGGTCAAAGTTGTTTTATGAAAGCTTAAGTATGGTGACAACGTCAATTTTATGCGAAAAAAAGTTTGTTTTGGTTTCTAAGTGACGATAGATCTAAAATGCTACTCTACTTTTGACTCGACTAATCTATGTATAATCAAATATTTTTGGAGAAGCACATATAATACAACAATAGCTGCCATTTGGCATTTACCGACGTAAGAGCCCAAATTTATCTATTTCTACTAGAGGGTTTTTATTTTGTTTTATCCTCAGCTCTTTCTTTCTCACGGAACAAAATAGTGGCACTCCGAACAACTCTTACTTGTCTATCAGAGGATTTGAAATAAATTACAAGTTTTTTTTTTTTTTTTCTTTCAAGTTTCCTCTTGTTTAATTCATAGGCTTCAAAATAGTTGAAAAAATCAGGCACATAGCTTGCACGTTTAGCAAAAGAGAGTTCCTACGCCATTGGTGACACAAATTGGTTTTCCACACGCATCCTCGTGCCAAGTGTAATATTCCATGCACATGCCAAATACTTCCCTTGTGTAAAATTGTTTCTCGATCTTGCCTACGTCTTTATAGCAATTGATGGATACAACATGCATTTGTTTCTTGCTTTTCCACTTTTTGTGTCCGTTCGAGCATTTAATAGAACCCCAAATAAAGCAATATGATAATTTCTCTGTAACATGATGAACCTGCTCCATATAAGTTCTTGTGAATTCAAGCATATGGTACTACTTTGCTTACGAGAACCAAGTCGTGAAATACTACTTTACTTTGCTCCATATACTTTGCTTAATTCGAAATTGTGCTAGTTTTGGTATCTCATGCTTTGATTAATCTTATGATTATATATACACAGCGTAGGGAGATTGTAATTGGAAAAAATATATATTCATCAGCTCTAATAGAAGGCTTACAAGACATGATCTAATAACTGCATGGTTCAAAATGTTTTAATATCAATGCAGAGAGATTAAGCGAAAAGTGCTGAAATTTTGAATTAGTATTTGTAGTTGCTAGACATAGATGTTTAAGTAGCTTAATTACGCTAATACATATAGTAGTACTTCCTGTTAGATATTGTTATATGTCTGCACTTTCAATAATGACCAAAACAGAAATAGATGAAGTAGAAAAATTCCAAGCCAACAGTATACACTGCCTGTCCTTAAGAAATCTAATCCCCTCACAGTTACCCAAGGTTTGTGGATTAATTTCTCCCAGGATAGAATGGAATTATCCTCACCGTGATAGCGGTAATTCAAATCACAGTGAACAGCGAACTCAAATAATGGTAGCAAATCACACTGACTCAGAACTTACTTTTGTTTTGAAAACAAATGCAAAAAGTAATGAGAGAGAGAGTATGAAATTTTTTTTTTGGATGATTAAAATGAGGCAAAATGCCTCTCTATTTATAGCCACAAGATTTGGAGTGAAAAGGCATGAAGGTGTCTTTTGGTGAAATGGCTGTTCATGAAAGGCAGCCTTCAAGGTGGCTGTTCAATGAAAAGGCACCTTTTCATTGGAATAACTTTACAGCAGCCCACCTTTGGAATATTTGCATAAATAGTCCACTTTTTAATTTCGTTACGAAAACGGCTCCATATCAAATATTAATATAAAATATTAATATTTATTCCATTTCCCATTCACACCAATTTACCTTCATTCCAAACCCAACAATCCCCCACATGAATGGGGAATGGCTATATGAAGAAAACATGCAGAAAACTATGTGATTTGCAAGTAAGAATTAATTGCATCTGGATAAGTGGGTTTCCCTTTGAACTTTCCGTAGTGAACATATATCGGATATACTCGGTCAATCGGTAGATTTGATATCTTTGAACCGTCGAACTTTGGTGTATACCTAGACAACATATGTCACACAATTAATCCTTGACCATTTTTGGTTCTCATTGTTGTGTTCGTTTCAGCCATGAACATCGCCTGGTTCATGAGTGCGTAGAGAATTGGCCTTACAGAATTCTCCTCGAAGCGGCTTCCACTTCACACTCACATAGGTGATTTCTAAACGTATAATCCCGTAGATGTACACTATTTGATAATTCCTATATCAAACTTAGATAATCATTAAAAAGCGTCTTTAACGTTTTATCCTTGGTACTGAACATTGTCTTATTAAGAGAACGGGTTGAGTTGTTTGACAATGTTGGAGCGGTCGTACATAACTTTGTTTGAGCTCCTTGAACCTAGATCTTGGGATCTCCAGTCTTCTAGGTAGAGTTACCGCCATGACGACTTGTCCTCGGCTACAGTCCCATTCTCTTCGATGACTTCTACTACCTCTCTAGTTAGCCTTTTGTTACCGGATCCGACACATTATCACTTGACCTTACAATGTCAACATTGATAATCCCCTAGAGAGTAGTTGTCAAACGGTTTTATGTCTTCGTTGTATGTAACGATTTCCCGTTATACATATTGCTCCCAACCTTTCCTATTGACGCTTGACTATTGCAATGTAAGCAAACCGCTGTCAACGGCTAGAGCCAAAGTTGAATATCTTCCAATATTTTTGGAGCCCTTCAATTTTTCCACTGTTTAATCTAGCATCACTATCAATAGCTGGAAATGATTGCATCAGTTGTGGCCACAACCTTTTAATATTTAATATATTTCTCAACCATTTCCGTGTTGCTATTTACTTGATGCCTAAATTATAGAACCTTCAATCATTATACAAATCCAAATCACTATGGATTTTATAATTATCATTGGTTGGTTCACCGCATAAATCCAACTTGATATGAATTTTATCACTAATACTAATAGTTGATTTACCGCTTTATAGATCAATGTATTAATACATCTGGCACGTCTATACAAACATTATCTTTCAATTGACACATCTTTTCATGAAACAATCACAAAACTTCTAGTGACACCCTTTCATAAAAAGAAATACAACCAGCTTTCTGTAAAAGCACGTGACCAACCTTCAAATAGGCAGTTTCATCAACTAGTCGCTCTAAAATAGCACTAGTACAAACTAGGTCAATATCCACTAAGGATAGATGTGGTTCAAAATTAATATCTAGTTTTATAGATAATGTGGACATTAAACCAAATATTGGTTTGATCATGCATAAGCCAAACGCCCCCACATTTCAAATATTTCATGAACCATTTTCTATTATAATAGCAAAGTAACTTCGCCAAAACTAACATTTCGTTAAAGCCCGAACAATCATAAAATTTCATTGTCTATGATAGCTTCATCTGAGATCTATTTAAGTGATGGTACTTTAGTCATTCATTACAAAACACTCATGAAAATTTACTTCTCAAATATTCATCAGAATACTTGTTATTAGTCTCGGCGTCAAGTGAGCAGATCCCGTTGGAATAATTCCAATGACTAATGACTTTCATGGAATCAAAGAAGATAATGATTCTCATCACATGCTCTCTCCCTTCATCTGCAACTCTATTAAGAGTAAACATTGTTCTCTTCTAGTTGAGATATTTCTCCATGAAAGGGTACAAAGTTTAACATTTCGAACAATCAACAGATTGAACGCATATTATGGACAAAAAAAGAATTGAAAGTAAATAGTTCAACTTCATCCAAACTTTCCCATAACTAAAGATGCAAGAATCACTTACGATTCGCATCAACATTTGGAAGCATCACACGACACCCACATAGCCAACTTAATGGTTCATTAATCTCCAAAGTCAACTTTGGAATCCATACTAAGAATTAGTAAGTAGATTCTTATTCGAAATTTGTAATGCACATTTGTGTTTTAATGTGCTCGTCGTTTGTCATCACTCTTTGACCCTTTTATTTAACATCAATCAAGCAATCACGTTGCATTGGTTATACATTTCCAAGTCCCAATGAATCCAAAATTCATCACACTGATCGAATTTGGAAGATTTCATCATTCCATTTCTATTTCTCGACTAATGTCTTTTTGTTGGAGTATACTCCCTCCGTTCCAAAAAGATTGTCATAGTTTCCTTATTAGTCCGTTTCAAAAAGAATGGCACAATTCTAAATTTGGAAATATTTTTGAGTTGAAATTACTACTTTACCCTTAATGAAATGCTTTATAGCCACATATTTATGTATGACTTATTTTGGACCACAAGTTTCAAAAGTCTTACCACATTTCTTAAACTCCGCTCCAAGTCAAACTATGACAATCATTTTGGAACGGAGGGAGTATTTTAGAATTCTTCTTCATAAATCATTCTCCAAACAACATGACATCAATATTTCCAAATTTTTGGTTTGTTTAAGAATTGATCCAACACATTTTGTCAGATTCTATTATTCTTAATCTTCCCAAAAACAATCAGAAAATATTTCTCACACGTCTTACGAGTCGGACACCACCATATCCTATTAAACCGCTGAAGTTTTTAATCTTCAAAGCCGATATTTGTATAACGACGAAGTTTTTAATCTTCAAAGTCGTTTTTATACATCGATGAAGTTTTAAATCTTCAAACCGTGTAATACATCGGCGAAGTTTTTAATCTTCAAGCCAAATTTAAAAATACAGTGAAGATTTTATATCTTCAAACTGATTTAACGTACAGTGAAGTTTTTATATCTTCAAACTGCAAATAATAATATAAATATTTTAATAATCTGGAAGTTTTAATCTTCTGAACGGATTAAACACACAATAATTTTAATAATCCGTTGAAGTATTTAAATCTTCAAAACCGGAATATTAAATTTGGAGTAGAAAATCTTTTCAGATTTTAGTCTCCACAACAGTTTGGAGTAGAAAATCTTTTCAGATTTTAGTCTCCACCAACATCCTATTATCGATTAGCAGACCAAAATACAATTAGATTTCTTAAGATTGTTAGATATTGTTATATGTCTGCACTTTCAATAATGACCAAAACAGAAATAGATGAAGTAGAAAAATTCCAAGCCAACAGTATACACTGCCTGTCCTTAAGAAATCTAATCCCCTCACAGTTACCCAAGGTTTGTGGATTAATTTCTCCCAGGATAGAATGGAATTATCCTCACCGTGATAGCGGTAATTCAAATCACAGTGAACAGCGAACTCAAATAATGGTAGCAAATCACACTGACTCAGAACTTACTTTTGTTTTGAAAACAAATGCAAAAAGTAATGAGAGAGAGAGTATGAAATTTTTTTTTTGGATGATTAAAATGAGGCAAAATGCCTCTCTATTTATAGCCACAAGATTTGGAGTGAAAAGGCATGAAGGTGTCTTTTGGTGAAATTGCTGTTCATGAAAGGCAGCCTTCAAGGTGGCTGTTCAATGAAAAGGCACCTTTTCATTGGAATAACTTTACAGCAGCCCACCTTTGGAATATTTGCATAAATAGTCCACTTTTTAATTTCGTTACGAAAACGGCTCCATATCAAATATTAATATAAAATATTAATATTTATTCCATTTCCCATTCACACCAATTTACCTTCATTCCAAACCCAACACTTCCTTGTGTACCGATCAAACCCAAGACTTCTAATTATGAGTGGTGAGATTTCATTCAACTATTACATGCCTTGGTAGTATATATATACGATAATATTATATATCAAAGCACCAAGAAGATCTTTCTCAGCTCAAAACGACAACTATTTCAGCCGGCTATTGGTTGTGGAAGAAAAATAAAGACCAATAACCTGGGCCGATCAGTGAGAATTAAGGGAAAAGTCGGATATATAGCAGCTTTGACTTTGTTGATCATACAATCTTCAAACCTTAGTATTTTGCACATTTAGAAATTACAGACGAGTAATTCCCAGGAAATTGGAGCTCAAGTCCAAAAATGTTGTGAGACCAGCCACCTTTTTAACTTCTTGGTTCCACATACATACTTTGACCCAATTTGGTTGGTTAATTTCCTTTCATCATTTTCTGAAAATTGTCCTCTCTCTGAAGGTAATGTAGTGCATGCATAAGTCGTGCTTCCAGTTTCTGTCTGGTTCACTGCCTTCCTTGTATGCACATTTCTACACCGTTACCTATCAGTATCTGCGTAACCTACCGACTACATAATTGGAAATTTGGAAGGAGTTTTATTCATAAAACCTATTTTTACCTAACATAATAGCGACGGGATTGCCAGTTCTTTTAATTAGTAAGCTTTTCACATACAGATGCCTTAGATTTTTCTTTTGTTTTTCTCACAAGAACAATAAACTGGACTTTGTCCAAGTCATTCCGTTATATATATTACTTAATTTCATTAAATTCGCTTCCTAATAATTGTTACTATTATCGTAACCTTGAGTTTAGTTATTACTACAATCAAATGCCAAGTATAGGCATGCCATAATTTTAATTGGGAAATTATTGATCGTACAAGGTTCTTTTTAGTACAGTAATATATTTAAGCCTATTTGAATGTGCGGATGAACTTACTATAACTATTAATGTAAGAACTTTCATCTTCTTGTCATAACCAATGCCTATTTCATCGTTACAAAAAAAAAAAAAAATTTACTACAACAACAACATACAAAGTATTATTCTTAAGGTGGAGATCATATTTTTAATAGACCCTCGATTAAATAACAATAATTAACATACTTGACCGAAATAAGATTAAAGCAATGTAGGGAAAAAAAAAGACTTATTTGAGTTATGAAACTTAATTAGATGACCACAAATTGAGGTGGAGTACAAGAGAGAGACATAAATAAGAAAGGTCTGGTAGATTCCAAGTAGGACACGTGAACTGTTCAATTACGGTATCTTTCTTACATGAAATTTAGAATCCAACCATTCCAAATCACTAGTCAGACACATTCATGGCCGTCACAAAAATCATCCAAGTGTTACGTTGCCACTGCTGACCACGTGTTAGTCTGTACTTCTTCTTTACATGCCACGTTATATTCTTACAGTATCTATACACTTAAAATTGTCATTAATGTACGTACCTGTACAAAAAAACAGGTTCAATTGCGGGTCGGTTATTTAACCCGTCCTTATCGTTTACTACTTTCCTACCCCTTTCTAGATCCAACAAGTTCTCAAGGGGAAGGTCCAGTAGAGTAGAAAGGGACATTACAGATTCGTTGAATCGTTATTTGTAAAACCAACTTCCATAATTACCCTTACATTTCTCTTAAAATTACTCTCTTCGTTCCATTTTAAGTGTCTGAGTTGGACTGACCACGTAATTTAAGAAATAAGGAATATTTTCAAATCATGTGATTTAAAATTAAAAATGTGAATAATTTGAATTCGCGCGTTTAAATTTTATTGTCCAAAATAAATATTAAAATTAAAAAAGACATTTTTTGGGAACAAATTAAAAAAGAAAAATAAACGCATAAATTAGGATGGAGGGAATATTTTCTTTTTTTTAGCGGGACCTGCATTTCATGGGTGCGAGTGACGGTTGAGATTCCATCATTCCAGTGTATCTAACGACTTTGATGTGTTCCCCAATAGATCAACGTTCAGGATTTGGGCTTGTTTTAGAAGGAGATATTATATTGGCCCATTCACAACAAGAAAAAAAATCTAAACAAAGTGTTATCTACAAACACAACAGGCCAAGCGGAAAAGAAAATTTAAAAAAGAAAGAATAACACACAAGCCAAGTTGCCAAAGCTAATTTAATTAATTCTGGCAGAACAGTACAATAGCCAATAAGTCATAAGTCAGATCTATGTATTATATGAGTTAATATCTAGTACTCTACTGATTAGTAGGATAATAAAAATTAAAAGTTAAGAAACAGCTAAAGAAATTTCATGAGGATATAGTAGTAGCGTATAGCCTTTATAAATTATTATAAAAAGATTAGAAAGAGTGTTAGTACAAAGTTGAAAAAAAGGGTATTGGATGAAGTCATTCAATCACCATTATTGAGTTAAATATTTCACTTAATAAAGCTATACAGGATTAAAGTAAATGATGTCTCTGGTTCCCTTTCTAGCCAGCACATATTGATAAGAAGTTTACTACCTAAACTAAAAATCAATGAACTTAAATCTTAATACGTACGAAAGTTTGGCAAAAAAATAAATACAGATGAAGGAACTAGATGCAAAGGCCAAAGATTGTCAAATTCATCTAGAAGAATTAATTAATTAATCATAATCATCATTAAAGGGTACACATAGAAACACTCACTAAATACAGTTCCATTCTTATCTAATCACCGATTTTCATTAATTTAATCAGATTATTTTATGCATTCGTACGATATTAGCATTTAAGTAATACTACTATTAGTTTAATGTCATTGAAAAAGATCTTACCAATAATTAATTATTAGTATTGTTAACCGGAGAAACAAACGGCAGATGAGAAGCACATATTTCCCCGTTATTTCAGACATTTGTCAAGGCTATTCCCGTCATTTTACAGTTCCCTATTCCTGGCTCCTAAAGCAACCTTAAAGACGAGCATAAAAATGCCTACAATATCAACACAAATAGTATTCCCAAAGCAAAGTAAATCTAATTTCTCTTTGGAAAAACACAATTCAGATCTCAACTTATTTGTTGTGTACATACCGTAGGCCACTTTACATTTTATTTAGGTTTATTAATTATTCTTTGTTTGTGACAATTGATTGTACACAAATTTTTTGAATTAGGGTTTGGAATTGTTGTAAAATTTGTTGGTGGTTCATGGCGGTTCCAGCGATAGCACTATACGCAAGTCCACCTAGTAGTGTGTGTTCCACACCATATCAAATTAATTCTCACACGGCTTATGATTTCGATTTATACGGTAGATCATCATCATCGTCACCGTCAACAACAACGTCGTCGTCTGGCAAATCATTCGTCGGAGGATTATCGTGTTTGTTCTCCGGTCCAACTGTGAAAGCTAATTATTCAACAGGAACTGAAGATTTAGGTTCCTTATGGCATGATAGAGGTGATGAATTAAGTAGTTCTTTTCGGTGTAGCTCGTCGTTGAAACGGGATCATCAGAGCCCAGTTTCTGTCCTTCATGGGCCTGTTGGACCTGGGCCTGGTTCATGTAGCCCACCGAGACGAATTGGTTGTGGTGATGTTAGTTCTATTCGATCTGGGACAGGTGGATTGTTTAATGGGTTTGTTAGACATGCTTTAGGATCATGTGTTGATCATGATCCAACGACGTTGCTCGATATTGATTCCACGTCATCAGGGTTATTAGATGAACTTACTTTTAACATGGATGAAGGTTATTTGGAGTCGAATTCGGAACCTTATGCGAAAAATTTGTTAATGGATGCACAAGCTAGGCATAAAATATTTTATGATGATTTTGTGGTTAAAGCATTTTATGAAGCTGAGAAAGCTCATAGAGGACAGGTAGCTATTTGTGTGTAACAATTAATTAATTTGGCATTGATGTTTTTGTTTTGATTTGATCTAAGTGTGTGTATTATGGTTTTGTAGGTGCGCGCGAGTGGCGATCCTTATTTACAACATTGTGTTGAGACTGCAGTTTTACTTGCAATGATTGGGGCTAACTCGACAGTCGTTGCGGCTGGACTTCTCCACGACACGCTTGATGACACGTACATGACTTATGACTATATTTTCCGGACATTAGGCGCTGGTGTTGCTGATTTGGTTGAAGGGGTATGGAGATTGACTTTGTTTTGTTGTCTTAACCTCATAGCACTGCGTTTCGTGCTTTTGAATTTTGCTAATAATGTTTTCCGTATGCTAAGAGTGTTGCAATTAATTCTCAAAAGTTCTAATTGATGTTGATGACCCCCTTAACCAAAATGTAGATTATACATGGCTTTCGTTTATGAATTGTTTTAGTAGGTGGTTGGACAATATATGATTGAAGTTAAAAACTCCACCATTGTCACCAACTAAAAAATATCTGAATTTGAAGTTGAGTAAGAATGTTGAAATGAAGCCATTAGTCTCTAGAAAAACCTTTCAAGCAAGTTTTTTGTTCATCTATGTATTTGCAAGTATCAATGGCCAAACCAGTATTTGCAGGTACTGAACATTAGTATTGCAAATGCTCAAATTGCTGAAATATTTGTAAAGCCAAACAGGGCTTTCAATTTGAGATGAATATGGAGAGTTTGTGGAATGACTACATCTTTGTTTAGAGAAGTTTAAGAGATAATAGGACTATCATGCTTCTACATTCGTCTAGTTTAATGAGAGTGGCTGATGCATGTTTTAACTTGTATCATTTCTTCCAGGTGTCAAAGCTTAGTCATTTGAGCAAGCTTGCGCGAGACTTCAATACAGCTAGTAAAACTGTTGAGGCAGATCGATTACACACCATGTTCCTTGCTATGACAGATGCCAGGGCTGTTCTCATAAAGCTAGCTGATCGCTTGCATAATATGACGACGTTGGATGCATTACCTTTGATGAAGCAGCAAAGATTTGCGAAGGAAACTTTGGAAATCTTTGCTCCTCTTGCTAATCGCCTAGGCATCTCAACCTGGAAGGAGCAGCTGGAAAACCTCTGTTTTAAGCATCTTAACCCAGATGAGCATGATGAGCTCTCATCAAAACTTGTGAAGTCTTTTGACGAGGCTATGATTACTTCTGCTGTTGGGAAATTGGAGCAAGCTTTGAAGGATGAATCTGTTTCTTATTATGTTCTCTCAGGGCGTCATAAGAGCTTGTACAGCATTTACTGCAAGATGCTAAAGTAATTCTCCTACTACTCTCTTCCCCCCTCGAAAAACACCCCAACTCACTAGCACAAAAAAATAAAATAGAAGACCACTCCCGGCCAGCCTGACACAGGAGTATAATTTACATAAAGCTGTTAATGGCTTAATGCATTATGTTGCTTGCTTACCTTAATATGAGTTGCACTAACAAGAGTGTCGACTGTGCCAATTGTTTTTCATTGGGATCACATCTTATGAATCATATACTGTACCCGGTGGAAAAATTGAGGTGTGCGCAAAAGCTTGCTCGACACCATTTTTATAAAGAAAATCCCATTCCAATTATGTGACCTAATTTTAGTTACTTATGTTGCCTTGTATAGCTCATTAATGTAATCGTAATTAATTTTTGTAGGAAGAAGCTCGATATGGATGAAGTACATGACATTCATGGGCTAAGATTGATTGTTGAAAATGAGGAAGATTGTTACAAAGCGCTTCAAGTTGTTCACCAGCTATGGTGTGAAGTACCTGGGAGATACAAGGACTACATAACAAAACCCAAATTCAATGGGTAAGCAGTGCGAAATACTTGAGACGCGTTTCTTTCTCTTTATGTATTTGCCCTTAACTTTTTATGTGTGATTTATAGGTACCAATCTCTTCACACAGTTGTTCTCGGGGAGGGTAGCGTGCCTCTTGAAGTTCAAATCCGAACAAAAGAAATGCACTTGCAAGCTGAATATGGTTTCGCTGCTCATTGGAGATACAAAGAAGGTGCTTGCAAGCACTCTTCTTTTGTTCTTCAGATGGTGGAGTGGGCTCGTTGGGTTGTTACCTGGCAGTGTGAGACAATGAGCAGAGACCAATCTTCTGTTGGGCACACTGAATCTATTCAACCACCTTGCAAATTTCCAGCTCATTCTGAAGATTGCCCGTTTTCTTGCAAACCTGATTGTGGAACTGATGGCCCTGTCTTTATCATTATGATTGAGAATGATAAGGTTCGTTTATGTTATTTATTCCTGTACTGTACTTCTCTATTTGTGGATGCTGAGAATCGATAATCATGGTGTCATTGGAAATGGAAACAATCTAATCTTTTGTATTTGCGCGGTATGCAGATGTCTGTGCAAGAATTTCCAGCAAACTCAACCGTCAAGGATCTGTTGGAGAGAGCAGGTCGCGGCAGCTCGAGGTGGACTCCGTATGGATTTCCACTAAAGGAAGAGCTGAGGCCAAGGTTGAACCATGAGCCAGTTAGTGATCCCAACTGCAAGCTGCAAATGGGAGATGTTGTAGAATTAACTCCAGCTATACCAGATAAGTCATTGACAGAGTACAGGGAGGAGATTCAGCGAATGTATGACAGAGGTTTGACTGTATCCAGCTCTCGTGCTGCTGCCAATAGAGTAGTTGGTCTGAGGAGTTGACAGTTTATGATGTTCTCTCCTCCTTGATTGAAGTCTACCTTTACTCTTGTATATAAATACAAACGATAAGCATTTGTACAGAACAGTCGTGGTTCTGTTTATAAAAAAATTTATCTAACTAATTAAGTTTTTACTTGCTTTCCGCGCTTTGAAAGTGCAATTTCTGTCTTTAACTTGTTTGCATGTGGCAAATGCCCTGGAATTAGAATGTTATGGGATTTCAATTCGTCCCATCGCGTAGTTGAGTTTAGCATATTTACTTTTTATTATATTTGCTCTTCCATCCGAAGGTAAACGACCAATTGTTTCTCTTCATTGGCAACACATGTTTTTACCACTTTTCCATCCGATTCTGCTGTTTTACTTGCCCTCATTTCCAAATTTTGTTACGGCGCTGACACTTGCTTTCTTTATTGTTGCATCTCACTTTTACCTTTCATTGTTTTAGCACTTTTCTGAGTATTGTCTACATTCTAGTTTTCACTTCAGATGAATGCCATGTACAGTCGAAATACAGTTCAAAGAGGCTCCTATTTTTCTGCAACTAAATTACCATTACTTCATAATTAACACATGGCATACACACTAGTAGAAACCTCTGCCTGAAAGGGCGGGTGGGGGTCAGAAGTGAGATGCTCATCAATATGTTAATTTTTTGGTTGAGAATATACAGTGCTTTGTGACAGTCCCACTTAATTGTCGGCCAAAAAGGCATACTTTGGTACCCTGCCTCGCCTGAATCGGTGGTAATTTTGTTCAAATATAATAACGGTTGGAACCAATATTAGTATTCCTACATAATCTAGGATTTAGTATTTGTGCCGATATTGGTATTCCTACATAATTTAGGATTTGATATTTAGTACTAGTAATTTATTTAATTAATGTCTAATTAGTTATTGGAATGGTTTCCTACTTCTAGTGAAAGTAGGTTTTGTTTACCATTATAAGTAGGGGGTGTCCAAAAGGAAAGCCAGCAATCGCTCGTCTCTAACACATACAACTTCTTTCCATCTCCTAGATCTCTTCTTTCAGGTTCACTTAGATTCTACTAGGGTTCGATTTTCTGGAGCCATGGGAGAAAGAAAGGTATTGAACAAGTATTATCCACCAGATTTCGATCCCGCGAAAATTCCAAGACGAAGGCAGCCTAAGAATCAGCAGATTAATGTGCGCATGATGCTGCCTATGAGTATACGGTGTGCTACTTGCGGTAATTATATTTATAAAGGCACCAAATTCAATTCCCGCAAAGAGGAAGTCAGAGGCGAGACTTATCTGGGGATACATATGTTTAGATTCTACTTCAAGTGCACAAAGTGCTCTGCAGAGATTACATATAAAACAGATCCCAAAAATTCCGACTATGCTGTTGAGTCGGGTGCAACAAGGAATTTTGAGCCTTGGCGCGCACATGATGAGGAATTGGAGAAGGAGAAACAAAAAAGGGACGCTGAAGAAAAGGGTGATGCAATGAAGTCACTGGAAAATAGAACATCGGATTCAAAGAGAGAAATGGATATTGAAGCCGCTTTAGATGAAACGATATCCATCAAGTCAAGACACTCAACTGTGAGTGTAGATGCAATGCTTGAAGCTTTGCAGCGGAGAGAAGAAGCAAAGATGAAGACGATTGAGGAAGAAGATGAAGCTCTTATAAGATCAATTTTCCAGAATCAGAGATCAAGAGAGATTGTCAAAAGAATTAATGACGACGAACTTGAGGACAATGATGATTTAGTTTGCTTTGCCTCTGACAGTACAGGGCCAGAAAACAACTCCCCCAAGAGGAGACAGGTTTTTGAGGAACCTTATGAAACGCCCGCAGATTCTTTGACGAAAGCTAGTATTACAGACAGCTCTGATAACAGAGATAAAACATCATCAATTGATGGGAAAATCATTTTCAAGTCATCATCTGTCAAGGTATCCATAGTCAAGAAGCCATCTTCAGACTCCAACAAGATGAAGATAGACGATGGAAACAAACAAGAGGTAGAAAGCACTAGTTTGACAAACAATTGTCTACAATCTCTATGCCAACAATATGTAAGTGATGAAGATGATTGATTCAGTACATTTTTTTATGTTCTCATCAGCCAAACACTAAGGCATCTCTCTGTCGCTCATTGACATATGCCTAGATATACTAGGTTTGTAATATAGTTAGTTGCACCATCATAGGATCATTGACATATGCCTAGATACTAGGGTTGTAACTTGTAATATTAATTTCCACCATCATAGGATCAAAAGGCAGATCATTGTCTGGTATCATAGTGGATGGATTCTGATTAAGACATGATATCATAGAGCAGCTGAAATTTCAATTAATTGCATGGCATCATTCAAAACCAGCGCGTCAGACCAATAATTTGCTATATAGTACATGAGTTGCATTCAAGTTGAACAAGATATTCACTAACTGTATTAATAAGACTATGAGAGCTTGAGAGTTAAAAAGGAAAAGGTAATAAATTCCTCAGAAGAAGCGAAAAAACCACATAAGAACAACATTCAATTTGACAAAGAGAAGTGAATTACAAGATCACAAATAGCTAGAAAAGAGAACGAAAAAGTTCTATAGAAGATGGGAGCACTTCGATTTCCATTTTATTCTATTCCACTGATCTGTGACCTCCAAATTTCCTCTCAATGGCGTAAACATTCTCCAGTCACACGGAAATAGATTCAAAGACTTGTACTAATTAGCACATAAGATGAACTTAAAATCCAAGCTCGGTGAGTGAAATCATTGACATGTCTTCAATACAGAGGAGATGGAAAGTAGAACAGATATAACAACGAGCTAATCTAGTTATATTTGATCATTTAACATCTATTTCCATAAATATTGTTGCATAGAAGTCTGCCATGATAGCACACATAACAGCATAACCAAAATGCCAGCAAGACCCCAGGAGGAACTCCCAATTCTAAGCACAGCGGAAGGTTCTGAAGAAAGGAAAGCTGAAGTTTTATTCCCTCCTTGGCCAGAAGAAGTGGTTCTAATTGCAACTATCAATCCAGCCAATAACACAGGCAACACGATCCCTCCAGAGCTCCATCTTGTCTCGTAATAGCTGCTGTCTTTCTTTCGTCGATCAACATACAATGGCGATAGCACGACAGCGGAAACAAGGGAAAAAACCATGGCGGCTACTCTGTGGGAAGAGTAGTGATATGAACATGGAGCATAAGTTGCCATTGTACAGGAATACTGATCAAAAGGTCACTTTTCTCTTGTTAGGCCAAGAGAACTAATCCTCAAGTTTATAACATTAAGATGCATACTTGAGGAATATATAGAAGAGCAAGATAAGCTAGGAAAGGAATATAGCTGGAAAGTATGGGATTGCATGACAAAAAAGTGACTAAACAGCCGTCCAAAAAGTAAAAAGTTGGAAAGAGATTAAAGAAGTAGGATTAATATTCAAATTAGACTTGGGCAAGAAGAAGAGGCAAAAGTGAGAAATGAATGAAGTAAGGTATCAGTGGATTCTACTTTTCCTGGATAAAGATGTTCACATTGTCAGCAAGAGCAAAGAATTATGGTTCCCGTCAACCTTGTAAATGGAAAAAAGCTGGCAGTGAACATTCATTTGTTACAATTTTTGCCATAAAAAATTTACTTGTATGGTTTTCAGAGCTAACGACATAAGTCATCTATATTACGTAAGGTCCATTAAAGGAGAAAACACTCTCTATCAGTAGTTACTTCATTTTATGAGTTTAAGTCGACGACTCTGATTAAAGATAGAGGAATCTCATCCATCTTAACACACTCTTTGCTGATCGTTTTGCGCAGAGTAGATTGAGAAGGAAAAGAGACGGAGACTCTTTTCACATTCTTTTGGGATTACCAGAAGATTCACGAGTCTTCATCCATGATCCTGAAAGGATCTTGCCATGTACATTACTTTCTTTTTTCTTGAAAGGACAATGATTTATTCTTTTATACTAAACAAAACTGTTATCTTTTAAAGATTTCTATAAGCAGATTTAGTGAAGTCCTTAATCATATTTGTTTATAAATTGTATCAGACCTCTCTCTTTACTTGATAACATTGCACATATGAGCCCCATACCAAAACACCGAAAACGAGTTGCTATGCAGGGTAGTTATAGTAGTATTTCCTTAGCTGGATCAGACCAACAAGATGAAATTAGCTTCATAGCCTTCCCTTTTGGGCCCGACTATTGTTAGATGTTTGCCTTAATCCAGGGAGACATCAGTCCATGCTTTACAATTATTTATAATTGCACAGACATAGGCTTTAAGACAAAATTTGTGGACAATTGCCCCCATCCTTCCCAGTTCCCACTATCATGATTGTGTTCTCGTTCTTTTATCTACAATAGTAACTAGGTGAGAAGAATAACATTACTATCTTTTTTCTTCTAATATTGTTGTGATCGAAATAACATGGCGTCATGCGGAAACTAACACATCAACATTGAATGATAGTAATCAGACATTAAATGATATTAAAAGAGAAAGTGGTTTGGTCATGATTGACCTACATAAGGAGGAGATTAAAAAACCTATTAGTAATATAAGAAAATACTAAAACATAACGTCTCCCCTAAGCATGATTCTTTGAATGACTACATTGTAGAGTTTGGTGTTGTTATTGTGAGAAGAACATCTCTATTTATAGTTGTCTATTACTTCTCCTTTAAATAAAAAATATGTATAAAAGGAGATTTATTCTATGTATAAAAAAGAGTTCTAATAGGAACAAATATAACTTGGGAGATTATACTAAACTGTAACTCAATGCACACGAAAAGGTTATATTAAAAAATAAAAAATAGTAGGTAGATTTTACTTTGTTTAATTTTCAGTCACAGGATAGTGGCTAGCAGTCGGAGAAAAACTGTTTTTTTTCCCTGAAAAAACATGCCCCCAATTATTTGTATTGAGTTTATAATGCCACATTGTCCAGTCAATTTTGGGTGGCGATACAACCGAGAAAATCAGCAGTCAATTATTTTAAAGTGTACCTTGGAAGCACTTGCATTCATTTTCATTTAAATTTCTGTAGAGAACTACCTGTCTCTTGACATATGGAATTTGGATTCCTTTTAGTGGAATGCAACAAATAACCCGTGGCAGGTTTTTCCTAAATGAAATGTTTAAGCCGATATGGTCATCACAGTGGGTAAGTACGTAATAATAGTATTTAGTGGGTAATTAATCCCACTATATATGAACGATTGAGTTAATTAGTATTGGCAACAAACATTAGTACAAGATACTACAAAATTTTGAAACTGTAGAAACAACAATTTATAGAAGTTTCTTTCAGAACTTCTCTTAAGAACACATTTTCGTATTTAACAAACAATTAGGATCGAGGTGTTTCATTGCTCATACGAAGCTTGAACAAAACCAATTTAAGATGTAATTTTGTTCGGATCACCTTCTTTATCTTAAGAAGAATCGTGTCTTCTTTCTATTTATTTCCCAACAATCAAACAGAATTGTTGTTTGAAACATTAGCATGCAGATTAAGACAATTATAAAAGAATCACAATGAGAATTCATTTAAAAGCGAACGAAACCTACCTATCGCCGCTATCGGATACCAGATGGGAAACACAAGAAAAGAGAAAACCTACCAAAAGCTCACAAGGTAAAGACGAGTTAACGACGAGCTAGGTCCTACAGCCTACTCCATCTCTCTTTAATGCTTCTGTCCCATATGCAATCACTTCGCATACTAGTGATATATAAGTATCTAGTATGGGCTAATATTCAGTACACTCATTTTAAATATGGTGATTAGTCATGTTAGTTTTTATGGTTCGTTTCATTTTCAGTGTTTTTACTAGTTTGGTCTATGTGAGAAATTCACAACTAAGACAAATTCACATGTCATCTTGCAAATCATTTTTATTTCTTCTATAAGGGTCATGATCTTTCACCTGTTACATCAAATAAAATAAGCGATGCTCCATTGATCTTAATTAGCAAAATGACAACACATTCTACTTTCTACACGTAGGATGGTCACTTGAAGAAAAGGACAAACATTGGGATGGAACAGGTTTACAATTCCCATGTGGTTGTCTATCTTTGACTTGAGGTTAAAAATTTAGTTACCCGTTTTCTTAATTAATGTCCAAACTCCAAAGGAATCTTATTTACTACTAGTATTATAGTGTTTGATGACAACACTGAAACCCAGGTGATGAACAACTGCCAAGTCATCGTTAAGTTCAGCTCAGCTCAGGTACAAAAGAATCAACATAATTTAAAGACTTCAATGGATTCAAACATTGTAAAGCGAGTTGTAAGTTTAACTCTCCACTTCGTTTTATGCGTTTTAATTTTCTTTTAAATATAATTGAAATGTTACCCTTTTATATTTAATGATTCAAACATTTAATTTTAATGTCAAATCTAGACAAACTAAGACCTTTTTTTACATTGTTAGTACAAATCAAATTGAATAGCAAATTATTAATTACTTTATGTGTCATAGTTTGATTCGGCACAAATTTTAAGAAATAAATAAAAAATTTTGAAACTTGTGGTGTAAAATAAGACAAATATGTTTGTGTGGTTGTAAATCATTTCAGTAATGGCAAAACTGTAATTTTGAAATTAAATTGTTACCAAATTTAGAATGCTTACATTCTTTTTGGAACAGATGAATAAGGAAATATCGTCACATAAGTTGGAACGGGAGGAGTAATTACTCTATTCTTTGTGTTATACTCCCTCCGTCCCATTTTAGTTGTCACTTTAAGCATTTTCACGTCCATTAAGAAAGTCACTAAATAGAGTGTTTATTTTACTATCTTATCCCTATTTAATATTTTACTATTAACTTTTTTAAGAATATTTTTAATTATTAGGGGTATAGTTGGAAAGAACTAATCAATTTAGCCTTGAAATCCTAAAGTGACAACTAATTTGGGACAAACACATTTTGCTAAAGCGACAACTAATTTGGGACGGAGGGAGTACATATCAACAGTAACATAATGGTTACCTAACTAATATGCTAGTATACGTTAAATTAAGCTACGTACTATTATAAAAAGCTTTAATATTACAAGTGTAGTGACGTGTAGTAAATTCATAACTATATAATATAGGAGCCTCATGGACAGATCATGTTCATGATCTCTTCCAATATCCCTGAAGAGGCATCAGTGATGGAGACTCTACGCCTCTGCTTCCACAATCTCTTATCCTTCTATCTCTCCATCATCGCCACCATTCTCCGGTGGTTACTCACCCCATTACCCACCATTAAACGCTTCCCTATTTTCCTCCCTTTCATCGACGCCTACATTTCCTTTTTATTCCGTTTCTGTAATCTTTCACCATGCACCCTCGATTTAGACGAACACACCACCATTCACTTTTGGGCACCCAATCATCGCCATTTCAACAAGCCTAACCTCGTATTAATCCACGGTTACGGTGGTGATGCCAAGTGGCAGTTCATGTACCAAGTCAAATCGTTATCTCAATCATTTAACCTTTACATTCCCGACTTATTGTTTTTCGGGAAATCATATACTATATTAAAAGAACGAAGCGACGAGTTTCAAGCGAAATGCATGGTGGAAGGGTTAAAGGGACTAGGTGTGACAAAATGTTCGATGTATGCGATTAGTTATGGTGGTTACGTGGGGTATAAAATGGCGGAGATGTATCCAGAAATAGTGGAGAAAGTGGTAATACTAAGCAGTGGAGTAGGGTGTTCCAAAGAACAGAAGGAACAACAGTTGAAAAATATTGGAAGAGATCCGGTGGATTTGCTAATACCAGCTAAACCTGAGGATTTGCATGTGCTGGTTAACATGTCAATTTACAAGTATAATCCTTTTAAGTGGGCTCCTGATGCTTTCCTCCAAGAATTCATTGATGTGAGTCCCTCCTCATTCTTCACTTCTCTCCTACTATACATTAAAATTTTATTAAATGTTCAGTGTGTCGGGGTCAACTTGCACGCATTTCGTCCCACTTCAATATACTCCTAATTTATGGTTTTCCTTCCACTTCATTGATCACTACGTCACATCTTGCATGCAAAATTGTGTCTGAAACATTACAAACATTAATTTGTATGACACTTTTCTTGTACTTTTAAATATACAATAACATTTTTGTAGCTATAAAAATTTATTTATAATTTACATTATTTTTAAATATTACTAATATACTATTATTTTTGTAACAAACTGAGTAGAAGATAGCCCACTTAAAACGAAACGACAAGAGTAAAAATATATTAGTCCAGCAGAACATTTCCATTACAAAAAAATGTGGTACCAAAACTGATAAAATAACAACTGATTACGACTTCATAAAAAACGAACTGATTAGGAGATACCCCACGTCAAATGAAACGATGGGACTGATAGTACAGTAGCCCAGCACGCCACTTTAATTTACAGAAAATGTGTTAAAACTGATAAAATAACTAACTCATTGTAAGATAGCCTACCTAAATTGAAAAGATGGGCGTAGTAGTATATTAGTCCAGCACTACACTTTCATTACAAAATATATGTGAAAGCAACATTAATTCCGTGCGGTAGTCCAATAATTAGTTTTGCTACAGCATATCGGGTAATGCAAGTGTGATTTTTCCATTTGTCGTACGTGCATGGAATATACGTTATTTTGAATGTACCATATACAGGTTAGTATGTCAAATAGGATGTCGAATTTCAATTCGTAAAAGTATAAGCCGTTAAATCTGCTGAACTATATTATATTTATGAGTCAATTTGGGAAATATTTAATTAATTTGTTTAAAAATTTGGATACAATTTGAACTATCTAAGTCAAAATCAACAGTAATATAGGTGAAAAAAATTAAATTACTTTTGAGGGGAAGGCGGAGTTTGGAGTGCGAGAGAAGCTTTGACATATACGAGAGGTTAGTTTTGTGGTTAATTACAAATGTTGATTTTTATCCTTAGGTAGAAATCCGTAGAGAAAATAAAATTAAAAGAATGGTAAATTTAATATAAAAAAATATGAGTAGGGTCATATTTGGTTACAGATAATTTCATTGCGAAGTATGTAACAACTCAATCATAGAGTTATATATATATTAAAAATTGAAGAAGAAAATAATGAAATAAACTGTGTATTGAATGACCCACGTTATGATGCCTTATTTTGTCATACTGGTCCAGTACAAGACACACTTTGTTTTGGCTGAATCATAATTTATTTATTGTCTCAATTAATCTTAACTAGTTCAGATATAATCCTTTAATTCTGCAGATTGCACCTCTAATATGAGTACATGCAATAATGTAAATGCTTTCCTAGAAAAAGTGAGTCCATAAATAACTTATAAAGATTGCAGAGATTTAAAAAGTAGCTCACTTGATGCTCTTCTTGTACTGTCTGAAGGTAATGTGTAGGAGTTACCTGAAGGAGAAGCAAGAGCTAGTGAATCACTTGCTGTCCGACCACACAGATTGCACATTGCCCAGATTAACTCAGGTAACATATATCCTGGTACTGAATACTCTCTGAATAACAAAAAATTACTAGCTTAACTTGCATGACTGTTCAATCATTCTATTAACTAGAGTATATATGATAATATGAATATAAAGAGTTTTGGTGTATATAGGAAACACTGCTAATTTGGGGTGATCAGGACAGAGTTTTCCCTCTTATGTTCGGTCAGCAATTGCAAAGGTCCTTTCTCTACTTCTCTTCATGCCCTTTAAGTGTACAGTGGACTCCTATAATCATATTATAGTATACTGAATCTATCTTGACCTGCAGACATCTGGGGCCAAGAGCCAAATTGGAAATAATCAAGGACGCGGGACATGCAGCGAACATTGAATCTCCTAATTCAGTAAATGCTTTGATTAAAGCTTTTGTCTTGCAGCATACTCCAGAGGAGCAGCATGTAAATTTCACATGATCTTTCATCAAACAATGGACAAAGGCGGGTTGCATCTAATTGGCACTGGAATCTTGTCATTTGCGATGTTACTAGGCTTAACTGGGGGCTTTTTGCTCTCTATTAATGTTATCACTGTTACTGCCTCACTGTTTGTAAATTATGAACGGTAAGCATGAAGTACTTTCCTATAAATTTTCAGACATGGTAATACACAACAACAACAACAGCAACAACTTAATCCCATAAGTGAGGTCTGGAGAGGGCGAAATGTACGCAGACCTTACCCCACCAAAGTGGAGAGACTGTTTTCGATAGAACCTTGGCTAAAGAAAACATTTAGAAAACACATTTGAAACCAACATGAAATATCATGCTAAAACGAATGAGACATGGTAATACATGTACACATCAGTCGAGATGTGTACACCATTAGATGAAATGTTGCCGAGCCATTGTTCAAACTTGTTGTATACACCCGCTTTTGCCAGTGGAAGCTCTTTACCCCTCTTTTTCATTGTGCAACGAGAGAACATAATGTTAAGCTGGTCAATAAATTATAATAATCCATTAGTATATGGTGGACTAGAAAGAACATCGACTTGATCATCAATAGTACTGTGTGTATGTTACTGGATTGGCCATGTTAAAGTACAGCTTTGATATTATTTGATAATGGAGCTGTAATAGATGGAGTATCTGGAGACAACATAGGCAGGCTCAGCAACATAGCGCTTCTGCTGTGAACACGCTGATTCTCAATTGTTATGGATGAGAAAACTAGAGATGTGTCAGACAAGCAGTTATATGTCATTTGCCTCATTAGAAAGCGGTCTTCTGCATTCGTTCAATGTAGTTATCTAGTCTGTTGCTAACCATGTGTCTTGTCAGGTGAAAGTGATTCAGCACCAAATGACTTAAATTTAGGCCGAGGATTCTGGGTTTTTTAAAGATATATGATTCTTGGGGTGAACTTAGTCATGCTCAGAGCTCGGAAGGGGCTACACTAAGCATGCAGAAACAATTGCGTAGATAGTCATACTTTTGGTTGTTTAGTTAGTAGTATTTATTTTGACTGCGTTTTTGTCACAGTATCTACTATGGTTGTTTAGTTATTTATACGTAGGACTATGTCGAAAAGAGAAATGTAATCAAGGATTTTTCAATTTGAGTGGCATATTTAATTTCCGTGCTTAGTTAGGAAAATCAATAGTTACAAATTAAACAAATACTAGCATTTATTACCTTTCCAGTAGTGTAATCTATAACTAGATTGCTCCATTAGTTCTTAAAGCCTGAATTTTCTTTTACACCTCAAAGAGAAAATCAAAGAACAACACATTCAAACCTTTTGTGGTGATAAAAAGAACGAAAATGGGAGAAAACATGGACAACAAATCTGGTGATCGTCTTGTGGATTCTATATGCGTCCTCGCCTTAGAGGCGCCTACTAAACCTGGAAGTTCTGCTAGGCCTCCCCAACCTAGGAAGAAGAAAATTCTCGTTGCTGATGGTACTGGCTATCCAACTTTTATTTTGTTCTTGTTTTTGAGTTTTTTAAAGGTTGTTTCATATGAATCATGTGTCTTCAAAACCTCTAGATATACTCCCTCCGTTCCAAAATAATTGTCATAGTTTCCTTATTAGTCCGTTCCAAAAAGAATGACACAATTCTAAATTTGGAAACATTTTTGAGTTGAAACTACTACTTTACCCTTAATGAAATGCTTTATAGCCACATATTTATGTATGGCTTATTTTGGACCACAAGTTCCAAAAGTCTTACCACATTTCTTAAACTCCGCTCCAAGTCAAACTATGACAATTATTTTGGAACGGAGGGAGTATTGTTCAAAACCTCCTCTTTGACAAAATAAATAAAGGTACTGAGAAAAGAAAAGGATTAGAAAGCCCTCATGATGGTTTTATTGGTTTTGTTTTTTTATAAACTTGTTTCACATTAATCCTGTAACACCCCAATCAAGGATTAAATATCTCACATCGGCATAATACAGGAGTGATTCTGGATATTTAATTAAGCATGCCTTAGACCCTAGTGACGAGTTTTAAAGCCGTGCGGGTTTGAGCTATTACAGATGGTATCAGAGCCACTCCGTGTCAGCCTTGTCGATGTGGGACAGAGTTCAAGACTAAGTCTAGGCGAATCTTGGGTACGTGGGGCAAACCTCAGTGACGACGCTGAATCAATAAGAGGGAGTGTATGTAACACCCTAGCTAAAGGTTAAGTGTCCCACATCGGCATAACACATGAGAGACACTGAGTATATAAGCTAACTGGCCTTAGACCGTAGTGACGTGTTTTAAAGTCGTGCGGACCAAGGCTCAAAACGAACAATATAACTAGCGGGCTGGGTTGCAAATCATATATATATGGAGAATGATTCTTTCTTTTTCACCCTTCTCATTGGGGGGCGGGGGGGGGGGGGGTGTTTGCTTGTTAAGGGGAAGAGAAGAAGAGGAGAGAAGTTCTTGAGATCTAATCCTTCTTCTTAATTAACCTATGGACACCGGTCTTATACTCTTTTAGTCCATCCCCTTTATCAACCAAAGAGAAAACGGAAAAAGAAAAGAAAAAAAAGAAGAAAAGAAAAGTTGATGGAAACATTTTGAATGTACAAAATCTATTGTTAATTAGTTAAGCAACCTAAGCACGCTTAAAATTTCTATTGCTCAAAATATTTTCAATCAGGTCAGGTAAAATGTGTCTATGCATAAAGAATAAAGATGATTATGTACGATATGGGTCTTAGGCTCCCAACTTAGTGTACCAACTTTATGATTAAATGCTACTCCTATTACTTTTGGGGGAGACTAGTAACTCTGTTGTGTTTTCCTGATCAACACACACACACACACACACACATTTTTGAACTGTTAGCACATTTACGTTGATGCCCATGGATATGCATCACACATTCAATGCTCTGTCAGTTCAGCATATATGTTGTGCATGTAACAAAACATTCATCTAGTACTTTATACATGTAAATTCTGCAAATAAACACTCTTATTACATTATCTTGCAGAACCAAATAAAGGTTGGCGTGCTGATTTCCTGATAATTGGTTCGGGAGAGGTATTATTTTGTACTTCTCTAGCGTTCATATTCTTTTGAACTTGACAAACATCCTTGTTCTGCGTGCTATTTTCTTCTCTAACGTTTTTACATTTGTTACATTATCACTCCATGAAAAAATATTTCTTACCTTGTCATTTACTGCATTTCATTTGGTAACTAATACATTTGCCCACCAAAACTTAGATAGATGCATTCCTTATCACACATCCGGTTTAGAAAAAAGTAAAAAAGAAAAGAAAAGAAAAACAAATATTACCACAATTAGTGGAGTAACTTCCTAAAATTAGCAACTCATACCAAAACCCTACATCATCTATGTCTTTGTCTTTTGATATTGCAATTATTCTTGACTTTCTTATGCTCCATTGCCAAGCAATGGCCCCCGACATGTATTTATGAAAGTAATTTGCAATAGTCAATGTAGTAATAATATTAACGGAAGTATTATTAACTTTATAGCTGATCTTTCATGCAGTTGGAAAATCCTTTAGGAATATCAGCTCAATGTTACCTAATACGTGCACCAGTCTGATATATGAAAAAAAAAAAAAAAAAAAACAGAATTCATACGTAACCCAACTGTAATACCATTGGTGTAGTAACTATTTAGTAGTTTTCTATATTCAATTAATCAATTGTGCCTCAATCGAAAACAAGTAGGGATCATCTATATAAATCCTATGTGTCCATTCTTTACTATCCGGCTCATTTCATTCCAGAAATTAGATAACCTATCTTATGAGGCAACTTAGGTGTTATCTAAATCTCACATTATGCCTACATGAATATGTAAGTCTCATACCTGCATAAGAGACTCTTGGCAAATATTGAACTTAATGTAAGTGTAGCAACAATAAGTACTTGCACTAATTCCAATTATATTGTATTGCTTAATGGATTTTCTCTTCAATTGTATTATGTTGTTATGGATTTGAGGTAAAAAGTAAGAACGTTATTAAAACTTTAAAATTAGACTAAAAAGAGAATATATTTAATATTAGAAGCTTTACTTTGAAAATACGTGTCGTTACGAGATTCAGCTAAACAATAAATTAGCAAATAAAAGTATATTTTTCGTGAGCAAAGTATTTGTAGTAAATAGAGAGAAGTATAATAATCTGAACCACTTATTTTTTCGAATTCAGAGGTTCTAATGTGTTGGAATACCATGAACTCACAATTTGTGAGGTTTAGTGTTCCGTGGTGAGTATGGTAGTAGTAATTGATATGCCTATCTTGAAGAAGAATCCCTAACCATGCAATATAATGCCAAGGAGAAGTGCCTAAGAATGCATCATCTAGTTCAAGGAATTGAGATATTTGCTTTCTATGTGGGTATGCATCTATCAAATTTATGGCGTTTTTAGCATGTTTGACCAAACAATCAAAAACTGCTTATTTTGAAAATTAAAGTACTATTGTTAAAATGTTTCTTCGATAAGTACTTTTGAAAAATGAGCCGTCTGTGTTTGATAAACTCATTTAAGAAGTAATTTTTAAAATAAATTATGTTGAGATGATCTTTACCACATAGAAAAGAATTAATATTTTGTGTCTAGTATTATATATAACGTAGAAACGAATTAACATTTAATTATAAAAGACTTAATTTAATTTTTTATTTTCATTTAGTTTAAACTTAAAATATATTAAGGTTTGGTTAAATCAATTATAAATAGTATGGTAAATAAATTATTTGTAGACATACTAAAGCTAGTCATCCTGTTGAATGCTAGTAGTAAAAGACTAGCATGGTTGATGTATTATGTCTTGCTGTTCTATAACTTCTATATGAGTAGCAGCAATCAGTGAAAACTATGGTTGTCATGTTCATTAGTTACCTACTGCTTCAGAATTTCTCGATAGTAGATCAGAAATGTACTTCTTTCGTGTTCTCAATTCTTTATTTTACTAAGTAATGAGATTTTTTTTATAGACTTATAGTTGGTTGCACTCAAAGTAACTTCGATATATTACATTTTATAGGATATCGGGGAGAAGGTTCTATCTTTTTTTCAGAAAAGTACTACCAATTCTGTAAGTTCCCCTGGCCGCGTACGGATGGGCCTTATCGTGTCAGCTACTGGTTTCATTTTGGACCCAAGCGTGGACACAGAAAATTCATCAGCTTCATACCAGGTACCTGTTTATCTTATTTGCAGTACTTCCTTTTGCATCTCAAGAATTTAGTCCACTGCTATCACTATAACGAGCTAGAATGCACTTGTTCACATAGTGGATATCTGCTTTTCTCTTTATATTGGTAGTGCCCATATAATGAAGATGATTTTATGATGCTGTGTGTGGTGTAAGCAGAATCTCATTAGGTGTAGAAGCTAGTTTTCATGTTCTTAATGCTAGAGCTTAGTAAGGTACGACTTTGATATAATGCTTGTGATTTATATGATTGCCATCTAGCTTTAAAAACAGCTGAAACAGGCTAATATAAACTCAAGCCTGCCTAAGCTTCTTTTATTCAGGTCAGCTGAGCTCAAAAGTGAGTCAAGCTGGATGTTGTTTGAACTTGACTTATAGGCAATTTACAAAATGGATACACCAATCTGGGCTCTTAACTCTTAAGGGGCGAGTTTCCTCCAGTATAGCTAAAATGGATTAGTTGCTTTTATAGAGCAGAAAAGGAATAATGTAGGGTGGGGGCAACAACAATTTGAAGCATGCGTTTTATACTTCTTTACAGTTCTAGTCTTTGATTCTTGTGTAGTTATATTGATTTGAATGCTGACTATGTTTGAGGGTGCTTATTGATGCTATAATAGTATTTGCATGATTGCGCTCGACGAGTATGCATGGTCTAAAGGATATTGAACACATTACTGCTACAATAACGAGCATAATTGGATAAGCTAATATAATAAACTCAATATACTGTAAACTAAATAAGATCAAGCAGCTAAGTATTAACTATTCAGTTGCATAAGATAGATATACTAAACTTTTGTGGTAATCGTAAAAAAGATTCTAAGCTCGTTATAGATAAGTTATTGGTACAGTAGTAAATACTCTCAATCTCTCTATCTCCTGTTTGAATGTCATGCATCCTCATGAGTCAATTCGGATAGCTCAAATAGTATCATTCCAAGATGATTGAACTGTTTTATCGAGAGTATGACAGAGATATTGTAGTAACTACCTAAAAGATTTACCACTTTAATAAATTTTAGCACAGATAATCTAAACAGTTACTCCTTTGTGGTAGTTAGATACGACTATATATTAATTCACTTTTTATGGTTTATAATTGTGATATATGTAGTTTGTTATTTTGAAATCTATTAACATCAAAAATACTATAATGGGTGTACGCTAAGTTTATCTCGGGAATTTGTTAAGCATGAGAGTTTATTATTATTATTATTATTATTATTATTATTATTATTATTATTATTATTATTCACTCTAGAAGTGTTGAATTATGTGAACATCCTCATCTAAAGTTTTAGAACACGCTTCTACTCAAGCACGTGGAAGTAACTTTCTTAATGGGTTGATTAGAATTTAGAGTCCAATCTGAACCTCAAGATCTTTGACTTATAAATAATTTATTTCACTCGAATTTCACAAATTTTGATGCTTGAACCTCATTTATCATCTCAATAATCTACATAGGCATGCCACTACATCTAGTACGGGAAAGGATATTCGACTACTACCTAACCTTCTACCCTAATCCTCGACCTCCACACTCCCCTATCTAAGGTTATAATCTCGGTGATCTGGATCTGGATCATGTCTTATCTAATCACCTCGGCCCAGTTCTTCTTAGGTCTACCTCTACCTCTCCGTAAACCTAACACTGCAAACCTCTCACACCTCCTAACTGGAGCATCTACACTCCTTCTTCTCACGTGCCCAAACCATCGCAACATTGCTTCACGCATATTCTCAGTCACTGGGTCTACGCCAATCTTATCGCGAATGACTGCATTCCTAATCTTGTCACTCCTAGTATGTCCACACATCCATCGAAGCATTCTCATTTCTGCTACGTTCATCTTCTAGGTGTGAGAATTCTTGATTGGCCAACACTCTGTACCATATGACATAGCTGGTCTAACGACCACTCTATAGAATTTGCCTTTGAGACTTATAAGTGGCACTCTCTTATCACATAGTACACTGGAAGCGAGCCTCCACATCATCCAGCTTACTCCTATACGGTGTGTGACATCATTGTCAATCTCTCCATTACCTTGGAGGATTGAGCCAAGATATTTGAAGCTTCCTTTTTTAGGAATGACCTGGGAATCAAGTCTCGCTTCCACATCTGGCTCATCAGGAGCGCCACTAAACTTGCATTCCATATACTCTGTTTTAGTCCTGCTTAGTCTAAAGTCTTTAGACTCCAAAGTCTGCCTCCACACCTCCAACTTCTCATCGACACCCCTGTGTGTCTCATCCACCAACACTATATCATCTGCAAATAACATACACCACGACACATCTCCTTGAATACTCCGAGTTAATACATCCATCACTAGCGCAAATAGAAATGGGCTAAGTGCTGACCCCTGATAAAGCCCCATCTCGACCTGGAAGTAATCTGAGTCTCCTCCCACTGTCCTCACTCGGGTCTTAACTCCTTCATACATATCCTTAATCACCCTTATTCACCCTGATGTATGACACTGGAACCCCCTTAGATTCCAGGCATCTCCACATAAGCTCCCTAGGGATCTTATCATACGCTTTTTCGAGGTCAATAAACACCATATGGAGGTCTCGTTTCTTATCCATATACCGCTCGATCAACCTCCTTAATTGATGGATGACTTCTGTAGTCGATTTCCCAGTCATGAATCCAAATTGGTTCTCGGAAATGTTCACATCCCTCCTTATCCTCATCTCCACCACCCTCTCCCATACTTTCATAGTGTGCTAAGTAGTTTGATGTCCCTATAATTGTTGCAGTTCTGAACTATTAGAACATTATCTCTTATATTAGATTGTGTTTATCTTTAGTTATCTCTTGTATTAGATTGTGTTTATCTTTAGTTAGATGACTATCATAGATAGTATTTTACAGTTATAGCTTATCTAGGATTCCTTAGAGTGGTCATTGTAAACGTGTATTTAAGCACCTTCTTTCATTCAATAATACACACAGCTTTCACCAATCTTTCCTGCAATTATATGGTATCTGAGCATACACAGTTCTAACGAACACGATCCAATTTTTTTTTTTTTCCATTCCTCCAGCACCTCTATATCCTAACATGGCCAACAACAATGGAAACAACCCTAGAGTTGTTAATGCCGACAACACTGGCGGTACAAACACCATAGTTCAATTTAACCCTGCTTCTCAATTGCCTATCAAACTCAGTGGCAGCCACAATTTTGCCACCTGGAAAGCTCAATTTTCAATGCTTATGCATGGTCATGACCTCTTTGGTCATCTTGATGGATCCATTTCGGCTCCTGCTCGTTGTCCTACTATTGGCACTACTGCTACTCCTAACACTGCTTACACGCTTTGGTTTCGCCAAGATCAACTCATTCAAAACGCCCTTATGGCCTCTGTTGATCCTACTATTGCCTCTACTGTTGCAGCGGCTGACACATCAAAGAAGGCCTGGGACTCTTTGCACACTGCTTATGCAAACAAGTCTCAGACCCGGATTTTCAGCCTTCGTGATCAACTTGCTCGAATTACCAAAGACTCTCGCTCTATCACAGATTATCTCCAAAGCATCCGGTCTCTTGTTGATGAACTCTCCACCGCTGGTGCTCCTGTGTCCGACTCAGAACTCATCGTCAAGATACTTAGTGGCCTTGGCCCGGAGTTTCGTGAAATCTCTGCAGCCATCCGTGCTAGGGACACCACTGTCACATATGAGGAACTTTATGACAAACTGCTTGATCATGAGCTCTTCATCCGACACGAAGAAGCCAAGAAAACTCTCAGCCCAGTCACTGCAGCTGTTGCCACTCGCAACAAATCAAGTAACAACTCCACCAATCGCAATAGCCGTCGTCAAAACTACTCTGGTATGCCTACGCAGTATCCTCAACCTTCGCGTCAGAATGCTCGCTCCGCACCTCCATCTCAGTGGCAGCCCCCTAATAACACCACCTTTAATGGTGCTATTCGTTGTCAGTTATGCAGCAAAGTTGGTCATGTTGCAAGTGTCTGCAGATCAAAGTCTCATAATCACTTTGAGGCTAAAGCCAACTACATCTCTGGCTATACTGCTACGGCAAATCCATGGATTATAGATTCAGGTGCTACTCACCACATAACTACTGAGCCACATAACCTGCAAGAGTACCATGGTACTGAGGATGTCTCGATGGGTGACGGTAACAAAATTTCCATAACTCATACTGGTTCTATTCCTTTACAAGCATCAAATAATATTTTTAATCTAACCCACACTCTTTGTGCTCCTGCAATAAAACGTAACCTCATCTCTGTTTCTAAGCTTTGCCAAGACAATCTAACTTCTGTTGAATTTTTCCCCTTCCATTTTGTTGTGAAGGATCTGAAATCGCAGGTACCGTTGGTGTGCGGCCGGAATAAACACGGACTATATGAGTGGCCCAACCTAACTTCAACACCTCCTCAAGTTCACATGTCTTCCGCTGCTGCTTCTACCGCTACATGGCATCAAAGATTGGGTCATTCACATTCTAGAGTTCTTAAGTATATCTTGAATAAATTCTCGCTCCCATTCTGTGAGCGAGACAAATTTCTTTTTTGTAATTCATGTTCATCTAATAAAGCTCATCGGCACCCATTTCGTACTTTAACTCTTTCCAGTTCTAAACCTCTTCAGATTATTTTTAGTGATTTGTGGGGACCGTCTCCAGTTTTATCTCTTGACAAAAAATTGTATTACTGCCTGTTTGTTGATCAGTACACGCGATATACCTGGTTGTATACCTTAAAAAATAAAAGTGAGGTCAAAGAACTTTTTCAAAAATTTCATCCTTTGGTGGAGAAACATTTTGGCACAAAGCTCTTATCACTATACACAGATGGTGGGGGTGAGTATAAAAGTCTTGACTCTTATCTGTCTATGCACGGAATTGAACATCTCTCCTCTCCCCCTTATACACCACAAAGAGTAGCTCTTGCAGAACGACGACATCGTCATATAATTGAAACCGCAAGAACACTACTTCATGAGGCGTCCCTTCCTCCAATTTTTTGGTCTTTTGCGTGTCATCATGCTGTTTATTTAATCAATCGGTTACCGACCTTACTTTTAGATAATCAATCCCCATTTCAGAAAATATTTAGTGACATACCTGATTATTCGTCTTTAAAAATATTTGGGTGTCTATGTTATCCTTGGCTTAAACCATACACTAAACATAAACTTGAACCTAAATCCGCACCTTGTGTTTATTTAGGTTTCTCTTTAACTCATCACTGTCACCAATGCTTTGATCCAATTTCCTCTAAGATTTATCTATCTCGTGATGTGCATTTTGTTGAGCATACTTTTCCATTCAAAAGTTTGTTCTCTGACATAACAATTAAATCACATTCTCTTGAGTGGGATAAACTCGACAGTGCCAAGTCTTCTAACTCTGAACCCAAAAGCCCTGTTATATCTGACTTACCCCTTCCCATCCTCACAAATACCCGCTGCTCCACCCAACAGTCCCTTTCTTACCCGACACCTCCACCTCAGTCCACTTGTTCCGGCGCACCACCCGCGGCTCCAACGGTTGAGGATCACTCCCGGACACCTAACACATGTAAGTCTCCTACTGTTACTACTCCTCCCTCTACCCAAAATCCCAGCTGCTCTTCTCTACCCCTGCTTGTTTACCACAGAAAATCTCGACCACACTCAGCCACAAATATGGCTCCTTCCCGACCCACTGCTGCTGCCCCATTGCCAGCATCAGCGGCAGCACAAACACCCCAACCTGCAACTGCCCCGTTGTCCGAACACTCTGGTGATCCATCTCCACCCCACTGTCCTAACCCCCCAAACCGTGTTACAACTAGATCGCAGAACAATATTCACAAACCAAAAAAAATGTTTGACTATTTTGCTCACCTAAATCCCTCAACTCTTCCCCAAACCTTCAACCAAGCTAAGAAGCACATTGAGTGGATGGCAGCAATGCAAAATGAGTTTGATGCTTTACGGAATAACCATACATGGGAATTAGTTCCGTATGACCCCTCTAAAAATATTGTTGCTTGTAAGTGGCTTTTCAGGATCAAACGAAAAGCAGATGGTTCGATTGATCGCTACAAAGCGAGATTGGTCGCAAAGGGGTTCACACAGCGCCCTGGGATTGATTTTCACTCAACCTTCAGCCCTGTGGTTAAACCAACAACTGTGCGACTTATTCTCTCTATTGCTGTTCAGCGTCAATGGCCTCTTCGCCAGCTTGATGTAAACAATGCTTTCCTCCAAGGTGAGCTTGAAGAGGAGGTGTACATGATGCAACCTCCGGGTTTTGCTGATACTAGTTACCCATCTCACGTGTGTCGATTGCGAAAGGCAATTTATGGCTTGAAACAAGCCCCTCGGGCATGGTACAATGCACTCAAAGGCCATCTCATCTCCTTGGGATTTTTCAAATCTGCATCTGACAATTCTTTGTTCATTCGCCATGGCTTTGGTGATCATATGTACATTTTAGTGTATGTCGATGACATCATTGTCACAGGAAGCAACTCTGTTAGTGTTGATCAGGTTATCTCCTCACTTGCCAAACGTTTCTCCATCAAAGATTTGGGTAACCTCAATTTTTTTCTTGGTGTTGAAGTGGTTAAATACTCTGATGGCCTTATTTTGTCACAAGCTTCTTATGTTAAGGAAATTCTGCGTGACGAATTAATGTCTGACTGCAAAAGCGTCACAACACCCATGGGTACGACAGAGCCACTCCAAGTCAACGATGGATCCACATTGACTGATGCAACTCGGTATCGCCGAGTCCTTGGCAGATTGCAGTACTTGTCTTTAACTAGGCCGGACATTTCTTTTGCGGTCAACAAGCTTTCCCAATATATGCAATCACCATCTGAACTGCATTGGAAATCTGTGAAAAGAGTTCTCAGGTACCTTCGAGGTACGGCTCAAGTAGGCCTTCGTGTGTCCAGACATGCAGATTTTAACTTGTACATGTATTCTGATGCTGACTGGGCTGGTGATCTCACTGATAGAGCTTCCACCTCAGGCTATATTCTGTTTTGTGGTAGAACACCTATCAGTTGGTCTTCCAAGAAACAAGCTACTGTGGCTCGCTCATCGACAGAAGCAGAATATAGAGCCGTTGCCAATGCCCTTGCTGAAACCTTATGGGTGAGAAATCTTCTTCATGAGCTGCGTATTCTAACAAGGCAGGCCCCTACAATTTATTGTGACAACATTGGTGTAACCTATTTGAGTGAGAAGCCGGTCCTTCATAGTCGTATGAAACATGTTGAGGTAGACTTCCACTTTGTGCGTAACCATGTTCAACTGGGGCAGGTTCGAGTTGTTCATGTTCATGCTGCTGATCAACTTGCTGATTCCCTAACAAAGCCACTTGCCAAGCCAGCATTTGAGCGTAATCTATTCAAGCTAGGCCTTGTTACACGCCGCCTACCTTGAGGGGGGCATATTAGAACATTATCTCTTATATTAGATTGTGTTTATCTTTAGTTATCTCTTGTATTAGATTGTGTTTATCTTTAGTTAGACGACTATCATAGATAGTATTTTACAGTTATAGCTTATCTAGGATTCCTTAGAGTGGTCATTGTAAACGTGTATTTAAGCACCTTCTTTCATTCAATAATACACACAGCTTTCACCAATCTTTCCTGCAATTATATGAACATCCCCTTGTTCTTGTATAATGGTACCATACCAACTCCATCTCCATTCCTCAGGCATTTTTGCCAACCTAAGGATGACATTAAACAACCCGGTCAGCCACTCCAAACCTGCATTGCCCGCGCTCTTCCAGAACTCCACTGGGATCTCATCTGGACCGGTCGCTCTACCCCCTCGCATCTTCCGAACTGCCCCTTTAACCTCATCGACTCTTATACGCTTACAATGCCTGAAATCTCGATGCCCCTCTGAGTTCAAGAGTTTATGGAAATACGTCTGCTACCTCCGTCTAATACGGGGCCTCTTCCACCAACACCGCACCATCCTCATCCTTAATGCACCTCACTTGGTCCAGATCTGGCGATCGTCTTTCCCGTGCCTTCACGAGCTTATACAACTTTTGGTTTCCTCCCTTCTTAGCTAATTCTTTATATAGACGCTCAAAAGCAGCCGTTTTAGCCGTCGAAACTGCTAACTTTGCTTCCTTTTTGGCAGTCTTATATCTTTCCCTATTCTTCCTCTTTCCTTCCTCATTACTACTCTCGATTAACTTCAAATACGCAGCTTTTTTGGCTTCTACCTTCTCCTGAACAGCCTCATTCCACTATGATCAATATATTATTCGAATCAAACCTACAGATTAAAGTCTGCAACTCGTACAAACTGAATCACTTAGAAATGGAAGTATAGCAATAAATATAGGATGTTGACTGTAATTATGAAGTTTTGGAAAGCAAACTACTTGAATCTTAGGAGTGCGTTCTCGTACCTCTCGGGGCTTTTTTTTTTAAGGCACTCTTATGTTGCTCGTTATGCTTATCAAGCTTCATTGTTGGTTAACCATTCTTACTTTGTAACATGGGATAATGGAATTTAGCTGCCTTGAACTCTTAAGATTCTTATCTTATAGGTATACATGTCGTCCTGCAGGGTTCATTTCCAATTATGAGTCTTAAGGGAAGATATATAATATCTGAAGATGGCCAAGTGCAGCAACAGGGGCCGCTGATTATACTCTCTACTAATTCGTTCGGTCGTGCTTTTGGGGGGCGAGTTAATGGTCGTCTGGTTGCTGCTGCAGAGCAAGTCCAGGTTCTTACTATTTACTTTATTTACCGTTCTTCTCCATCAGAATATCTTTTGCTAATGACTATGGATTTGATATCAGACTTGTATGAATAATTTATGGTGGCCTCATTTATATCCAGCTTTAAATATAATAATCATAATCTCGAATGTGAATTTTTTTCCCGTTTGTTTTGGTTCTAATCTTCTCCAGGTTTCCATCTGAGTTAGCCTTATTCATTTTGCGCTTGTTCATGTTGTGGATGAGTAGTATGTAATCATTATTACCAAGAAGTCGTGAATGACGTGTAATTTGGTGTCCTTGCAGGTTCTGGTGGGTAGTTTCTACACAGAAGGTGAACAAAAAGTTTGAATGGTTGCAAGCAGCTCTTGTTTGCTAATATTGTTTCTCCTCAACATATGTGTTTTCTATTCTTCTTTGGTTATTCTTTGAAACAAAACATAGATTGATAACCTGTTATGGTTGTTTCTCTTTACATTGATCAGCGATTCAGCATACTAATGTTATAGTTGATACTTCTTTTGGATGATCTTTTGTTGTTGAGTTGTTTTCTTTAGGTGTGTATGTTTGGGCATGGTTGGAGGGGGCTTACATATTTGCATTTTGCAGGGAATGTCCTAGTGTTTTTGTTTTAGTGGAATCCGATGTATTGTAGCAAAAATATGGTTGAATCAGAAAAATGCAAAGTGAAAATTAAGTATGAACTGCGAATAGTTACACTTAAATACTAGTAATTGCTGTTAACCTTGTCATTTGCATTTGGGATCTATCTTCCATAATGAACAGAAGGAAATGGGCTGCCCTTTCCACCATAAATCAACACATCCATCTCTCTCTTCCACTCTCATCTCCCAATTGTTGTCGTACTTCCTTAACAACGCCCTAGCTCCATCAATAGCATCCTCTCCAAACACCTCTTTTACAAAGCCAACACTTCTCATTCTTTCGCACCATTTCTCCTTCCGTTCATTCATTTCTCCCATGTTTGTCAGTGCCTTTGCTGCCTCTCCTTCCATCATCCTCCTTTCTTCGCTTTCACGTCCTTTGTAGGCTACACTTGTGGAGTCCAAGAACCTCCATAAGTACTCCACTCGCCTTGAGAACGTTGTCATAAAGTCCCCGCAACTGTTGCAGCTACACTCCATGTTGTTTTCGCTAAGCACTACTCCTTTTGGCTCCAAACTCTTCAATATTCTCAATAATTCTGTTCTGTCATCCGAGTTACTATGTTGCAAATTGTGGAGTCTGAACTGAGCACAGATGACTAACGTCTCATCTGCGGAAGAATTTATCACCTGGGAACTAAGATTCTGAAGAGGGAAATTGTCCAGTCTGTTGATCTGTAGATTAATGTTGATAGCCTTGGCAAAGGCTAGTAATTGTGATGAAAAATTGTAACCAGGTGGACCGATCACAAATGGGGTGTCTCTTAATTCTCCGTTCTCTATGGTGGGCGTAATAACTGTTAGGCGAACTAATGGTGGCGGTCCACCTGATCGCCTAGTCAGCTCTTCAAGCAGTGTTGGCCACTGAACGCCGTGAGACACTCCAATATCCAGGATGTGAAGGTTCCGGACTCGATCCTGTTCCCCAAGAATTTGGAGAACAGATGAGTTTGCTATGTGATTTGGGATGCGGAACCAGGGACTATTGTCATTGAAATTGATCAGCGAGTTCCTGAAGAATTTATGATTGTTAGAAGCGAAAGTTGTAACCTCAACAAAACCGGACGATGCTGAGGATGAGCCAGGGGAAGCCAAATGATGAGTCAACGCACGGAGTCCATGAGCAGCTAGCCTGTGATTGGCGTCGCCTGTGAACGACGCCAATTCTTGGAGAACGTACAACAGATGTTGCACGCGGTTCATGTTACCGACAGTGATTGCAGCAGCACAAGGATTGAGCAGATGCTCTGCCCATCTTCCTTCTTTGTTGTTACTGCTATTTCCTGAAGACTTGTTCGTTACTCTTTTCGGACCTGTTGATCTCCTGATTGTCGCTCCTTGTTCCACTACAGCATGATCATCATCTCCATCATTCATCTGACGGTTCTGATTCTTCCTTGTCGTCTTTGAATTGTGATCAGAGCCAGGTGTTTTCCTTTTCTTGGACTGATCCAATGGCACTGGATGATCCAAAATAATGGGCTCCGGAGGGATAGTGTTTGTCGCTGTGTTGGCTGGGGAGCTGCTGTCGAATGAGGTACAAGTATTGCTGATGATGTTTTGATTAACGATCTGCTTATCTTGATTAGGATCCCACCAGGAGTCCCCATAGAAATCTAAATCCTCGGGGTAATAGGGTTCGTCGAGGAAGGATGGAACATCGGATAAAGTACCAAGCCATTCTGAGATGGGATCAGAAGTAGAAATAGGCTCAGGTTCGCCAATGGTCATAGTATCAGAAAACCAGGAAGAAGGGTAGTGGGAGAGGATGTTTTGGTGTTTGATCATTGACTATGCAAATAGAATGTGAATTTGTTAAGTAGAATTAATCTCAATTCTCAACTGCTAAAAGAAATGGGAGCAAAGATTTTATCTTACAAAAGGAGACAGAATGAGGCATATTTAAGACGTAAAAATTGCTGTTATTTTGGACGTTATGCTGTTGTATTCAGATAATATTTTTTAAGGTATGATGGTGGTGATCTTGTCTCTGATTCGTGCTGTTATTTGACTTACTTTCTGGCATGTCACGAATGTGAAGAGTGCTAATGAACAATAATAGTACACACTAAATTATTTATCTAACTTTCTGGGATGGTGATAGGTTTTGAGTTCGAAATTTCAAGGGACGGCAAACTCCTCATCATCCTGATTAATTTAATTGTGTTTTTGTTTGATATTGCTTTCTCTTAGGCTATTGGTGGATGTACTTTTGGTATTATTCCCAAAACCAGAAATTGACGTCTAAACAACTCTTAATACCTGTCTATTTCAAGAAAATAAATGTTTTTTAAGCACTGATCTAAATCATCCTATTTTGTCAGCCTAAGATCGACCAATAATCCTAACGTTAATACATTGGATAATCTTTGTTACAAGTTCTTTACAAATAGACCTAAGTTATTTTTTGTACAACCTTTTCCAGGGTGAATGGATAATCAAATTTGGCAGAAACATGTAATATAACCAAACAATGAATGGAAGATTGAGGTGGAAACTTCTTAGACACAATTTCTGTTGACACAAATCAACTTAGAGGTCTAAACTCTTGAATAAGTTGTCCAAAGAAAGAGGTTTACTCCAAAGATCGGACTCTCCCAACTAACAGTTTTTTTTTTTTGTTTCCTTACCCGGTGTCGGTACACTCATTGGAGTCCCGACTAATTCGGATTCGCGCCATGTAAAACCTATTTCTGGGGGAAGCACTTTCATTCCTAGGGCTCGAATCCGCGACCTATGATTAAGAGTAGAGAGATCTTATTCATCCCACCACAACCTTTTAGTGGTCTCCCAACTAACAGCTGGGGAAGGACAAAAGTAAACAAAGTTATTTGTTGGGCATGTATGTCTGTATCCAGTTAATCAGTCAAGCCACAACTTTCTAATTAGTTTCAAATGTATATATTAAGGAGCAATTACGTGACTTCGTTAAGATACTTTTGTTTTCCTTGTTCCCGTCGTAATACTAGTGCTATTTAGTTGGAATTTTCGTAAGTTAGCCTGAAGATGCTGAAACGCGGAATCATTTGGGGCTGGTTAGTCAATTATATTAACGAATAGCAAGTTAGCAACACGAGAGTTTATAATTCAAAAGAAGTAAAAGGACAAGTGATTAAGATGACAATCATCGAGCTCTCAGCCTATCAACGTAAACTCGACAGTTTTGACAATATCTTTGTATTAACATTGTTTTTCTTGATTCTCCAAAATAGATACTTGGTTACCTTTGCATATTTTCTTTAGTTAGCATCACCCTTGATCAGAAGTTCCGAATTCTAAGTTATTGAAATTGAAAATATTTCTAGTAGAAGTCACACTTAATGGGATCTATAAGACACAAAACAGATGAGTCAGACAAGTTGAGTATCAGATGTTAGATAAAAAGGGCAGTTCGGTGCACAAAGCATCCCACGTTCACGCAGAGTCCGAAAAAATGATGTGAGTACTGGATGTTAGATATTAAACAAAAAACAACAAAGATAATTCCTTTACAAAATTAGAAGTATAGATACATTAGGGCAGATACTTGTATAGTAAAACATTGTAACCGGTCAAGAGGAAAACAGTTCCCTCATTGTTCTTCAACCACTTTATTTTTTCACCTAGCTATTTTGACCCACTTATAGTCTTGCCCATTTTATTGTGGTCCTATAATGAGGATGATAAGTTGTTTTTTAGTGCTTAATAAAAATTTTGGCAGTTCGGTTTATTTCCTTAAATAACGGGTTGTAATCACTAATTGTAATATTTTAATTCTAGTCCATTTTTTAATGGTTCAGTTGGAAACAAAAAGTGAATCATCTTGAAAGAAAAGTCTACGGTGAATAGGAAGTGTTATTTAAGTCCGTCAAACAATGGCGTAGACTGAAGTTGATGATAATCATTTGAAACTATTTGTTGCGTCTTATAGGTAACCATGTCTATTACATTTGTCAATTAGAGACACTTTATTTCTCTTAAATAAATAATTTCATTGTACCTAACACTAAGTTGATATCTTTTTCTATTAAGTATCAGTTTTGAATAATCTTCCTAGGATTATCTGTAAACTCATTGTACTAAGTATATATGGATAACGGATAATAGTTGGAAAAGAGTTCGTTCATTTTCAAACAACAGAACTTAAATGAACCAACCTTAGAAAAACATGAAACTCACAGAAAGAATCATCAACAGACACAAACTACAATTGAAATGGACTTGTCAACAAGACGATTGAAGAACAGATACAATGAAAGTACTCAAAAAAAACATTAACAGCTAGCACATTGGAAGATTAAACTCAAAATGAAGGCAATGTTCTTAGTTAGTGCCTCCAAGAACACCCTTGAGCTTCTTAATTGTAGCTTCATCGAGGAATGTTGTAGCCGCAACCAACTTAGTAGGCAAATCATTTGCAAAGAAAGCAAAGTCAGTAATCTGAAGTCCAGGATTAGAGCTGCTAAAGAAAACATAAGCCACAGAGGTAACTCCAGCATCACTCAATTGAAAATGCAACAGACCTTGTGGGAATATCATTAGTTCACCTTTTTTAAGTGTCTTTACGTAAACAGAGTTTGCTGATGAAACAAAACCAGCTTTAATTTGACCCTGAACCACAAGCAGGACTTCAGAAGCACCAGGGTGAGTGTGAAATGGAATCACACCACCTGGAGCTAAGTCCAAACGGGCTGCAGAGATTCCAAGCCCATTAAGACCTGGGAATTGGGCAGCAAATGCAGGTGTAACTGCAGCTTTAATAATGCTTGCTGTGTTTCCAGCAGCCTTAAGCCCAGAAAACACGAAGTCATCAACTGTGACATTGGCAGCATTCTTGCAAGAGTAGCCAGCAGGTGATTCTGGGCCTTTCAAATCTGCTACACAGAAATCTTGGACAGCAGCATTGCTGCTTGAGATGAGAACAGCTAAGAGAAAGATAAGTTTAAACATTTTTATGTTTCTTAGTAAAGAATAGTTAATTTGTGTATGATATTTGCGAGTAAGGAAAGTTAGTTTGGAGTGTGAATATATAGAGTGTGTGTGAGTGAATGAGAATTTGGATATTAAAGAGCAAAAGGGCAAATTAGGTGCCACTTGAATTTCAACAAGGATTGATATCCACAAATTGTGTGATAGGGCTATCATCAAGGGTGTCAATTGAAGAAATATGGACAAAAAAAAAAAAAAAAAGGAAAAGAAACAAGTAGCATCTTTTTGCTGCTGGGATACATTAGTAATTACTAGTTCATAAAGAGCGAGTGATTGTGGAAAATCTTGATTTCCGACTTGATAGGTCCATTCGTAATAATCAAAGAATAGTTCCAAAGAGTATTGGTCGCTAGTGCACTGTTTTTAACTGTCAAAATGATGCTTCTCTTCTATATATTTTCCATCACAATAGAAATTGTATAGAAAAGTTCAACAATGACGCGTATTGTTTGGTTGCAAAAATAGAAGGGATACTATAACAGGAAATGGCTAGAAATTAATTGTTTTTACAGAATCTAGGCTTTGGGTGAGTAATTCTCTTAATTAAGTTTCCATCTGGAGCAATATCTATGAAAACAAAAGCAGTTTCTTCTCTTTTTGATTTTCTTAATGATTTCAAAAAAGCACATGCAAGAAAATGATTTTTCTGTTTATAAACAACCAAATGAAACAAGACAAGCATCCTCATTATTGCTCCTTCTGATTTTTCCCATTAAGTGATCAGTTAACTTGTTCTAGAAGTATAACTGGTTAAAGTTTGGAGCTGCCAAACGGGCTCTGTTATTTTTCTTGTATGGTTAATTAGCAAGACATGCATGGTTTAGAATCTACAAAGTGGAATTATTTGCACTGTCTGGCCTTTCTCACTCACTAAATTCTGCTTTTGCTAGTCTAGTGGGAGAAATTTCGCCTTTAAAATAGTTGGATGAGTGTCTCTTTCTTCAGAAAATTTAGCTCACAAAACGAATGGAAGACATAATTTAACAGTGCTTTAAAGGAATCTGTGCAAATGACCCTAGAGGGTGAGAGAGTTGAATTAGTGAAAGTGGTCCTAATTAAGGGCACATGGAGGGAGAAAAGGAGGAAAAGGAGAAGTCTATAAGAAGACACACTGACAGCTCGAATCCAGAATGGCATCTAAGGTATAATACAAATTGTGTATCTTCCTAAGTAGTAGCTAAAATACATGGCAACATATCTCCAAAATGGAATTTGTGGACAATAGCAATTGCCCTTCCACTAGGGTATACACAGTGGAGGATGCGGTGACCTGTTCTTCCCATTGAAATCATACCAAGAAGGAGAGAGATGGAGATAATTTTAGCCTCAATTTACTTATCATATAGTGAAAACTGATACAATAATATACCTTTTCCTATAAAAACTTACCGGCACAGGTGCACACCAAACAATACCAACTTACATATAAACATCACTCAAAATTGTCTTAGTTTTCACATATAGAAACTTCTTCTCTACAGTAATCGATGTTTTTTACTGCCCTATAGTTTTGATAGTCCTAGAAAGTAAATGAACCTATTGTAGTTTCCAAAAAATTCAAATGCCAAACAGTGAATTATATTTCAATTTTGGAACTCAATACAATTTTCTTTTTTTAATAATCCTTGAGCCTATTTAAGGATGACATTCATTTTGGGACATGATGAAACTGCGGTGATAGCATAAAGATCATTGACTCCTGTATCTGAATACTTGTAAAACTGGCCTGGCCCAAGAGGCCAAGACCCTCAGTTGAGGAACTGGGTTGGGCTAATAACATAGTACTAGACCAATAGTGCTATGAAACAAAAGCACCATTCTGAACCTTCTGGTCTTCAGCAGAGTAGCTAAGGCACTCCATAAATATAAAAATTTAACACAAAGGCAATTGGGCTAGGCATCAACAAACCCCCTCTTGCCAACAACTGAAGCCCAAAGCACAATCTTCTTGAAATTCAGTAAATCAGTGCAGCATGTATACAGAATTTCAAGCTAACCCATAAAAGGAAGAAAAGGGAATTTCCAGAACGAAGTAGATGCCATAATATATTTCAAGTTTCGAGTCTCAACTGTACTACCAACTTGATTTAGACTAGCATCCATCTCCAGAATGAAGTAGATGCCATGATATTAAACTGAAACATGGAACAAATGAAGACCATATAAATCTGATTTAGACTTCCTAAAAAGATCCTCAGATACTACACAGGCTTCCATGCACAAAAGAAAATAAGACAAACAATTCTTGACACTAGATTAAAAAAGAAACATAGGGCAGACCAAAGATTAAAGACGAATTTAGTGATGTTTATAACGTTCAAGTCCGATACATCATTATATAGGGACCCAAATTATTCTGCCTGTTTTTAGTATTTCATATCAGAGACCATACTAGACTTATATTATACCCATATACAAATGGTTTTCTTGTGCGCAATCTGCCTCTATGGTACAAATCAGTCTTACAGCTCGACAATTACAAGCCATGCTTCTAAGAACAGTATCTCTCTTCCCTACAGGTACCATTTTTTACCACACAGAGAATAGGTATCTTTATTGTTCTCCAAAACAATCCAAGCCAGTTAAAAATAATAAAGGAGACAAGATGTCATCTTAAACTTTCTTTTGTAGAGTCAGCATTTTGACCAACCCATAAATGCCAAAAACAGAACCTCATACCTCAGTAAAAGTTTATCAAGAACTATTACTAACAAATGCAAGTTAAGTTTTCATAGCAGCCAATGACAAACTAAGGTCTACTACGAAATACACACCCTCATTGTGGGACTAGTACTATATGTGTTGCATTTTCTTTTTTTAAGTTTAAAGAGGACTATTTGAGTTCCAGACTCATCAACTTCACCTTGCTCTACTGACATTTTAAGCTTTCAAATTAGATAGTCACTTCAACATGGTACTAAAGCATGTAGAGTTAATCTAGTAAACACATCTTCAACCATACCTTTAAACTTAAACAGTTAACTCCACTTACCTGGCAAAGGTGACTCTTCATTTAGATGTTTGAGAAAACTTTTCAAAGCTCGGATTTGAAACAAACTCAAAACAGGATTTTTTTTTTTTTTTTTGGCAATTTAGATACTTTAAGTCATGCTACAAAGATATAAATGTACAACAGATGTACTGGCTGAGAGCTTTAAAATGATTCTTTCAGATATGAGCAAGAGAGTATAGATAATGGCTCCACTTTGCCTATGCCCCTTCAGCTATATTCCCAAAGTGCACTAGTTCAAACCTGGACAGGCCGCTGGTGGACTTAATCGTTACTTCAGCTCCCCATTTTAAAGGAAAAGTTCATCTAAAGAAATAGCCAGATACAAGGAGGTATTCTCGGCGATTTAGATACTCTAAGTCATGCTACAAAGATATAAATGTACAACAGATATCCTGGCTGAGTGCTTTAAATGATTCTTTCAGATGTGAGAAACCGAATATAGATAAAGGCTCTCCTTTGCCTATTCCCCTTCAGCTATATTCTCGAAGTTCCGCTAGTTCAAACCTCGACAGGCTGCTGGTGGACTTAAGAAAAGAAAAAGTTCATCTAAAGAAACGGCTCAGATGCAAGGAGGGAGACAACATTCCAAATAACCACATTTCTATACTCTACTTTAATGGTAATAGAGTCTCAGAAATCACAGTATAATTTCAGCGATTCAGATACTCTAAGTCATGCTACAAAGATATAAACGTACAACAGATGTCCTGGCTGAGTGCTTTAAAATGATTCTTTCAGTTATGACCAACTCTCAAAGTTGCGCTAGTTCAAACCTCAACAGGCCGCTGGTGGACTTAATCATTACTTTAGCTCCCCATTATAAAAGAAAAAGTTCACCTAAAGAAATAGCCAAGATACAAGGAAGAAGGTATTCCAAATAACCGCATTTTTATACTCTACTTCAATCGTAATTGAGTCTCAGAAATCCAGTGCATATTTCTGCTAAATTGCACAAGAACCATCATAACATATCAAAGATATTCCACCAAAAAGGACCCATAATAGGATATGTAACTTTGCAACATATATCTTACAAGGAGGTAACATTCTACATAATGCCAATTAAGAGAAATTATCAATTAGCTCTAGATCATTCACAGAGTAGAAAGAAGACCGTTAATATTCACAATAAAAATGTCGAAGCAAAAATGGAGAAAATCCAATTGCTAATAAAGCAAATCAAGAATTACCAATTTACAAGAGCGAAAACAGAAATGTAGACACCAATCATCAGCTGAATCCTTAATCTTTGTAATCCATTCCATGGTGTTGCCAAATTCATTGCCAAAGCCGCTTTTTTAAAAAAGAATCTCAATCCGTATAACTCTAGCTAAATATAAATAAAACATCAGATTCAAATCAACAAATGTGTGTCATTTCAAAATCTAGCATCAGCCTTCAAAAGTTGCTTTCTTTTGATAATCAAGAATGCGACAACACAGACTTGCAAGATCGCGGCAACACCCACGAACATTAACCCGAGTCTTTTCCCCCAATTTAGCTTCTGTGGTGGGCTTAATTTCACATTAGACTTATGGTGGTTTTGCTGATGATGGTGCTGGTGGTTATATTTTTCTTTTTCTTTGTCCGAGGCCGTGTTAATCGGTGAAGGAGGCGGAGGAGGAGACAATGGTGGAGGTGGAGGTGGTGGTGAATATGGAGGAGGTGGAGGGGGAGGAGGCGCTGGCGACGGAGGTGGCGGGGGTGGAGGCGGGGGAGGTGAAGGGGGTGGGGGTGGGGGTGGTTGTAAATTAGGGGGATTTACATTGTTTCCTTGAGAATACACAGGAAATGTAAAGAAACTAAAGAATAACCAAAAAGTAAAGAAGACCCAAGTCAAAAATAACCGATCCATACATACCACAATGGGCAAAATCAAATCTTTAATCCTTCTTCCATCTGGGTCGGACTCAAAATCCCTAATTTTTTTCAAGAATTGAAATTAGGGTTTGGAAAATAGATGGGTCCCACCTGATTTCTTCCCCTGATCTTGAAAATGTTCCAAAATATGGCCTCAAAAATGTTGATTATTGAACAAACTAGCACATGTGATACAGAGTCTGGTTAAGAGGTTGAGTGGGTAAAGAAAAGATTAGTGATTCAGAAATGGGGATTAATATGTAATGGTCTGGTAATTGTTGCTGTTGTTGGCAATTTCTTTCTTCCCTTATTCTTCAGGGAAGGAGAAATGGGGGACAACGAAGGGGCAAGTGAGAGAGAGAGACAAGTGGAATTAACGTAGGCGGGATTCAACGGTTGGGTCTAATTTGGGCAACTCAAGCTACCATTTCGTCAGCTCCACTCTCAACTCTTTGCACTAATTTTAATTGGTACACAAATATACTACTCTAAAAATATCTGTCGCATCCATTTATATCAAATCGCATATTTATTATAGTTAAATAATTTAATAAGATAACAAATAGTAATAGTAGTAGTAATAGTATTAATTAAAAGGACAATTCGTTGCACAAAATATTTCTGGTTCACGTTGGGTTCGAGAAAGAACCGTCAGCCTAACCTAATGCAATTATAGTTTTAACTTAACGCATTAATACATAATTTGGTCTTTACGTAATAGAATCTTTGTACTGTTTTACATAGTATAATGATGTGTAATGTAGACATATTCTATATACTGTATAGATTAGGGAAACAAAATACTCTTAAAGCAGTAGCAGACACCTTGTTTATACTAAAAAAAAAAATAAGAAGAAAACCAAATGGTAGTAATAACTCCTTCCAAGAACGTCCAAATGGTAGTAATATACATCTATGGTTGCTACAACGTGGGTGATGTAAATTCCTATTTTGAGTAGAACACCTCGCATCATAATTTAACAAAGTTAGACCTCTTGGCTTTTCTCAAAACCTCAATGGAATCCTCGATTAATTTTGCACTCATCTGATGTTCAACTTTTGACATGTAATTGATGTCACATCCATAAAAACCCATGGCTCTAAGTAACTTAAAATGCTTTCGTCTAGATTAACAAACATGCATTCATAATAAATTTTCATTTACGAGGAATGACGAGCAAGTCACTGACAGGCTTCCATTCTCAGACCTGAAAATATCAGAATAAAACATATACAATCGTCGGTATATCACCGGCCCCATATGAAACTTCCTTATCCTCGTCTTAGGTCTTAGGACGTTCCTTTCTAATAGAAAGGTCATCGATTGTGACGTTTACGAAAGGTCAACCTCTCGGATTTTTTAGAATAGGGCAATGTTCATCCTCCGTAGTGAAGTGAACGTGGCTTGCAAATGGGACTACATTGTTCAATTCTTACAAGTTTTGCCTGCATTACGAGCACACATAACCCTCCCTAAACAAGACTCCATCATACTTCTTGTAATAGAAAAACAACTACGTACATTACATGTTGCACAAAATCAGGTTTGGATTTAAAACTTAGTTTAGTTGAGTTCATCTTCAAGGTTCGTGGCACATAATTCACTCTACTTTTAAAATTATAAACTCATATATTTGTTTCACGTAAACTCATAGACAATAAACTCATTTGGTAATTGGTGGAGTAATAAGGAGTAGGACAGAGATTGTATAAAATATCATATTCTTTCGTTTGTGCATCTATCAGATCTCTAATGAATTAAACAAACAGTATGATTTTGCTAAATCTGAATTCTGCAATACCATAACGTTTTCCAGGGAATCCAAGATTTCCACCTTACATACTATAATAATTTCAGTCCTCATATTTTATTTTAATTTTCTTAGCTTAACCAAGTATTTGGTTGCCCATGAACATCTTTCTTTCTGTATATTTCCTTTTTCACCATTCGACATGATGATTTGTGGAAACTGCGATCTAAATCAGTATCCAATAGAAAAATAAGAAAGATAGCTGTCTAAAGGTATACCAACTTTGCAAGAATATCTCCACAGCCTCACACTTAACATTCAATTATTTAGGGTGCAAATATTTTAGCAGTTTTATTTGGTATAGATTAGCTTTATCTAGCAATCAGACAGCCTAAAATCTACTAAACATTTCTTGCAATTAAAAAGGTCCCCCTTGAATGGTTTAACTTATCCCTGCACCCACCAAAAAACTAATCAAAAGAAGACTTGAATTATGATATGCTAATAATCTATTTCTCCATTTTCTCCCCATAAGTTTGTCAACTCTCCATGATAATCAGATCTATTCAAGAAAAGTAACAAAATGGACCCTAAAAAGGGTTAGTATGTGCTGTTCGACAGCTATGAATACAGTATTGGCCCGATAGAAGAAAAAAATATTTCAAAGAGAAAAAAAAAAGGTACAAAAGTCCTACCTGCAGAGAATGAAAAAGTTTCGGCCATCATCAAAGTGACTTTATGGACTTGGATTAGAAACCAAAACTCTAGCGATACAAATAAACGGGCCCTCGTATATTCTAAAAAATTGACAATACCACAACTTTTTTATAGATTTTATATGATATTCGTCAGAAACTTACGCGACAGTAAGAAATTACTATCGGCTAGGGTGTAAAAGGATTAAAGTTGGGTAGTGTTGCCCATTTCCGTGGACTATAATTGTGTCATGATATGATCTGAGCTTCAATAGTGAAATATGATTAATGGTGATTCATATAGCCGATCCCAAATGATGATCTGAGCTTCAGTTAGTCATATTTTGACTTGTTCATTTGGCCACGTTAGTCATAACTCTACATATTTATTGTGCGGAAGAAAGTCCATTTCAGGACACAACTTGAAAATGTTTTAGCTTGAGAAGATATTTGCTTGATCATTTTCCAATGTTTGTTTAAGACAATTGAACAAATGTAGGATAAACAAGTGATACGTAACAACCATGAGATATACTTTGTAAAGGAAAACAACTTAAGCTCAGAAACAAGAAAATCAAATTTAGGATGACTAAATATTTTCATAATTGAAGATCACCAGATTATGAAAAACAATTCCTTAAGGCGAATAATTTCTTCAAACACATTTTCGATCGTACGTATAGAAAACGAATAGCAGAATTGGATGAGTAAAGTGCCCGAGGTAAAAATTTCGCGTAAGGGCCTGTTTGGCGCGTGTTAATTGATTTGTAGCCGTCAAAAACAAATTCGCTGAGAAATAGCCACATCCGGACAAATCCTAGTATAAATACTGGGGCTTTGAACAAGTTTTGTTCAAACCCCCAGTATTTATACCGGGGGAAGCTTCAGTAAACTAGCCTCAGTATAAATACTGGGGCTTTGAACAAGTTTGTATAAAGCTTCAGTCCCATAACAAAATACTGGGGCTATGAACAAAACTTGTTCACAGCCCCAGCATTTTGTTATGGGACTGAAGCTTTATATATAAAGTCTCATAACAAAATAATGAAATTTATCCCTTTGATGAGACCTTTATTATGGGAATAAATCCCATTTTTTTTGTTATGGGATAAAGTCCCATAACAAAATAATGGGACCTTTGAACATGTTAGTTCAAGGTCCCATTATTTTGTTATGGGATTATTTTGTTATGGACCTTTGAACAAGCTTCAGTCCCATAACAAAATACTTGGGCTTTGAACAAGCCTCAGTATTTTGTTATGGGACTAGTTTGGAGTGTTTTTCCAACGCTGATGGAGCTTAAGTGTGCGCGCGAATTTTTGGCTATTCTTCAGTGAATTTTGAAACGGTAGATAGTTCCCGATGAGCACGTCCAAAAATGGCTAGTGATCAAAATCAGCCGTGCCCGAGTGATCGAACACATGCAAAGGGCCCAAAACTGAAGAGCAATATTATTGGGGCTGTGTACAAATAGCCAATTTAGATGAAGTATTTAGATTTTAGCATGTTTCTAAATATTATTTAGTTTTTAGCCATTAGATTGAATTCAGACATTCAATATTGAAGTTGAAAGCTGCTTATCCCTAACTTTAAACCTTCAAACCTTCAATTTGAAGTTCACCAAAGTGGTTGAAAATTAAATGATTTTTAAAAGTTTACTAAAATGTAAATGGCTTGGGGACAAATGGCCTCCTGGCTAAACTTTTACATATTATTGAGTCCAAATTTGTTGATTCGGATAGGTATCTTCAATACGTAAAATTTCGCGTGGGAGACTATCGTAGATATGCTATTTAAATTTTAACCAGGTTTTAGCCACTATATTGAACTTCAAATCTTATGTGTCTAGTTAAGACGCAAAGATTTGAAATTAAGATCCGAAGGTCTGAAAGTCTAAAGTTGAACTTCAAACTTCAGACCCGAGGATTTGAATTTCACCGAGTAGCAAAAAATTATATAGTTTTCAAAAACTGGCTAAAACGAAAATAGTGCACTTAAACCAGGCTCTTAGTGCACTTTCCCTTTCAGTACTGGATCATCTAAGCCCTAAAACTAGTAAGAATTTCGCCCACCAGCCACTTTTTCCACTGGTATTTGGATTGAAGCCACTTTTTTTATTAATTTTTTATGAGAGGCCGCTTTTTGAAATTTCAATCTGTGTGGGCTAACGTTCAAACCTTGTGGGATGAACTTTATGTCTAAGTTATGAAGTTCAACTTCAATCCGTAAGGGCTGAACTTTTAGGCATATATGCGTAAACTTGTGTGAAGTTCAACCCACAAGGACTGAAGTTCCAAAAAATGGTCTCTCATACAAAACCAATTAAAAGAGTGACCTCAAACCAAAGACCACTGACAACAGTAGCTATTCGTGCACTTTGCTTTTTATGAGGGCCTCCACCTTCTCTAGCTTTTGCTGAATGATAAAAGGGCACTCATTGTTTATATAATAGCTAACCCTTCTCCTAGGAAAGAAATGAAAACTATTCACAGTCAATGTATAGATCAAGCTTAGTCAATTAATTTTAGAAGAATAATTAGTTACAAATTAAAATGAAATTAGTTTTTCTAATTCTTCAATAATGTATCTTAGATTATAGTATGAAATTGAGTGTTACATTTCATTTTAGCGGCTGGTAATGGGTGTTGAGAGGATTTGGTAGCGGGATAGTATAACAGTAATGTACTCCCTCCGTTCCAATTTATGCGGCACCATTTTCTTTTTTGTTTGTCTCAAAATAAGTGGCATCTTTCCTTATTTGACAACTATTTAATACATCATCTCTATTTTATCCTTGTTGGGCCCTACATACTTTTAAACCTACCAACAACTTTTTTATTACTCAAATCTTCTCTCTCTTACTTTTTCAAGGGTAAAATTGATACTTAACAAGGTCAACCTCTATTTTCTTAAACTCCGTGTCCGGTCAAATGGTGCCACATAAATTGGGACGGAGGGAGTAGTACTCTACTAGTATTTCCCAATTGATCCCTTAGAAGAAACATGATGTGCATACAAAGAGAGCTGTTGGAATTGAAGAGACAGGAGAACCCTCTTGTATAAATTGTACAGTATTAATTCACTCATGAATTTGGGGTGTGGGGTGGGGGATGGGCCATTGGTTATGGAACATGGGCCTATCAGAATGGGGCCCATAGCATGTGAGTATACTTTTGTAAACTTTCGAATCTGTAATACACCAAAGAACATTGGGAATTGTTGCTTCTGTTCCATTCAGAGTGTACGACCCTGGCAATAGATGGCAAAATTTTATTGTAAATTTTGTTTCATTATCACGATTCTACAAAGGGTATGTTATGCAGATTATAATGCATGCATCGATCAACTTTAATACCCTTGTAATGCAGGTATGATAGTAATTTGTAAATATTTCGCATTCACGCGGGATTCTGGAGAAATGAACTACTACTATATGCATAGAGAAAAATTAGCACTCACTTTCGTCAAATAGAGAGATGGAATCGAAAATGAAAAAGTTGAAGGAAAAAAAAGAAGAATAAAGGGATAAAACGCAGACAGAAAAACTGTGCATAAAAATCCAAAGTGAGCTCAAAACCCTAAAAATGTGAAAGGCTCAAACAGAAGAAAAAGGTAAAAGGGATATGTGTTGACGTACGTAAAGTCTGAATAGGAGTATAAAGATAGATGCATGATGCAGCATGCTGGATGCACCAGCTTGGAAAGTAAAGAGAAATGTCTCTGTGTGTGTGTGTGTGAGACTTGTGAGAGTTCCTACTCCTACTACATTAGCGTAGGGATTAGCTGAGACATCTTTGCGGAATACATCAGAAACTCAGAATTCGAATCTCCTGATCAATGCTCTGGCCAACTGGAATATTTTTCTACATAATTACATGTAATCATAAATAAATCTTTATAGTAGCAATATGTAATTGATGAAAGAAGTAAAATTGATGTCGCCGATAATGTGTTTATTCGAGCTTGAGGTCGATAATGTGAATAAGCTTGCACAGAGATAATTACATATGCTTTACTTGGATGTGTTTAGTTTAAATAAGCAAATGAACCTAACAAGGTAGTAGTAATTTTTTGTTACAGAAGCATGAGATGGTGTATATCTCTTTTTAATGAATAAAGTAAACCAAAAAGAATGAAAAACAATTCAAAGCCTTTGGCAATGGTGTTTGTTGTTTTGTAATGGTCAAAATTCTAGGCTGGATAGGCTGACGGTTGAAATAAATGGGGGAATAAAATCAGTCTAGGAAAAAGTATAAACTCCAAGCAATTGTCACAGGAAAAGAGAACTCGAGAGAGACTTGACGTAAAGGCACGCATATTAAGGCAAACGTCTTCCTGTATCTTTCTAAAATAAACTTTTTCAAGAAATTAAAAACAATGTCAAATATCTGAAATTAATACTTGTATTATTAGTAAACATATAACTTGACCTTGTTGGGTGTTATGGCTTATGACACATGCAGAAACAAATTTTGTAAATTTAATAATAACAAATTAAGTTAATAAAAAATGTGTGTTCACGTGATTTAACGATAGAATAAAGCATAATGTGCAGACTACAAGAGCCTAGATATATTGTTCTTTGACGAAGGATGGACACCTTTTAACTTTATTAACCAGATATATTTGACTTTTCATGCAAAAGCCTTCTGTTATTTTCTGGATATGAAAGAGTATTTAATTTTTGAGGTAGGGGTCCTTATGCTTAAAAGAGTGTACTTTCAATTCTGAGCAGTAAAGTATGGTGTGTAGTCAAAATTAATACTGCCGATGCCCTTGGCCAACCATCACATGGATGACTGATGCTACTCACAAGTTGACTCTTTCTCCAGTCATGAGCCATGTTGTCAAGTAGGTGCACCTCATGCAAACATGTCAAGTTGAACTGCAATGTGTTCAACCCAATCAAAGCGGAGAATTGCATAACAATGACACCATATAGGTGATGGTTTGCCTTTTTGGCATCTATTACAGTGATCTATAAAAATGACTTTCGTCTAATTTAATAAAATAAATAAATTTTGGATGAAAATACCGCTATGAATCTAAAAAATATATTGGGGTTAAAGTGGAAGTACTTGCCCTTGACGCCTTTCCAACCTTTCCCAATTAATTACCTTGAGGTATGGCCTTTATAGCACTTGCCCTCGCCCCTTTCGACATTATACCAATATAGTAGTTTATAATTTAGGAAAGGTGTATGCGAGAATTCATCGATTCCCAACCTACAACCCTCATCCTTCGTTAGAACTTGGAATTGACAATGCTCACGTTGGTAGAGTTAAGCTTAATCTATAAGACTATAAAAACTTCCAAAACTTTTCATCATCAAGTTAATTTATTGATTTTGTTTTGTTTTTTTATCCCTTTTCTCTTCTTTTTGTTGTTTTTTTTTTGTGTCTTTTTGAACGTGACAAGTAGTCCTGCTTTTGTCTAAGAGACCAAACCAAATGTAGATATATTACAAGGCATACTTAATGAAAAACAGATTAGAAGGAAGGTTTATGAGCACAAAGACAAACTCAAAACCTGCAATCGACCTTGTTTTCATTGTCATCGACTTATCATCCAAACCAGTCAAAAGATCCATGATTCTTAAACTAAGGCATTTTAGATATCAAGAGTTTAACTCTCCTATATGGCCCAGAGATGAAAGAGTTGAGACTTGAGATTTAAGACTATTCTCTAGAATTGTAACATCATTCATCACCCGTTGCTATCCAGTTGTCATTGATTCCATAAGGCAAACATAGGAACTGGATGAACTAGGTCCATAGTCCCCATTCGGCCGGAGTTCGGAGGATTCTCATCATTTCCATTGCGTGCATCTTCAAACTTGTGATCTTGCACCTGTAGGGACGAATAATATGCCTGGGGATACTCTAAACCAACCCCGAAATCACAACTCATTTCAGCAGAGCCAGAACCAGAACATTTGGGACTTGGGGCACTAGAAGAGCTCCTGCTGCTGGCCTTGTTCTGCCTATGCTCATCGGCTAGGTTACTACTCCACATCATGTCGATGAAAGAATCTGCAGGCTGCTGCAATTGCTCCCCATTTGTTATGGCCAAAATGGGTTGAGGGGAAGATGATGAAGGTGTGCATGAATTATAGTCTTCAAAGGAAGATTGATTGCAAATGCCAGAATCTTTTGATGGGGAGCGTTTTGCAAGATCTCCAGCAATTAAGGTTGAGCTTGAGCAAATACGTTTGACATCATACCTACTAATATCAAAATTAGTCACAGCACTTGTCCCCCTGAACTTGATCGCAGCAATATCATAGGCTTCCGCTGCTTCTTCTTGCGTACCTTAAATAAGACACATTACAATTTAAGATGGTCATTTACAATCTGGCAGTTTTTTACTGAGAATATTCTGTAACTCATATTCCCATATTTGAAGTTATATGAGAGTTCCAATGTTTTCAAATGAACATATATAGGAGTAGTAAGTACTTAAATAAGCTACCAAAATTGTACTGCAAATCCCTAGTCATTCTCAGGATACATATGATCAGATATTCTAAAGTATGAGTTTGAAGCATATGGAAATAAATCCAATTGTCCAGACCTGAATTAGTGATGTTTATTTTGGGTTTATAAATAATCTGACCCAAAGTAACGAACAATAGTTTTTGGCTAACGTACCATAACAAAAGATAATACTACTATTATAGCGCACAGAGAACTCTGAATGTGTGGCTGTTAATTGGAGCAATGACACGAAGTTAATAGTTAAACTTATAGTACCAAAATTGAAGGCTTTAGTTATGCCAAAAACACCCAAATTGGGAAATATTTTTTCTACCCAAATCTTGTAGGACATTAAAGGGAATAAAAACAAAATGCCATGTTAAATTTGAAGGAAGACAGCAACGAGGAACAGACGCAGAATGAAAAATAAATAAAGCATAGGAGTAATAAGACAAGCAAACTTACTAAAGGTACCAAGGTACAAGTCCTTGTTGCCTGCAACTCTTCCAATTCTAGCTTGCCACCTCCCATGCTGATGATGCCTGTACAATTTCCCAAGTTTAATCAATGGAAATTGCCATTTGACAAGGACGCCCCCCTTAAATTCTATACTAGATTTTCATAGGTATGGACGTAAGGTTTGCATGATTGCACATGCATCATAAAGTTTGCCTGTGCCCTATTATTGAACAAGGATAATTGCATTCAAAGAAAGCTGCAAATTTTTTACAAGAATAGTGAATGTGAAACAACTTTAATCGTAAAAGAAATTGCCTTTTAGTTTAATGTCTACGAACCTTGTTACTCCTCTGTACATTGATGCACCTCTAGAGAACCCACTGCTTTTCCTGTTTAACATAAAAATGTGATCCCATACTAGGTCTAGTTTAGCAATTGAATTGCAGGGATGTTTCATCTTTTTCAGTGTAACATGCCATCAAACAGGAAAAGCAAAATAGGAGTAATGAAAAAAATAGAAGGGACACTTCCTACCTTCTCAAGTGCGCCACAAACTCTTGCCTATTCATGTTTTTCATCTCTTCCAACTCCTTTTCATAAGTGTTTAGCTGAGTATGTACAATAATCATTGAAACATTAGCAACTTTCAATCAATAATATTAAGTCTTGAATCACCTACGATCGAATTTATCAATCACTCAAAAATACTTACAGGAAAATTAATATGCGTAGTTGGACCCCAGTATTTTAATGCAGCTAAATCATATGCTCTAGCAGCCTTATCTTCCGTATCATAACCGCCTGAAGTTTATTTAATTAAGGTCAAGAACTAAATTAATCACGCACACCATCCAAAGTGAACGCACACACTTATCTTTTTGAAATGTGAACAATTATCTTAAGCCTAAAGTCAAAATAGGAAAAGAAAAAGCAACAAGATAATGTCATGTACCTAGATAGACTGAATGATCCAAATGTTGGAAGAAGCAATGGTAAGAAAACAAACAAGAACAAAGTTAGTATATACGTTGAAGAGATTAACATCTAGAGAGAAAAATGATGAAATGTCAATACACACCTTGCCTGCCTTTTCTAGTTTGGCCTTCCTTTCTGCAGCTATTATCCCACAAATGAGCCTCGTATCTTCCAGTCCATCGATGCCTAACTTGGTCCATTTTGTTAGATAAAGTTTACTCAAAATGATTAAGCATTGATATTGTTAACTAGTAATATGCTAAAAGACGTTGTTAGCTATATAGTACCTGGTGACACCACGAAACTGAGAAGTTCTTTGCCCGAAAGTATCAATAGATTTGCGAGGAGCTGGTTCCCTTGAACCATTAACATTTTTAACAGCTCCTGGCCGCTTCTTTGTTGCACCAGTAAGCGAAAGTGTATGGTAAGTGCTAGGACTATTATCTTCAGCTGATGAAATCAGTGGTGCCGGAGCAGGTTGGCGTAACCAAGATTTGAATCCAGAAACTGAAGTAGCTCCATCAAATGGCACATGGCCGTAAACACCATTATTCGAGTTTGCAAACTCATGATGAGAGTTCTGAAATTGACCATTTGGCACCATCATTTGTAAATTGTTGCATGAAGTAGTACCATATGGTATAAGCCCAGATGGGATTATTTTCATGTTTGCTTCTCTTCCTAGGTGTTGTAGTTCTTGATCAGATTGATTTATGCTTGGTGGCATGTTAACATTGATTTCAGCAATTTCTTGTTCATGAGTAGGTGAATTTGAGTAACAACATCCCAAAAAATCCTCAAGCTTTGGCCCTTCCTCGTCCGGATTAGTACTAGCATTAGTCATATCATGACTCTCATACCTCCAACAATCTATTTTTAACAAGTAAGAAAGAAGTAGCATAAGAGAAATATAACTAAAGACATTAAATAAATAGTGTGTGAAAAATGTTAAGACCTTCAGTGGGTTCACAATGTGGGAAAGGGTCCATCATACATAAAGAACCAGCAGAGCGCAAAGGCATGACAGACAAAGGAGCTTCTTCAACTGAGTTAACTTCATTTCTACTAGCTTGATGGTCTTGTTCATTTCGACTTTCATCATCATCATTGTCTATTCTGAAGTCGGGAGTTAGAGAAAATCCCAACCAGTTACTCATTGTAACTATGAAACAAAATGAAGTAGAATAAACTCGATATTTTTCTGGCACTCCAAAACTCAATATGAACTCTCTATGTCTAGGAATCCGTGAGTTTTCTTTGTCTAAGCTACTCAGGGGTTTGAGCTCATATTTCGAAGCTCCAGTGAAGGAGACTGGCGTGTAACATCATATATATGTAGGATTCATGTTGTACTCTGGTGCAACTTTAATTGTCTTAGTAGCCATATGGCCATAGGTCCCCAAAATTTGTTTTTGAAAATAAAAATAGAAAAACCTTTATAGTTATATTTGGAAAGTAAAGTTATTTTGGACATGTATTTCTCTTATAAAAACTAAGTAAATATTGTGACTGGAGAAAACTTAACCTGTTTTCAGTCAAAATACAAAAATTCACTAGATTTTATTCGTAATATCTAATTATTTTTTTTGTTTAAAGAAGAAAAAATATCTATGGCAAACGACTACTTATTTCGCTTGGCAAGTCGTATGGTTTAGAGTCATTCGACAAAGAGTTTTCTTCTTTAACATATAAAACTATCTATCTAGTACATAAATTAATATATTAATGCCATAATAAAATGAAACAAATAAGTCAAGGAGTAGTTACAAATTTGCAGAAATGCCTTTTGAAATTTTTTGAAAAAACATTTTTCGAAGATCATAAAAATAATTTTCTCCATTGACAAAACTTCAACTTTTTTCAAGTAAAAATATATATTCAGATACAATTTTAACTTTCAAATATAATTTTTCATACTCTAAGTTCCAAAAAAAATCTTTTTCAAAAAGAATATGGTATCTAAAGACCAAACGGCTACTAAGATTCGCAGCAGAGAAAAGAGTTCTGTAGAAAATCTAATTCATGGCAGTCAGGTGAAAATCTAGAGGGGAGCCAAGTTGGGTCCGACTCTCCTCTATTAAAGTTACCTTTTCTAGAACAACTTTTACACCCTTTACTCTGTTAACCGTATATTTCCCACGCTCTTACCAAATTCTTCGTATTACTGATGCTAGTGTATAATGCAGTTGGGATATTAACAATATAATATTGCGGACTGTATCAGAATCTATTAATTTTATTTTTAATAGACTGGTTTTTTATAAATGGCCTCGATTTTCGTTCCTCCTTTCCTTTCATTTCATTTCATTTCTCAGTTGTAGCAGAGCTGAGAAGCGAGCACAGAGACTGCAGTGCAGGTGTGGACATAGAGAGAGAGACGCCTACAAATACACCACTTCTTGTTTGTATCTGCGCAAATGCACTGTATTCCAATCTCTTTTTTTTCTTCTTCTTTTGGTACCCTATTTCCTATACCCATTTTGGACCCGAATGATCCTAATTTGCATTGACGAGTTCCACTTTGGGGTGAGTTCGGCGACTCCGTTTACTTGCATTCCACTTGAAAAAAAATTAAGTTTTGTGAGTGGAAAAATAAAAATTCTCCAAAAACTAGTCTTGGCCAATTTTTGAGAATTTGAAGATATGATTTTTAAGATTTGCCAAAATTTAGACAAAATCTATAAACAAACAAGAATTTGAAATATTTTTTGAAAAAAGCACCCAAGTTTTGTGTCCAAACGGGAGCTTAAGTTTCAATCCCAAATTAGATAGGATCAAACTGCTTTGATTTCACTACCATATTTCAACTCAAATGTATAAGCTTTTGGACTTCAAAAGGTCATTGCATAATGTAAACGTAACATGCAAGAGTATAAGCAGTAATATATGTGCCCAGATAGATATTTGATCCAACAAACAGTCCATAAGTCGTAAAGGATATAGCGTATCGGTTACGTGTTTAATCGAATCCAATATTTTTTTTACAAGTACACAAATATGTACTTATCTGTGAAGAATACTAAAATGTAACTTCATAAATATTATTTAACTCATAGTTTCATAGGTTGAACAAGTTCGGTACTAAGAACTTTAAAAACTGAATTGAATTAATTTCAACTCTAAGATCCGACTATGTAAGTAGGAACATAAAACTAAACGGATGATATCCACTCTCCATATAGAATTTCTGTGAAATTACACCTGCCAGACAACTGACAGGGGGCCTATTCCATTTGTGCAACTTGTCCGCGGACTCAACATAAACTCAATCAAACTGCATAACATGATATTTGTCTAGGAACTTGAAATTCTTGGACTGCATTACTACTGGAGCTCTATTCCTGGGTATAAGAATGAGTGAAGCACTCCCTCCTATGTTGCTACTTACCTTTGTGCTTAAAAAACCGAGCTAGTATGGATGGAAAATACAGTCCTTTAGTTTCCAATTGAAGAGTATAACTAACATCCTTCAAGAGTTCACTACAACAAAACATACTCAGTGTTATACCACAAGTGGGGTCAGTGGAGGGTGAGATGTATGCATACCTTACCCCCACCAAGATGGAGAGGTTGTTTCCGGTAGACCCTTGGCCAAGAGTTCAGTTTACAACCTAACTAATATAAAGAAAATTCCAGTTCCTCTAAGGCCCAAGTGCATTACCAAAAAGAATCAGAAACATGCAAACTACACAGAATTAACACAGTGACCATGTTGGGAGCAAAGAGGATTCTTTGAACTTTTGGCACTAATATGGAAGACATCCAAGTCTTAAGCTTCACATGATGATGGTAGTAGTAGTTTTACGTTCAGGATGGGTAACATTGATCAATAGTTTAAGAAAGAAAAGACAAATCTATGAGCATCAGTCAGTAGAAAAATATATAATTCTACCTCGACCAAATCTATTACAAACAAATTGAATTATAGTTGGATGATATGTAGGACTGTGCAAGAACTACTATATGCTTACCTGTTAATAGAGTTCCAAACCAGTAAAACAAGCAACCCCGGACCAATCAGCCCCATGCCATGGAGCATGCATAATTAACCACCAACTTACGATCAAAAGCAAAGCTATGCAGTGTAAGAGAGAACGCACATAATATATCAACAATCAGCTTTGATATAAATGCATGCAGATACTAATCCTAGGGACTGTTAGGCACCTATGACCTACTTTTACACAAACAATCAATACACGATTCTACCAGCACGGAAATAATCAACCAAAATGAAGGATGTGCTAACATAATATTATCAGAGAAAAAGGAAAGAGTAAGTACATATAAAAAAGAAAACACAACTATATACTTTGTACTGTCCAGAATAAAATATATATCAAGAACTTGTTTATGACATTGAGCTGACTGTAGAAAGCACTCAAGTCATACCACCACTTTCTTTTCCTTGATGTTTTTCAAGTTAATCACCATTTGAGTGCATCCAGAATATCTTACTTTGTTTCACAAAGAATATATGAGGATAAGTTATATCTTTCTAACTTGGCACGGCAGCTATTATTCACGATAATAGACTAACAAAATCATCAAAGCAAAGATTGGGAGAACAACCAAAACAAGAAAATCCTGTCATACAAGAACTAGCGGAAGAAGGAAACCTTTGTCCACAATGGACAATCATGATACTCACAAGGAAATGCCGTTAAATGAGTGACAAATGAATATAGGTTTTGAGAACTACTTTAAGCTTTTATCACCTATCAAATTTGCCGACTCTAAATGCTGATCATCAGAATTCACTATCTGTAACTTTTTGATCCAGAATGGAATCGATCATGGAGGGGTCTGGGTGCCCTCTGATTTCTATCATATCCTCTAATACATATAAATCCTGGGGAAAAAAAAAAAGATCAAGTTAAAAAACATAAAATATGTTTTACTTCAGGAAGAAAAATACTGTTTCTAGTAACTTTTATCCATGTAAACATAAGCTGATAGTGAATTAAGGTTTTAAAAGGAAACCTACCACAATCCAACATTAAAGGTGAACAGGCTAATATGCCTACGAAAATGCCTTCTCACAGTTATTGGAGTATATATTTGGCCCCTAAGTTTATAACTACCAACATGATACCATACTTCGTTCCAACATTTCTTCATCGCCTAGTATGTAACAAGACATCCTAGTCATCTCTTTGCATACTACCAAGATTTCCACTATAATAGAACCTCATATGTGCAATTCATTTTAGTCGAGACTTCTTTTCAATTTTCAGACCATTCAAAATAGTTTTATTTAGTGTATCAAGTTCAGAAGAGATACGAAGACATAGAACCTCCTGAAATAGCAGCACTTTTTCCAATTATGTATTTACAGAAGAGATATGCCATACCTCTCCAAAAGCAATACTGAATGTCCTTCGTTTCCATATCTGGTTTGATATAACAAGTAATATCAACATTAGTGAAGCTAAGTCTAGATAAAATCAGATCAAACTGAATTAAAATAAGCAAGAAACAATTTTACCTTTATGAATGGTCTTAACGGAAGTTCCACAAAATAGAGTTTTTTGTCTCAAATGCCATATTGATGACCTAGGAACAGGAATTGGGTTCTTACTCGACTCATGATCAGCAAAAACCTTGTGGACAAGAAAATTGCTTTGTGAGTTCACTGTAACACAATTCTAGTGACCGAGTTTATACGAGACAAACACACAATCTGATTACCTCATTAACTTGAAAGTATGTTCCGTTAAGTGGAAAACTTCCCCTGTTTGCTGTCCGACATGGTATCTGCAATTTCATGATTGGTCTCATATCCAAATGAAGAACCCACAAGGAAAAAATATGAAAGGAATGTTAATGACGCACTTACCAAGATGGTTCCATAAACTATCTGATCATTTTCGCTGTAACTTGCACTGCCCGAGCATATCGCTGTATCACATTGTTCTAAATTTTTTGAGCAAAAATCATTTCCTACTTTTCCCTGATTTCTGACAACTTCCTCTAAAAGTTAAAATAATATCAATTCGAATTATGTCCGGAGAGATGCAATATTAGGAGAGAAATTGTATTATAAGTAATATTCATACTGAGCATCCACAAATACTTTATTTACCTGTTCGGCAGATGGAAAGAAGATAAGGGCAGGGGTCATCAGGCTCCCGTTTCTCAAACTGTAAAGCAATAAACATTAATGAATGTAGTTGCATCAAAGAAAATTCAACGGATTAAGATGTATAAGAAATTACCCCACTCAAAAGAGGATGTGAATCTGGAAGTTCGTACCTGCAACAGAATGAGGAAGTGTTACCTTTCCGCAACTTTTCTAGATACTATCTCAGATAAGAAATAAAGTATCAGACTTAGTAATATGCTGCTTAGTGAGTAATTTATTGTCAAAAACGTCAAATCTGGACATCCCTATTAATCAGTCAAATGCTATATGCCACAAGCTAAACAATACAACGACTGCATGTGTTCAATTTACATGTGGAACATACTATTTGTTCATGTTATAAACATCTAATTCTATAACTCGAGATAATCTATATACACAAAGATGGAATTATTACTTACACTAAGTGCTCGGTCCTTAGTCGACTCTCACTCTTCAGTTTACGAGCAGGACCTGAAGCAGATTCTGGATTTGAAAGAACCAGGGCTTTTGACACTTCTTCATCTCTATGCAATGTACTGATTTTATCAACAAAGTTCAACACATTTTCTTGAAACTCTCTAGAGCTGGACTGGTCGATCAAGTTCAAGACATTTTCTCGAAATTCTTCAGTATTGAGTCGGATGGTAGGTATCTCCTGCTCATGCTCCACCTCAGAAGGAAAGTCTTCAATGTCTCGATCCAGTGATTCTAGAGGTTTGTGCTCTGGGGAGACTGGCATTTCAATGATAGGTTCGCAATCTTGAGTCTGGAACCTAGACTCCAAGAAGCTTCTGCTAGAAAGGGACAAAGCTGGTGACGGCGCAAACATGTTTGGGACTTCATTAACTCCAACAGGCTGCTTAAAGGTGGCCACTCCTTTCTGCTGTGGTCCTGGGAGGCGAAGCCTAGTGCTGCAAAACGCAAATTTAAAAATATTCTGAAGCACAAGGGTGAATTTGTCAGGGTATCTTGGAATATGGAGTATTTACTGCTGGAAATCACTTTATTGCACCTGACATTATTCATATTGTAATACCTGGATATCAGTTTCATTTAAAAAGTTTAGTTTATTTTTACAGTTGAGCAGCAATATGATGCAAACCTTGCAAATGCGCTTGCAAAATGCCTGCACTCAGCTCTCATTGGGCAGGCATTACAGTTTGGACTTCTCTTCGTACAGAAAACCTGCGTGACATTGAAGAGTAGTGGTGTTGTTACTATCTGAAGAACCAATATATCTAATCAATCTCTGGTATCTTGACAATTGAGTACGACTCTGACCTTTCCAAATGTGATCATGAGATAATGCAGTTCATATCTGCAACCCATACCAACTTAATGAGCAGAAGATTTTCCAGAATAAATTCACTTATTTAGAATTAAAGTTAACAAGCAAATCCACTGAATACAAAAACTTTAAAGAAAGTGGAAATGCTTTACAGTGTTAGCAGATCGAGCTTGCATAGACGCGGCCAAAGGTACTTTTGTATGGAACTCTCCAGGGGGTACCTAATTGAAAAGAAAAGCAACACTTAATGAATACTAGCCCAACCTTAGCAACAGTAAGTAGAATTTATTCGATACATACTTCTCCAGAAGATGCATCAGGACGCCATCGGGTAATGGTTGCAAAGGGACCCATCCTAGACGTACTGCTATCCGAGCAACATTTATGTCAACCTTTAGAACAAAAAAAGAAAAGAAAAACCCAGAACGTTGAGATTCCAAAGGCCAAAAGAAAGTAGAAAACCATTGCATGCTGAGAACTTACAGGAAAGGCAAGATGCCGAAGTGTCAAAAGTCGAACACAATCCACGCTCTTCGGCCCTATCCCATGTATACTCAACAAGTATTCTCTGAACAGCAGCAGAGTAATAAGAGAATGCTCGACAAACATATTAGCTTTAAATATCACGATGACCATAACTATTACTAAATAATTTAAGCTCTTACTTCGCTTTGTCATGTGGAACATCTCTTAACCACTCAAGGTCGAGGCTTCCATGATCTTCAACCAATCGATTAAGAAAATTCTGCAAAGTTCATTCACCAACCAATTGATTAGGAAAAGACCACTGTAAACAGATCAATCGATAATATACACCCTACTTGCAATGTGGTAAATACACATTATAAATAAAATGAGAGAACTGAAACCACTACACTGTACCTTGATTTTTGCAGCAAGAACATTACTCTGTCCTCGAGATTTGATTGGCTCAGCGATCTTTTCTACATCTGCATGTCTAACAGCTTCCCAATTAACAGAATCTCTACTTCTTTCGGTAAGACCACTAGATCTACCGGTAGAATAGGTTTTCCTTAATTCATCCCAATCATTTTCTCGTTTTGGGAGCTTATCTTTCTTTCTCGATATATTCTCAGGCAAATTGACCGCTTCATTTCCTAAATCACCACTATTTGCAGAGGTTATCGCTTCTGAGCTGCAAGAAGCCCCTACAACCTGACTTCCGCAAGTATCCTCAACTCCAAGATTTTTTTCCTCTGGAGTTCCATGCCATCTCTCATTTATGCAGTCACCCACCTGAGTTAAGTTGGTATAAGATGTAGACAAGCCTTTTGACGTATTTCTATCATCTACTTCATCTGTGATTGATCTACAGGTGGAAGTGGACATTGGATTTTGAGAAGAACCAACACACCCGTGATCTTTCTGATTGGCAGACACTTCACTTTCAACTGAATCTGGCATGCCCTCTCTTATCAATAACAACTGGCCTTGCGGGGAAGTCATTTCTTGTTTATTTTGAGGTGGGAATGCTGAAGCAAGAAGCATGAAGGCATTGCTGCAAAGTGGTGCAACAAGATTACTAACACTCTATGGAATGAGAAAGAAATGGATATGTATCACAATGAACTTTACCTTGAAAGATGATCAGATACATTTTGTGTTAGGTAAACGCCAACGACAGAATCTACCACTGACCCTTTCCATTGGGAAAAACGCCTATCACCTGGAACTTATCCGTTAGCATAATAATTAAGCATTCAACTACTTGTAAGACAATATTAAGACGTACCTAAGACAAGACGCATGCGTGCAATGAATGAGGCAGCCCTTCCTTGAAACAATTTTCTTTGCTCCTCCCACCATATCTCCTTCTCTTTATCTAGGTCTTCATCAATTTCCCCTTTGTTTTCTATGAGTAGATTCCACACCCGCAGTGACTCCGTATCAATGTCAACCTTGGCTGATTTTTGTCTCAAGGGTTTATACTTTCCCTTGTGAGCAAAAGGATTCCACACGACAAGCTGGCCAGCAGCATCATAAGTAGTACTTTTCTTAATGGTTGCTAACCTCCTTCTATGGACTTTCACACTACTGATTCTTATATTCTGTAAACTCTTAATAAGTGATGCAACCATGGGTTCCAAGTCTGTTGAACCTGCAAAATTGTATGCAAGGTAAACATAACAACTATTATAAGAAAAGTGTAAAAAAGATAAACACAGGTCTCGAATAGATCACCTTCTGTTCTAGGACACAGATCTTCATGTTGCAGACATTCTTGAATTTCATCGCAAAGTGATTTTTCTTTTAGCCACATATCTTCATGTTGTTGGTACTCTTGAATTTCAGTGCAAGCTAATTTATCTGTTCTAGGCCACTGATCTTCATGTTGTGGGCATTCGTGAATTTCATTCCAAGCTGATTTATCTTTTGGCCACATACCCTCATGTTGCATACATTCTTGAATTTCATTGCAAGGTGATTTTTCTTTTGGCCACATATCCTCATGTTGTTGGCACTCTTGAATTTCATCACAAGCTAATTTTTCTGTTCTAGGCCACTGATCATGTTGGGGGCATTCTTGAATTTCATTGCAAGCTGATTTATCTATAGAAGATTCAATCTCATTAATCCCATTTATTTCTGAATTAAGGCAGAAGGGATCTAGAATAGTAGTTGATTTTTTGCTACACTTAGATCTTTCTCTTTTGGACATGATTACTGGAGACAAAGTCAAGTCAAAACTTAAAGCTTCTACATCTGTGTTTTCTTCCCTGCAAGCGGACTTGGTCCTCTTAGAATGGATAGATCTCTTCCTTCGGGACTTCGCCATCGGGGACAAGCCAAACACACACTTGAAAGATTCTGGATCAGCCATTGCAGCTGCAATTTGGTATTCGGTAGGTAGAAGCTCTCGAACCAAATGTGATTTTAATTTTCCTTCCTCCCCCAAGGTCGTAGTTGAAAAACATGTCGTTTCAGCATCATTGTCAACTCTAGTATGTCTACTTGTAGCTCTTTTGGAAATTGTAAAACATCCATTTTTATCTCTCTTTGCAATTTTAAGACGTTTCTTTGTAGCTCTCTTCACGCCTCTTCTTCTGTACCTCCTCTTCTCACTGGAAGTTACTTTGCACATCATAGGAGTATCCAATGTATTCCGGCTTTTGTCTGCACAATGAGCATTCAAAACATACGCAAGTGGTCTTCTCCTTTTTGTCCTCTTTTTCTTGCATATTATAGGAAAGTTTATTGCCAAAGACGTGCTACCGAAATTACTTCTTGTCTTCCTTCTATAAACTTTCAGAAACCTATCCCGACAGCCTGTTTGATTTGTTGGTCTCTTGTCATTCTGGTCGATACCAACTTCGTTTCCCGTCAACAACATCATACCTAATTTAACTTCCGTCCTCCTTTTGTAAACTTTCAGAAAATGATGTTCACTGGCTCTGTGGTCATTCTGGTAAATACAAGCTTCCTCTCCTGCCAAAAACATGGTATCAATGTTAATTTTCTTAATAGATGGGTTCAATTCAATAAATCTTCGAGAAATAAAAGACTTCCAATATAAAAAGAAAACAAATAGTCATATGCCAAGTAAGCTATACATCCAAATGGAATTTGCTCACCTTGATTTGGGTGGGGAGCTGACTTTGCCTCTAAATTATCCTCTAAACCACTGTTGCTAATATTGTATGGACTTAACCAATCATCATTCGCATTAGCTTTCAACCGGCTAGCATGTGTGGCATGATTACCTTCATCTTTTTCCAGAACAGCCAAGTTCAGATCCAGCAACTGCTTGTGTACCTTTGCAGCACAGTTGCTTGGATCAACTGCCTGCTCGTTAACAGTGTCTAATGGATTTGCCAATAACTTATTGAAACTATTTATTTTATGATCTCTGGTCAATTCTTCACCTTCACCTGAAGTAACATCATTCTCATCGTCCAAATTGAAATCTAGAGCTCGTCTGCATGACTTCACATCATGTCCGGGATCTGTATGAATATTGTGCTCAAGCTTTGGTGGACTTGATGTTGTCATAGCATGCTCCAGAATATCTGGTTGAGGAGTTGAAGTCTTTAGGACTAGAGATTCAGGAATAGTTCCTAAAATCGTACTACTAGGTGCTTGCCAATCAGCATTTTCAGATAAATCATATGAAGCTTCGCAATTATCCTTTTCTATTTTCCTCTTCGACCTGGCACTTGCTTTGGAGTTACCTGCTTTTGGAGTCAAAGGCTTTATCTTAGGCTTTGGAGTCCTTTTGGGTTTGCTTTCATCAAAGATTTTTGGCGTGTGTTTTCTCCGTCTTGGTTTCTTCTGTGGCCTGTCATTCAAGTCAGAGCTGTCACTTTGTTTCTTCCTAGGGTTACCCTTTTGAATAGGAGTTGAAGGAGCTATAAACGCTGACTGAGAATCATTATCCAAACCACTTAGGACTTTGCTCCTCTCTTCGAGTACAGCACACGACTCCACATCCTTGTTTTGGCTGTTATCTGCAAAAAATACTTTTGAAATTACTGCGATTTGGACATGGACAATTGACAGTGATTTTTAGTTTGTGCCATTTAAGGTGGAAATTACATCAGTTACTTATAAGTGCATCACAAATATTAGATCATGATGATTCCAATAAAAATACAGGGGAAAAAAAGAAAACAAAGAAGGACGGCACGGGTCGTTTATCAAATTAAGCATCAAGGAAGCAGAATCGTGCCATTTGGTAAAGCATTACTGTTTATTCCCCCATTCTAATATTACTCTTCCAGTGGTTATATACTTTCAACTATCAGTTGATCCATCAAATTTTTTGGGAATCTGAAAAATTACACTCAACTGTCGCTACATAGTTGCCGCATTTACTCAAATAAGATTTAATGGAGCTCAACAAATTACTTCATTGTTAATTACACGAAAATCGGAGAGGCAGTCATCATATAACGTTACTTATACATTGAGAAAGTCATTTAAAACCTGCTGCTATTTGCAGAGAAGCAGCTAGCATATAGTTGAATAAAGAATGTTCTATAATCCATGGATTCAATCATCATGCAGAAACAATATCAGGATCAATCTCGTTTATAACACATGAAAACTCCCACCTACCGAAACTGTAATTACACCTAAATCTCTACTACAAGCATTAATTGATAACTCGATAAAAATGGTAATTAATGGCAACTAACTCGTTATAATAGGTTAAAGTTAAACTATACTAGGGCAAAAAAGGTAGCTCAGTGCACAAAGCATCTCGTGTTCATGCAAGGTCAAGCATCAATGGGTGTTCATGCAAGGTCAAGCATCAATGGTTGTTTCCACTGCTTGAACCCGTGATCAATAGGTCACACGGAAACTAACTTTACCAGTTGTTTCAAGGCTCTTCGTCAAAATTAAACTATATAGAAAGCGTAAAAAGTAATCACACTGTCAGTGCATATAACTTACCTGGACTATTTACGAGCACAAATTTGCTCAAGTCAGCATTGGAGTTAAATTCTGGGCTTGCTGGCAAGCACTTGCCGGGTGTTATCGGTGTCCACGAAACTACTTTTTCCAACTCTTCCTGTTCTGCATTGCATATTTCCATCTGTACTACTCCTGTTTCAATTACATGAAAAATCATCAGAATTAACCCCAAAACAACAGTAATTGGACATTAAACTAGTCAATTAAGAAGAAAATTTGCTTTTACTCACAAAAAAATATGTAATTGTAAAGTTAATCACGAAAATCTAGCTTACCCGTGAAAACTCCAGCAGGAAAAAAAAAGTAAGATGAGTGATTGTATGCAAAAGTTAAAAAGAAGATAGTATTAGGAGGTAGGGTTAAAAAAGAATTTGATTTCTACCACGATACTGAAACATATGTTCAACGACTTGATTATAACTGTAAATCCTGAAATTATGTTGACTTAACCAACGACCTACTTACTTTTCCTTAATTTTCTTCTTTTATTCTATTCTAATTCTACATTACTACGGGAGTAATTAATTTCGAGGAATAAGGAAATAGTAATCAGTAGTACTGTATCTTTATTATTAAGCTTTGTTTATAACAATTGTATTTAAGTTCAGAAGCTGATATATAGTTTTAAAAAAAAGTGGTTTATCTGAACTTATGGTCCATCAAAATTAAGTATTTTGTGTATAATTTTTACAAAATATGTCAAATGTGACGTTTGGAAAATCATACTCTAAAATCTTGGACGGCACTTGATTAGGCTTTGGCTCACTTTTACTCTCAAGATCAAGGATTGTCCCACTTAGATGCTCCAATATTATTTTTCCACTTTGTTTTTTTTTTTTTTTTCAATATTATTTTTCCACTTTGTTTTTTTTTTTTTTTTTTTTTTTTTTTTTGCTTAATAAAAGAGTCAAATTATAGCATGAGAGATTTAAACCTAAAATAGTAAGCAGATTTTGAACACCCTTGACCACTAGACTACCGTAATCAGCTGTTATAAATTTTCAAAACTTAATAATATATTGTATAAAGTGATTTTTTTTTTTTTGATAATGTAATAAGGAACAATTAAGGTTACTGAAACACTTTCTTAAATTCTACAGTAATTGTCTATGAGCACTTTGAGCAGTTTTGAGCACATAAAAATCAATCTTCTCTTATACTTTTGAGCATTTTTCAAGTTTTTCTTACAAAAAAACTTCTCCTCTCACAACGCTGCAACTTGCAAATACTATAATTTTTCAACTTTAACTTCAAAACTCAAAAAGATTAAAAAAAAATATCTAAAGCCAAATGCCGACTAAGTTTTTTGATTAGAAGTTGTTCTTGTGTCAAGTGGAAGCAAACATTAACTTTCCTCCAAATGAGGAATCACAAAGTAGGCGTTTGACCATACATACTAAAAAAGTTTTGAAATTGAGTTGGAAAATCATATTTAGAAATTGAAATTGTGCTTGGACATATATTTTACTTGATAAAAAAGTTAAAATTTTGTGAGTAGATTAAAACTTTTTTTAAAAGCATGAAAGCTTGTCAAAATCAATTTTTGTTTTTTCAAAAAACTATAACAACACACCCGGTAATATACCACAAGTAGAGACTGTAGAGGGTGAGGTGTATACAAACCTATCTCCTACGTTGAGTAAAGTAGAGAGACTATTTCCAGTAGACCATCAACTTAACAAAACCATTTAACAAACTTAATAAAAATACCAAAAGTATAGAAAATAATGACATAGAAACAAGAGTTAACCATAATAAATAAAACCATAGTAGCAGTACAAACGAAGAATATTAAATAGTATATATAACAATACCAGTGCTAAAAAGACAGAAATCGCTCGACCATCTGCTAAACTTCTACCCTGATTCTCAATCTTTAACGATTTCAAATATAAGGTCGTATCCTCGATAATATGAATGTATGTCATGTCCTGTTTGATCACATTGCTCCAAATTTTCTTCGGTCTACTTCTACTACTTTGTATATCCAACACTGCCAGCCCCTCACACTTCTTTCACAAGGACATCTGTGCTCTTCCTCTTCACTTGTCTGAACCATCTATTTTTTTATAATATTATGTTTGATGGCTAAATCATTTCCAATTTTTTTTAAAAGGTGAATAGTTTTGTACGTCAAACGGCGTCTAAGCTCCTTTTTGGACATAGAATTTTGGGATATCTTTTTAAAAGATAATATGAAAACAATGTTTATTTACAAATTTTGGCCAGTTTTCGAAAAAATTGTAAAGACATGTTTTCAAGTTCCAAAAACTGGTTGAAAATAACTTTCTCACTCACAAAATTTAAATTTTTTTCATGTAAAATGTATGTCCATACACAACTTCAAATTTCAAAAATTATCTTTCGTCTCAACTTCAAAAAATTCCATTTTTTTCCAAGTTTCAATCAAATCTCCGTACAAACGCTAGCTAACGGTATTCAAAGTGTTTCATTTAGACACTTCTCCCTCAAACAATCAGCAAAGCTAGATGCGTGTAATTCACATACGGCGATGAGGCAAAGAAGCCAATAACAATATGACATGTGTCCTATAATAACAGATAATTATAATAAAATATTTAAAACTTCTGATCATTTTTTTAATGGAAAAAAACATTTGATCAATTAAAAACCTCTAATAAGTTTGTGTCACCGCCTATTTTTCACCAACAACTGTGGATTTCATCCACGCCATAAAATTTTACTTCGCACATTTAAGCTCTTTTGAAACAATTAAAACTGGATCAAGAATTAAATTCTTATTTTGTTCATGACATTCAATATGCTATTTTTCTTTACAGGCTTCATCCACTACTGCCAGAACACTATCTAGTATTAAAATCTCCGCTATCTTATTTCTTATGTTGGTGACTTTTAGTTATGTTTGTAGTTGGATTCTCAGAATTACATTGCTAGCTGTTTAGTAATAGCTACGTGGGTGTTCGTCAGGATATGACCCATTTTCATATCACTGAGGACATGATCCTCGATGGGACAATGTGGAGGTAGAGATTAGAGTAGAAGGTTAGGTAGTAGTCGTGAGAGTGTTGTCTTAATATCATTTATATTATTTTATATATTATGTTATTATATTTTGTGCCTTTACTACTTGCATTGTTGTTTGTTTATCCTGGGTAGGAACTTCATCTTATTTGTGCTTGCTTGTTTTCAGATTATTTTTCTTGAACCGAGGGTCTATCGGAAACAGTCTCTCAACCTTGGTAGGGGTAAAGTCTGCGTACATCTCACCTCCCCAGACCCCACTTGTGAGATTACACTAGGTATGTTGTTGTACGTGGGTGTTAAAGGAGCAGCTGAAAGGTGTAATCTTGGCTCTAAAATTTCTAATATGGATTTTGTGGTGGTGGAAATGGACATGGTTGTAATGGTGGCAGATATATGAAAAAAAAGATTAAAACAGTGTCATGGATGCAAATATTTGACTTAGCAAAAAATTCGGTTGACTTATGTATAGGTTTCATTTATTTTGGCTGAAGAACATGGCCATTAATTCAATTCATTTATGGATTAAGCTAGATACTTTCATGTAGGAGACGACTGATAAACTTGAGGAGAGAGACGAAATACTATATTATACCAAGTCATACATTTTTTTCATTTTGCTTTCACCTCACACCCTCATTTTAAGTGATGTCTACATAATATGCCACGTCAGCGTGAAGTGTCTAAATAAAATATTTTGGATATAATTCGAGTGTTCAAATAAAACTAGACATAATTTAAGTGGCAAAATGAAATATAAGGACAAGTTTAGGGGTTGAATATGTGTTCGACCTTACAAAAGACGCTAAAAATAGCTTTTGGATATGCGCACAATTCCCACGTGTCTTAGACAATTGGATAAAAAGGACCCACTAGAGAAAATTTTCACAAAACTTGGGTTGGCCGGTTGAAAGCACAATGGAACAGCTGAAATTCCTCTGTAGTTAAAAATACTCTCAATAAAATGATTTTTGACTTTTCATAAATAATTATGTGAAGTTATTCCAAATTAATTGAGCAAGTAAACTTTATACGAAAAGGTTAAACAGGCAAAAAGACTTTGCTCTAGTGGTTAAATATTTTTATTGCATCGTTAAAGAATATTTTTGATCACCCATAGTAGAAAAATATGTCAAATAAAATATACAAAAGGAATTGCTAAGAAGTATTTCCTCTGTTTCAAAATAGATGACATGTTTCAGATTTCGAAACTTAAAAGAATTCATTTTGATCGTGAATTCGAACATATAATTTTTAAGCTATTTCGAATGATATTTATATATTTGGAAACTATATAAAAAGTAACATAAATCGCAATAATTAATAATTCAAAGACTCTCGATATTCGAAACATGTCATCCATTGTGGAACGGGAGTAGCACTATAGTAGTAGTAGGAGTACCATTTTAGTATTACGTACGTGGGCTCCATGATAGACAAACACGGTAAAGATTAAAAATTACAGAAACGTGGTCCATCCCATTAAAGCACGTTCTATATCTAAAAATAATTTAACTTTGTTTTCTTGCGAACATTAAAGTAAGTTCTCTTGTTCTCTTGCCAAACATTTGTCCCTACTTTTTTGCCAATATATACCCTTACATCCCTCCACTTAGCAACACTCATATCAAACACCCTTCTGCTTAGTTCATTTTCACTATTTCTGCTTCTCTCAGAGCCTAATCCTAAATGGATTTTCACAGTCATGGTGTTGACAACAAGAAATCAGTTGATGTTGGCCTGAAGATACTACTTCAGAAACTTTCTCAGGGCAAGGGAGATCCTAATAAAGTTCTAATTATGTGTGGTTCAAAATTCACTAAAGTAAAACCCATCTTCCACATGAATCATAGCACTTCCCTTACTAGTGAAAATAATTCTTGTTTTCTCAAATATTGCTTTCTTTGCAACAAGACTTTGAGGCTTGACAAAGAAGTTTACATGTACAAGTACGTACATATACTGTCACATGTATATTTTATTTCTCTATTTTGCTACTATCATTTAATTTTTAGAGATACATTAGTTGACGGTGGTTAATTATATTAATGAATGCAGGGGTGATCAAGGCTTTTGCAGTGTGGAATGTAGAAACAGGCAGATTTATTTGGATGAAATTAAAGAAATTGAGAAATGTACTAAGAAAATTTTAGGATCTTTTCGCCGACGTGGAGACAGTGGCCGGTGTAGTGAAACTATGGCTTTATTGGAAGATTACCAACAAACACGAAAGCCATTGTCATATTCTAAGAATCAACCTATAATATTCACATTATCATGATTTTTTTTTTTTTTTTTTTTTTTTGCTTTATTCTCAAATATATATAGTTGAAGAGAATATTTATTCGGAAAATGTATAGTTGAAGAGAGAATATACAAAGTGACAACACGAGCTGTCGTGGATGTTGACGTCTATGGATGTCTTCTACTTCACGATATATAATTGATGACGAGGATGATTTTAACCCAAACTTGTCTTTATCCATATTTTGCATTTTCGAACTTTATGTGAAACTCCACTAATCAAGAGAAATATGTTGCTACTTTACTTATTTGAATCACTGCGCTCGAATTAAATGGTAAAGGAATCCATTCTCCACTATCATCTAGGGAAATCATTTTGTATAGTATGGATCAACATAATTGAGGTGTTCTCAGGAAGTGTTATACATAAGGATATTTTATGTTACAAATATGGGAATATTATAGTGAGCTTAAAAGTGACTTATAAGCTGATAAGCTCATTAATATATGTTTGGTAACTGAGAAGTTAGGAAGGCCTAGCCTGTTTGGTTTGGGTGGGCTTATAAGCCACTTAAAATAGGGATTTTTACCCCACATAACCATTCCCAACCCTTATCCACTTTTTCTAGCCATATTTTATCCTTTCTTTCTTTTCCTAGCATATTTATTAAATATAATTTGATGATATAAATATTTAAAAAATATAGGACAAATATATATGTGTATAAAAGGTATATATACAAAATATCAATCTATTATATTTGATATTTTAATTATAAATTAAATTTTAAATATAAATATTGTGGCTATATTATGTTAGTGCTAAATGATTTGTTAATATGAAATATTGTGGGCTATTTATGTGAAAATCCCCTTAAAATAAGGTAAAATTTTTGTGCAGGGGCCTGTTTGGCGCGCGTTAATTGATTTGTAGCCGTCAAAAACAAATTCGCTGAGAAATAGCCACCTCCGGACAAATCCCAGTATAAATACTGGGGCCTTGAACAAAACTTGTTCAAAGCCCCAGTATTTATACTGGGAAGCTTCAGTAAACTAACCCCAGTATAAATACTGGGGCTTTGAACAAGTTTTGTTCAAGCCCCCAGCATTTTGTTATGGGACTTTGTATAAAGCTTCAGTCTCCTAACAAAATGCTGGGGCTGTGAACAAAACTAGTTCAAAGCCCCAGCATTTTGTTATGGGACTGAAGCTTTATACATAAAGTCTCATAACCCATAACAAAATGCTGGGGTTTGAACAAAACTTGTTCACAGCCCCATCATTTTGTTATGGGACTGAAGCTTTATATATAAAGTCTCATAACAAAATACTTGGGCTTTGAACAAAATATTTGTTATGGGACTAGTCTGGGGTGTTTTTCCAACGCTAATGGAGCATAAGTGTGCGCGCGAATTTTTGGCTATTCTTCAATGAATTTGGAAATAGTGGATAGTCCCCAATGAGCGCGTCCAAAAATGGCTAGTGATCAAAATTTCCCTAAAATAAGCTGCTTATAAACCCACCCAAACGGGCTATAAGACTATAAAAATTCTCAATTAATATCGTAGTCTTGGAGTAGAAAAAGAGCAGGATGCTAATGTACACTACAGACTACAGTTTTTATCGGTTCATACTTCATATATTCGCCATTTTAAAGTTAGTTTTATATTTGAGTTACATGCACCATTTCCACACGTTGATAAAATGGGACCCAAAACTAAAAGTTTGTGTTCGCTAGTAGTTGTAGTAACATTTTATAGTTGAGTTACCGGCACCATTTCTGCGTTGATAAAATGGGACCTAAAACTATTTTACGTTTTTTTTTCTATTTGATCGTACATGGGCTCGCTTAAAAAGCAAACACGGTAAAGATTTAAAAACTTACAAAACTTGGATATTCCATTAAAAGCTTTATGCAACAACATTGATTTTAATGTTGGCAATGACTAAGAGATGGCGATACAACAGATTCACTGCGGCTCAGCTCAATTCTACTCAGGAAAAAATTCAGTATTAAGTAGAAGCATCGGTACGAAGGTTCATTCAATATAGAGCCATATACTATTAATATATAGGGATGAAGGTTCTTCCAAGTTTACAAAATGTCGACTACTTATTTCATTTCCTTACACTTATTTTAATTGTCAAAATTTTTATTGACATGTATGAAGATTCAATTAGTTTACTTCATAGTTCTAAACTATTACACAAAATTATATTATTTAAAGCTTGAAAATATTAGGGAAAAAAACTTAAAATCTTGGAAAAAATATTTATCGTATTTTTTATGTTATGGCCATGTTTACCCAATTGTTTACATCAACCATGTATGTTTATACTTTAAAAAAAATATTTAAAAATCAATTCTTAAAAGACTAATTTTTAACTTTGCATCATAAAAATTGGAAAAATGAACTTTAACTTAAAATATACATAAATATTAGAAAATATTAATGCAATCTAATTAAGTTTTTGAGAATCAAAATCTAATTGAGCAATCCGTGTCTTGCAATCATTTAAATCAATATAACTATATTTTAGTTTTTTTTTTCAAAAGATAACAAGTTCTAACGGAGCCATTTCATTCCCATATTAATAATTGAATTTTTAATAATACTAGTAGATATGTGTAAGAAAAAAAATAAGCACATGAAAGTATTCATATTATTGTATATAAATGCGTTAACTAAATTTTATCTAACTACCATAATATTTGAGGTAATTAATACCTCATTCTTCTTCTACATGAAATAAAATTATCTTTGAATCAATATTTTAAGGCTGTTTTTAAATTATGAAATATCATGTTATCACCTTTAAACTATATGAATAGTCAAAAATTTCACTTTTTGTTTTTCATTATGCTTACTAATAAAATACTTTAAATAAATAAATAAATCACACAATATGTAAGGATGACGTAAAATAGAAAAGTTTTTATGCAAAATTATTAGTCTAGTTAAGTTAATTTTCAGTAGCTACAATAATTATAATTAAATATTGAAGCTCTACGAAAAAACTTCTATAAAGTAAAATGAGTGTCTTAAATCAAAAGAAAAAACTAAAGAAGTAAAACTAGATATAAATTATTGATTTTTTTGTGTAATACTCCTTTAATATTTGATAATGTAGAAAATATATATTTATAATTCATCATAATTGAAGTGTTTTTGACCTTTTAAAAATACGTACAAATAATAAACTCATTTTAGACAGTTTATTTTAAGATTAAAGGGATTTACTATCCCATTCAAAAAGTGAGATAGTGTTATCTTTCAAACCTAATGTATTGGTCGGTTTCCTGTTCGATCACAAAAGAAGCGAACTTGATCGTATAACGAAGACGTCAATTTGATTCGGGGGTGATGAGATCGAAAAGAAGCAGCTTCGGTTTGGTTTCGTCCGGTTGATCAGTGTTGAGATCGGGTAAAATCGAAGACAAATAGATAAGCTTTAACTGACCCTCTTATCCCCAAAATATCGGGACCGACTTGGCGAGTTTTGTGGAGTGGATGACGACGTGCAGTAGTGGGAGAGAGAAACGTGGGGAAGTGGGAGTCTATTAGGGTTTTATGGCTCTCCTCCTTTTCAACCTATAAATAGGAGCTCACATCTTCATTCTCACACACATTAATCTGAAAAAAGCAATATTAGTCTACTCTCAAAATCGCTCTCGAACATAGTCAGCAGTGTCTTATTTTGTCATTATTATTGCATCAAGAATCACCATTGTACTTAAAGCTTCGATCGTGATTTGATTCAAACGTGGAGGGAGATCTGTTCTTTCTATTGAAGCATCATCCATCGATCCATCAAATACAATAAGCTTTTACTGCTTTGATTATTTATTCGTTACTTCGTTTAAATCTACATTTACTTCGATCACGACATCTTTCGTTATCTGTGTTTAATTAATTCAAGCAATTTGTTATCACTCATTTAATCCATCGACTCGCTCATCGTTATTTTGCATCGGATTCGTTGTTTCTGCATCATATTATTCAATCAAACATAGTTATCCGTCATCGTAAAACGAATCATTCATCGTGTTATACCCGTTTATCATCGTCTTGCTGTTATTTCCATCGAGTTGAGTATTATTACCGCGCTTGGATTTGTGCATCTTGATAAAACGGAGTCACCTCATCATTTATCATTTAGCTTAACGACGTTTGCATTCTAGCTTGACATCGAACTTACCTGCCATCGATTTCAGAATCACTTCCCGATTAGAGATCTTGAGATCGATTAATCTGCTTACGTAAACTGCTTATCAAACGATCGAATTGAGATATAAAACGGTCGCCTTAGACTCACCTAAATACAAATTTAATTGTAGAACCTGATACATTTTTGGGAATTACAGTTTGGCGCCGTCTGTGGGGACTAGGCAATCGATTTATTCCGAAATTTGAATCGCTTGATACTACTTACGTTTGCTTGTCTTGTCTTGAAATGGCAGATGAACATAACATCGGCGCTCTGAACGGTCAACAACAGCTCAATCCCAATGACGGGGTTCATGTTCCGTCCCATGCTGAAGCGGTCGATGAATCCAACAACGGACAGGATCCAACTCACGACGACATTCCTACTGGTTCACAGTTGAATGCCCGCCAAGCACGGCGTTCGGGCAAGGAGCCTGCAGTCGAAATTGAATCAGAAGGCGCAAACGCGGCACTGCTCGCATATTTGAGGAGGCACGATGCTCAGTTCAAAATGATACATGAACAGTTGAAGGCACTATCTAATTCTATCGGGAGTAAAGCGCCCACTCCTCCGATCACACCCCCAGCAAGCATTCCGACTTCGGTTCCTCAGGGCGCCGTAACAGGGGGACTTGCAGCGGGGGTCGGATCTGGAGGATCGGGTACTGCCGCCGAAGCCATGGGAGTTCCGGCCTCGGTCACAACAGAAGTAAGAATGATGGCAACGATGCAAACCTTGTTGAATGACAATATTGATAAAAAATTCAGCGAAATCAAGTCATTTATGGAGAAATTACCAGGCGTTCCGAAATTGGCTGACGAAGGCACTAAAAAATCGATCTCAAAACGTCCTTTTCCAGCAAGCGCAGCCCCACTACCTATACCAAAAACTTTCAAATTACCAGAAAGCTTGAGATACGATGGAACCACAGATCCAAGGGATCACATTGATATGTTTTCGGTTGCGGTTCAGGCAAACGACTTGACTTCGGAGGAAATCAATTCGGTCAGCCTTAAGAAGTTTTGTGAGACATTGAAGGGGGCAGCACTGAAATGGTATTTACAGCTACCTGAAAACGAAATATTAAGTTTCGATGACATGTCAGCAAAATTCATTCGATCATATACTGGAGCAAAAAAGATAGCACCAAGGGTCGAAGACATCTTGAACGTAAGGCAGCGACCCGGGGAAACCATCAAGCAATTTCTAAAAAGATTTAACGATGAGAAGATTCATATACCAAATCTCGAAGAAAGGTGGGCATGTTTGACCTTTGCTAACAACTTGCGCACTGATTCAATTGAGGCATGGAAATTGAAGGATCGCCTCAGGGAAATCGATGCATGGACCTTCGATGTATTGTACCGCGAGTGCGAGCCCAGGATCAGGGCTGAGGAGGAAGAATTGCAGCTAGCTCGAAATAATTATCATTATGATCGGCCGGCAAGGAGAGTTGATAATGACAGGCGAGACTATAGGGACCAACGATGGGGGCCCTACAGTTTCCCACGAACGGGGAGCAACAACCACGAAGCTGGTAGCTCTAAGAATCAGTCAAAGAAAGCTCAGCCGAGCACATCTTCGGCTCCAAGAGATCGGCCACTGCCTCCAAAAGTGACTGAATACAATTTTTGCATATCGACACCAAATCTGGTAAATCACTTGAAAGGGATGGGCGATAAAGTCGTGAAATTCCCAGGTCGCATAAAGTCAAATCCAAATACTAGGGACGAGACTCTATGGTGTGCATTTCACCATGACTTCGGCCATACGACGGAAGAATGCAAGGCGCTGAGATATGAGGTGGCCAGCCTGCTGGAGAAGGGTCACTTGGTCGAATTCCTGACTGAGAGGGGACGAAACAATTTCAATAAGAAGAAAGATGATGAACCACCAAAACCCCCTGCTCCCAGGAAAACGGTGAATGTCATTACCGGAGGAGATGGTGTTTGTGGGGTAACCTATACCACAAAGAAGTATGCAAAGGTCTCTTTCACACGAGACAAACGAACACGAGATGACTTGACCGATGAGATCGTTTTTGGGGATTCCGACTACGATGGGAGGATTCATCCCCATCACGATGCACTCGTAGTAACGACAAGAATTGACGACGCCGATGTGAAAAGGGTATTAATCGATGCTGGTAGTTCGGTTAACATCATACATGCAAGAGTGGTTGAACAATTGCAGTTGAGTGATAAGATTGTGCCTCGCTCAACGGTCCTGTCAGGTTTCAACAATTCAAGTGAGGTGACCGTTGGGGAAATTGTGATCAAAACCTATGCCGAAGGAGTGGAAAGTGAAACATCGTTTCAGGTGATGAAGGGCGAAATGGCATACAACGTGATTTTGGGTCGGCCATGGATCCACGCTATGGGAGCAGTTCCATCGACTTTACATCAAGTTGTGAAATTCCCTACCCCATGGGGAATTCGCGAGATCAGAGGCGAGCAACAGGCTTCACGAGACTTACTCAGTAGCTGTCAAGGAAGGCTTTCGATTGTAGCAATCACAGCTAGTGGAACCCGTGGTCGGAAGCTTCACTTCGGTTCCGTCGTGCGATCGAACGCAGCTACCGGAGTCCGAAGTCGAAGGCGACTTCGCACAGGTTTCACCATGCAGGCTAGTGGGACCCGTGAGCGAAAGCTTCACTTCGGTTCTGTCGTGCGATCAAACGCAGCTACCGGAATCCGAAGTCGAAGGCGACTTCGCACAGGTTCCACCATGCGTGAGAGAACCGTATAAACAAAAAGCTGGAGACTCTACGATAGAAGAACTTGAGGAAGTAATATTGTTCGAAGACAACCCTGATCGGAAAGTTTATGTTGGAGCTGAACTGGAAATCGATGTAAAAGCAAAAATCATATCCTTCCTCAAGAACAACTCTGACTGCTTTGCTTGGTCCCATGCAGATATGGTGGGAATCGATCCAAAGGTCGCCACACACAAGTTAAATGTCGACCCAAAACATCGGCCGGTGAAGCAAAAGAAACGGCCGAATGGAGGATTCCGAAGGAAGGTGATCAACGATGAAGTAGAAAGGCTGTTAGCAAATGGTTTCATTAAGGAGGTAAAATATCCAGAATGGCTTGCGAATACGGTCGTAGTACCAAAGAAAAATGGCAAGTGGAGGGTATGCGTTGATTATACCGATCTCAATAAAGCTTGTCCAAAAGATTCGTTCCCGCTGCCTCACATCGATAGGCTGATCGACTCAACGGCAGGCCACGAAATGTTGAGTTTCTTGGATGCCTATTCGGGTTACAATCAGATTTCGATGGATCCATCAGATCAGGAGAAAACATCATTCATCACAGACATGGGGACTTATTGCTATACAGTCATGCCCTTCGGTCTCAAGAATGCCGGCGCTACTTATCAGCGTTTGGTCACTACTATGTTCAAAAATATGATCGAGAAAACCATGGAAGTTTATATCGATGACATGTTGGTCAAATCTTTTAAGAAGGGAAATCATCTAAGTCATTTGGAGGAAACTTTTACAATACTGAGGCAATTCAACATGAGATTGAACCCAGAGAAATGTGCGTTCGGGGTTGGGTCCGGTAAGTTCTTGGGGTTCATCGTGTCGCAAAGAGGAATCGAAGCAAATCCAGACAAGATCAAGGCGATCGAAAGCATTCCTGAGAACCTGACAACGGAGAAAGAAGTTCAACAGTTGACCGGTCGGGTAGCCTATCTCAGCAGGTTCATTTCGAGGTCGTCTGAACGATGTCACAAGTTCTTTTCAGTGCTGAGAAAAAGCAAAGGCTTCGAATGGACACCAGAATGCAAAAAGGCTCTTCGAGAACTGAAGCAATACCTTTCCAACCCACCACTTCTGTCAAAACCAATTGAAGGAGAAATGCTGTTGATCTACTTGGCCGTTTCCGATGTCGCAGTAAGTGCTGTCCTCGTTCGCGAAGATGGAGGTAACCAATTTCCTATCTACTATGTTAGTAAAACATTGTTAGATGCAGAAACAAGGTACCCACACCTAGAAAAACTAGCACTTGAACTCGTCACTGCTGCACGGAAATTAAGGCCTTACTTTCAATGTCATTCAATTTCTGTCATCACTACATTCCCTTTACGAAATATTTTACATCGGCCAGATCTCTCTGGTCGATTAATGAAATGGGCGGTCGAGCTGAGTGAGTACGACATCACTTACCAGCCTCGCACCGCCATAAAATCTCAAGTTTTAGCTGATTTTGTAGCAGACTTTAGCGCCAACATTTTACCGGAGGCAAAGAAGGAAGAATTGATGATGAGAGATCCAGACCCTGGAATTTGGGTAATGTACACCGATGGAGCTTCCAACGTCAAAGGAACTGGCCTCGGAATCCTATTGATAGCGCCTTCCGGTGAAAAACTCGGGTACGCGATCAAATTACATGCAAAAACTAACAACGAGGCCGAATATGAGGCCCTCGCTGCAGGTTTAAAGATCGCGAAGGACTTGAAAGTCGAACGAATAGACATCAGAAGTGATTCCCAACTGGTGGTAAATCAAATCCAAGGCGATTTCTGTGTTCGAGACCCGAGGATGCAACAGTTGCTTGAAAAGGTACAAAACTTTCTAACTTCTTTTCAGGAGTGGAAAATAGCTCAGATACCGAGGGAAGAAAATATCGAAGCAGACGCTCTAGCAAACCTTGGATCTGCAGCGGCCATCGATGAGAAACTCGATGAAACAGTGGTCCACTTGTTCGAATCCCCACTATGTCGAAGCATCAAAGAGGTAAACAATGTTAATCATACTTGGGATTGGAGAAACAAGTATTTGTCTTACTTGCAGGCAGGTACCCTTCCCGATGACAAAAAGTCTGCCCGATCACTTAAAGCCAAAGCCGCGAGATATTGCCTCCTAGAAAATCAACTCTACAGGCGAATGTTTGGCGGTCCTTTGGCAAAGTGCGTGGGGCCGGACGGGACAAACTATGTGCTAAAGGAGGTTCACGAAGGCGAATGCGGCAACCATTCCGGCGGCAAATCACTGGTTCGAAAGATCATAAGAGCTGGATACTATTGGCCAACGATCGCAAGAGATGCCAAGGAATTCGTCCGCAAATGTGACAAGTGCCAACGATTTGGAAATCTTATACACCAACAGGCAGAACCACTTCATTCGGTCACGTCGCCGTGGCCATTCATGAAGTGGGGAATGGACTTGGTCGGGCCGCTTCCAACAGCGCCCGGTGGGGTAAAATTTATCTTAATTCTTACGGATTATTTTTCTAAATGGGTGGAAGCTATTGCCTTGGCTAAAATTCGTGAACAGGAAGTCATCAAATTCATTCACCAGAATATCATTTGTCGCTTCGGGATCCCGAAAGAGATCACATGCGACAATGGTAAGCAGTTCGTGGGGAGACGAATCACAGCCTTCTTCGAAAAGTGGGGGATCAAGCGAATTGCATCAACACCTTATCACCCCAGTGCAAACGGACAGGCTGAGTCTTCCAACAAAACAATACTTGAGTACCTGAAGAAAAGGATGGATGATTCAAAAGGCAATTGGCCGAATGAACTCCCCGGAGCACTGTGGGCTCATCGGACAACGGTGAAACACAGTACCGGGGAAACACCGTTCTCACTTGTCTACGGAGTCGAAGCGCTGATTCCGGTGGAAGTGGGAGAACCCAGTCTTCGGTTCGCCCATTCCACCGAAGAAGCCAACAGAGAAGCCATGCTAACAGATCTGAACCTGGTCGAAGCAAAGAGGGATACGGCGTTTGTTCGAATACAAGCACAAAAACAAAGGGCAGAAAACTACATCAACAAAAAGCTCAGGTATCGATCCTTTAATGTAGGTGATTATGTGCTGAAGATCAAAAGACCAAAGAAGGATGAACCCAACGAAGGAAAGCTTGGAGCAAATTGGGAGGGACCTTTCCGTGTCAAAGCAGTGATCGGAAAAGGTTCATACCAACTCGAAACAGTAGACTTCAAACCGGTGGAATTCAATTGGAATATCACACAACTGAAAAAATACTATTTTTAAGGTTCTGCGGTATCAACCTTTACCCTTTACTTTTACTTCGCAATTCTTATTATTCCTTTATCGGAAGAAATTGTTTGATTGACTATTTGGTACTAACACTTTTAGATGATAGGCATAGTTGGAATCAAATGATGACAAACATCACCCACGAACACTTGAGCTCAAAACGCTCCGATCGGGGTCGATAAGTCTGACAAAAACTCTAACGTGGTCTTCATCTATAACGAGTTTCTTTGGCTTTGGTCTCTCAATGATTCCGTTTCAGGTAACGATGTCAAGAACCAGTGTTCGCCTACTCATTCTTCGCACCCAAACACTGGGGGGGATGGAGTTAGCGTAAATGTCATCGGCAGATACAGGGGACTGCCCTATAACCGGGGGCTTTCAATCGGAAAATAAAACGGAGTCGATTGAAGACCACTGGGGACTCGTACAGAACTCGACAGAATTTCCAACGTTCACTCGAACTGGGGACTCGTTCAAAATTCGAAACAAGTCCAAACGTTCACTCGAACTGGGGACTCGTTCAAACTTCGGCGAAAGCTCCAGTGTTCATCCGAACTGGGGGCTCGTTCGAAATCAAGCGTCATCAATCTTATGTAAACGATCCAATAGTGATCAATGTCTGTGCCTTACGGCCGCATCCTGTAATCGATCGAATCATACGATCCAAAATGTATCAAAGACCCATTAGCGGTCTACAATAAATACACACACTTTGGTTATACTCATTCTTTACGTTTTTTCGATTTACGCGATCGTTCCAATTCTATACCAGATTTTACATCTAAATTTTTCACCAAGTGTTAAATCTTTCATTCCGAACTCATGAAAATGTTCGAAGAGTGCATTACGTGAAAATGAGACGTCATTCTTTACTACGCGCTAAGTCATTGGGCCCCAATCATTTCATTCGACAAATATCGTCGAACTTCAAACTTCTCGAACGATTAAAACGTCTTCGAAAAGCAAAAACAGCAGCAATAATGAAAGCGATTTCATTCATAAGTCATATATACATTCATAGGTCATATACACATGGATGGATGAAACTTAAAAAAAAAACAGCTTAAGTATATAGAAAGGAGATCATTCATCAGCATCTCCGTCAGAGCCTTCATCGGAGGAACTTGCTGGGAGACCAAGATCTTCACGAGCCAATCTCACGATGGCAATTGCTTCGCTCAACTCAGTAGGAATATCGACACTTCGGTCTGACATCTCCCTAAGAACGTCGCGCCTCTATTCGGCGAGGATCAAATCCTTTTTCTTGTCGAATTCCTCTTCAAGGTCGCGCCTTAGGATAATAGATTCCTTCTGAAGTATCGAATTCCTCTCCGTTAGACTAGCAGCTTCAGCCTTCAACTCGTCATTGTTTCTTCGAAGAGCAGTCACTTCCACAAGTCGATCGGCTAGCTCTTTGTCTCTACTCTCTAGAATAGAGTTGAGTTCAGCTATCTTCTGATCGGAGGTGGCTTCGTGGTCACTCAGCTGTGCGTTCAAAGCCCGAATCTGAGACTCCAACTCCGATTGACGAAGAGCGTGTTCGTTTGTGCTCTTATCGAAGTTGGATAGAAGCTCTGTTTTCTGGGTCTCTGCTGCTTTGAGTTTCCGATGCAACTCTTCTCCCGCCAAAGTGAGATGGACGATCTGTTCATTCAAAACTTTAGCTCCATCTTGAAGTTGGCGAACACGATCAGCAGTCTCGATCGCCATGATACAATTCTGAGGAAAATCACAGTTTGAAAGTCATGAAACATATCCAAAAAAAAAAAAAAAAAAAAAAGAAGGTTTTTTAAGCAAAGGAGTTAAGGCTTACCCTAAAGGCACCGTAGGAAATCTGAGAAGGCAAACTCAAGTCCTCGTGTGTATTCAACCGGGCTTGCTCCATCGGACCCATAACGTCGAAAAAATAGTTTGCCAACTTCCTCGGGCATCTTAGCAGATCGACGTTGGCCGGCACTTCGATCGTAAGTGATCGGACCCCCCTCTTTTCAGACTCACCCAGGGCAGCAAAAGCAGCGGCTTCTTCACTTCGGGGAAGGGGAACGATTGGATCGGCATGATCTATACTGAAGAACGATGATCCCGTCTCCTCATCGTACTTAGACTTCATTGTCTCAACTGACCGATCCAAAGCCGGCGCTTTTCCTTTTGCCGGATCCCTCTCTTCAAGCTCACGGTCAAACGCCTCGATCATCCCCTCTTGATTTTCAGGGGCGGCGATGGAAGGAACAAAAACACCCTACCTGCTGGGCAAGCCTCCCGATCCTGAGTTGGCATCTTCAGCGATGGGGGAAATATTGTAGTCGTCCACGGAAAGGTCTCCTTGCTCAGCCACTTTGAGTTGAATGGCCGTTTCTTGGAGCCTTTCCTTGGCTGGTCTTTTGGGGCGCTGCACCAACTGATCAGACATAGACTCCTCCCCATGACCCTCTTCCTCGATGTCGATAACCGGAGTCACTCCTTCGGCAGCCTTCGTTGCCGCAATCGCTGAAGTCGTACCGGCAATCACATCTTCTATGGTTGGGGGTGCAACCGATGAACTACCCCCTTGCCCTTTTCCAGCCACCACCATCTTGGGCAAATATTTGTTCTTTAGTTCCTGGAACGACTTCTTCTTCTTCTTGGGAGGAGGAACGTCGTCATTCTTTTCTCCACCCTCGGCTTCAGCCTCCTCATCGCTTGGCTCACCTCTGACACCGGTGATGCATGAAGAAAGTTTATTTTAGTCGAAAAGGCATTAACGAAACAAAAAATCAAGGAGTACAAGGACGATTTAAATTTACCATGATTTTTGGCCTTGATCTTTTTCAAAGCTGCGACCGGTTTCCAGGCTCGCTTGTCATTGGTTGTCTTATCGAGTACCCTTATCAGCCAGGGCACGATGTCAGCAACTTGATCGAACTCAACAGCTTCGGCTGAAAATTTTTGGAGAATTTTGAGATAGTGCCTTAAATCCGTTCAAAAAGAAAACAGATAAGCAACACTTACGAGTTCGATTCCATGCACTCGGCAGCAATTCCTTTCCAGGATCGGTAAGCTGCTCCGTAGGAATAAAAACAAAACGTTGATCCCACCCTCGAAGATCATCATCGTTGTCGGAGATCAGCGCTCGTTGACCTCGCTTAGCCAAGTTTATGACTCCTCCTTTATAAACCCGAGGAGAGTATATGTTTAAAATATGGCGAAGTGTCAATTCCACTTCCGCCTCTTGTGCTATGAACCGCATGATGATAATCGTTCTCCATATCATCGGAAAAATTTGTCCCAAGCAGACTTTGTACATTCTGCAAAACTCCTCGATAATGTTATCAACCGGAAGAGAGAATCCGATCGTAAATGGATAAGTCAGCACCACGGAATGACCTTCAACATGAGTCGCCAAGGTCGATTTCCTCGGGGAGCACATCACATCGATGTCGCCCATTTTCCAACCACACTCCTCACGAACCCGAGGGATTGCCTCCGGCGTGATTGTACAGTAAACAGAGTCGATCGGAATGTTCTTCTTCTTCTTCTGCTCTGTTTCGTTCTGGACGCTAACCTTGCAGTCATTCTCATAGGTGAATTTCTTCGGGAGGATTTCCGACCACAGCTTTTTGGGACCGTAGTCCTTGATCTTCCTCTCTTTTCGTTTCTTCCCCTTCTTATCTACTGAAGGGTCAACAATGGCGGGAGTTTGCTCCACTACCGCACTGGACTGCGGTGGAGCCGTGGAGGCAACTGCCGTGGTGGAGGTGGTGTCAGCCTCGATTGTGTTTCGTGAGGAGGTAGACATTGTTGAAACTTTAAGAAATCAAGGTTGTGGAAATGGTAAGATTCAACACAGCAAGATCACAGAATCACAAGATGTAATTGAAGAACTGGGAAGCTTTAAAAAGATCAGCGGTTGAAAAAATTCAGATGAGGGAAATTCAAAAAGTTGTAACAGAAGTGCTGAAGAGGGTATTTATAAGGCAAGAAGCCATCATTGCCTTGGGAACCGTCGAAATCTGCTGCCCGCACGATTCCTGACACGTGTCTTGATGGGAAATTGAGGCGACGTTTTGACTTTTCAAAATGGAGGGCCACGAATGCGCCACGTATTTTCCCGCTAAAAATTCAAATCCACTTGCCAAAGTTTCACGAACACACTTGGCAAGTGGGGGGACTATCTGTATTGGTCGGTTTCCTGTTCGATCACAAAAGAAGCGAACTTGATCGTATAACGAAGACGTCAATTTGATTCGGGGGTGATGAGATCGAAAAGAAGCAGCTTCGGTTTGGTTTCGTCCGGTTGATCAGTGTTGAGATCGGGTAAAATCGAAGACAAATAGATAAGCTTTAACTGACCCTCTTATCCCCAAAATATCGGGACCGACTTGGCGAGTTTTGTGGAGTGGATGACGACGTGCAGTAGTGGGAGAGAGAAGCGTGGGGAAGTGGGAGTCTATTAGGGTTTTATGGCTCTCCTCCTTTTCAACCTATAAATAGGAGCTCACATCTTCATTCTCACACACATTAATCTGAAAAAAGCAATATTAGTCTACTCTCAAAATCGCTCTCGAACATAGTCAGCAGTGTCTTATTTTGTCATTATTATTGCATCAAGAATCACCATTGTACTTAAAGCTTCGATCGTGATTTGATTCAAACGTGGAGGGAGATCTGTTCTTTCTATTGAAGCATCATCCATCGATCCATCAAATACAATAAGCTTTTACTGCTTTGATTATTTATTCGTTACTTCGTTTAAATCTACATTTACTTCGATCACGACATCTTTCGTTATCTGTGTTTAATTAATTCAAGCAATTTGTTATCACTCATTTAATCCATCGACTCGCTCATCGTTATTTTGCATCGGATTCGTTGTTTCTGCATCATATTATTCAATCAAACATAGTTATCCGTCATCGTAAAACGAATCATTCATCGTGTTATACCCGTTTATCATCGTCTTGCTGTTATTTCCATCGAGTTGAGTATTATTACCGCGCTTGGATTTGTGCATCTTGATAAAACGGAGTCACCTCATCATTTATCATTTAGCTTAACGACGTTTGCATTCTAGCTTGACATCGAACTTACCTGCCATCGATTTCAGAATCACTTCCCGATTAGAGATCTTGAGATCGATTAATCTGCTTACGTAAACTGCTTATCAAACGATCGAATTGAGATATAAAACGGTCGCCTTAGACTCACCTAAATACAAATTTAATTGTAGAACCTGATACATTTTTGGGAATTACACCTAAAAAGTTAGTGATTTATGTGTTTAATAAATACTTTTCCACGGTTATTATCGAATTTTTCATTTGTCAAGGACTCTGAATTGATCGGTGGAACCGTGTCCTCCAAGGAAACTACTCCAATCCATATTTTGCATTGGAAAAATTATACGTAGTAATTATACTCTAATGTAATTATATTTGCTTAATAGAATAATTGTTTTTATTTTGATAAACTAAATTTAAGACTGAGGTAAACTGAGAATTTGTAATTTTAGCTTTTCTAAATTTCTGACCTCTTTAATAATTTGTTAAGACTCCGTTGTTTCAAAGGAAATAGCACGCAAAAGCTATTGTGTTACAGCATAAAACAGTTTAGGTTATGTACTTAATTTGGTTTAGGAAAAATTAAAAGAATTACATTCTCACAGGGAAATACATTAAAAGATTGCAATTCAGTACAATTATTCTCCACGGATAGAAGCTTTTGTATCTAACTTTCCATTTTAATTTTATGTAAAGTATGGTTATAATTAATTTGTTTCCAACCTTTTGACCGTATGTTATATACTGACTTCTTTTCTTTTTTTGGTTAACTATGCCTACTTGGAGAACAAGGAAAATAATAATTGGGGTAACTTACAAAAGCTAAACCCAACAAGGAAAGAAGTCTAAACCTAATCAGGATTGGTAAAACTGTATATATGCATGCTCCTAATATTGAGAGCAAGTGAAATTTAGGGTTAATAAAACGTCTGCTTCTGTCATGTCTAAAGGTTTTCAAAAGAAGCAAAAACGTGAAAACTACTCAAATTGCTCGTCAAAGCGCCGCAAGAAAAATCGTAAGAACAAGAAACCAGTTGCTCGTGGAACTGAAGTAATGAAGAAAACAACACAAAGTTCAATCTTTGATGATGAAATCGAAGGTTTATGCATCAACAACATTGATTTTGATGTCGACGATGATGCTGAGATAGCGATGCAACAAATTCTCTTCGACTCAGCACAATTATACTACGGGAAAAAATCCATATCAAGTAAAAGCGCGGGTAAGAAAGTTATGGATTGTTGTTCGGTTAGTTACAAGTCGTTTAGCAAAGTGAAAGGCATACGTGAAAAAGGCGGGGCTTCATGCACGTACTGTGTAATCTGCGATGATGCAAAACCTCCTAATACTTTGATACATGGCAGCAGTTGCGAGCATTGTTACTGTGAAGAATGCATAATGAATTATGTAAAAGAAAAAATTAATGATGATATTCAAGAAGTGAAGTGCCCTGTTTCGAATTGCAAAAGAATTTTGGATTTGGAATATTTGATGCCTCAAGATTTTCTCGTTCGAGTAAAAGATAATATTAGGGAAACGGAGGTTTTGGCTTCGCCTATGGTAATTGAATGTCCATTCTATGATTGTAAGGGGGAGTTGATTGATGATAAAAAGGATTTTTTGATGAGGGCATGTCCAAAGTGCTGGAGAATTTTTTGTGTTAAGTGTAGAAAGTCGTGTCATGTGGGAATGTCATGTGCTACTTATCGGCAAAAAAACAGTGATAGTAAATTGATCGAGCTATTGCCTTACTTGCCCGACATTATTAGGAAAATTAGACAAACTCAAGGTCACGACGATGATGATGAAGAAGGTACTTCCATGCCCATCCAAATCAACTTCTTGTGAAGGTGATTTTTCTTCTTGCACACAATTTTAATTAGTAGTAAAATTATGTTAGCAAGTTTTGTTGATTCGGGCTTGTTACAAAGGTTAGCTAATTGTTTACTTCATCTGCACTGTCTTTGTTGGAAAAACGAATCAATTCAATTGTGATATTTTATGTTTGCTGGACAAGGAATATTTTGGATTCTATTGCAGGGCTGTGAAGCCCAATTTCAATATTTTCCTGACATTACGACAATCAGCATAATAGTCCAGGGTCTTTGTTATCAGGCCACATCTTTTTATTTCAAATTGCTTTCTCAGATCTCTTATCACTAATTACAGTGTGTCCAACAAGACCAATTAAAAGTAGCCCGTGAGTAGTCTAGTCATTAAGTAGTAAATACTACTATGACTCTACAATGGAAAACATATCCACCTGCTTTCATTTTATGCCTTTCAATATATATGAAAAATCGTTTAATTCTTTGCTGTTGAAAATTACTCCTAGAAAGTAGTATTTGTAGAGAAAAAAGTACATGGAAAAATAATTTGTACTTTATTAGCTTGGATTTATGTCGTGTACACAAGTGTAAAAAGCTTTCACGGTTAATTTAGTTTAACCTTTCATAGACAGGTTAGTTGTCTTTTGTATATAGCTGAAATTTACCTCACCTAATATCCACTTTGTTTGAGCAAAAGATAGCGATCAATGACAGAACATTCCACAAAACTTTAAGTTAAAATCTCAACTTTAGTTCCATCAAGAAAGAAAAGTACTTTAATTTTGAACACAGATGATCGTATGCTTATTGTAAAAGGTTTAAGGATAAGAACATTCAAAATGGAAAAGACACATCCGATTAAATTCAAAATGACGTGATTGAAATAAAGTCCCCTTCTTTGTTTGCTTGAAAGTTGAAACCAAGCATTGCACTAGATTTTAAGGCCATTGTGATGATGATGTTTGCCTTAAATAATTGCGTTCAAAGCCCTTCCTTTACTCTTCTTCCTCTTTCTGTCTATTCGTTTTAAAATTTGTTTCATAGATGTACACTTTCCACAAATATATGATTTATGTTTGTGTAGAAGCTACAAGAAATTTTTTCCTACCTTTTCTTATTTCGTTTTAAATAGCAATTCTCTTAGATTTCAGGCCCCAAAAATAAAGACATATATAGATAGTGCTTTCTTCTATGTCTAACAGAAGTCTGTGCTGTAAACACAGATTAGTTTCAGGGAATTATATATGGTGCAATGATTATACATAATTCAAATGAAGAGCCAGGTAGTGAAGGTCTTATTCAAGCCCCACATTTTTTATTCAAGAAGCCTAGAAGATATGATGTTTTGAACTACTACATTTTTTTTCTTTTTAAAACTATTATTAAAAGCATTCAACAATCCCATTGATTAATTACATAAATCATAGTGTGTAGAGTTAGAGGTATGCCCTTTATCTCTCCATAAATAAAATGTTGTAAAAAGTTCTTGGTTTTAACGCCAAACCCTAATAATTATCCAGATCTTTTTCATCATGAAATTGAATAACCCATCGTTACTTAAGTGCTTACGTACTACTGCGGTCTTGAAGCATTAATCTTGAGATAAAGCAAGAGAAATATAGAAAATCTCCGAGTTCCAAAATTAGTTCCCTGGGTTACAAACACGACGGACGGATCCGCAAAGGTAACCGGATGCCTGGGGCTTAGGACAAGGGACAAAGACTAATTAATACTCCTTCCGTCCCATTTTGTTTGTCGTACTTTTACTTGACACAAAATTTAATAAAGAAGGGAAGACTTTTGAAATTTGTGGTCTAAATGAGCCATAGATATTTGTGTAGCTATAAATGAGTCAAAAAGTAAGTTTGAAGTTGACTTGTTTCCAAATTTAAAAATATGACAATCTTTTTGGGACAGGCTAATAAGAAAAATATGACAAATAAAATGGGACAGAGGGAGTACCATGTTTACACCGATTGGATTACTGTCGTTTTAATTTTTTAATGCCACTGAATATATTAGAAGTAGTAAGTATGTAACAAGATCTCTGTTGGTATCTATTTTAATTGGAATGAGAGAACGACCTCGCCGACCATGTCTGGTCTCACAGGTTACACAGCTCACGTGCTTTGTTTCACTTTCTAATTTCTATTGAAAAAATGTCATTCTATGCTCCCGTTTGGACATGATTTGGGATTTGAGATTTGGAATTTGGGAAATTGAAATTTTGTTTGGACATGCATTTTATTTGGAACAAAATTTGAAGTTTGTGAGGAGATTTCCCAAAAAATCCCAAAAACTGAGTTCAACCAGTTTTTGGAATTTTTTGAGAAATCCCAAAAAATCTCCAAAAAACACCCCCAAAAACACCCCAAAAACTATAAACAAACGCTAGCTATATGCATAGTATATTAAAAGCAGAAAACAGAAATGAAATGCACCATGTATTTGCATTTAACTTAAATTACTAATACAATATGTATGGAATAATATGTACGTCTTCAAAGATGTATGGAGTAGTATTTTTGTTGGCAGTGTGTTTATTTACTGGAAAGCATAGAGAATTTGGAAGCACTCTCTATACTTATCCATCTAACAAACTTCACGTAATTTATTAAACGAATTCTCAACTGATCACTTAGGTTGCACATCTGTTTCCTTTTATTTGATTCATTCTCAATAGTTTCTTATATTAGATTGACCTCAGTAATCAGCTATAGGATTGACTAAACTGGAACATTATAATTACAAATGTCGATATTAGTATTAGATTGACCTCAGTAATCAGCTATAGGATTGACTAAACTGGAACATTATAATTACAAATGTCGATATTAGTATTACCTACTTCTCTATCTACACGGCGCCATAAATTATTTGACATCATTTCAGGATTTATCATTCTGCGAAACAAAAGTAACATGAAATAAAACAGAGGGAATTATCACTCTTTCTTTCTATCCTAATTTTGATATTTGAAAATGCAATTGGGCAATGATCACATAGTGGGATCATGAACCTAACACATTGCTTCTTTAAGGACTGCCCTTCGAAAGAAAAATACTACAAAGTTCCAATATAAACATATAAATAACGTTTGCAATCACTTCCCCTCGGCTCCATAAACTCAAGTACAATTAAGAATTTAATTACACTGTGAAAAGAGTTGAATCTTTTGGCAACTTCTACCAATATACTCCCTCCTTCCCAAATTAGTTGTCGCTTTTAGCTTCTTCACGCCCATTAAGAAAATCATTAAATAGAGTGTGTATTTTACTATGTTACCCCTATTTAATGTTTGACTATTGAATTTTGTTGAGAATTCTTTTAATTATTAAGGGTATAGTTGGAAAAGACTAACTATTTTTGTCTTGAAATCCTAAAGTGTCAACTAATTTGGGACAAATGGTTATTGTTAAAGCGTCAACTAATTTGGGACGGAGGGAGTATAAGTCAATTATAATTCCGTGTGTCGCTAATAAAAGGTGTCATAAAAGTTGCGACACATCAAACTAAAAATTTCAAACTCACAATAGTGCTTTGGACTTCTCTCCTCCTTTATAATGGTGGGGGACACTCGTCCTCTCTATGAAATGAAGAAAAAACAAAGGGAGAAATAGTGCATGGGTAATGGGTTCCACAAAATTCAAGAATCAATATGCGTTTAATATTATAAATTCAATTTTTACTTCATCTTAAAAAACAAAGTTAGTGCTATTATCAACAGAACAGATATTGAAAGGCTGTTAAATTCCAAACAAAGTCCCCACCATTGCAAATCTCGAGAAAATAAAATACTAGTACTACAGTAACCTGCTAAAGTTTTAATTTTCACCTTTGAACTCTTTCTACAAAAATTAAAAGCAACGTCTAAAATGTCTGTCAAATAACATCGGCATACATCTCATCTTCCTAGATTTAACGGCGGATTCAAGATTTGAAGTCTGTAAATGCTCACTTTCTTTAATATAAAGGTTCTAACTCATAAAGGAACTATTTGCTTAACAGGATCCTACAGTCAGTACGCCCAAGCTCCAGCACCTATGCCCGAATCAAACAGCCATTGATCCTCTTGTTTACAGGTGCTCAAATAAATGTATATATGTTTTCTCAATATTTTCTATATACATATATCTATTCTGTCTCGAGTTTAATGGGTGCTTGAGTACTCAAACATTTCATATGGATTCGCTCCTACCTATATCCACATGTGTGATTACATTGAATATGTATATATTATGTTATAAAATCTTTAAAAAAAAAAAAAAACTGTATATAAAAACATGACTTCACTTACGTCCAATATATCCACTCATTCTCTCCACCTCAGCATCTGTACTACCACACTGTGTACTGTACCCACTTGCACTTTCACTCTTCTTATGAAACTTCAGTACTCCATTATTATACTTCTTGCCGCCTAATTTCACTAGGCAAGTTCTCTAATGGCTTTTTCATTTCTCTATTTTTTCCTATCTTTTTATGCATTCACTATTTCAGTTTCATCCACTACAAATAATGACCCAAAAACTTATATAATCCACGTTCAACATGATGCTAAACCTTCAATATTCCCAACTCACAACCACTGGTACGAGTCATCACTCAAATCTCTACAAACTGGTGACGTGGCTGCTACTACTAATAGTATTATTCACACTTACCGTAATGTATTTCATGGATTTTCTGCTAAATTATCAACTTTAGGTGCTCAAAAACTCGAGACCATACCTGGAATACTCGCTGTAATTCCTGAACAAGTACGTCACGTGCAAACCACGAGATCCCCTGAGTTTCTCGGGCTGACTAGTACGGACAGTGCTGGGCTGTTAAAGAATCAGATTATGGATCGGATTTAGTTATTGGAGTTATTGATACTGGGATCTGGCCCGAAAGAAAGAGTTTTAATGATCGTGATTTAGGCCCAGTACCAGCTAAATGGAAAGGCGCGTGTGTTGCTGGAAAAGATTTTCCAGTGACGTCATGCAATCGTAAGCTAATTGGAGCTAGATATTTTTCAAGTGGATATGAAGCTACTAATGGGAGAATGAATGAAACGTTGGAGTTTCGGTCTCCTAGAGATTCTGATGGTCATGGGACCCACACTGCGTCCATTGCAGCGGGAGGTATGTGTTTCCGGCGTCCACGCTCGGGTACGCGCGTGGTGTTGCGGCAGGGATGGCGCCGAAAGCTCGGTTAGCTGCTTACAAAGTTTGTTGGAGTTCAGGTTGTTATGATGCTGATATTCTTGCCGCCTTTGACGCTGCCGTGGCTGACGGCGTTGATGTTATTTCGCTTAGTGTTGGCGGAGTTGTTGTTCCGTACAATCTAGATGCAATTGCTATTGCTGCATTTGGTGCTACTGATGCTGGAATCTTTGTCTCTGCTTCCGCCGGTAACGGCGGGCCTGGTGGACTTACGGTGACTAATGTTGCTCCTTGGGTTACTACTGTTGGTGCTGGAACAATTGACCGTGATTTTCCATGCGGACGTGAAACTAGGAAATGGGAAGATAATTTCAGGTGTGAGTATATATGGTGGGCCCGCATTGGCACCACATAAGCTCTACCCGCTAATTTACGCAGGGAGTGAAGGTAGTGATGGATATTCGAGTTCATTGTGTTTGGAAGGTTCATTAGGACCTACTAATGTTCAAGGCAAAATTGTGTTATGTGACTAGAGGTGTTAATTCAAGAGCTGTGAAAGGTGAAGTAGTTAAAAAAGCAGGTGGAATTGGGATGATTTTAGCTAACGGAGTTTTTGATGGGGAAGGGTTAGTAGCTGATTGCCACGTGTTACCGGCTACGGCAGTTGGTGCTTCCGGTGGTGATGAAATAAGGAAGTATCTATCTGAAGGATTAAAGTCAAAGTCAAAATCAACGGCCACCATTTTGTTTAGAGGGTACTCGTGTTAATGTGAGGCCAGCACCAGTAGTGGCTTCATTTTCAGCGCGAGGCCCGAACCCTGAGACACCAGAAATCCTGAAGCCTGATGTAATTGCACCTGGATTGAATATACTTGCAGCTTGGCCTGATGGTGTTGGGCCAAGTGGGATTCCATCGGATAAACGTAGAACTGAGTTCAACATTCTGTCCGGAACTTCGATGGCTTGCCCACATGTATCTGGTCTAGGAGCATTGTTGAAGGCAGCCCATCCTGGATGGAGCCCAGCTGCTATAAGATCAGCTTTAATGACAACAGCATACACAGTAGATAATCGGGGACAAATTATGATGGATGAATCTACTGGGAATTCATCGACTGTGATGGATTTTGGGGCAGGGCATGTTCATCCTCAAAAGGCAATGGACCCTGGTTTGATTTATGACATAACTTCCTATGATTACGTGGATTTCTTGTGTAATTCTAATTACACAACTAAGAATATTCAAGTTGTTACAAGGAAGCATTCAGATTGTAAAGGGGCTAAAAGAGCAGGCCATGTGGGGAATTTGAACTATCCTTCACTGTCAGCTGTGTTCCAACAGTATGGAAAGCACAAGTTATCTACTCACTTCATTAGGACAGTGACTAATGTTGGAGATCCCAATTCAGTGTACAAAGTTACAGTGAAACCGCCAAGAGGTACGGTGGTGACGGTGCAGCCGGAGAAATTAGGTGTTTAGGAGAGTGGGACAGAAGCTTAATTTTCTGGTGAGAGTGCAATCAGAAGCAGTGAAGTTATCACCAGGGAGTTCAACTGTGAAAAGTGGTTCTTTAGTTTGGTCAGATGGGAAACATGAGGTGACAAGTCCAATAGTTGTAACAATGCAGGAGCCTCTTTGATGAATTAACACTTGAAAGTGTTTTCCTTCTAGTAGTTTATTATGGAACCTTAGTGCTACCAAATCTTGTGAAAAAAATGTGCATAAGAGGAGGAGAGTGCTCTCTACTCTCCCATATAAGTTCTTTGCTCATAAGCAACTATTGTGTTTAATAAGTATGTTGACAAGCTAAGGAAGTTTTTAAATGGTGAAGACTGAAGACGACTTGGGTGTTTGTTTGCTCAGGCCATGAAGGTGGTTTGAGGAAGTATAGGTTACTATCTTATGTTTTATTTCTTTGTAGCATTTTATTACGTAGTATTGAGAAATGCTTTGTACAAATGTTGGATGTTGTGTTATGTTCAGGGTGAGTTGAATTTGAACATAAAAACCTAAGAAGTTCCAATATTAGTTCCTATTGTTTGTTTACATTCCGTACAATTGAAATAGTAAGGAAATAACAAATGATAGACAGAGGCGGATTTAGGATTTGAACCGGGTTCTAAATTTTTGAATAACGATTTCTTGTGTTAGTTATTGGGTTCTCGACATGATTTTTTTTTTTTATATTTAGTGATATTTTTAACACAAATATATTGTCTGTGCCAAACCTATTAGATTCCGTCGAACCCTTACCATACCTTCCTCATCCGCCCCGGATGATGGATGAGGGTTGTTCATTTTGACATAACTTTTTGTGTGCATGGAATAGATTAGGTAGTAAAAAGGATATTCAAGAGATTTTGGTCAGTGAAAATTGGGTTAGGTGATATATGTGCGGGTGCTTTTGCACGGTCGTAAAGAAAAGAAGAAAACAGTAAGATCAGCTTTTAGAAGGAAACAAAGATATTGGCATGGGCAAAATAGGACAATGCTTAGGACAAAAAGATAATCATGTTGTACTTTGTGACTCTGCGTTTTGCAATCCATTTTATGCCGTAAAGCGACAAAACAATATTCATTAGGCTGGTCTCTTTGCTGCCCCTCGTTACCAAATATTCATTGCTCGATTTATTACTGATCGTTATATGGCGCCAAGTCAGAAAGGAGAAATTTTGAAATGAGGTAACCAATAACAGTGAGGTGGTTTGGAGAATGATGGCAGCAGAACAATACTATCTTCAATAGGTTGTGTTGCAAGCTGCTATAGTCCAGTAGTTGAGGCTGTGATATAAAATTCATAAGCTAGACTAGAAATTAACATAAGAGTTGAGCTACAACTAGAGAATTCATGCACAACTTCAGGAACAGTGGTTCAATTATAGAAACAAGCTGAGGAAAAAAGAGCAGCTTTATTTATCAATGATTGGTTAGGATGAGCTTATCATGCACAACCAAGCTTCATGGTAGCTGCTAGCCACTTAAGTAAACATAAGTTTCTTGATTTTGGGCCATTGAGATAATCTTTTAGTATGCTTAAGGAGAGCTTATCTGCAAGTATACATAATTGATAATTCTAACATAAGCATGACAGTTGTTTTCATTGGGAGACATGGAAGATAGAGAGTGGTTGTACTCATAATTGGTAAGGAGATATTGTATAAAACAGGCTCAACTTTAGCTAAAATCTGCAATGGGCCATAGCAGGGTAACTAACATCTTAATTTTCCTTTGGGCTTGAATCAAAATCCTTATCTTACAGAAAATTCATATGTCGCCTCACTGCACTATAGTCCAATTTGGGTTCATGCTTATATCAAAGTAAGACCCACCCAATTCACAAATGTATTACGTTCGTCACATGGGAAACACAAGTAAATCTTGTTATGGGCCAAGCCTAGAGGAGATCTGTCTGTGGGCCTTAAATTTGAACATAGCTTTAAGCTCATTATTTTGCAAAACAATGAATAGGCCATGATAACTATTAACTAGGCATATATTAAGATATGAAAATGGATGAATCTCCTTGCATCAACCTGAAACTTAACTATTATATACGAGATGTGCAAATTTTTGTAAGGTTCAATCTTTTATATATCCCTATTCCCTACTACTCAAAGTTCCACCTTACATGATCTGTTCTTCTTGATTCAAGGACTGCAAAAATTTCGAAGTAGTGTCTATAATATCTGCATTATATGGCTTGTGCAACCTTGTGAAGACCTATATTCAAGCAATTGTGAGTGTTTCTATGAAATCCAAGTGCACATATATTACCAGGCCACTAGGGCAACATGTCGATCACTTGATGTTTCTATTTTCATTTCCCTTTTCTCTTTTTGAATGGGCCAAGGAACATAGCTACACAAAATTATATGATGGATATGTATACAAAACAGAAAAATAATAACAAATTAGTACAATATATGGCAAACAACTTGGATAAGAAGCAGGCATATATAATTATTCTTTCACCAAAAGCTTGAACATAAGCGTTGTATCTACTGATCTATACCAGCTAATTCGCACTATCTGGGATAGAAAGTAAAGAAAATCTTATACTCTAGAAGAATATTGTAACTTACACGAATACTGTAACAAAAAAAAAAGACTAGTTTGCCCAACTTGCACCATTAACAATTACTAATCAATTAAATTACACCTATTCAAAAGATTATGTACCTCTCAAGTAAAGAATGCCTTGATTCTGGAATCTACAATATAAGAGGTCAAGCTAAAAGCGTTAAGGTTGGTAGTCACTTAAAAGGATAAGACATCCACAGCATCAATAGAATATTAGAGATAAATACAAGTAGACTCAAATTTTACTAAGTTCCTCAAAGTAAATCACATGTGGAAGCAAATTAGGGAGATCATAGAAGATTCGTCCACTTGCCGACTTGTCTTTTAACTTTACTTCATTTATTATTGGTCCTTTTAACCATTGTTCATTTCATATATCACAGGGTCCAGCAGTTATATATATGTACACTGCATTTATGCAATCATTGTTATTACGTCGAAGAAAAAAAAGGGCGATTCTTTTTATTTTTCTAAGTGATGGTGTTCTTCTAATTCTACTAAATGTTTTATGGTCTTATATATAGTACCATAAAACTTTAAAACTCATTTCAAGAAAATAAATTCAACTTAAACACAAACATACAATATCAAATTTGGAAATTGAAAATTGAAAATTATTGAAATAGGAAGAACTTGAGCAAATAATTTAATAGAAGTACATTCGCTTTCATATTCTTTTTGCGTATTAAGCAAAATATAAGCACGTTGAAGCTAAAAAGAAGTTTCAAAACAAACACCATATGAAAGGAGCTGAAAAAAAAATCGAAATTAGATGGAAAGAATCTATTTGATTTTCCATAGACTGAAACACTCTGCCTGTTTGGTTGGATAGAAAAAGTTCAAATGTTTTCTTATTTAAAAAGAGAAACGTCATTGCTTGCATTTCTGCCCGAAGCATTTACGCTTTCTCCATCCACTTAATTTAAATTATGAACACCCCATTTGATGGTGAATTATGTTTCAGTGCTGGCAAATCATCAATACAAAAAGGCAACTACTAGTAAATAAATAAAAAAGAAGATGCTCAAGCCTCTCGATACATGAGCATGCATATTAATTTGGATAATGTCACTTGCTATAGACAACTACTGTTTGTTGGCTGTGACATGATCACTGACCATCGAGACCTCACTCTTAGACGCAATGAAAAGAATATCTGATGATTGATACAACAAACTTGACTAAAAATAAACTCCCTAGCTAATATCTTACGTGTATAATTTGCAAGAATTGATGAATACACCAACAACCTATTGCTGTTTTTTAATTATTTGAAAACAGTCATGTCTGGCCATATTAGGGCTAGATGCATTTGACATTTATAATATGATTTTGTGCTATTTAAATCTTTTATATTGTCAACATTTTTTTTTCATTCAATAACCTTGCCTCATTCATTTCTTTAGACGTTAGTTATTAGACCATTCTGCCTCTTCTTCCCCACACATAAATTAGGGGAAGTCCATGCAGGGGCGTACCTACCTATATAGTACCGGTGTCGTCCGACACCACTCGACTAAATTTTTTTGTTAAATATATATATTATATTAATAAGAAAAAATAGAGAATTTCCCATAAAAATATAAAATGACACCACTAAAACAAGAGATGTTGCAGCTAAGTTGGCTGAAGCGTTGGTTATAGTTTTAAGTGTCGATGGATTGAATCTCGCTAGCAGCTCTAAAGTCTAGATTTTTATATTTTTGACACCACTCATTAAAAATTCTGCGTACGCCACTGAGTCCATGCATAGTCACTTTGGTGTGCTGTTACAATTTTAACCATCATTAGGCGCACTTTTGTAAGGTCTGGCTACTTCAAATTCTGATTGCTCATCTTCAAGCCATTGAAGTTGAAGTTCAAGCCAAGACTAATTAAGTCATTTTAGTTCCTTTGTCTGAAGTTGAAACGCGATATTTTTTCTTTTGTTTTTTTCTTAACTTTTTGCTCAAGTTCAAACTAAAGGTTTGAATTTGATTTGAACTTGAACCCAACTTTACTTTTTTTGATTGATATTGGCTCATTTTCAGACCAAAATAATTAAGTTGAGTAAACTTCATACCATAGATATTCACCATCAGCATTGATGGTATAAAAGTGGATGGGTGGCTATATTTGCATACTTTAAAAAGTGGCCAAAACCTAAATAGCATCGGTAAAACTGGTTGCCAAGTACAAATTTTACCTTAAATTAACAATATTGCGTTCTGTAGTGAATTGCAGTAGAGTCTCGATTTCTTGTGTAATTATCTATTCTTTCTTGTTTAAGTTTAAATTATATTACATGCATATTTAGGCCACTTGGCTAGATATATTGGAAGACTAAGCTCTAAGCCTACGGTCATGATTTCTCGATTTTACAGTTTGTCTGAAACACACAGACACATTGTCTTTGACGAATGTATTTTGTGTAAGTATGATTATTTATTTTAAAGAAATTAAACAAGATAGAATAAAATTTAGCAACAAACTGCACGTCTTTGTACCAAATAATAACATCGTATTTAATATGTGGACATAATTTTTCTATAGCACAATGATTTGAACCAACAACTTTCACCCTGCTAGTTTGTTCTTGTTGCATCATGCAATGTCCCCCATTCATGCATGTTGATGTTGGCATATTTTGTCGTCTGAGTTTACAAAATTTAGTACGAATCCTCCTCTATAGTTTTCCTCTTTTTCTAAAATTTGTGCTAGTAAAAACTTGACAAGTAAGGTGATTTAAGATCTCAAATCTTGTACACTTGACAAAATAATAGTGATAGTACGCCACGAGAGCTGATGTGATTTTGTTCCGATCAAAGCATTCAACACAAGATGATGATAACTTATACTATGTCGATATTGCGAGATATGATTTTTTTTCCTCAGAATATTCATTAGAAGAGTTGTTGGCCATGGTCTTCGAAATAGAAAGTTTATTTTAATTGGCTTATTGCACTCTAGAGCTGAGATTTTAATGTCCTTTCTTTCAGTAGAATCAAAGGGTGAAGGGGCATTTTAATTGTAAATTGTCTTTTTTCTTTTGCTTCGTTTTAATTCGTTCTAATCCCTTTTCAAAATATAATTCTTCTAACAAGATGTCGATCTTAATTCCAAATTATATTCAAGCTTCTTGTAAGTTATATGGACTCTTTTATATAAAAAAAATAACTTAGTTTATCCACTCACAAATACATTTTAAATGGTGCAAGTGTTAGTAACGTTATCTAGTTTGCACGATTATATCAACTCTTACGTTTCTTGCACAAATGAAGTCAGCATGCAAAGCGTGGCATCTTCTAAATCAGAGTGTACAAACAAACAAAGCGACGCACTCAAGCAAGCGGCGATCAAGTTAAGAAGGAAAAGCAAAATGATATACTCATGATAATTGTGTAGTGGGGGCTAAATGGATTAGCTAGAAAAAAAATTATTGGCATTGGGGTATGAACCAGCTGAAAGTAGTGTGCATGGTCCTCACTCCTAAACCTCAGGCTCAAGTCATTCATTCTGATTCTCCATATAGCCGGGACCCCATAGCTCGTATTCTGGGCCATCGACGAAAGAGTAGAAGTAACTCTAATATAAATGTCAATTGTGGCTAGTTTGAAAAAAAAAAAAAAAAAAAAAACGCTGTTATTATAGTGTCGAGTTATATTTACGGGTTTCATCAATTGGATTTTTCTTTTAATAAATCATCATGGTTTTTAGTAGGAATAGAATGACAAGTACTGAATTCTTTTTTATCTTTTGTTGGTGAAGTACTCCTTGGTCATTTATTGCGGTTAAATTTATTTGTATATAGTAATAATATAAAACTAATTTTTGATATTACAGTATCATTTAAAAGACTGTTCATATAATAAATGAAATATTTACTTAAGAAAAAATTAAGATATCCACTTTGTTGTAGTATAATATGTTAGAATACATCGATGGCATTAAAAATAAGAGGATTTCCACATAAATGAGATAAAATATGGTTACAAAAAATGATAAGGGTTGGCAATGATTATATATATGGGGTAATAATCTATGTAAGGGAGTATAAGTTTCATCAATTTGTCAAGGCGTAAGATTTGTCTTCCGCGTTTACAGCAGATGCTGGGTGCATTCCCCCTTCACCCTTCCAAGGCCCAAAGCAGCTGCTTCCACGTTCTTCCCTCTAGAATTACTCACCACGTACAAGTACTATAAGGCTCAAATTTATTATAAATATCAATATTGTTTATTCATCACGTGCATAAGTACAATTCCAATATGCCTAAGTAAAACAAACATCTTAATCCATCATTTGTTTACGCAATGACTCCAAAAGCTAAATTAAGATATGTGTGGCCATAATGAATAGTCATGGTACAAACTAATGAACCAAACCATATGGTACATTCGCCGTCCATTCTTGAAATGGCAATTGCCATTACAATCCAACAACCATAATTTAGCTCTCAGGTCCAAAAAAACCCATGTTCAGAAATGGTAAAGCTTTGAAGAATTTTGGGAGGAATTGAGAAAAAGTAAGTGTCCAGTCAAATTTGGTTCTATTCTATGCATTTACTGAAGAAGTTGGTAATACTTGGTATGCTAAACAAAACCTTCTAGTTTTAACCTACCACGGTAGAAAAGTCTTAATCAAATTTTTGTGGCGAACATGATTCCTTTTTTCCTGCTAGTGTACCAACTTTTGAATGCTATATGGCTAGTCCAGAATATTCTGTGCTTATGCATGTAATAACACTTTCACCCTCAAGAAATTACCAGTTCACCACACCAACTCTTTACGTGGTACTTAAATTTTTGCTGTTTGCATTAATGAATGCTAAAAAATACTGAAGAATGATATTTAATGAACTATAAAATATTTGAATGAATTATAAGCACTAATAGTTAAATTAAAAGTGTTATCACAATAATAACATATCTAGTATGATTCACAAAGTAAGGTATGACGTCAATGATAATGGTGCTATTAAAGGATTAAGTAAGATAAAAATCAGAAACAGATCCAGGATTTGAAACTTATAGGTTCTAATTTTTTGGGTAATGATTTCAACGGCTAGTAACTGGGTTCCAAGATTAACTTTTGTTCACTTTTAGTGATTTTTAAACACAAATATACTGTATGTGCTAGGTTTCGCTGAACCCGGCCGTTGTTCTCTACATCCGCCCCGATAAAAATATAAAACAATATTCATCTCAAAAAAGATGAGAAAACAGTCAACTACTTTCTAACCTTCTAACTCAATCCTCAAAAATCTTTCATGCAACGCACACCTATAAAAGAAAATTAACACACCAACAACAACAATAAAATACTCAGTAATATTTGACAAGTGAGATATGAGAAAGTGAGATGTAAGTCAACTTTATCACCACGAATACGCTTGGGCATCGAGCGAGCGAGCCGAGCCCGAGCCGAGCCTAACCGAGCCCGAGCCGAACCGAGCTTTATACATAGCGAGCCGAGCTGAGCTCAAGCCGAGCTCAACCGAGCTTTGTTAGAGTTTGACCGAGCCCGAGCCGAGCCCGAGCTGACTTTTTTTCTAGTGTCCCCATACTTAATAATATAAAAATAATATTTAAAATTTTCTTTTGATCATAATCATAGATATGGATAAAAATAATAGTTTATAAATTGTTAACTATTGCATTAAAATATTAAATAACACATAGACTTCTAATATTTTTTGGTAATTAAGCCTAATAAATGGAAGTTATATTTTAAAGATAAAATTACACAATTAATCAAGCTAATCGTGCCGAGCCGAGCTTTGACCGAGCCGAGCTTTATCGAGCTTTAACCGAGCCGAGCCGAGCTGAGCCAAATTTTAAATGAGACTGAGCCGAGCCGAGCCGAGCCGAGCTAAAAGGCAACCGAGCCGAGCGAGCTCCGAGCCGGCTCAGCTCTATGCCCAAGCCTAACCACGAAGGTGAGAGAATATTTCCTAAAGACGCCCGGGTATAAAAGAAAATTAACAGGCACTTAAATTCTGTAATGACATCATTAGCCCTCCGTGTGAAGGGCAGTTTTAGTAAGAACTACCTGTCCTAGGGGCATAAGCGTAAAAACAAATTCCGGATCTCCAATCCTCACCCTTTATATAACAGAGTTGGTATCTTCTGGAGGCGTAGCTAATATAGCTTTTTAATAAATCATTTCCATCAAAAAATTTACTCTATCAAAAAACCCAATCTTTACTCTAAAAAAAATTGAGCTGAGTGAATATAAATCATGTGTGGTGGTGCTATAATTTCCGATTACATACCTCCGAACCGGACTTCTCGCCGGTTAACCGCTGAGTTACTATGGGGTCGTTCCGATCTGAGTAAGAAATCAAAAAATCCAAGTAATTATCATTCAAAGCCTTTGAGATCTCAAATAGTTGACCTTGACGATGACTTCGAGGCTGATTTTCAAGAGTTTAAAGATTTTTCAGATGATGAAGATGTTAAACCATTTGCTTTTTCTGCTCCCAAACAGTCCACTGGTATTTTTACTCTTTTATCCTTTTTTATTTAATTTCTCGAGTGTTTACACCAAACCAATGGACTCATTTCATGTGTGTCGACATACACTTGATGAATAGTTTCACTTAGTCATAATAAATTGATATGGTTTGATGTAAACACCGATATAGGTAAATTTTATCGTAGTTCAAGTGTAATTATTTGTTTGAATTTATTCATGTAACAAAAGATGGTAACTTTTTTTTTTACTTTGATTAATTGAATAAATGAAACCTGGTTCCTGCAAATTTAAAGTTTGAGACTTTTTATTAATAGACCATAAAATTAATTGTGATTGTCTTTTTTAGCGTCTAGATTTTATATTTTAGTCTTATCAACTTTAATAAATTACAAAGCTATGTTATTCAATTGAGATTTGGTTGTAAAATTAATGAATTGATTTTCTTTTTGGCGAAAAAAGAGAAAAGCTTATCAAACATCACATTTGTCTGTGTTGTTTGTTTGGATCAAACTTTCTTGTTTAAGATCCAATTTGATTGTTGAATGGTTACTTTGAGTTTGGGAGTAGGTTATCGAGATGATGAACTCTCTGCTTGCGGAGACTTGCTTCGTTGTGTTTACTAGGGGAAAAAACAGATTATAAGAACAGGACTTAAGTGGACGATGATGTATTTCTTTAGTAGTTTTTGGCTTAAATGGTGGAGTAAGCTGAGATCTGAGGTTTCGTACTTTCTTCGATTTAAATCATGATGCTAGAAGAGATTTTTGGAGCAGGTTTTGTAGAAGCTAGTACCCTCTAGCAGACTAGCACCACTGGTATCAGTTAAACATATTATGCGTGATTGGTTTGTAATTAGGCTTCTTGTGTTTTATGGTTACATGTATATCATGCGATTTGATGGATCTGTCATTGAAATTTATTATTGCACTACGATGACTGAAATACTTGTTTATTATCTGAAGGCTCCAAATCTGTAAAATCTGCTGATTCAGAGAAGGATGCTGATAGTTCCTCTAAGAGAAAGAGGAAGAATCAGTATAGGGGGATCAGACAGCGACCTTGGGGTAAGTGGGCAGCTGAAATACGTGACCCAAGTAAAGGTGTTCGAGTCTGGCTTGGAACCTTCAATACTGCAGAAGAAGCTGCCAGAGCTTATGATGTTGAGGCTAGAAGGATCAGAGGCAATAAAGCTAAGGTGAATTTCCCTGATGAAGCGCCAGTGCCATCTTCAAGACGCGCTGTTAAGGTGAATCCTCAGAAGGTCCTTCCTAGCCTGGACTCTGTTCAGCCAGACACTACTGTGATGAACAACCTGAGGAATGGCTATTATGATTCTTTGGGATTTCTTGAAGAGAAACCTGTGGCAAAGCAGTATGCATATAAGGATGGGGGCAGTACTTCTGTAGATACAGGATTGGACTCATTTGCGCCTTCAGCTGGTGCTGATATTTACTTCAACTCTGATGTGGGAAGCAACTCTTTCGACTGCTCTGACTTTGGTTGGGGAGAGCCGTGCACCAGGACTCCGGAGATATCATCTGTTCTTTCAGCTGCTATAGAAAGTAATGAAGCTCAATTTGTTGAAGATGCCCGTCCAGAGAAAAAACTGAAATCAGGCCCCAATAATCCAGTAGCTGATGATGGAAACACTGTGAACGAGCTATCTGAGGAGCTTTCAGCATTTGAATCAGAGATGAAGTTTCTTCAGATACCTTATCTGGAGGGGAATTGGGATGCATCAGCTGATACCTTCCTCAACACAAGTGCAACTCAGGATGGTGAAAATGCTATGGACCTCTGGTCATTTGATGATGTTCCTTCTTTGATGGGAGGTGTCTACTAAGTCAGAGTGCCTTCCTTGCCTAGCTTTTGTAAATAAGGCGTCATGTGAGTGAACTGTGTTGTATTTCCTCCAAGAACAGCGCTTTTTTTTATTACTATGCAAAGATACTTGAAAAGTTAACTATTTTGATCTCTCTTTTCTTTTTCTTTTAGGTCTGTCTGGTGATCGAAAGAAGTTGATCCACAGACGAGCATGCTTAAGCCATGGATTGTGCGCGCAATAGCTATTTGGTGATAGAGCAGTACATAGGTAATTAGATTAGTAGTTAACTACTCGAGATGTTAAATTTGAAGTTTTTTAATTTGGCATCTGTATGGATGATAACAGTTGATGAGACCTAGATGCTTGGTACTATAACCTACTTTTGGTGTTTACAAGTTGCTTCACATGAGACTATCCTTTCAATTCACTCATTTGCACATGCAGACAATATATAATACTGCAATTGGGCAGACATGTTCGATGACAATATGAGTGCATTGGTGAATCAACGTTGGCATTATCATATGGCCTCGTTTTCCATCTAGAGGCGTCATCAATGTCTGTTGGAACTCAATTTTCAAGATATTCCTAATTGTTTTGGCGTTTTGCCACCTTTCATTTGAATATGAAATTTTGCAATAAATTCTGTGTATTCTCTCACCAAGAAGTGCGTGGTGTCTGGCGAGAGATAATGGTCAAGTTGGATTAATCAATTTTACCATGTCGTTCAATTTGGAGAAACGGATTAGGAACACGTTAAGAGAATTTGTTTTTTCTTTCTTATTTGGCTCCTTGACGATAACTTGTTGCTTGAATGCAACGAACTAGTCGAGTACTGGGCTTGGCGGTAATCGAGCTTGTGGTGTGAACTTTTAGAACTGCTCGAGTACATTCAAGAAAGGTTAAAAAGAAGGCTAGTTTGTCATCCTCTCAGGTAGGTGAGGAAATTAGGGTAGGTTAGGTAAAGATATGACTTGTTTCATGATGAGTGGGTGGTAGGATTAGTGACAGGTTGTAATTAGAGCAGAAAATTTCAAAGATTTTCAAACCTTATACTGATAGTTTAAAAACTGATAGTTTTGCTTCCAATAATGTTTGGTTCAAAAGAATCTTTTACCACAAATGCAACTCTACGTTTAGTGGTATCTGTGAAAAAAAAAAAAAAACTTATAGAGCTTCAATTGTCATTTCTCACTGTCTTACCTCCTTTTCCTAATCCCTCGTAATGATAAAAGACGAGAGAAAAATATGTGAGCCTAATTTATCCAAGGTCATATATGATTGTGAACGTGAATAAGAGTTGTGTCTACTGGAAGTGTGGGCTCTAATCTGCTGTGGCCTGTGGGTATCAACAATACTTCTGGAAATGTGTGCCTGCCCGTGATTCGTGAATGACAATGTTGCAGTGGTACGTACTACTGAAACCCCATATAATGGACCTTGTATTGTCCGTAGTACAGAAAGAACTGAATTAAGCATTTTCTGTACAATGTAATGGAACTCAGTTGCTGTAAGAAGTGATCAAGTGAACATCAAAATTTTCGACCTCGACTTACTTCACCTATGGGAGAAAAGAAGAATACCAGTACTAACTATTTAGGCAAACTTAAGTAGACATTTAGAAGCATACAATCTAGATTACAACTAAACTAGTTGTAGGATCATTAATCTATGATCTTTTACTAATTATGTCAGTTTAATCCTAACTAAATACTATCAGTCGATTTAAGGCAAATGCCAAATGTTATTTCAGTCTAGTTTAGGCACCACTCGACCTCGATCTCTTTTCATATTCTTTTAGTTAATTGCCTTAAAGTCTTATCTAGACAACACTTAAAAAAAACGAAGAAGTAACACAAGAGGGGGGCATTTTACAAAAATCAAGAAAAGTGGGGACTAACACTCACAACTAATTAAAATTAGGTACACGTAAAAATTCTTGATCCCTATGACACGAGAGCCCTATGACACGAGAGCCCTCTAACAGCCGAATAGTATAAACAATTTATTTTTGGCGTGCCGTTTAGGATTTGGTTAAAAAATGTATTTAGTTCTTAGCTACTAGCTTGAACTTCAAATCTTGATTTCTTAGCTTCAAATAAGCTCTTAACTTCATATCTGAAGGTTTGAAGCTAAGCATAAGTAGTTTCCAATGTTAAACCTTCTTGTTTGAAGTTGGGCATGGCAACTTCCACCTTCAATACTGATGGTTTGAAGTTCCGCATAACAATTTCAATCCTTTGAGCATAGTCAGCTTCCAAACTTCAAATCTTTAGCTTTGAATTTGAGTACAGCAACTTCCAACTTCAAACATGATATTTGTATATTAGATTTTCAATATTTATACTCACGTATAACATATGCACCTAGAGAAACCGATGGTTTGAAGGAACAAATCCGGCCATAGTTCCTCGCTAATGTGAGTGGCACATGAGAAGTGGATAAGGCCAAAGATACAAAAAAGGTTATTTCCGCACAAAAATAAATTTTACTAGCTAAAACCTAAATGGATTTCGAAAAACATGCATCCGGGCTAAATTTTAAAGAATCCCAATTCGGGCGAAGTGCACCAAATGCCAGTTTTGGCAATAGGTTTTTGTTTGAGGCCATTTTTTTTTATTGATTTTACATGAGAAGCCACTTTTGGGGACTTCAATTATTTTGGGTTGAACTTCACACAAGTTCAGCCCACAAGGATTGAAGTTCAACTTCAGCCCACCACAAGGATTGAAGTTCAACATCAGCCCACAAAGGTTGAAGTTTACACATCTATACCTAAAAGTTCAGCTCTTACAGATTGAAATTGAAATTTCATAATTTAGGCATGAGTTCAACCCACAAGGTTTGAACTTCAGCCCACAAAGATTGAAGTTCCAAAAAGTGGCCTCTCATATAAAACCAATAAAAAAAAGTGACTTCAAACTAAATATCAATGACAAAAGCGGCCTGTGGGTGAAAATTTTACTCTCAATTCCAGTGTCTCACTTAGGCCCAACCCATTACCATAACTCTGGATTAAAAGTGGCGGAGAAAGAACTGGTCGTGTAAAGTTCCAGAGTTCACTTTGAGAAAGTACAGAAAAAGCAATCAGAGAAACGAAGAGAAGAAAGGAATAGGATTAGAAAGACACTGGCAGAAAGAAAAACATCACATTCCACCTTCCAACTGAAGGCTTAATATACACTAAAAATAATTAAGACAAGGTTACGTAAGAGTTATCAAATTATAGCATAAAATAACTCTAAAATGAAGTGTTTCATTTCCTATCAATGGCTATTTCAGCTAGATCAGCTTTCCATAGTTCATGTCGCCAGGAATTTCATTATCAGGCATTTTCCATCAAAAAGTGTTGCTTCTTTCTTTTCACCTTCATTTTCTTGATAGCCCTTGTGGTGTTAGTTATTCCTTCCATCATTTTCTTAAGCTTAAAGCCCCACAATCCAGTTTTCTCTTTACAAACATTAAAAGTGCAATCTTACAAACTGGACGTTTCGAATTCGAGCTCAAACCTCTTATTTTCATCTGTAATTTCTCTGACACTGAGTGCGCAAAATAGTAACAAGATAGGTATAAGGTATAAGCCTACGAGATTTCATGTATTTAATGAAGGGGTTGTGATCGGAATGATTCAAGTTCCTGGCTTTTATCAGCCTCCTCACAGCAATAACTTAACAGTGGAGACTAAAGCAATCTTTTACTGCGTGAACGTTACTCAAATTTTGTCTAACATTTCATTGGGACGCAATAGTTCAACAAAAAGTGTTACGTTAGCAAGCATATTGGGTGATGTTTCAGCTCAGGTGAAACTTCTCAATGTTAACTTGCCCAAGGTGAAGGTTTGTACCTTTTCAAGGATCATACATTTTACTAATGCCAGTTTTTATAAACAATTACGTGTAGTTATCTTTTAAGTAATCATCATAGAGTAAAATATAAAACACGGTAATCAGTGTATGTATAGAAGTTAAATTCTTACATTAATTGTGATTTTCTAGTACTTATTGTATTTCTGCTTATGATTTTGTGAAGCTTGCCGTGGAGTGCGCCATAAATACAGACCAAAACTATATTAAACTCAGTAACCAATTAGTCTACAGCCTGAAAGCAGCAAGATATAATACGGTATGGACTACTCTCCTAAAGAAAATTATACCTCTTCAGTTTTAATCTATTACTCCCTCCGTCCCAATTTATGTGGCACCATTTCCTTTTTTGTTTGTCCCAAAATAAATGACATCTTTCTTTATTTGACAACTATTTAATGCATCATCTCTATTTTAGGAACCCTACATACTTTTAAACCTACCAACAACTTTTTTATAACTCAAATCTTCTCTCTCTTACTTTTTCAAGGTTAAAATTGACACTTAACAAGATCAGCCTTTATTTTCTTAAACTTTGTGCTAGGTCAAATGGTGCCACATAAATTGGGACGGAGGGAGTACTACTATGTTATACTATATGGACGACTATAACAGTTTTTTTTCTCCTCTTTTATACGTTCAGCCTTTCAAGATATCTCTTCCTATGAATACCACTGGAACTTTCTCCAACAAGTGCTCTGCATCTATTTACATCTAACCCACTGAAGATCAATGGCGATCCTCCTAGTAACTAATCAATGACATCAAGTGTAAATGCTAGTTTATTCAATGTTATCATTAGCTATTTTTTCCTTCATTTCATTAATAGATACACAGTTTTGGACGCATAATATATTAATGTATTTTATTTGTTACTGAGGAGATCTTGTCAAATTACTATAGCAGGTTACTTATCTTATTTATCAAACTACCAAATATAAATGTTTATCAAGAAATTTATAATTAGTAATTACCTATAAAGTGGTAACTTAATTAACTGTGTAAATATTTTTCATACCGTTAATACATATGCCTTAAGCTCGACCTGGGAGTCGTAATAATATAAAACCGTGATATAATTAGGACGGCTACATGCATGCCACTCAACTCAATAGAGCAATGATTGTTGTACGTATAGACCACACATATATTTGCTATTTGGAGGTTCTAACTTTCTAATAACTCTCTAGAGATTGTCTGAATAAAGTTTGGATCCTCTTCAACAGTCAAAATGCTACAGCTGCAATTGATTTTGCTAATTCCCTGTCGTTGCTTTATTAGCCTTTTGGAAACAAAAAGGTATAAAAAGAAAAGATTCTTTGCATGTGAATTACTACTAATTGTATGTGTTTCCATGCTGATCACAAGAAGGGTTAATTGTTTTCATGTTGGTCAATTTACGCGGCATCGGCTTTTGATATTGTCAAAATTTATAATATATATATGCATTCTTACTCACTTTTCACAAAGGACGTGTGTGGTCACCTTGATCATAGGTATTTGTAAATATATACTACTAACGGCTGAAAAGTTGTTCGGACCAAGTCTTAATAGACCAAAGCAATTTCTAGTTAATTATTATTAGTAGGTGTTTACAACAGAATTCTCATTATTGAAGTCCTAATCTATAAAGTCAATAAGTGATTAATTAAGAGGTCGGATGAATACTTAAATTGGATGATGAAGCAGGTTGTATTTAAATAATTATCACGTGAATGAAACATTTTCATAAAACCTTTCAGATCAAAGTCAGAAGTTCCTTTCAATCCCCCCCCCCCCCCCCCCCTCTCTTTTCTCCTTTTTTTATTTTGGCATGGAAAGGATAGGAAATGTAGGGTGGACGAGGTCTCAGTTGCATTAATAATTTTTAACGTGGTGTGTACAAAACTAACCAAATTGGAGTCAACTACAACAAGACCTAACGTGCACCCTTCTGAACCGGACTTGACGACTTGGTGGCTGATTTAATCAAACAGTGGCATGCCAAATTGTAATCATAGTCGCCCCAGAAAGTGAATACACGCAGTTCTTTCTCCTTCTAGCTAACTAGCTAGTTATTCACTATATATAAAGAGGTCTACTTCTATTAGTTGCTCATTGAAGAGCCATTCTTCCGTCACCAAAATAAGTCACGAGAAATTAAATCAAAGTTGTTAACCATGGCAAAAACGGTGGGTGGACGCAGCTCTCACACCATAGTCGTCATGGTAGTTTTGTATTATCTGGGAATTATGGGTGCATTGACTCAAAGTGTCCATATAAGTGAATGCAAAAAGCCAGAAAGAGGAGCTGCTCTTTTCATCTTTGGAGACTCTTACTTTGATGTGGGCAACAACAATTACATCAATACTTCCACTCTTGACCAAGCTAACTTCTGGCCCTATGGACAATCTTACTTCAAGTCACCTACCGGAAGATTTTCGGATGGTCGTTTGATTTCAGATTTTATAGGTAAACAATCAATTAACTGTTCCTAATTCTACTCTTTTTTTTTTTTTTCTTTTTTTTTTTGACAAAATAATGCGTGTGTTTTCATTTTGTGACAGCTGAATATGCAAATGTTCCAGTGCCACCACCCTTTTTGCAGCCTGGGAATGAAGAGGACTATTTCAATGGAGCAAACTTTGCATCGGGAGGAGCAGGGTCTCTTGTCCAGACCTTCGAGGGAGCAGTATGTTCTTTTCACCTCATGCTCTCATCCAATGCAAATTAAATTTTCTTAACTTAGTATAAATATTAACACTATCATTATAGAGTACTCTAATTTTAACCTATCATATCCACAAAATTGTCTTAGTATATTTTGCTATGTTACAATCACAGTATTGGTTATTTGTATGACTTAGATCGATATATTGTAGCTAAGATTTTGAAAATTTCAAAGTATATTGAAGTTAAAACTCATAGAAAAATTAAAAGAAGAAAGAAATAAAATGCTGATATCGCAATCAACTTAGCGAGTTAGCTAGTTAGGTAACATTAATGTCGTCTAAAAGCAACGACAAATATCACACCAAAACTCACAAGATTATATACTTTTTCCAACCATAAAAGTAAAAGACTTTTCAACTTTAAAAATGAAAAATAAACTAATATGTAGCAATTACTTGCCGCTAATTGCGTCGAATATTCTTCTTTACTTATAGGCTCACTGCCTACAATTTTGGAAACTTCATGTTTAGCATGTTCGTCAATTATCTCTCATCATTTGCATTGAATGGACAACTAGCAGACTTTAATTTACAGCTTGTCTGTATACTAATATCGAGATAATACTATATAGTAGTAGTAGGTCTAGAGAATGAAAAAGTATAGTCCCCACTGAGTTAGAGGTTCTTCATATATATCTCATTCTCCCACACAACAAAATCGTGAAGTGTATCTTCTCTATCACACCAATTATTGTTCATTGATTTGTCTAAATAATTTAAGGCCAGATCCATATTACAACATACTCACTTTTCAAGAAGTCATTATACTCCCTCCGACCCAAATTAGTTGTCGCTTTTAGCTTCTTCACGTCCCTTAAGAAAATCATTAAATAGAGTGTATATTTTACTATGTTACCCTTATTTAATGTTCGACTATTAAATTTTGTTGAGAATTCTTTTTATTATTAAGGTTATAATTGGAAAAGACTAACAATTTTTGTCTTATAATTCTAAAGTGTCAACTAATTTGGGACAAATGATCATGACTAAAGTGTCAACTAATTTGGGACGGAGGGAGTATATAGGAGTTGCATTCGTGATTTACTGGTACCACTCATCTCTTACTATATTGCATGTAGTTCGAAACTATTACTACTACTCAACATCTCAGCCTCATTAAAAGTCTTCAAATTAATGTTATGTCTTAATTAACACTTTGCTAATTGGATTAATAAGATATATTTGAAAACATAAGTAACTAAGTAAATTTATGTTTTTCTATAGTTAATACGTCAAATATTTGAAATAAAGTTTCCCAATACACCTTAATATTTGAAAACAGAGAGAATAGCATGCATAAACTTAGTTTAGTGGGAATAAAATCAATTCATTTATCATATTCTTCCATTTTGTCTTATTCAATTAATTGTTTATGTGAAGATGAAAATGGTATATCAATCTGGAACCTTTTTAAGTCAACAATGCTATAATTAGTAATTTAGTACGATGGTCTATGAGTTATACAGATCTTCAAAGCCGTTATGGGCCATTAGCTACTTTAAGTTAAGGCTGATTCACGTTAAAGTAGTGGTCCTTTTACAATCAGCACAGACCATTGACACCTCTTCCATGGGGTCTACTATCTTTGTCTAGCACTAGTAATCAGGCCATATTCCAGGTCCAATAACTAAACATTGCTATCTTGGACATTCGACACGTTCACATTTCCTGTAGGATTTTGTCTTTAAACTCTTTCATTCTTCAGGTAATTGATTTGAAGACACAACTGGACAACTACAAGAAGGTGAAAAATTTGTTGAGAAACAAGTTGGGCTACTCAAAATCGGACAAGATATTGAGGACTGCTGTTTACTTGATTAGCATTGGGACCAATGACTACCTAAGTCTCTTTTTGACCAATTCTACAGTACTAGCCTCTTACTCTCATTCCCAATACGTACAAATGGTCATTGGCAACTTGACTACTGTTGTTGAAGTAAGTCCAACTTGACATCACATGCATTGTCTTTTTTCATAAAAATATAGTAATACTAACTCACCAAGGTATGTAATTCATGCAGGAGATATACAAGAATGGAGGCAGAAAATTCGGGTTTCTTAATTTAGGTGACTTAGGATGTTTACCTGGCCTACGAATGCTTAATCCACCTACCAAGAATGGGTGTTTGCATGAAGCTTCAACGTTGTCAAAATTACATAATGTTGAGCTTCAGAGTCTTCTTTTAAGAATGCACAGACGATTAAAGGGTTTTACGTACTCGCTTTATGACTACAATCGTAGTTTGAGAAAGAGAATAAATCATCCCTCCAGATATGGTAAGCTTATAATTCTAAACATGAGTTGATTAAGCTTTTCCAATTAATATGAAAGTTTTACATTTTAATTCGTATTTTTGTAGGTTTCAAGGAAGGAAAAGAAGCTTGTTGTGGAACAGGAAGATTTAGAGGAATATTTAGCTGTGGAGGAAAGAGGCCAGTGAAGCAATTTGAGGTTTGTAAAAGCCCAAATAAGCATATCTTTTGGGACTCTTATCATCTAACAGAAACTATTTACAAGCAAATGGCAACTGAAATGTGGAATGGGGCTGTCAGATCAGGGACCTTGAGTCTCAAGACTTTCTTTCAATGCCTTTAACTCATGTCATTGTTCAAAAGCAAAGCGTACAGAATACAGATTCATTAGATTAAATTACATAGATGAGCAGAGCATTGCAGTCATAATATTAACTTCCTGATTACTCTATTCTAGGAAATGATTCATGATCTGGGATTGATCTTACATTGGCAATTGTTAGACCTCCTTACACTACGCTAGTATTTCCTTAGGGCATCTCCAATGCCAACTTCATATGCCATAATGCAGGTGGATTTTGGAGTAATTCCACTCCAACGCTGTTACATTTTTTGCTACAAAAATATAGCGGATGAATAGTGACACTATTCATCTCCTCCATTACTATTCCATATTACTTTATTATTAATATTATTATTTAACTTGTTTAATTTATCTTTTTATTTATAATATTAATTTTACATATTAACTTTAGTGTATAATTTGATAAATTAATTTTCGTGCATTTATTATTTTTATGTAAAATTGTAAGTTAATTTTATTATAAGTTATAATTGTACAGAAATTATATAATCATCTCAAAAAATGAAAGGTGCAAATATAATTGAAATAAGAAAATAAAATTTAAATGAATGATAATAATATAATATAGAAGAGAGAGAACTATATAAAATGAAATATTCTTTTTTAGAGTAAAAAATAGAGTAATGGTCGGAGTAACTTTACTCCATTTTGGAGGAGAAGATAGAGGCAACGGTTGGAGATGACTTAATTGTTTATCCATAGCCAAAAATAACTCAGTTTTGCTCTATTTACACAGAAATATTCCATAAAAAGGTGTCAGTTGAACCCTTTAACAACACCGAGCTTCATCCTTATCTCCAAACTACATGTATCGTTTGGATGTTGGATTTTGCTAGAAATAGAATTGGACCGTTCAGAGACATAAATTTTTTAGTTATCCGGTATCTGAAACCCAACTAGATTTATCTGAATTGGTATCGTAGAGCCCACTATGAAATGAACACTTGCCATCAATAGGAACGTGCATGGCTTGAACAAAATTTGGGAAATAGAATAGTTATGGAGCATGCATGATGGGGCCTCTGTTCATGAAATAGCTAGGCCCGACACGAAGAGGATGCTGACAACTTAGCTCAGATTTGAGTCGAAACGTGACATGATATGGTATAATAATGTTGCTAAACTCCAACAAGTTGCATTCCTGATGGTAACCTTTGCAATCTCATTTTTAATGTGCTCAATTATTCGTAACAACCCCACCTGCCTGTTTGCATAGTTACAATGCTAGTTGACTACATATCACTAGATCAGAAGTTTCCCCAAGTAGAAAAAAGGATAACGTTCATACATATGGTTAAGATGGAAGTGTTAGAATTCAGATGCCAAAGGATTATATATCCACTTTTACTCATCCCTAGATGATTTGTAGCCACACAAATATTTATAACTTATTTTAGACCACAAGTTTCAAAAGTCTTATCTCTTTATTAAATTCCGTGCAAAGTCAAATGAATTCATCTAAAATGGAACGGAGGGAGTAATACATTAAGCGATTGGATAATATTTGATGATGAAAAATGCTAATTAGAAATAGCAATCGAAGAATAAAAGTCTTGAGAAGTTCCTTGTATCTGGCTGGACATAAATATCCTTTAGAAAAAAATTTGCAGTGCGTGAAAAATCCTTGTTTCCCTGGAACTAATGTTCAAACAGTATTTCTGAATTTTATCAGTGTTTAAAATAATAAGATTCAAGAAAAGTGAAATTACAGACTAATACTAACATGAAAAATTGCTTCTTTCTTTTTCTATCATTTTCAATCAACAAATATTATTCAAATAATGAATTAAACAAACTCACTTTCTTCCGCCTTCCCCCATATTATTTTGATGAGTGTGTATAACTATTACTACTACATAATCAACATTAAAGAAAATTTTACACTTTTGAACAACAAATTCATTTTTTTTATACACTTGTGAACTACTCCTACTAATACAAATCAGTTCTAGAATTCTTTTTAAAGCGTAAACAGATTTGCAACCTTCCAACAGTGAAAAATGACCTGTTAAAAATGATAAATGAGTATGAAAATTTGCTTGTAATAAACTTTTAATTAGCTGACGGTATAAAAAAAAATATTTATACTTTTAATTTATACTAGTTAAACTCTAAACAAAAATCTTATGTTGTTTGCCAAGACAAGATGAAAAATAAAAGTAATCGGCGAAAAGGTTCAAAATCTTTTGATCTCTCTCACTTTCTTTCTTCCTTTTTACTTATCCTTTCAGATTGGTCCCCATATGGTACCTTGATCTTTCAGGTACAATCATTTTTGTACTGTCGTCAAAATTTATTTTTTAGGAGAAGTGCTATTTTATAGATAGCTTTATACTAATTCGCCAGATAGATAATCTGAAATATATATATTAAAAGGCAACAGACCTTAAAAGTACATGTGAACTACTACAAAGTATAAAAAGCAATATTTTTGTATTGTATTACATGCACGTCAAAAAGAAATCGAGTAGTATATGCTTAACACAAGTATATAAAGCTTTACATTCGAATACTCCGTTCCACTTTAAATGAACTCATTTGACTTTGTACGGAGTTTAATAAAGAAGGAAACACTTTTAAAACTTGTGGTTTAAAATAAATTATAAATATTTGTGTGGTTACAAATCTATTTAGAAATGAGTAAAAGTAAAAATTTCTTTCCAAATATAGAAAGTGATCATTCTTTTTTAAAGAGACTAAAAAAAAAAAAATTGGTCCATCCTTTTTTAAATGATGGAGTTCTGTTTATCTCAAAAGCTGTCTTCTTTACCAAACAACGTAGTTAGTACGGTAAGATTAGGATCTTGTATTTCAACTCTAAAAAAGTATACTATACTTGATAAGGAGTATCTTTTTTTTTTTCCCCATGTATAAGCTCTCTCAACACAAGCACATGAGTCAATACGCACAATTTTTTTAAAAAAAAACAAAAAAATCTTTCTGACATTTACTGTACAAATAGTTGCTTGTTCCGACTGACCAACTGTTTTCGGGCACGTGCTAATTATCCTTGTCGGCTCAAGACTATCTTCCCAATCATACTTGCCACGTCATCCACCCTCACGTCCCCATCACTATTGCCACCTTATAGGTTATACTAGCATCTCCTTAATTCTTTTTTTTCTTCTTATATATTGGTTATTCTTTTGTTTTGCTCGTAATTTTAAAATAAAATTAGAAATGAGCTTTTAAAGTTGATACGAAAATTTGTATTTAGAAATTAAGGATGTGTTTGAATATGAATTTTACGTGGAAGATATTAAACTTTTGTGAGTAGATTAATTTGATTTTTTGGAATAACTAAGAAAGTTGCTGATGTTTTTGTCTAAGAAGAACTGTTTTCAAAATTCTCTAAAAACTAACAAGTTTTCGCTGAGAGCCACATTTAAAAAAAAAAAAAATATATGGCGAACGTCTCCTTGGTACGAGGACAAAAGAGTTTATATCACAGCAAAATGATGTTGACCTCACTTACAACAACAACAAAAAGATACCAGTAATTTTCTAGAAGTAGAGTCTGGAGAGGGTGAGATATATGATGATCTTACCTTCACCAAGGTGGAGAGGCTGTTTCTGGTTGCCATCAACTAACAAAATAAATCAAAATACAAATAACATATTTAAAAGAAATCAAAATGTAATTAACATGATACAAATAGTGATGATATAAACTAAAGACTACCCAAGGGAACAAAAACATCAATAACATCGGTGAATAAGAAGAATGAAATAATATAAATAATTCGATAATAACATAAATAATACGACAAAAATCACTTCGTGATAAAGAATAAAGGGTTAATCTTTATTATCATGGTCTTTATTATCATGATAATGAATATATTGACATAAACTTAAGACTATCCAAAGTGAACCAAAAACTCCAACAATAACGAAAAGGAATAAGATATACATAACATATATAATATGACACAACACTCTCAGCTGATGTTTATCTAACCTTTTACCCTAATCTTCAACCCTCACATTTTTTTTATCTAGGGTCATGTCCTAGATAATCTGGAGGTGAGTTGTGTCCTTTCTAATAACGTCATCCCAATTCTTCTTCGGTCTACCTCTATCTCTCCGTAGACCCAATACCACCAACCTCTCACACCTCCTCACTAGGACATCTGCGCTCCTTCTTTTCACATGCTCAAACCATCTGAGCCTCACTTCTCGCACTTTGTCCACCACTGAGGCCGCTCTCACTTTGTCTCGGATGACTTCATTCCTAATCTTATCTTTCTTCATATGCCCACACATGCATTCATCTTGACATACCAGCACTCAACTACATACAATATAGCTGGTCTCACAGCCACTCTATGGAACCTACCATTTAATCTATGTGGAACTTTCTTATCGCATAGGACCCCATAAGCGAGCTTCCATTTCATCCAACCATCTCATATACGATGTGTGACATCATCATCAATCTCTCTATTTTCTGGAAGTATTGACCCAAGATACTTGAAGCTTCATTTCTTGGGGATAACTTGAGTATCAAGCGTCACTTCCTCATCTGAATCATGAGATGAATCACCAAAACATGCACTTCATGTACTCCATTTTCGTCCTGGTCAACTTGAAACCTTTAGACTCTAAAGTCTGCCTCCAAACTTCAAGCTTATAATTGACACCGCTGCATGTCTCGTCAACTAGATAATATGTTATATGCAAAAAGCATACATCATGGTACCTCCCGACTAGATCAAACAAGAACAGGCTAAGAAGAGACTGCTGATGTAACCCCATCTCGACTGGGACATGATCTAAGTCTCCTCCCACCGTCCTCACGCGGGTCTTAGTACCAGCGTATATGTCATTGGTCACTCTAATGTATATCACAAGAACACTTTATCTCCAAACATCTCCACAACGAACCTTCTCAAAAAAAAAAAAAAAAAAACATATAAATGAAATAAAAACTTGTTTTGTACATGTTAGCTAATATATAAAAGTAGTATCTTTTCAAGGAAAAAAATTGTGAATTATATGTTTTGTTGGAGTATTCTTCATATTATTGAAGCAATGGAGTAGGAAATTCGATGGTATACGAAGTACATTTAATTTCACACAGTCTATATGGTAACGACAAATATCTTTTCTTTCCCCTCCCTTGGCAGCCTCTTTTGAAGGTATGAACATGTACAACTTAGAAATGTTATTTCGTTAGAACCATGAATGCCCGTTACTAATTATAAGGGAAAACTTGTGAAAAAATCTATACGTGTATTTCTTTTGTAAAGTGGAGAGATGAGATGAGACACAATAAGAGTAAACTTTTTTGAGAGGGAGACAATGGCGGATGCCGGTGATGAGTTTAGGTGCTGAAGCACCCATTTTTTTTTATACAAATAGTGTATTTTTATATAGAAAATTAGGGAGCATATAGAAAAATATGGGCCGAGTACCCAATTCCAGAAAATAGCATCTCTAGACTATAGCAGTTTAGCACCCATAATTTGTAAATTCTGGATCCGCCACTAAAAGGAGATGTCAACATAAGTGGATTTGAGTAGAATGAGAAAATATTAAGTTTAATAAGCTAATGAGTAGACCCGAAGATAAGTTATTTTTAGAGAAAATTCAAAATACTATACGAGTTAGTTTGAAAGAGAGATCAAGAAGCCTAATGAAATAGAACATGAGAGAGGATTGTGCATATGAACTCGCAAAAATTCGATTTTAATAAACGTGAAGAGAATTTGATCATCTGCCAAACTTTTAGCCAATAATCCAATATTTGATTCGTTTGGTATTGTAAAAAACAAAAAATGGATCTGAATTCTAATTTTTGAATGTTAAGCTAAAATTAAACCAAATAATTGAATTGTCGAAATTGAAGATCAAAATTTTCTATTTGATTCAGTGATTCAAATTTCAAATTTATCAGTTATCATGAACATTTAATTTATACCAAAAATTGAATCTGTTTTAAAGCTTAAGCTGCCCGCCGAAATCCATCATAGCACTAAATGAAAAATAAAGAAATAATCGAGATATATACACAGCACAAACATTTGGTGCATAAAAGTTGAGAAATAAAGTACTAAATTGGAACCTTTAATTCTTGTTTATGATATCACTCTCGGGAAAGGTAAGATTTAAGAGAATGAATAATTGCATTATAATGTACCAAATTGTCAATAAGATTCGAAATCTTTAATTTACACAGAAAGGTACAATTATATCGTAAATAAGTTGATAATAGTAATGCAGATACCATGTTAGATGAGGAGGGGAGAACAAAATGTAAACACAATAATTATTAAAAGATTACTTATTAAAAAAATATTTACTTAAATAATTATTAGAAATCACTACTATTATTTGTGTACTTAAGAGTTTAGTTTGATAGATTATCTCATGATATAGCACAATGAAACTCCAAATTGGATGAATGTGATGAGTTGGAATTATATCATCTTGCCATTTTTATTACTTTGAGGAATTTGTTTAATATCGATCTGAGAACTAATTGGCCATAAAATTAAAGAAAGTTCCAATGTCAGATAGTTTTTATGTAACCCCTTTAAACCTAAAACAAGAATGTGACAAAATACACATACAAAAAGACGCAAGTAAAAAAATGGAAAAGTATCAAGGGACAAGGAGGAACCTCATATTTGAATTTGGTTATTGAAGTATTCTCCATAAGAGAGCAAATTCAATGTATATTATAGCAAAATTCTAGAGGAAGATCTACTAAACTAACTTAACATCTATATTTTTACCATTAAAGGAACAGATACAAGTACATTATAATAATATGTAAGATTATTATAAATGAGAATTAGAGTTTGTTTGGCCATATTTTTACAAAATGCTTATTTTGAAAAGTGATTTTATTCAAAAGCATTTTTCATAAAAGAACTTTCTAAGAGTAGCAGTTTGTATTTGATCAACTCATTTGAGAATAACTTTTTCAAACAGTTGAGTAATCATTTGTATTTGGTTAACCTTTTCAAAAAGTGCAACAAGAAATTAAAGGAAAAATGAATAAGATACTATTGATATCTTATACTCATTAGTTTAAATAAATATGAGTAATTCGGTATATAGATATTTTTTTGTAAGGATAGTTTTGTGATGAAAGATATTAAAAATAGTTTTTGCTCCTACTTATATGGAGAAAATATTTTTTTCAGCTTAAGCATGTTAGTTGCTAAGCACCCGCGTTTCTAACTCCATTTATTTTTAATTCTTTTCTAACACTAAAAAGTTTTCTTTTGACAGGAGGAAAAAAAAAAAGCTAAAAAGTGCAGTGATTTGTTTCTTTTTTCTTTATTCTCTTTTTTTGTTTCTTTTTCCTAGTGTACTATAATTTGCTTTAGAGAGTCCGAGAATTCACACTACTCATCTAACTTTTTGATCACAGGGCTGAAAGCTGGTAGAATCAATCATGTATGTAAAGCATGTAAGGTAAAAATAATCATTAGACTACAATTACAATCTAATTTCATATTCCTTTGTCTTCATGCCACATACGTTTTCTATAGTTGACTAGGGGGGGAAAAGAATTAAAGAAAAGCCAAAATCTTGTTATGTGGCTGCTGAATAGTGAATAGGATCAATTATTGGACATAGCATATGTATTGGGTATATTCTCATCGGCATTATTTGCGGAGTGGAGGGACCATAGTTTTATAAGAGTATATATTTTACATACCACTCCCAAGTTGTTATATATTCTACAAAGACTTTCTCCACGCAGTAGAAGAAATGCTAATTAAAGTAAACGTAGGTCAATTTTTACATCTCCATTAGGAAGCAATCACATATTAGTGTCTTGCGATCATGTTGTCCACAATCATTTTGAGAGCATGTCTACGTTAGTTGTCTCTTCTAGGCTATGATTAGAACAGTTATAGACCTTAGTAAAATTTGATAAATTCCAAAAATTACAACTACAATATTAGGTGTTATACTTCGGCATATGTGAAATTGCAAATTACATAATGTTTTAATGAAAATTACATACTTAATCGAAATTAAGATTGCAATTTAGTAATCATAACGTCCAAGTGAATTATTTAAATTCAACCAAAATTTTAAATTTAGATATATGCGAGATGCTTACTTATAAAGCGGTCGTTAAACTAATTATGTTGTATGAGATAGTGTGTTGGTCAGTAAGAACAAACAAATAACAAGATGAGCGTGACAAAAATATGAATACAACAGACTAAAATATATAAGATTATGAATAAAATCATTCGTAACAAAATAGATGTGGACTCAAACAAAATACGAGATAATAGAAAAAAGTCACCTAAAATATAGTATAATTATATTTTTACCCTTTTACCAAAGATATTAGGTTTTGACAACTAAGTCATTATCCAAGTCAGAATCTTAGGTGAATTTTGGACACCTAAAAACTTTAATGACGGCAGAATAAAATTTAAAAAAAAAAAGGAATTAAAGACAAGATGATGGAGGCCTTACACTATTTTGAAAAATTTGCTAGATATTAGCTGTACAAATACAAATCAACTCTATATAAATAGAATAAGAATATAATATTATAATAATATTGCGTGTATTGTGTGGATGTGGACGCCGGAGCTCTAGTACCTCTTCTGATCTGTAACCCCTAAAGTACTTGTTTCTCTTTGTTTTGACTTCTCTTTTCTCTTTTAGTTGTTTTTTTGAGTTGTGATTTAGGCTATATTTGCAAAAATAACAAGTTAACAGTTTTTAGGTTTGTGGAAGTGATACAACAGATTGCCGGTCCTGAGGTTGGGATCGGAACCGAAGCATGGGTTCAGAAAGCAATAATCAACAACATGAAAACAATGATTCTAAAGCCTTGTTTCTCCAGAAGTTTCGCCTCTATGAGACTAGCTCGGTATATCTTTGATTTTACTTCTCTTCTAGTATTTCTTTTTATGGTATCAAACAGGAATTTACGAGTCTATTGTTTTGTTTAGTAGTATAACTTTTAGTAACTTAGATGACATTTAATTTTTCTGTTGAGCTTGTTGTCTGAGCAAGATTTCTGCTTTTTTAGTTATATTAATCGTTTACTTACATGCTTTATCGAAGCGATTTAATGTTTGTTTTAATTAAGTTGTCAATTGATTGTTTCCATTTTATTTGCAAAGCAAATGTTTTAGAACAAAAGAAAAGCTTATGAAAAGATTTTGTGTGATGCATCTATATTAAGAAAGATAGGTAAATGGTGGATGCAATCAAAAAGGAAAAAAAGGTTTCGTATTTAAATTCTAATTGGTCGTGTTTTTCCAGGAATGAAGTGGTGCGTTTGATGGTGGATCACATTGTTAAGGAAAATGACTCACGTTTGGTTCTGTTTTTTGTAGTTTAAAATAAATAAAGCTATCGCGCGACTTGTAGCCTTTTCCATAGCTTCATTGAATCTCTCTCTCTCCCTCGATATTTTACGTAGTCACATTTCCTTAGTTATTCCTTTTTTCTTTCTATTGATTTCATTGGATTATGAAGTTATTATAACTAGTTGAAGAGAGATGGAGTGACTTGCTTTTACATACTTTCCTGAAAAGGTTGACTTACTTTTACATGTTGCAGAACTTCTATATGGTTGGAAGGGATAAAACTAGAAATTTTTGGAAAGTGTTGAAGATTGATAGATTAGAACCTTCAGAGCTAATCATGTATGAAGATTCTGCCACATATTCGGAACTTGAATGCATTGACCTTATTAAAAGAATACATGAAGGGAACAAGTCAACTGGAGGGCTTAAATTTGTTTCAAACTGCTATGGAATTGTTGGTATGTAATAATACGAAAGTTTCATTCTCTTTCTAAATAGATATAATGATGATTGATGTGTACTCCAACTCATGTTAATTTTTGTATTTTAGGTTTTGTAAGGTTTTTGGACCTTATTACATGCTGCTTATTACGCAAAGAAGAAAGATTGGAATGATATGTGGTCATGCGGTTTATGCCGTTACGAAGAGCGAGATGTTTCCAATTCCTAATTCTACTGTGCTATCCAATCTGGCTTATTCTAAGAATGAGAACAGGTCTTTTGTCAATTCTGCATGTAAATGTAAAATATCCATAGTACTTTTGAGAAGACACTATAATGGAAATGAAAACCGCTTCTGGTTTCCTTGTATCTTTACGAGCATTATCCTAGATGTGGTTATTTTGTTTTCATTTTTATATTTTTCTATTTGGACGACTTTGAATCTTGTAATCTTAAACTTGTCTCTCACTTTTGAGATAATCTCTATGCTACTTTGTCGATACACCCTGCAGTGTAGTAGCTGCCTTGACACTATAGACTATAGTGAGAACATTATAGATGAACATTTTGTAGCTATACTCTTGTAGAGCCCATTGCCAGTTTATTTCCTGCAAATTTACAGGGGCAAACTACAGTGGTGTTCTGATGTTATTTTTACATGTTGAGTGAAACAAGGTATCATCAGGATTTCAGTGGCACATGTACTTGCCTTTTTGGTCATATTTTCTTATGTCAGCAATTTTTCATTCTTTATATATCTCTTTTTAGGTACTGCATCTGACTTATATTAACTCACTTTTGCCTTTTGGTTCTTTTTTTTCTTTTCATTGTTCTGGGAATAGATACAAGAAGCTCCTGCGCACGGTGGATCTCACAAAGGACTTCTTTTTCAGCTACTCCTATCATATAATGCTTAGTCTTCAAAAGAACCTGAGCAATAGTGAGACTGGACTCACTCTTTATGACACAATGTTTGTATGGAATGAGTTCTTAACCCGAGGAATTCGCTATCAGCTCAAAAACACTCTCTGGACTGTTGCTTTAGTGTATGGATTCTTTAGACAGGTATTTTCCATTTGAAATTGTTTCAAAGGTATTTATGAATCTGAAGGAAAATCTAAATTACACAATGCAGCGGGGAAAGATGCTCCTTTTGGACATGCTTCCTATTATTGTATTAATTTCGCTTGTCATGCTGCTCTTTATTGTTGGTATTAGGTTATTTATTCAGATTAAGGGATGTGTATTTGTTCTCAAACTTTAGTATTGTGATGTTTCATGAATACTTCACCCATTAAATGATTTGGATATTGAGCCCCATTGCTAAGATCATACTTTGAACATGTTATCATGTATCTGTGGTTTTTTTATAGGTTACACATTCTATTTCTGGTCGGGACTTCGTGTTGACCCTAATTGCTAGACGTTCTCGTCATTATGCTGGGACCAGGTTCGTCTAATTGGCTTTTATTATATATCCATTTTTCCTGATGCTGAATTATCTCATTGGATTCTGATAGATTCAATATTTCAGTTAGTGAAGATGGTTCATCTCCTGGTTGTTGAGTTATTTTTCCTTTTATGTTATGTAGATATTTAAAAAGAGGTGTAAATGAGAAGGGTCGCGTAGCAAATGATGTCGAAACTGAGCAGATTGTGCTTGAAGATATTGTGCCTGATGGGCGCCCTGTACAAATAAGTGCGGTTGTGCAGAACCGGGGTTCAATACCTCTTTTCTGGTCGCAGGAAACGTCACGTTTGAATATTAAGCCTGACATCATACGTATGAGATATGATATATATTTTTACTTTTGCAGTATCCATTTACTTACCTTTGTTGACCGTCTCTTTCTTTAGTCTCCAGGAAGGACCTGAAGTTTGAAGCCACGAGACGTCACTTTGAGAATCTTGTAAAGAGATATGGAAATCCTATTATAATATTGAATTTGATTAAGGTAAACTTTATCAGGGATTTTGAGCCAATTTATGTTTGCCTTTTTTTTCACAGCAGTCTAGCCTTCTCGTGCTCATTTTCCCTTTATTTTTTTTATGCTAAACAGACTCGTGAGAAGAGGCCCAGAGAAACAATTCTTCGTGCAGCTTTTGCTAATGCTATCGCATTCATAAATCAAGATCTTCCCGAGGAGAACCACTTGAGATTTCTTCACTGGGACTTGAATAAACACTCTAGAAGGTGTGCCTGCTGCTTCCTGTTTGCTTCCGTGTATTAAATATTTAGTCATTTTCTTGTATGTTGATCTGATGGCTGCCTGACTATTTGACACCTTTTTCCAGCAAATCTACAAATGTCTTGACACAACTGGCCAAGGTGGCTGCTAACGCGTTGGATTTAACAGGCTATCTTCATTGTCAACTTATCCCTGCCTCAAAGACGGGAAAATTGTTAAAATTTTCATCCGTTAAGTAAGTTTGCTTTTGTGTCTGGTTAAATTTCATTTTCAATTTGATGCCTAAACGATTGAGTTAAGTCTATGTGAGATAACCACGGTCAGAGAGAGATAGAGAGATGTATGCAAACATAGGCTAAAGCTAAATTTCGTGTTAACCGTATTCTTCGTGTAGGTTTCAAAGACTTTAGAAAGTTCTGAGCAAGATAACTGTTTAGCAATTCGTGTTAACCCAATTCTTCGTGTAGGTTTCAAGACTTTAGAAAGTTCTGAGCGAGATTTTGTTTAGCAATTCTATGTCCTATATGTGTTTTACACTGGCCATGATGGCATCTGATCTCTTTTTCTCACGTAAATTTTGTTTGTTGCTCTGTAGCAATAATGGGGATCGAGCTGAAAAAAACCTGTATGAAATGGAAGCTGAATCGAATTCCACTAGTGGTGATCTATGTGGAGATTACAATGTCAAGCTCTCAATACTACAGAGAGGGGTTTTACGAACTAATTGCATAGACTGTTTGGATCGCACAAATGTTGCCCAATATGTCTATGGGCTGGTTGCTTTGGGCCATCAGCTGCATGCATTAGGCTTTATAGATGTGGAGAACATTGATTTAGATTCCCCTTTAGCAGATAAATTAATGAAAATCTATGAAGCAATGGGCGATACACTTGCACTGCAATATGGAGGGTCTGCTGCTCATAACAAGGTAATTCTGTCACCCTGTTAAAAAAAAGAAGGTAATTCTGTCTTGTTTGTTCTCTCAAAATTCTGCAACTTCTCCATCCTGCTTATGGATATTCTAGTACATAAGTTAGTCTTGTGCAAGGATATTTAAGTAACTTCAAGTTAGAGATGATCTGCAGTTACCATGCCTTTCAATTAGGGGGATCTAAGTAGTAGATATCTATTGATTACTGGGATCCTGCATCTTCCTCCTTCATTGGTGGCTCTGTTTGATACTTGGTGACATTCTCTGTTTTGTGAACATCAACTTTCATGCTGTGCAACTTCACTGCATTGAGCAGAACAGCAAAGCTTTACTTAATATCATATTTTTAATTGAAACTCATGATTAATTTGCCAGTGAAATAAATTCCTTCAGCAGCTTGATGTCTAAAGTAGGAAATTGGCTTCCTTCATTTTTGTTATGGCTGTTTTATCTTCAAATGACTTTTAAATCGGCAAATTACATTCAACCAGTATTCACACATGCTGAAAAGTACTAAAAGTCTAGTGGTGCCAATTTTCTATGCTGATGGCTATGATCTGACAGATATTTTCAGAGAGACGAGGTCAATGGAAAGCAGCAACTCAGTCTCAAGAGTTCTTTAGAACACTTCAGCGTTATTACAGTAATGCCTACATGGATGCTGAGAAACAAGATGCCATTAATGTGTATGTAAATGTTTTTCTTTGCAATAAGTTCCTTGTATCTGTTCTTTATCAGACAAAGGCAAACTATTGAAACTACAAATAATGTGGTCCCAATTCCAGGTTTTTGGGTCATTTCCGGCCTCAAGAAGGTAAACCAGCTCTCTGGGAATTGGATTCGGACCAGCACTATAATGTTGGGGGGCATGGATCAAGTTTGACCATGGAGAGTTCTAGGTATGACTTCTCTTTGATCAACACATTCTCGTCTCCTCTTCAGTGTCAATACTTATATTAGCACAAATTTTCTGAATCTTGCTTTTCTTGTTACTAGTGTTGAAGTTCCATGAAACTCTGATTTGATTAATATTGTAGCCACAACATCATGCCTGATATAGTAAATTTGAGCTTTGCAATGTAAAACAAGTGGATTGCTATCAATAAGTATTAAGATAGGTTAGTTGTGAAGTTGTAAAAGTGAGCCCCAAGTGACCACCCTTTTACTACCTAAAGGCTAAAACTTTGTACAACCATCGTCTATCACTCACCTCATCCATGAAAACTGCATGCTTTATATTATGCCTGCCCTTTTATAGTTTCATCTATGTCACCAATATCTATGTCACCGAGATGAATATTGAACTCAATAAGTGATGTACATGGAGAATTTACTTTGGAAAAGCTGATTAGCCCAAAGGAGAAGTTAACTTTAATTATCTGCCAGACCAGTGTATCAATATTCCCCAAAGCTAGTAGTGAGACTGTTTCTTCATGTGCAGGTCATTTATTAAAAGGTCGCTATCAGAAGGAAACTTAATCTTCGGAAGCAGCTCTCCTGTCAAAGAGACTGAGCAGTCTGACGACCCTGGCCAGCCTTTGCCTGAGACTGCAAAAGGTGGTGGTGGTAGTAAGGGTCTTTCAGAGTCCACCCCAGAAATCTCAACTTGTGAAACTGATATTTCATTTAACAGGTATGTTAGTTAAAATTTTCTTTGCTGCATAGATTTGTTTGGAGCCAGCAGATTACATCAATTGACTCAAAGGTCCTTCGTTCTTTTCTGATCGAATGGATGCTAACTGCTAATCATTGTGAAAGTTGTATCTATTGTGATTTCTTCATACTCATGTTGGGAAGTCTGACAAATTTGAATGTTTTATTTGTCTTTTCAGTGATGACTGATAACTATGGTTAAAATGACTTATTTTCATATCCCAAAAACCATACCGACCAATTCGTATTTACTAAGGAGCTTATTATTGTTTAGTGTCACATTTTTAATAAATGAAATGAATAGCAGGTTTGTGGCTAGAATACTTGTGTACAAATGTGTGCGGACCAAATATTGTCACTCTTTGAGATTCTTTATTGGCTCTATCCAATCTCTCTGTTGGTTCTCCTCTTTGTTTTCCCTCTTGGTGGGGTCAAGTGGCATTCTGTTTGGAAGGGTTGTATGCTGTTTCATATCACTTTGTTTCTTATCGTCTCATAGTAAATTGGTGGTTATCTCACTTTTATAGGTACACACCCTCAATGTCTGGTAGACAGCTTTTCCTGGATATGCAATTAGAGCAGTGTCTCGGCAGTGAATGTGGCAGCTTGCGTGAACGTGTTGACTCGGTTGATTTTTCAAATTTCTTAGATATCGAGTGGCTCTCTTCGTCTGGAAATTCATGTGAAGAAGAAACATATGAGAGGTATCCTTCATTTCGTGTTGGATTCTGTGCCGAAAAATATGACCAACTCTGGAAAAATATAATATGTGAAGCGCGGTTTTTGAATACTCCTTTGCTCAGGCTTTACTATTACATAGTACAGGCAGAAGGGATAATCTTAAACGACCATTCTACAGGACAGAAAAGAAATGGATCTGTGTGTCTGTTAATTCATTCACAGCCTTCTTTCCACTATTTTGATCAAATTAATTGCTCTTATGAATGACCAAGTCAAAATGAGATAAATAACTGATGTATCCTTGGCTCGTGCAGCGTCTTTCTCTTTTGGTCTTTAAATGTGACACTTGGTTCTATTCATGCAGATCTTCGATCATAGGTTCACCATCTGGTGTCCTCTCATCGGATGGCGTTACAGCTGAATCTAAAGCTGAGACAAGCTTTTCAGCAACTGAGTCTGCACCAAGTTTGAAGGTCAGTGCACACTAAGCTCATAGTTTTTTACTTCTTTTTTCTTTTTGGGGGTGTGGGGGTGGGTGAATTAAATCTTTGCTTTTAGCTAGAAGCTTAGTTAGATTAGGAAGAATCTTAAATACACCATCTTATTTTCTGTGTTGTACGTGTTATTAGCTTTACTCTGCATCTGTAATAAGAATTACTGTTGTGCATGAGTAACTCTTTTTCTTTTTCAATCTTGTTATTTGCGGCGGGAGCAGACTAGTGGAGATCTCACTGTTCATGTCAGAGGAAGTAGTGAAAGTCTTGCCACATTTTCTGAGAAGTTTGTGCACTGGGTTAACAATGGAGATATGCTCTTCCCTTGAGGCCATTTCCGATTTCTTTGAAGCTGTATTCTTTCAGACGGTAATATTCAATCACATCCGAAGGATGTGTATTACTTACCGAGTAAATGACAGGTGATGAAGATTAGGTAAGGGGGGAAATGAATTTTGTTAGAGAAAATATGCCTAAAGAAAGCCTTTGAGGTTGTAAATTAAAGTACCTTAGAAAATGAGATATAGAGAGTACAGAGTATATAGAAGCAGATAATTCTTTCAGTTTTTTGATTCCTCCATTCCCAACCCAACTGTTTTTGTAGGTTTCCGTTGTGTAAATATGTGTTACAGTTTTATAAGGGAGCTCCATTATTCTTTTCTGTATACAAGCTGATCTTTACCATGTCACATGGTTTAAATGTTAGTTCTTACATATGGCGGAGCAGAAATTTAGAGATTCCTGTAGATAATGAGGTTGCAACCGCAACAGTGATTGATGCATGTAGTATTTGAAAAATCATCTTTGAAACTACATGGATTTGCCTAAGCAGGTAAGTCCTCTAGCTTAGGCAGAGGAGTTCATGGAATGTGAGGCTTAAATGCAGCATCCAATACATGCATTTGACAGAAGAGAATCACTGTTGTTTTCAACTTTCCTTATTAGTCATCTACCTTACCATTTTGCAGCTATGTTGACAGAACACATTGCTTTCCAGGCTTTGAATGTATTGTTTCTTTGATAGCAGAAATTTAAAATGGTTTGGTTTATCCCGCCTTTATAGATAGTGCACCTACCTAAGCGCCTGTGTTCTGTTAAAAAAAAAACTGACAATTGGTTGGCACTTGTCTTATCCTTTAGAGGTGCAGTTTAGCCATAGAATATGACATTTAAGTACTTTAGCGGGTCATCATCCTTGTTTTAATGTTTGGATGATAGACCAATGTGAAAGGTTGCATAGGAAAATATTGGTGGTATAATGGTGTCTCAAATTGTGATCATTCGCACAACAGATTCATGGTTCTACGAGATTGTTCCCCGAGTCAAAGGTACCTGTGGCTGATTAATGCAACAATCTACTATCCAATTCAGCTCTGATATTTCAGTTCCTATTTTTTTTCTAACCTTAGATCAGTTTTAAACGGCTTTATATGATGATTTGGTTCATTCCAACTCTAAGCCTGCATAATATTGCTATTATCACGATGTTAGGCAGGCCAGTAAGCCCATTAGCATGGTACTTTGCAGTTTGCAGGCTATCGTTGTTTCTGTTACTACTAGTTGTAGAAGCGAATAGTTCCTCGTTTGTTTTCCTTTATTTGTTGAATGTCTAAAAATAATAGTATCAACTTTCCAAAAGTAGTTGGTTTTTATCCAAAACTGTTATTTACTGTCTTAGTTATGCTAAACAAATGTAACATGCAACTTCTCTCAATAACTATTTAATCAGAAAATTGTTCATCATATCCCTCCACAATTTCAATAGAAGAATATCATTATGCAAAGATCTTTTAGGAGATTTGACATGATTTTTTTTAAAGTAGTATGTCACAAAACAATTGACGTGAATTTTAAGATTGATGGAAGTAAAAGGTTTCTTTTTTACTTTTGCCGAGTGCGTTATAAAAAGTTTTAGTATATGACTTGAAAGGTTGAAAAGAAAAAAAAGAATGAAGAGGGAAGGTAATATTGGGCAAGAGTATCATTGAAATTTTCTTGTAGTAGAGAAAAAAAGGTGAAAGAAGTCTAAGCCTTTTTTTTTTTTTGGAGGGGGGGGGGGGGGGGTTTCTTATAATTTTGGATTGTTTATTCACAAGTAGGGTCTGCCAAACCCCTTTCAGTTCAAGGAGGCTAATTTTTATTTTAAAAAAGAAAGTCCAAGCAAAAAGATCACAAGTGCTATGATCTTGTAGTTACTCAACTCGAGTGACTTAAAGAACAGATTTCACAATATTATCAATATGGTTTGAAAACTTGCTAGCCTTATCAATTAATTCCTATTGTAAGAAAACTATTACACATTTTAGCTCCCTTTTAGAAAAACTCTTTGGAGATTGTCAAATATTACCAGCAGCATGACTTGGCATAATGATTGCAAGAGTCTTTCGGGGTTGGAGGTCTAATAGTAGTCACATCAAGTCCTCCCCCTCTTACTCAGAATAGCTAGCAAGAGGAAGACTACTTTTTTGTATCCCGCTATTCTTCGGATACAATTCGATCCTTCTACGGCCAAATCTCAATTTGTAAAAAGCCTTCGATGGCTTCCTTATGAAAACATCAATAGGCCTCTTGTTCCCAGTCTGGACATAATCAACTAAAGGTAATAATAGCTCTGGCATATTGCAAAGTTTTTCCTATAAATAGATGGCGAGAATCTGTTCTTGGTGGTAGGGCATGGTTAAACTCTTGAGCTTAGAGACGTTCTCTAGGCCAGACAGAGGACTAGAGGGAGTCCGGATAGAGGACTCTTTAAACCGCTGAACCTGCAGCAATTTATGGGAGTTTTCCCCTGATGACTTCTGGCGATCGCTAGAAGTTTTTTCCGGCGAGAGCTAAAAATGTAAGAATTTTCCATAGATCTAGATGTGAAAAATTAATGAGTAGTCATTTTTGGGCACCGTAAATAAGTTTCATCCATCATTTTACTATTCATTGAGAAATAGCCAAATCAGCTCCCCTACCTACACTCTTACAGTCTCTTGGCGTTAAACAACACACAGACTAGGCACAATACAAATATCTAAGATTTTGAACTAAATTCAAATAAAAAAATTTGGAGTTTTCTTCAAAGTTTTAGGAAAAAATCGAAGTTTTATATTTAAAGTCCAAATATTTTATAATTTTATTTACAAATCTCAATATAAAAACTCGAATTTTTCTAAATCAGACTAGTCTTCAAAGTGTTTTATACTGCTCGCTAGTTTTAATTTAGCGCGGTACAAACAGGCCATGAGGCTAAATTTTTATGATCTAAATCTAGTGATGGGCTTTCACTTTCATTAAAAAAGAAGACCCAAATTTCACTTTCATTCTAAAACCCTTTGCCAAAACCCTCCCCACAACTAAATTAGCTCTTTCTCTTCTCTCACTCTTCAATCCCCTTTGCCAAAACCCTCCCACAACTAAATTAGCTCTTTCTCTTCTCTCACTCTTCAATCCCATGGCAAATGCTAAAAATTCCAAAAAATCTACAGACATTGATTCCCTCAAATCCGACGTTGCAAATTTTGCTTCTTCGCTAGGACTTGCCACCTCAGCACCGTCTTCGGGCTTCGACGACTCCGATTTTCGCAAAAAAGGCCGCATCAAAAGCCTAAAACAGCCACTTTCCAATGATAAAACTAATGACAAGAAAGAACCAAACAGCAAGTTTAATAATAGTGCCAAAAATGACAAATTTGCAAAAAATCCCAAGCAACAACAGCAGCAGCCTAAAGCTAAGCCTGAAACTGATAGTAATTTATGGAATACAACACCTGGAAAATACAAGAACATGCCTAAGCTTCCGTTAGTGAAGGCGAGCGCGACGGGGGTATGGTACGTTGATGCTGGGGAGTTAGAGGATAAGGTTTTAGGGACTGAAGGGAAGAAAAGAATAGCTGAGTTTAAGAATATTGATGAATGGAAAAGTAAAGTGGAGAAAAAGAAGGAATTGGGGGAAAGGTTATTGGCTCAGTATGCACAAGATTATGAATCGTCGAGAGGGCAGAGTGGTGATATAAAGATGGTACTTACTACATTAAGATCAGGGACTGCTGCTGATAAAGTGTCGGCTTTTTCTGTTATGATTGGTGATAATCCGACGGCCAATTTGCGATCACTTGATGCTCTTTTAGGTATTTATATTTTCGAGCCGTTTTATTTTGAACTAATGGCTTGTTATCAGCTTGTATTAGTTTTGTTTCTTTGTAAGTGGTGCTATAGTTAGTTAACCTTTTAGTATCTTTAAGCAAGTATCGTTCCGTCAAATATGAATGTTCAACTGCGAAAATACATCTTATTGGACTTAAAAGTATGATGTGATGTAACCTTACCTTATCAAAAAAAAAAAAAGTATGATGTGATGTAGAATTTTCATTTTGTCAGATGTTGAAGTTTCTTCCTTTTCTTTGTATGGTTCGAAAATTTCTTTGATGGGTTATATGGAAAGAGGATATGAAATGACATTTTAAAGTCTTCGCTATACTTAGTTGTAGCTGCTTGGAATTTTCTTCTAGTTCAGGCTTATTTCCATCCTCTACACCTTGCAATCTCTGCCCCATACCCTTCATTTCCCTCCTATTCTTACGTAGTCATTCTGTCCATTCCTTTCAATGTCGCTATGCATATTCTCGATAACTTCCTGGTTTGTTGCTCTATTCATTTGATTTTTCATATGTTTGTATCCTAGATTATTATCTTTTTCAGCCATTGCTTTATCCTGTCTTTGATGGGCTGCAGATTTGAGATTCTTTCTGCTTGGGTTGTTTGTCATGACTCATGAGAGGTTGTTTCTAATCAAAGATAAATTATTACATGTAGGGATGGTGACAGCTAAAGTCGGAAAGCGCCATGCTTTGGCAGGTTTTGAAGCATTGAAAGAACTATTTGTTTCTAGGTCAGCTAAACTTTGTTTTTCCCTCCATATTGATCATCCTTCTTATGCTTAGTTGCTTCATTATTTCACTACAAAGAATTCCTTCTTCCCAGTCTGCTGCCTGATCGCAAGCTGAAGACGCTCTTTCAGCGGCCGATAGATCATCTTCCGGATACAAAAGATGGTTACTCACTACTACTCTTTTGGTATTGGGAGGAATGTTTGAAACAAAGGTACACTTAAACCGAAAATTTTCAGAAGATATTTCATTGTACCATCATTTTAGCTCCAATTAATTGTAGTATATATGTGAAGCATTCTTTCCGTACTTGAGCCAACTCGGGCAAGTGGCCAAAGTTGACCCATAAATTTGCATGGGTGATGGCTGTCAAGTGTTCTCTTCCCATCTTAATGCATTTACATAGTTTGTTCTGAGAAAGGGTTAGGGTCCTTTGCTGGACTCCTCTATTTTTGGCAATTCAGCAGGCTTACACTTATATGCTGCATCCATGGTTGTAAGTTTGAAGGTATACAAGTTACTATAAGTGTAGGTAGTAGGTTGACCATGATCTACCGAAAGTTTAGGTTGAAATGTCTCATGTGCTCGAGTACTTCTGTGATACTATCCACGTGGACAATTGACAGGTTGCACTTGGGTATATAGAACTCTAGTCATGTTCCTGACGTTATGAATAATCTAATTCTTCAGATAGAGTGTTAATTTTTTTTTTAACAATAATTCACTTTAAGTGGAGAAGGTTAGAGGGGCGGGATCCACTATCCACCCGCACCCAGTTTCAAGCCTTGGGCCACTGGCCTGGGGGAATATCTTGGCTAAAAAAAGGAGGAAAATTTCACTTTATTATGTGCTTGTTCATTTTTTTAACATGTCGATCTTCAGCTAAATGGGGTTTTATGTTTCAGGTATGAGCGGTATATTGCTGCTCTTGAGGAAGCATCAAGAGATGTCTTAGATATACTCAAAGACAAGGCGTTAAAGGTTGCTCTTGACAACTGTAGTGCACATCTGTATTGTTGCCTATCCCACAAAGCAAATTCAACTTCAATGCTTTTACATATTTGTCTCTTAGAAAAGGAGAGAAGAATGACCTGTGAAAGTGCCTTTTAATCCTTCTTGCTGCATAAACTAGCCAATTGAACTGCTAATTGTCGCTATTTACTAGTAACCATATGCGAGTCTCCCTTTTCACCTAACTCACATTAGGAAGTTCAAGTTTACTATGAAATTTTTATGCTTTATTTTTGAGAAAATCTTACTTCGACTTTTGAAAGTCACTCAGAACCCACAAAACCTTCAAAAGAGGGGGGTCATTATATGCAGTAGATGTTCTCTATGTAAGAGGCAAAACGAGGACGTTAGTCACCTCTTCATTCACCAAATAAATTTGGGACTTCAGTCCTAACATCATGGGAGTTAAATGGGTATGCCAAGGAGCTACTCTAGGGCTGGTTTTCCAAAGGGATGGGAAAGGCACAATACGAACCCTGTACGCTCTGTTATTTGGTGGATCATTTGGAAAGGGAGGAAGCTAGAATTTTTGGGAGTAACATGGCTGTTACAAATGACATAGTTGCCATGTAGATCTTTTGGGCTCTTTACACTTGCTACAGTGAAAATCTGCTCCCTCTGTATATACCTTTACAGCACATTCTTGTTGCTGGTTCTGAAATGAAATTCCTTTAATGAAAAGAAAAGTCAATGGTATTTGCAATCAGTATATCCAGTCTGTAATTTGTTGATCTGGTACGGTATAGCAGCTTCACTGCAGTGGGGTTTCAATGGTATGATATTTTCTGAGTTTCCATTTGTTGGAAGACTTCAAGGTCTTCTTGGGGTTTTAAAATTTATCTTACGCTGATTCTTGGGCTCTAAATGTGTAGCTGAATCTTTAGGGTGTTTTATGATGCTAATCTCAGTTAGTTTAGATTTTGCAGAAAAGTGGGGAAACACTAATGTGTTCTTATATTTTGTAGACAGTTTATGTTTTGCTAAAGTGCAAACCAGAACAAGAGCGCCGATTGCTTGCTGCCCTAGTGAATAAAGTATGCCTTTTAACCTCATTACCTCTGCTTCCATTTACTTTGTTCTTGAGAGTTGTCGGGACCATGGAGCTCCAGGTAATATCTCTTTGGTTTCTTGCAGCTAGGAGATCCTAAAAACAAGGTTGCATCTAATGCTGATTATCACCTATCAAAGCTTTTGGCTGACCATGCAAATATGAAGGTAAAACCAAGTAATTGGTTGAGGGTGTTTAGACATGCATGTATAATGTTTCTAAAACAGATAAAAAAAAATTTGTTTGTTAGCTTTGACATAAATATCTTTATTCCATTTTCAAAAGGGAAAAAAATAAAAATGAAGCAAATAGCTTTGGGATAAGTGCTGGTCGAAAACCTGTCTGAAGTTCTGAACGGTGTTCATGCATAAATCTATCTCCCTTGTAAAATGGCGAGGTTGGGCCTAGTCGTAATTCTTTACTGCTCAAATGAGGAGTTGGTGTGTCTAACTTAGCTGTGATGTTCGAATAAGACCAACTGGAATAATGTGCTCTTTAAAAATGGTCTCTTTGTTAGAAATACCTATTAAAATATAAATCCAAAGCATACAGGATGTTTTGGTGACAGGTACTAGTACATCAAAGCATTAGATAGTCGTTGGACTTCAGACGAGCTGTTAGAAAGCACATATCTTAAACCTTATTGAAGCGCACATATGATTTTCTGTATTTGTGATTTTTTTTCTTTTCAAATGGAAGTTTGTTCTTTAATGCATTATTTGTTTGTCCAACAGGCTGTGGTGATCGACGAAGTAGATAATTTTCTTTTCCGGCCTCATCTGGGATTGCGAGCCAAGTACCATGCTGTATGCCGAAGCTCTATTGATATATTTTGTGCATGTCACACTAGAAAGTTCTTGGTTGTATTTGCTATTTCATTTACCGTTCGTCCCCTACTAGTTGTTCATTTTGTTTGGGATGTGATAATCTTGTTTAACACAGTATGTCTATCCAAATTCTTCATGTCATTGAGAAGTCTAAAGATTTCTGAAATGAATTGAAGACTAGTCCTAAATGTCATGTTTTGATGAGTGACTAGGTCTTGTTTGGTTTGGATTATGAGAACTGTTCCTATATAAGAAGTGATTGTAAAATAAGCGATTAAAACAATCGTTCTAAAGTAGCAAGTCTAGAAATTCATTTTGATTGACTGATTCCTCAAGACAACTCAAACTAATAGGCTCTAATTTTAAATGTCAATGTGGATGGTTATGGGTAGGAGTTTTGTTTTCTTTTTGTTTGATTTCAGTTAGCACATATCTTGGCCTTTTTGTGATCTTTACTGTTTTGAAACTTCGCTTCATCTCTTGGCTCAGCCACTCAATGAAACTATGTGTATGTTTCCTATATAAGTATACTACAATAAACTCAGGTGGCAAGTCGATGTTGAATTTGTTGTCCAATTTTCTGTTAGCTACATCTCTAAATATGCTGATGCAAATGTGTAGTTATAAAGTAGTCATCTCTAGCTATTGATGATGCAAAATATGTAGTACTAAAGTCCTATATATCTGTAATTGTAACAGGTTAACTTTCTAAGCCAAATTCGTTTAAGTCACAGGGGAGATGGCCCAAAGGTGGCAAAGCGTTTGATAGATGTATATTTTGCTCTATTTAAGGTATGATCTAGAGGTTACATAGTCCAATAATTTCCTGCTGTGCTCCTTTTGTTTTTGTTCTCTGTAGAGCTGAGAGCTTCATATCTTTTTTTGATTGAAGCTCATCAAGTGTTGTCTAACTTCATGGAACATTATGCTTTTTACCTCCTTTGATCCTGAATCAACATTTCAGGTATTGATATCTGAGGTAGGGAAGAAAAACAGCGAGGGACATAAAGAGGTTCCTGGCAAGTCTAAAGATAATAAAGATAAGGATTCATCAGAATCTCATGTGGAAATGGATTCACGCTTGCTATCCGCACTTCTTACGGTTTGTACTGGCTAGTTTCTTTCTTTTCATTTTTGTTAATAATTCTGTATCTGCACAAAGAGTAACACTCCTTTTATTTCAAAGAAGCATTTGTTTTGGGGGACTTGATTTCTGGATTTTTGTGGTTTGTGGTGGGTAAAATGTAATCTTGAAACTTTTTTAGTGAGGTACACCACTAGTGGGATATCACTAGGTATGTTGTTATTGTAGCTGATTGAAATCCTCTTTATTTCAGAGTCTAAATTCTTGCATTACTACTTGTTATGCTTCACGCGTCTGCTTGTTTGGACAAAATAGTGATCTGCGCCATTCACATAACATTCTCCTTTGCAGGGCGTAAATAGAGCATTCCCTTTTGTTTCAAGTGATGAAGCTGATGACGTGATTCAGGCCCATACACCTGTATTGTTTCAGCTGGTGAGCTCTGATCCATGATACTGGTTGTAAAGTTTTTGCGGATGCCCCTCAAGTGATTGTTGGATCAGTATCTGATATTATTTTATAGATTTATCATTTTAATATTATCTTGAAATGTGCAGGTTCATTCGACTAACTTTAACGTTGGAGTTCAAGCTCTCATGCTCCTAGATAAGATCTCAGCAAAAAATCAAGTTGTCAGTGATCGATTTTATCGTGCCTTGTATTCAAAGCTCTTGCTACCAGCTGCAATGAATTCTTCCAAAGTACGTTGGAACTTCTTCATAACTGTTTTCTTGTGCTCTCTTGTTGCTTTTCTTTTTTCCAGCTTAAGACTTGGTTGGGCTAACATTTAAACTACAAGAATTCCCTCCCCCATCCCCCAAACCCAACAGCAGGGGACTTCGTTGTTTAATTGCTTTTCTATATTTTGAAGGGTCTGCAAATGCAGGATGATAGAAGTCTGAACTGTCTTCAATTAACACATCATCCCTTTAGGTTGGGTAGGAGGGGGGGGGGGGGGGGGAGAGAGAGAGAGGCAGAGGGAGGGAGGTTGATTAACTTCCTTGTTAGCATTGTTGAGGTCAAGATAGAACCAAATGGGCCTGCACTTGTTCTTTTCTTTTGCAACCTTTGGTGTCTGGTCCTGTCTGTTGTAAGCTTTAGATGCACACATGATTTGTGGTCTTATGGGAGGAAGGGCCACCCAAGTTTTTATACAGGCACATTTTCGTAACTATGTCAACCCAATTTGGTGCACTAATGCTATATTGCTTAGAGTATAACTATTTAGGCACAATTGACACTTTTTTATCTTACAGTAACATGCTTTGTCCATTGTTTCTACTAATACTTCAGCCTGAATCGTTACTTGCCGCTACCTCTTGCTGAGAATAGGAAACACAAGGACAAGTTCTTGTTGTCTTTTGACTTGTCATAATGTATCACTTGTTGCGGGTGCTGGTTATGATATGTATCCGTTCAATTTATGACCACTCCTGCTTCAGTTAGTATCTAACCCATGTGAAATAGCAGTTTGTATTCTTGTTGCCTTGGTCTTTACCTGATTGTGTCTGATGCATGTTCCTGTTTTATCTGCAGGAGGAAATGTTTATTGGCCTACTACTGAGGGCTATGAAAAATGATGTAAATGTGAAGCGAGTTGCTGCATTCTCGAAGCGTTTGTTGCAGGTTTGTTTGAGGTGTAAATTGTTATTGGCACAGTACTGAGGAAATGTTTGTTGCAGGTTTCCCCTGCCTAGTATATCAAGCTTCGGCTTCCATCAGTTTTATATAGTTTATAGGGAGGACTATTAGTAGCTATGAAATCACAGAACTGCACTAATTCGAACATAGTATAGCGAAAAAAAAGACTTGAAGCTCTATATTGCGTTCTTTCGTAACTTTGTTCATCAAAAAGCTGTACGCTTTTGGTCCTGTGCTTGAGTTTTCAAAAAACCCGCATACTGGTTTTGCCTCTTGAGAATTTGTTTTTATTCTTACACCTTACTATTGAGTGTTCTGGTATTAACAGGTTGCAATTCAGCAGCAGCCTCAATACACATGTGGGTGTCTGTTTCTCCTTTCCGAGGTTCTTAAGTCAAAACCAAGTCTCTGGTAGGGTTGCTAGGAATAGTATATTGCCATTAACGAAGTTTGTTACATGGCTAAGAAATCTTGCTTGCAAGGTGAAATATCTTAAACTTTTTCATGCAGGAATATGATGCTTCAGAGCGAGTCTGTTGACGAAGATCTTGAGCACTTTGAAGATATCACAGAAGAGGATGAAAATCGACCCAGTCCACCAAATCGAACTGATAATGCAGATGAAGTAGCTCAAGAAGCTAATCACTTGGAAAATGGCAATCATTCCCTGCAGGAAGAAGGTAGTTGTACTTCCGAGTCTGAGGACGATTCATGCCAAGCTAGAGAGTCGCCTGCTAGAGGTGGTTTAGTTAACAAAATTCTACCTGAAGGTTCAAATGAAAAGCAATTATTACCTGGAGGATATGATCCACGGCACAGGGAACCTTCATTCAGGTACTGTTGTCCTCTTTCTGGCCTTAAATTGATGGAAGAGTAATCTAAATAGACTGGAGGGAGTATGCTATGCTAGTAAATTGGATAGATTGTGCATCTTACTCTGTGCAAATGGAGATATCATAATTGTTTCAGTCTTGTTGCCAGCACACAGTCATCTGTACTCCAAGTGATAAACATTTTATCAATTTCTTCTTGAATATACTGAAAAATGTAATTTTGTATGTTGACTTCTATGAATTAACAGCAATGCAGATCGTGTTAGCTGGTGGGAGCTGATGGTACTGGCGTCGCATGCACATCCATCAGTTGCAACCATGGCTAGAACCCTTCTTTCAGGAGCAAACATTGTGTATAATGGTAATCCCCTGAATGATCTTTCGCTTACTGCCTTCCTCGACAAGTTCATGGAAAAGAAACCAAAACAAAGCACTTGGCATGGTGCCTCCCAGATTGAACCTGCTAAGAAGGTACATTGTTTTAGATAATAAAGGATATCTTCAAATTAGAATATACCATTTTAGTTGGGCTTAATTTAATTTAGTTCATTGTTGCTTGGATATCAGTTTGATGTAAATATGTTATTTGTCTCTAATTTTAATACATTTATCTCATTTTCTTGCAGCTTGACATGCAAGGGCAGCTCATTGGGGCAGAAATTCTCTCCTTGGCTGAAACAGATGTTCCCCCTGAGGATCTTGTCTTCCACAAATTTTACGTGAATAAGATGAAGTCCTTGAAGAAACCTAAGAAGAAAAAGAAGAAGACTGCAGAAGATGATGCTGCCGAGGAGTTTTTGGCTGTGGATGATAGCGCTGATGAAGATGAGATTGATGAAGATGCTGCTGATGAGAGTGAAAATGAGGAAATTGACGACATGTTAGAGTCAGGTGGCCCTCCCTTGGAAGCTAATGGTGAGTACGACTATAGTGATTTGGACGAGGTTGCTAATGAAGACGATGATGAATTGGTTGGAGATGTTAGTGATGAGGACATGGATACTCTCTTAGCACATGATGAATCTGACATCAATCCCGGCAGTGATGATGAGAATGATGCAGAAAAAGAAAATGATAAGGATGATGTTGTACATCAAAGGAAAAAGAAAAGAAAGTCAGACAAACATGGGGCAAAATCCCCATTTGCTAGCCTTGAAGACTATGAACATTTGCTTGAAGAAGGAAGCCCCAAAAAGCAGACAAAATCAAGAAAGAAGAGAAAAAGTTCTACTTAAGTATGACATTTATTGGTTGATACCTTATCCGGACAAATTTTCCCGAGATTGCTAAAAGGCCAATACCACAGTCGCCTCAATCTTATCAGTGGTAATGTATTGTTGTAATCTTGAAATGGTTAGCAGACAACATAATTACTCTAAAAATCATTCTTGTATTCTTTTTGCTTTTGTCGTGTCATAGTAACATTGAAAAGTTCATATCTGGTTCCTTGAGAGGTTGATTTATGCATTCCGAATGCAAAGGTATATGTGTGTGAGGATGGCGTCTCTGTACAAGCTCACTGGCGTCCAGGATGCCCCCCTCCCCTTACGCAGCTCGTCATATGTGTACTGTTTCAAAAGATTTAATTCAATCATTATTTTAAGTTAACTTGTTTAATTATATGGTATTTAACAAGCAATGGAGCATTCTTGATCTGAGGGTAACACGTGATTCATTAATTGGCGGGACTTACTGAAAAAAGTAGAAGTTTATCACAAGAGAGGAGAAGCCAAGGAAAAAGCTAAAGAAATAATTGGAGAGGAAGTAGGAGGGAAGCAGAAGATCGAACATATGAATTATATTGGGCAAAAGAGAAAGAATAAGCATGAGAGACGTTCGAAGCAGCGAAAGAAAGTATAGCATCAAATTTGGAGTTTAATGAGGAAACTGTTAATGAGAGAACACGAGATGAACTACAATATTTCAGGAAACAAAAGCCGTAGATGAAGAAATTAAAACTCGTTTTGCATTTGGTAATAGCAAGCCAATTAGGTACTTGTTATGTTACGTTTAATGTAGAGGAGTTAATAGAATGAATACTTGTTCTGATATGTTTCTTTTTGTCATTGACTTTTTCTTAATGTCTAGCCAAGGTGGTTGCTAAGTGTGCGTATAATTTGTAATGGTTGATAAGAAGTAGATTTATTTGTCCATGAAGACAGAGAAATTAAATTGCCAGATTTATAATAATAACAATAAATGAAAATAGATTTTCTATATATGAATCAATCTAGTCGTTGACACCATCTGCTACCATATTCACATATTAAACCAAATACTAAGGAAAAAAAAAAAAGAAGAGCTGAATATATTTTGTACTACTACTATTTTTACGTGCTATACTATTTACTACTACTACTACTACTACTACTATATACTACTACTTAGATGCCAGGTGTGTATGGAACTCCAGTTGCGGAAGCCAAGAGTCTCCGGACTAAGAAGTTGGCGACAGGAGAATTTTTCAGCCTCCTCAACACTTGTTATATTGTGGTAGCCCGGCCAATTTACTCTACCACCAGTTGCTGCACCAGCTCCTGTGTTATTGTACTCACCATAGTACAAAGTATCCAAGCCTAAAGTCCCGTTCATTGGTAGCCAACCAGCTGAATCAATTAGCCCATCGATAAAAGTCTTGATGAACACTGTTGTTGAATATTTCTTCCATGGCCTACCAAGATAGCTCTTGATTGATGAACCTTGCCAATTGCTCAAGTCTGATGCAGCCGTTACCCTGCTATTATTGATTATAATTCCAGTATTTTCATGTGGACATTCTTTCCCTTGGGCTGTGATAGTGTTTTCATTGCCCATTGGTTTTCTTAAGTAAATGTTGCAATTTTGGAACACTACAACTGCATCTCCAAATATGAAGTCCACTGTCCCGTATATGTCACAATCGCGATAAAACTGTCGCTGTTTGTGTACATATAAGGTGTCCTGGTACCCTTTGAAACTGCAACGATAAAATACTGAAAAATCCGAGTCAGAACGAAGAGCAACTGCTTGGCCCTCTTGAGGTCCTGCCGTGTTCTCGAAGGTCATACCCTTGGCGATGAACCCATCTCCATCAACAGCTAAAGTACAAGGAGAAAACAAAGTCAACCAAAAAAGTGATACAGTTTAGAATATACATTAGGAAACCTTTTATTGACTTTGTAAACATTTGAAACAAAAGGGATTATACTATGATAAACTTACCAAAAGTCGCTGAATCAAAAGTCCCATAGCCAGTATGATTACTTTTTTTGCCCGTGACAACGGTAGCATCAATCCCATCTCCAATGAACATAAAATTATTCATAGTTTTCTCGATCTCCACATATTCTGCATAGATACCTCTTTTCACATATATCACAAATCTCTCCGTGCCTTTCCTTATACTTTTTGATGCAGCCAAAGCTTCAGAAATAGTCTTATAATTCCCAGAACCATCTTGAGCCACTACAATATCGGCCTTTATTGCGGTTCCTTGCTGTAAAAGTTTCCTATCAAATACCGAAAGCCATTCTGGAAATATTTCTGCCAATTGTGAACAAGAGGATTCAAAAATATGTTAGAATGCAACACTTGAAATCCAAACACTAGAAGTAACCTTAACTTCCCTTTGATAAAGGGGATAAATAATTAATTTTTCTTACCTATATGTGCAGTATAATTTTCCGGCATATGAGATTTAGTTGAAGCCCAATCAGACCATGCAGCTCCATCGACCAGTAAGCGTCGGCTTTTAAGTTTGGGACTTGTTGAAAGTGAAGGTAATAAAGCCGTGGCTTTGTTTATAGCAAGAGAGTTGCAAAGCTGTTTGGAGAAATCATCTAACACAAAGCTGGGAAATTTCTCCAAATATGATGATAATTGGAGATCATGAAATCCGTCTAAGCACGTTTGATGATTAGCCATAGCTGCACTTAGCCATGTTTGAACATCATCCGTCGTCTTGCTCTTGCCTGCAGAGTTGTTGGACCTGGTAAGTTGATACAAAGTATCTTCATAAAGCTTTAAGCAAGTAGCCCAAGCAGACTTCCCTAGCTCATTGAATGAACTTACATTCATAGCTAACATGTTCTTATGAGCTTTTTCAGCTTGAGCTAAGGTTACACTAAGAGCCTTATTGCGAAAACTATGCATGCTTTCTTCTTCGGGAATATGGAGAGAGTTGCATAACTCTGGGTAAGGTGTTTGGCTACATAGTGAAATGGTAGCAGCTCCATGCACAACACCTTTGTAGGTGAGAAACATGAAGGCCAAAGTAACATACAAACTTAAACTAGCCAATTTTTCCATGAACGAGAATAACAAAAAGTTTCGATTGGTTGCTTTGGTGTTATGTGTAAAATTTGAGTAATGATGCATGGTTAAGAGGCCCGGGTATATATAAGAAAATTGAAATAGTAATTCGGGTAACTATCGAGTATAATTTTGTCCCCATTAATATTACTAATACTTTCCATAAATGTTTTACCTTTGCTTTACCTTGACTAACAAGTTACAAATCCTTTTGCATTGTCAGCATCCTTAGCTTCAACTCCATCACCTAGTAAGAATCAAGTTGCAAAAACTGATTTTGTTAAAAAGTTTCCTTTTCTTAAATTAGTTTTACAGATTAGTTTTACATCTGTAAAATTGCAACGCGTTAACTATCGAGTATAATTTTGTCTTACCATTAGCTATAATTATAACACTTCATCATATATTAATACTTACCATAAATGTTTAGCTTCGTACAAATCCTTTTGCATTGTCAGCAACCTTAGCTTCAACTCCATCACCTAGTAAGAATCAAGTTGCAAAAACTGATTTTGTTAAAAAGTTTCCTTTTCTTAAATTAGTTTTACATGTGTAAAATTGCAAGCGCCTTAACTATCGAGTATAATTTTGTCTTATCATTAGTTATAATTATAACACTTCATTATATATTACTACTTACCATAAATGTTTACCTTCGTAAAAATCCTTTTGCATTGTCAGCATATCCTTCAACTCCATCACATGCTAGTTAACTTAGTAGCTGGCAATAGTAATTCGGATAACTATCGAGTATAATTTTGTCCTACCATTAAATACTCAAACTTTACCGTAATGTACTTATCATAAGAGTTCAGCAGTGTAGTTACATAAACTGATTTTCGTAAAACCTTAATTTCCTTCTTTAATTAAGTTAAATAAAAGGAAAATGTATTAACCATAACTATATTTCCATATTTACATTTGCCAAAAGTCTACCGGAAAAATATCCACACTAAGTAGTACTAATATTTCTCACTATATATAGAGATGTTAGACGTACCCATTGAGTCATTAGTAAAAGCATTCTTACAGTCAACCCTCCGTAAAAGTATAGCTACTCCAGGTTATATTTTAGATTCACCACTATCGTTTCTCATGCATGCATAATAATTTCTTCATATTGCATTATTAATTATAGTAGCTTCTTCTCTACACGATTGTTCGTTTGAAGGGAGGGGCTTTTATTTGTCCTCTTTCTTTTAACATTGTTAAAAAATCAGGGAATGCATGCATTAGCTCATTAATTGACATTACTAAACAGCATTCTTATTAGAGTCAACCCTCCGTAAAAGTATGGCTACTCCAGGTTATACTTTAGATTCACTACTATCGTTTCTCATGCATGCATAATAAATTATACACAATTGTTCGTTTCAATGGATGCATGTAAACAGTTTAAACAATGGATGCATGAAACAGCATTGGTCACGTACAAGTCCTCACTAGATTCTTAGTTCTTCTCTTCTGATAATTTTGAGAAATAAAATCTTTCTTTCACAAAAAAACTACTTGTATTAATTGTTTGGTCATGCGTGGTGCAGAATACCAGTGTCAAATCATGTCTTCGTCTAGCTCTTCGTACACCATGGTAAATATTTAATTTCTTGAAACTCATTATCTCCTATTATTTTACTTTTCCATCTCTTTACTGAATAACCATTTAAGGATTTACATGATAGTAGGCCTTAAATATTTGCTTTTTATTATTTAATTTAATTTCTAACTTTCTGCATGCACTCTTTTTTTTTTCCTTGTTTGGTAGAGAACTCTGGTTCTCTTGCTCATTATTTTTAGCTCAACGCATACTACTGCAAGATTATTACTTGGCAACACAGACAGTTTTAATGTCCTGGATTATGGAGCTGCTGCTGATGGAACTACAGATGATTCTAAAGTAAGTCTTGTTTGATTTATATATTTTCATCCGTTTATTTCATTAACTTAGTTATGTCCAATTACTCTTTTGAAAGATATTAGTAGTAATTGATTAAGAGATTAAATTAATTTCCAGGCTTTCCTTAATGCATGGAACCATGCATGTTCGTCGCCAGCTCGATCTCCTCAAGTGATTATTCCTCCTAATAAGATATTTTTACTTAAGCCTGTGGTATTCAACGGCCCCTGCCATTCTGGAAACATTAGTTTTGTGGTATGTGAGAAATTAAGAACGTGAATACGTCTTGTTTTTTATTTTTATAGAATTAATTCATTAACAATTTTTTGACTTTCTTCGTATAGATATCAGGGAGACTTGTCGCACCAAGCTCACCTAGTATATGGACTGGGCAAGATGCTAGTCAATGGCTGGCTTTTAATAATGTTACTGGTTTATATGTTGATGGCTTGGGAACCATCGATGGGCAAGGAAAAGGATGGTGGGATCAATCATGTCGAGACCACCCAAATTTGGTATGGTATTTTTATCTGTTAGGAGTAGTACTATTTAATTTTAGCAAAGTGAATATAATTCAAATTATTTTTTGTTTTTATAAAATAAAAGTAGTATATGTCTGATATATTCTTTTTCCAAATCCACTCTATACAACTCCATATGGTAATGATAAATAATTCAAGGAATCACGTTGTTATATTTTGATTACAGAAGTAAAGTTAATTATATTCACAGTTTTATCCTTCTTCTTTTTTCAGCAAGGATGTACAAAATTAGCTCCAGCTGTAAGTTTTCCTGACACCCTCTAATTTTGAACTATATATATATGCATATGCTTCTTTCTCTAATAAGTAAAATCCACATACAGGCCATGAAGTTTATTTCGTGCAATCAAAGTTCCATTAGCAACATCAGCTTTGTGAATAGTCAACAAATACATATACTTGTTACACGCTGCAAAAACTTCACGGTTGATCATGTAAAGATTCAGGCTCCAGGAGATAGTCCAAATACCGATGGCATTCATCTTCAGTCTTCTCAAAATGTGACTATCACCAATTCTAGTATAAGCACTGGTATGCAAAATTTTAACTATATTGTCAATAATGTTCCTTGCAGTGAGCTTGGCTTATTACTACTACTGATCATTTACTGACTTGTTTAGCCTTGTGATCCTACGTGCAGGAGATGATTGTATTTCGATTGGAAATCACAATTCTTATGTTAATATATCTGGTATCCATTGTGGACCAGGTCATGGTATAAGGTTTGTTTCTAATACTTCTCTACACTTACTAACTGATCTGAAGAATATTCAAACATGAATGAATCTCTTGCGCTGCTTGCTTATATATGTCTACGTATTGATCGCAGCATTGGAAGCTTAGGAAAAGGTGGAACTTTTGCTCAAGTTGAAAATATTAATGTGACCAATTCTTACTTCCGTGGAACAACAAATGGATCTCGTATCAAGACATGGCAGGTATCTACATATATTTACAAAAACTGAACTAGAAAAAACAAGAATATGCAATTATTGACTCTTTTAAATGTGACTATATAGGTTGGCACAGGATATGTACGAGATGTCAGATTTGAGAATCTGGAATTCGACTCTGTGGACAACCCCATTATAATTGACCAGAATTATTGTGATGTTCGAGGCACCTGCAAGGAAATGGTAAGGAAAACACCTGAACTAGTCTGAAAAAATCATTTATATGCACAAACTAGAGCTGATGATTTTTTTTTTTAAATGATAGCCAACAGGAGTACACGTTAGCGATGTTGTTTACAAGAACATGACTGGAACATCGAGCACAAATATAGCGGTAAACTTGAACTGTAGTAGGTCTGTGCCATGCACGAATATAACACTGCAACAGATTCAGCTAACATCAGCAACTCCCGGAGGAGAGAAAGTTACAGCTTTTTGTAGGAATGCCCATGGCCAACAATATGGACTACTTGAACCTGCTGGACCTTGTTTATTACGGGGAACACCTAAAGACCAAGGCTAACACCAATTAATTTGTTGAAGCAAAGGAATAAAGTACTCGTTACTCTTTAGCATTGTAGATAATTAAGTAGTACTATTAATTTTGGGAGATGTTTTTGTATTCTCCTCACAGAGGTTTGGTTTATGTCCCTCCTCTGTTTTGTTTTTCCCCTTCTTCCGTTTTGGCCTTCGATTTAAGCCCTATGATATAAATATATTAACAGTTTTCTCTCTTTAATTACACATATACTAACTTACAAGATGTATAAAGGAACTGTCTAAAGTGTATAGTACATCAAGACTATAGCCTTTTATATATGGCCTTTCCAGTTTCATTTTTATCTCTCTGTTCTTTGGTATGTTTTCTAGGATTGTTATTTCATGCCCACGCTACAGGGAACTTCACTACTAAAATATTGGGGACATCCACGGAAACCCAACTTTGCACTTTACAATTTTTGTGACAGCAACCATAAACAAGCAAGTAATCGTAGAAAAAGAAACAACATTTCCACTAATAGGCAATAGGTGATCTAGTTCACTTCTAATTATAGCTAACATCAAAATTTGACAAGGTAGCTAGCCCCTAGTCAAGGGAACAGTAAGGTCTCCCCAGCAATACTACAGAGATGCATTTGATTCCATAATGAAAGACAAATCTAAATTTAAGACACATGTACATTAATGATCACTTAATTTATGATACTGCAACTTGAACAGTCTTAGGCTTAGGTGGTGGAGGTAGCTTCTCAACTACCACAGTCAACACCCCATTCTCACATTTAGCTGTAATTGCTGAAACATTGCAGCCATCAGGCAACCTGAACTTCCTCATCAGCTTCTGAGGTGGTCTCCTCTCCATTCTCACGTACTTGCATCCTTCTTCTTCACTCTCCTCACGCTTCCTCTTCCCATTGCTTCGTATCACCAGTGTGTTCTCATCTTCTACCGTCACCTATTAAAACATTTCGATGCATTCAGAGACGAATTTAGAATTTAAACTTGACGTGTTCAAGACAAAATTGGAGATGGTATTTGAAATACTAACCTGAATGTCAGATTTGGATAAACCAGGAACATCCATGTAGAAAATATACTCTTTTGGGGTATCAAGAATGTCAACTGGAATGGTAGTCGCACCCCTGTTCTCATTGGTCTCGTGTGACCTTGATGGATACACTAGCCTCTCAATGGAGTCTGGGAAGTTGAAAAGTTGGCTCACCGCATCCACAACTGTGCTCATTTTCACCCAAAGATCTGTACAGTACACATTAATCATTGAATTACAACCATTAGTACTAAATTTATTTTTACCTTAAACCCAAAAAGACATAATTACTCTTATTAAACATTATTTGTTTTTTGGAAAATTATCTTACCAGTGCTAATAGTTTGCCGTGAATTTCAAGATTGGTTGAAGCTATGCGAAACAGAACGAGCTTTGTGCGTAGAAAAATTGTGACTAGTAGATATGGTTTAGGAAGTTCCAATTTAAAGTGGGGAAAGCTGGATCTGACTTAGGAAAAAGATACTTCTAATATATTCTACTTCTTTCCTTAGTACGAGACGAAGGATCTAGAAGAGTGTGGCACTTGCCAGACATTGGGACACCTGCTATGTTTAATTTCGCTCATAGCCATGATCTATCTTTGTCGTCCACGTATTAGTTACTCCCAATTTTTGGGGATTTTTTCGTTAAGTAATACAAAAGGGACGTTTCGTAATAATAATAATAATAATAATACTCTTTTCGTTTCATTTTATATGGCATAGTTTTAATTGATAATTTGACATTGACAAAGCAATACTTATAAAACTTGTGGTCCAAAATAAGCTATATATATTTGTATGATTGTAAATCATTCAAGTAATGGTAAAATTGCAATTTTGAAATCAAAATATTCAAATTTAAAATGTTGTCATTCTTTTTGAAACAGACTTAACAAACAAATATTTTCACATAAATTGATATATTACGTTATAATTTATGTATTATATTTTTCTAGATAAGATGTAAAATAAAAAATACATATTTAAAAATATGTGGAGATTAAACTATCTAAAGACAAAAAGTCAATACGAATAATTCAAGCATAAGAATTTCTTTATTATTAATCATTTACAATAATTCATCATTAGTTAGTATTACAAGTGATCATTGAATAATTTGCGCAGTATAAGTGAAGTAGACGACCTCTAAGAAATTTGTTCTTAGGTGGGCAATAGCTTAAAATAGGCACGCAATATACTATCTCAGAACATTTTTTGGTGCCAATTTTGCATTAAACGTCAAAACGCCTTTTCTACTCTTTTTCTGAAAGATCGAGTTGAGATTACCTCTTTGTACAACTTAATTGTTTAAACATAAGAACATAGAGAGAATGTATAATGAAGAGGCAAATTAACCTGATCCAATTGAAGAGTTAGAAATTTGATGTTTACCCCTATGTGTATAAAAGAAATTATTGACTTCTAACAACTCTAATACAAAACTCAAATTTGAGGCTGAGATTGCATGAAAGGGTTCAGTACAGTACAAAACATTGCAGGAAAGTGTAAATTAAATTACTCCTTACATGGTTTAGTGAAGCTTCCTTCATAGCTTCTCCAAAATTAATATGAGTAATCTCTCTGTCGTACTATATAGATTCTTTATCTCTTTTAAAAGTGAAGGATTACACATAATCCAAGGACATACAATTCGCCCAAAGTCTACCGCATTTGTTTACTAGTCGACAGCGTAATCACATGTAATTAAGACACGAACTACGCTATAAAGTTCACAGTCTAAGGACGTACCTGGTTACATAAGTGTTCCATATTCGTAGAAGATCTATCTTCTTAAGAATCTTCATTGAATGAGTTGTTTTTATTGTTGGAAGAGGAGAAAGAAGAAGAAGCGTTGTTTTTCCCAGAAAAAAAGGCATCTTGGTTTCTGCATGGAACCCTTTTTTTATATTCCTGAAGGGATACAACTATTAGGACTTTTCCCAATAGTTGTGTCCTTTACTTCTTTTTTTTATTTTCTATTTTCGTATATATAACTAATATATATATATTTCGTTATTAGATATGGATCCGGATTGACCCACATGGGTGCCCATATTTCCAATTTCCAACAAAAAGTGACATCATGAGAAGCTAATAAATCCTTTTCTAATCTCTAGTCAATAACTTTTTAAAAAGTGTCAGCTTGTTGATAATTTGCAGTTAGGATCATCGAAAGCTAAAGATGCAAATGAATACGTAAAATCTGATAGCTGTTCAGATCATTATATAAGTAGTGACTTCCACAGGTTGTTCTTCATTCTGCTGTAAATAAGCTTCCATTTTCCCCTTAATTTTATGGTATGATAAGAGAAAGATAAACCATAAATTGTAGTACCTATTTTTCACGCATTACAGCAAAATGTACACGTAGACTATACAGCCCATGAGGTAATACTCCGTCAGAGAACTATAATATACAAAGTTCTTCTGCAAGGTATATAGAGCTGAAATAATTGGACAAGTGAACAATTGTTGTAAAATACTGAAACAATATACCGTACTTTTCTACCATATACCGTAACATTATTCTAGTCGTCTGATCCTCGGACTAATTTGCTTACTCCCACAAGCATTGGTCTTAAACATACGTTCCTCAAAATCTTTAGTCTCATAAGGTATCCTGAGAATACCTTGGTTGACGAATCCATATTCCTCAGCTGATCGAGACAGCAACTCCATGAATTCTGCATCGTACAGTGCAGTTGTGTGTACCATAAATCGCTTTGATTCACTAAAGTTCAGTCCAACAGCAACTGGTACATAACCTCTTGGTGTCATAACTGCAGCTCCTCCACCTAGTTTTAGCCGTTTGCTTACAATTCCGACGCTGATTAACCTACTCAATTTGCTTGATTTAACTCCCATATTCCGACAAATGCCGGCAGACTTCTTGAAGATATAAAAGAAAAAAGAAAAAAACACAACTTCTTGTGTTGTTGTAGTTTCAAGGTACTTCGTACCAGGCCGTGCGAGGGTTAGTACCTTGTGAACTTCATAATTATATTAGGTACAGGATTAATGACGTTTTAGCTGTTGGGATAACGACAATAATGACTTATTAAAAGAAATTTCCTGGGATAAAAAATCACATTAGATTAATAGCAATTAGATAGAATCAATTGAATCAAATGGAAATGCCGTAAACACAAAATTGATGTAGAGACCAATTACCAAACATTTACTTTGACGCCGTCCATGTAGAAGATTCTGATATTAATATACTACTATAAAAGCATGTACCATTTTTCTTGAAAAGTCAGATTACTAAAATACCCTTATGACTATTACTATTCCCAAGCTTTAAATAAAATATAACCAACTGTTAAAAAAAAAAAAAAAGACGCCTAAACTCCTGAAAGCCTCGATCAATAGGTGCGCTCCCAAGAGTTGCCAACTTTCAGTTTCACACTCTTTAAAAAATCGAATCTCATCCAAATAATCATCTTCTTTGCTTGATTTTTCTCTTTCCAAAGACGCTAAATCATGCAAAGCGTGAACTATGTACCGAAACGGAGGAAAGCAATTATTGTATTTGGTTTTTTTAAGTCTTCCATTAATGTAATTTTGTCATATGATCTTTTTAATATGTGCGTACGTTTGTCCAATTCAATTGATGATTTGTGTTACTTCTTTAAATTTATTAATTTCTTTTGTTTAGGTTCATTCTGATAAGAACTTGTTGTTGGATTTACCACAAGAACAGGCCTTAAAATTTGATAAAGAAAAAGAATGACTTCGTTCAACAAGTAATACCATGCATGTTGATGATAAAATCGTGCTTAATCAATCCGTCCTACAAAGGGAAAAGGCGAGAGAAAAAGCCATGAAGGACAGGTATATATGTGTGCTCAGAACACGTTTTCTTGGCTATTTTAAGTTTTAAAGTTTCTAGATTTGAATGTTCCGGTTTTACAGTGATAAATAGGATACCTTAAATGCTGAAATATGAGGTCTAACAGCTTTAGTCAATAACAATTTGGTATTTAAATGTCATGCAATTATGATATATTAGCGGTAATATTTAGGGGAAAAAAAGAAGAAAATTGATCTATATAAAAGTGCTTGTTCTCGAGAGTTGTATTCTTTAAATTACTTTTCAAATAGTTACGTCGTGCAAAACTGCTTTCAACCACAAGATTTACTGATACAATCGATTCCTTTATGTGGTAAATGTTGAAGAATTTATGCAAGCACTCGAGCGTCATCCCATCAAAGTCAAGCAAGATAGATGTACGTTCTTCACTGCCACAATTTGAACAATATTTGGTCGATTTAACTGTCGTAGAACTCTTTTGTTTCTACAACCCAAAACAATAAATTTAATTGACTTTGGCTAAATAGAATAGCGTTAACTTAATAGAATAAATATGTTTATTTTTTGTCTTATTCCATGAATTATTCCTCTATAATACCGATTTATTTCAACTTGCATTACTAATGTTTCTTATAATAACCTTCGAAAGTCTAACATATTGTCAAATTAGGATGAAAATAAAATAGGTTTCAAATACTAGGCAGCTTGCATTTGGAACTTGTAGAAGAATTACCATTTGATCAGCGAGTAATTGATCGTTCTGTTTGTTCTATTTTCTCTACATTCTTATTCTCCCAATATGAGTTATATATGATCACTGAATATGGGTTTGCAATATGTACTTTGGATTCTAATCGAAACATACAGTCTTTTTTCTTATGTATAGTTTTGCAGTAAAGCACTTATTGTAATGTTTGAATTGTACGTATTTTGTACTAAGCTGTCTAGCTAGGAATGCAGATTTGTCGTACATTGTGGATTCCTGCAAGCTTCTGATGTTTTAAGTGACCTTATCCTTTTATTATTCATTTGCTTCAAACTTTGTAGTATTTCCCTAGCCAGTAAATTGATTCAATTTAAAGGGCGAACAGTATTATGCATACGTAGGTGCAGAGAGGTTCGTCTTCCATGTACTATAGTGAGGATTTTGGAGGACAATTTTTCCGTTTGAAAGGTGCATGTAAGGAAGAATATGATTGTCTATTTGGATATTTTGTGTCTGAATAAGAATTTTTATTTTCATCTTTGTAGGTTCAAACGATTTTCAACGATCTTGGCCATGACAAATAAATTACCACATGATTATCCATATCAATCTTTCATAGAATATTTTGTACATTATCTTTTCATGTATAATTGTTATTCAAAATTTATTTATTAATCTTGATATAATTTATTGAATTATGTGCTACAAAGTTTGACATCACGTGCAACGCACGTGTCGAGAGACTAGTACTAATAATACGGTTCATCGATCACTAATGTAGTCCTTTAATTTAACTTGTTGATGATATAATTCTCTTTTAATTACCTGTTCCATTTAATTACGTCTGTCTACTTCCAGCCAGTAATTTTTACTTGTTTACTACTAGCTACGTAGATACAGTACATAATTAGCTTCTTGCACTTCACGGTTGTTTTATCTGAAAAGGACATCGTAGCATCATCATTTTGTTTTCATTTTTATATTGCTAGACTAAATATAGCAATTGTCTTAAACTGGCCGGCGGCTATGAGCCAGCTCCACGTAATACTGGATTTAGAAGAAATGGATTAATTAAATGCTTCATTATTGCTAATATTATAAGTTGTAATACCATGTAACATGCCATCTGCAAATAGACGTATGATCTCTCCCGTTTAAGTTTTTTGATGAGATAGTTATACACTTAAACGTGATATTAATACACTTTGAATCTCAACACCATTCATTATTGAAAACAAATTGACAAATACTTATTAGCTCATGAAAAAGAATCAAGTATGCGCATCAAAGAACATAAGGCAAGTTTGATTGCAGTCTTAAATTAAACTCTATGAAGTTTAAGTAATTTCAATTTGTCAATTTATTAGTGGCATCTTGCAGTTTGGGATAAAACAATATTTTGGAAATTTTATCGTTTTTGCATTAGTACGATTTTGGTCAACTAATCTGACATGTAGCTAAGTTCCTAGTTCCTACGTCCTTCATTTCATTTTTATTGCAATATTTGATTGAATGGAAAGTTTAACCATGAAAGAAAGAGTTTTATCACATGCCAAATGTGCCTATATTGCGATCTCAAATATACTACTCCTATTATACATCTCTGACTACAAGAGCATGTCATTAAAGATAAAATATATATTTTAATTATAAAATTTTAAATACTGAGTATATTTTATTAAAAAATAGATTAAAAGGAAAAAACTATATGATTACTGCTTCTGATTTCAAAAGGATGCTATGTGAGTTCAAATCATACATTATTTAAATGGTATGTGTACCATAGTAGCCAAATTTGTGTCATATATCCCTATAATTCAAGAATTTTATATCTTTGTCGAATAGCATATATCCTGTAACACGTTGTCAAACTCGAAAGTTGAAGCCACGACGGTTTCTAAATGACCTGTGATGCTAATCAAGTGGGCTCTTGATATATATAGTAGTACTAGTACGTAAGCTTGAAGCAAATGAAAGAATTGTACGCACTTGATAGCTTAGCTTATTTAAGTTGTCCTGTAGCTAGATAGATAAATTTTCTATTGCTGTTATAATCCTAGTTTTAAGAATGACAGTTAAAAATTAAATCCGGCATATTGTGTTGTAAACTCAACCTCACAACTAATTATAAATCTTAGTATTTTCATATATAAGGGCTACAATTTTAGTTCTTCAATTTATATTTATTCGATATGATGTAGTTCTTTCCCTTGGGGCATTAGTAGGTCCATGATTCATGAATAGCCCTGTTTCTCTAGTTTTACAGTGTCTAAAATCATCCTTCAGGTAGGCACAAAGAGAAGCCTCTCTCCTACCCAGCCAAAAAGAAATTAGAGGCACTAAAAATCATTAAGCCCCTCGATCAATAGCGTATCTTACATTCACTATTTGTAAAAACTGAAAAGATATCAAAGGTGTTGTGACTACTTTGATATAGTCATTTACACGATATATATAAACACACTCTCTCGCATGGGTATATGTCAGTATTACAATTGAGAATTCATTGGAACAAAACAAGTAGCCAAGCCAATGAACATATATAATAACCCTACATTAGCACTCTGATAAGGAAGAAAAACCTAGTGATTAATTATGGGCTATTAAGTGGGTCTACACAAGGCCCAGAAAAATATACCTGAAGTCCATATGGGAAATTTTGATGATTAAAAGGGTTTTTTACACAAATATATAAATTTTCACCCTTAATTACAAAAAAATAGCAATATTTTTCTAATTACAATGCATAGTATTATTTACCATAATACATTTCACTTTCATTTCCCCAAACTATAATATCTCACGTTACCTGAATATATGGATTTATAAGTTCTAGTAGTCAATGCCTCTCTCTGTTCCTTTAAGCTTATGTTGGTTCTGTACTCTGTTCCTGTCCCTTGCTAAGTATAAGCAGTTCCTCACCAAAAAAAAAACACCAGTACTTATACAGTAAACACGAGACAATTTCAAACAAGAACAAGGTATCTCAATGTCTAATAACTAATAAGGCAGAAGACAGCTGATAAATTATTACTATGTCAGAAGCAGAACAATTCGCTACAGAGCAGGGTATGTAATGTAGCAACAAGTTTCAAGGAGAATAACTTATAAAACAAAAATACAAGGAGAATAATGAAGAAAAGACAAGGTTACAAGGAGGCTGAACTAAATATAGTTGCCACCAATGAAACAATGAAAGACTATCACAAGTTGTGGCTGAATATAAACAATAATTTATAGTAATATTTTATTACTTATTTTCTTAATCAATAATATTTTAATATTTGATTCCACAAGTGGAACTTTTATGAATACTTTTGGTCAGTGCTACTACTAGTATTTCTCTACATAAGTCTCACTTTATTAAATTTTGTTTCAGGAGTAACTTTAAAGAACCTGTGGTTTTTTCTTCTTTTTTTGGACCTTATACATAAAAGCGTCTCCTGAACCGCGATTAAACAGTCTGAAACGGTCACAAATGGCGCTGAAACAGTATGAAAAGACGCTGAAACAGTGCTGAAACAATTAGATACAGTGTTGAAACGAAGCTGAAACAGTGCAGAAACAGTTAGAAGCAGTTGAAACGGTGCAGAAACAGTTGAAACGGTGCAAAAACAATTAGATACGGTGCTGCATAAACAGTTAGAAACAGTTGAAACGGTTGCAGAAACAGTTAGATACGGTGCTGCAGAAACAGTTGAAACGGTGCAGAAACATTTAGATACGGTGCTGCAGAAACAGTTGAAACAGTGCAGAAACGGTGCAGAAACAGTTAGATACGGTGCTGCAGAAACAGTTGAAACGGTGCAGAAACAGTTAGAAACGGTACTGCAGAAACAGTTGAAACGGTGCAGAAACAGTTGAGATACGGTGAGATACATCGAGGATGGGATGAGGAAAAGTGAAATTGGAGGAAATGATTGGAATAAAAGTAAAATTGGGTGAAATGGTGGGAGGAAAGTGAAATAGGGAGAAATGGGAGGAGCAAAAGTGATAGTGGGGGAAATAGGAGTAACAATGTAAGGGTTTGGTATGTTATGGGAAAATATTGCTATGTTTTTGCTATATTTGTAATTAACTTGTGTTTTCCTCTATATAGGGTTATTTTGCTAAAATGTTGCTATGTTTGGTAATTAAGTTCTAAAACTTGTACTTTTATGTAAAAAATCCTTAGCCATTTTTGGACCCACTCAAAGAGTTTTATCCACCGTTTCAAAATTAATTGAGAAATAGCCAAAAATTTGCGCGCACACTTACGCTGCATTAGCATTGGAAAAACACCTCAAACTAGTCCTATAACAAAATACTGGAGCTTTGAACAAAACTTGTTCAAAGCCCTAGTATTTTGTTATGGTACTGAAGCTTTATACAAAGTCTCATAACAAAATAATGAACAAAACTTGTTCAAAGCCCCAGTATTTTATACTGGGGTTAGTTTACTGAAGCTTTATATAATACTGGGACTTGTCCGGAGATGGCTATTTCTCAACAAATTAATTTTTGACGGCTACAAATCAATTAACGCGCGCCAAACAAGCCCTACGCGAAATTTTTACAGTCCATATTCAGCTTGACAGGATAACACTCAATACTGGTGCAAAGCCCAAATTCAGTTTGGATTTCTTCTTTCTTCTTTCTGCAGCTTGATAGCTTCATTTTTTTTCCTCATTCTTTGTAGCTTCAAATTTTCCGCATTGTTTTGTAGTTTTATTGATAGCTGCAGATAAAATTATTTGATTTGAGGAGTTGGATATGTTTCATTTTCACCGGAAATTTTATATATATATTAAGTCTTGGTGGGGGACCTAATGTTATAAAAGTTATTTTTGGTTGCTTCTATTGCTGCAGATTTTCTGTGGGAATTGAACGAAACCTGTTGAAATTAATGAGAGTTACTGATGGAGTACCTCTCAGCCTCTCACTAGTTAGTGTCACAACTTTAGGCCACATCAAGAGATAAATAAGTTGGACCATATATATAACTTTATAACCTGTGAAATTGATTAGGTGAACTGAAGATTGGAGATAAGGTTTGGCATTGTACTTGTTAGGAATTAATGATATATATTTATTTATTTCATTTTGAGCACAGAGAGTTCCAGTGCATTATGGCTGAAACGGACGTCGTTTTTGATTTTTCAGAGAGAGCATTTGGACCACACGTACAAACAAATTGTGTAACATCATGCATATTGTCATAATAATGTAAAGGTAGCTGAATCTTTAGAAACCAACAGAGAGGAGGGTGACGTGATGACGACCATGTTAATCCTGACCTGAAGAAGAGCAGCATTAATTTCTAATACTGGGAGATTTCGTAGCTTTGGATCTTGCAAGTATAAAGAAAATATTAAATTATTAGTTATATTTTGAAATAACAAAAAAAGTCACAAAGATCTTGTGTGTACATTACTCCTACAATCTTCTATTTATCGTATTGGTAATATACAATTCTCCTTTGAATACTTACTGCTACACTAAACAGTTTTTGTTTAATTATCAACTTGCAAGGTAAGACTTTATTCTCTTATCTAACACATTGAACCCACATTGAGTATGGGAATGTGGGTCATATTAGGAATGGAGGCTACAAATTGCGTTACACATGCAATTGCTGGTGGGTCTCTGAGTAGTGAAGGAGGGAACGTGCAATGAATTCCTTAATACGACCGAGTCCAAAATACGTAGTAGCTTCCAGTGTTCTCCTTCAGCTAGTTGTCTTTCGGCTGCTTTCTCTCCTCAACTCCGTCAAAAGCATAGATAGATCTTTTGTTCTAAATAGAAAATAGTCAAGGTCATTTATTTCCACATAAAACCGAGATAATATTTTGCATTTTAAATAAAAAAATCTGTTGTATATTTGTCTTTAATTTCAAAATTTCAAAAAAAAAAAATTCAACATTTATTAATATCTTCTTTTATAATATTCAGTTGTAATCCTTCATATAGCAAATGTTTTACACAATATATTGTGTATACATCTAATTTATATTTTAGCGTTTTAGCTTTTTTAATAATTAACACAAATGAAATTGTCATACGTACATAAAGACTAATATATCGAATAGTAAAAATATGCAAATACTTTAACTAATGGTTGATGTAGTTCATAAAGTACACATCAATTCAACAATATAGATATATATTTTTATCACACACAAGTTATTTTTAAAGATAGTAGGAGTAATATTTACTACTATAGTATTATTTTATTTTCTTGGAATTGCAAGTTGCAACTTTATTGCCAAAAGGTACAGGCAACTAGGAGGGGCTAGATGGTAAATACAAGAAACATGGTTGTGCCCAATTTGCACTTGGTGGGTCCATTGTACCTTGTTGGTGTTAAACTCAAAGTAGGTCCTACCTTAACAGCCCACAATATAAATAAGTACAAAGCATTTCTCATCCTTAAAAAACAGTTTAGTATAATCTTAGTATTATTATTACAATCAAGAAAAGGGAGGAACAGAAAATAAGAGAAGGTTCTGGAGACAAACAGCAGCCAAAATATCTGGCACCACTCTTTCATCCAAGCCGTTCATCTCATAAATAACCTTATCTTAGCCACGCAAAACAATTGTTGTTTAGAATACATAGGAAAGCCCAAAAGTGATATTAATGGAAAAAAGCCCGCTTCTGGAGACTTCTTTCTTTGAGCCTTGGCGTAAAGGAGAGACTCTTTCCTTGTTTATTTCTCTCTCCCTACTCCAATAATGTTAAAGGTTCCGTGACATATAGTACTCTGAAGCATATTTTTATTTTATAATAACCTTTGATCATAGTAAAGGGGTTTGATTGGATTTGTTGTTAGTTGGTAAAAGGCCTGAGCTTTTTACATAATTCGTCGAAAAGAATGGCAGGTGAAGAAGAGAAAAGGAGTGATTATTATGGAGTATTGGGTTTGAAGAAGGAATGTACTGAAACTGAGCTAAGGAATGCTTACAAGAAGCTTGCACTGGTCAGATTTTGAAACAAATAACACCCCTTTTTGTGTCTAGACTTGCACCTCTTTATTGCCTTTTAGCTCCTGGATAAAAAAAAAAAAAAAATTGAATCTTGATCATGAAACAGGGTCATGGCATTACTAAATTGTGGTTTCTTTACCTGCATGTTAATGTTATGGTTAAATGTCTTGCCTAGTGTTACTATCAATAATCAGGTACATTTCTTGGGTTGCGGTGACCTTGTGTGACGGGGATGCTTTGTGCACAGGGCGGGATTTGCTCGAATTATTCATTCTTGGGGCATTTGTATGAATAGAATATATTGCACCTATATATTTTTCCAGTAGTCCAAGTCTTTATTTTTGTAATGTTAGGATACTCTTATTGCGTGATTAAAATGGAGACTAGGTAAATATTTTAATTATTTTTATAGAAATGGCACCCTGATCGTTGCTCAGCATCTGGAACTTCAAAGTTCGTGGACGAGGCAAAGAAGAAATTTCAGGCCATTCAAGAAGCCTATTCTGGTAATTGCTAGCTCATATTAGTCATTGTTGTTACATTTTTATGCTATGTTGAATTGTAGATCAAACTAGTTAACCTTATAGTTAATAGTAAATCCGCTTTGTTATATTTGGGCTTAGGACAGACATACTAAAGTTGGATTTTTTACAGTGCTCTCGGATACCAACAAAAGGTTTCTGTACGACGTAGGAGTTTACGACTCTGGTGATGACAATGATGAAAATGTAACCACTCTTTCTTTTATTCTCTTGTGTTGAAGGGTCCTCATATTCAATTTGTAATCTTTTCAAGTTCATGTGCCTATTAATTGATGGCTTCAATTATTTTTCCCATTTGTCTTTAGTTTTAGAGGGACGAAAATTAAAAAGGTGATCATGCTGTATGTCAAGAAATGGCCTCATAAAAGATTATTTTCTTAGCAATAGTAGTATTAATCAAGTGGACTTTTGAAACAAAGAAAAAAAGTGATCTCTTTTAGGTATGGTCCTGTTTTTGCGTTATCGTGCAAAAGCAACTTGAGTTATTTAATTTATAAAATTAAAGTCTTAGTTAGCCATTATGCCAGGGTAAAGGATATATCTCTACTTTGAGGGTTGAACTTGGAAAGTTTGGTTTCTTCTGATCATGTGCAGGTGATTCAATTAGGATCCTGATCTTTCCCCCATATTTTGGTTTAATTTGTATGTTATTGCATCAAGCAAATTGCGGATACAAATTTTAACTTTATGTACTTTTGCAGGGAATGGGTGAATTTCTGAATGAAATGGCAGCTATGATGAGCCAAAATAAGTCCAATGTGAGTTCCATGGCCTTTTCTTCGTTAAATTTACAATGAAAAAATCCCACAAAAAAATTAAAAGAAAATGAGAGAGTTTAGGAATTTAGTTGCTAAAGTGGGTGCTAATTGACCTAGGGTGGAGCAACTGTTATGTTCTATGAGTGAGATTTAAGATGTTTGTTGAACAAAATTACATCAGAAATCTTAAGTCTTGGTGGTGGACCTAATACTTGGGCTGTGCTGGCTCAGTTTGTTTATTTTCACTGTTGATAGTTAATACTTAATACGAGTAGTATTTTATTTGTAACATATAAACATGTGGCTAAGAGGTGGCATGGTGTTCAGATGTGGTTGTATGAATTGACAGGAAAATCAGGGAGAAAGCTTTGAGGAATTGCAGGAGCTTTTTGAGGAAATGTTCCAAACTGATGTTGGGGCATTTGGTTCTTCTTCACGGACTGGAACTCATTCTATGTGTTCTACTTCGTCATCGACATCTTTCAACGAGACCTGTTTTACCTTCTCCAACAAAAGAAATTCGTCTGAAATGAGCAGTGTAAAACAAGATTCTTGCCAATTCCAAGGATTTTGTGTAGGGGTTGGTACCTTTTCCTTCTGCTGATGCATAGACTGGGCTATGTTTTCTTTTACGTTGTCATCGGTTGTGTGCTTATTCATGTGCTATTGTTGTTGATATTTGAAGACAGGCGGAACATCTGGACAATGCCAAGAAAGAGAACGGAGTCGCAGGAAAAACACCAGGATTGGACGAAAGTAACTGGAGAGATACCAAAAGGCGAAGGGTTTCATCAGGGCATGATTTCTGATTCAAAGATTGTCCCTGCCCTAAGGAGAGACTCAATGTAGCGCAGCCTAATTAATTCACTTGCAACTTAGTCCTGAAATGTTAAAAATTATTCAGGAGGATGCGAGATTGAGATTGGTTGGTGAAGTTTTTTAATTTTTTATTTTTAAACAGAAATTAGGACCTTAACTAAGTAGTTCCAGTAGTACTAGAGTTACATCCTTAGAATCTTGAGATCAATTATATTGTAACAAGAAATTTTGTGCAATGTCTGTCCACCTGTTTGCTGTTACGCTGTCGTTAGTAAATACGTTTACAGTGACAGGAAGTACTGTCAAAATTCGTCTTAGCAATGTTGAATTGTTGATAGATTTCATATTCCAATTATCTAGGCAGCGAAATTACAAAAACAGGACTTGGATCGTGTGAAACTTAAAGATTATTTTCCGACTGTATTGACATTTGGACACTCGTTGCATTTAATAGCTAAGATGATCCTTATTTTAAAAGTAAAAACTTCATCACCTATAAGGGTCTACCTTGGTCTATTATGATTGTGGATGTTCAATAATGAATGATAAGAGTATTAGTATTTTTCAGTTTCAAAGATTGAAAGACCATTTCTTGAGGACCTCTTTAATACTATCTCACTTTCCGTGATGTGGGAAGTCGTTGACAGTTGGAAGATAACTTTTCTAATTTTAACTGACCACGCATTTGCTCTCGTCTTTTAGTCGGAACCAATTAATTCAGATATGTCTGATCTACAAACTCTAGACGTGTGTGTCAACTTACATATAGCACCTATGTAAAGCTTAAAGTTTCCAATAAAAACTTTTCCACCTTTCCTTTTCATATTCACGAATTCATTCCAACAAGTGGCTGCCCAAAGAAGAATGGAGGAGACCCACCATCGCTTTGCCCTTGTGTTTTGATTAGAATGATGAGAGGTGAAAATGAAAAGGCAGTTTCCTAAAGGCCATCCAAATCAAAAAGTTGAATGAACTTGATTCTGTCTCACGTTATGGCCCCCATCAATGCCAACTTGTGCAACTTAATATTAATATCTACTTGCATTCTTACGGATTAATAGGCTTCAATAGCAGCTTTATTACACAAATCAACTTTTTTCTTGTGTACCTAATACATTTCTATTGACTAATTAAAAAGTTGGCGGCCTTTTTTATTATTAGATGGATGCTATTATGTAATTTAACATTCAACTTGCAAAGAATGGATCCCACTCGTACAACACCTTTTTCTTGCTTCTAATAATTCATCCAAGTTGCTTTTGTTTACTGTAATGAATCTTCTTTGGTTTTTCGGTTGACTGGTTAGCAACTTGTATTCGAATATTATTCTCTATCATAACCGATTTAACATCACTCCCCCTTATTGAGATTAAAAGTAGCTTTACTCATGCAATATGTGGTAATAGATTCATCTTAATGTATACCAGAAGAAATCGACAAATCAAATGAATGATTTATTTGTAGCATTATTTTCTTTTATTCAAAATATAACTAGTCATGAAATAATTTTCTTTCACTGTCAATGCATGGACATTAAATTGGCTAGAACCTAACAATTCTTCTTTATTTTCCTAGCCGAGGGTCTATCGGAAACAGCCTCTGTATCTCACCCTTCTCAGACCCCACTTGTAGAATATACTGAGGTATGTTGTTGTTGTTGTGTAGAACCTAACAATTCTCACACTTCTACGTCTTACAAATTCACTTTTCGATCTTCTACTTGAGTTCTATATATCTAAATTGAATATTTTAAACACTAATTGAATGCAGTATCACGAGTTTGATTGCCAAGTACTAGTTAGGTATTCCAAATTAAATATGTGAATTAATAAATACTTATTTCCCTATTTGGTAAAATATCTTTTTAAGTAATTGCACAAAAGTCCATGCAGAAAAGCATTTAGGGAAACATAATGACTAAACCAAGTTGAGGACTTGATCATGAGAATTTAGAAGTGGACAATTTGAGACATTGTAGGGATGTCTAATAAGCATACAGAAAAGTGTAACAACTTGACGTTTTCTAATCCTTATCATCCCCCAATTTGATTTCTAGAACCTACTTTATTAGACTGGATGTGTAGATTGTAAGGCAAGAGAATTTCACAATTTTAAAATAACCAATTTGCACTTATAATAGAGAATATATTAGTTCCAACTTGCCTATATTGGAGATTGGAAAAGGTATTCTTGTTTTCCGAATATTAATTTATACCGTAATTGGAAATATGCAACTACAAATCAAAAGGATATTACATGAACACTTTAAATGTTATACATCTCCAAAAAAGTTAGAACACGGCTTAGAGTAATTGTAAGTTCCAACTCGAACAGAAACCGTGTCAAAGTAACTAGTAATAATATCATCAAAAGTCATTATCGTAAACGCCCTTTTTTTCGCCTCTACACTTTCAATTTTCTTTCAAAATTTCAAGCCTAAAATGTTAAATTTTGTTTTAGTGTTAATCTACCTGATTTTAGATACCTTTACGAAGATGAAGAAGCTGAAAAGGAGAAAAAAAAAATCTCCAACAAATGTAGTATGACTTTCTTGATATTTATTTCAGTTAACAACTCTTAGCTTTCTTTCTTTGTTGAAGCAATTGGTTGAACCATTAATTGTTTAATTCTATATAGTTTAGCTTGAAAGATGATGAGCTTAGATTGAGCTTACCGCAATTTGATTGGAATAGAGGCGTTGTTATTGCTGATGTAACAATTTACATACTATGTATTGTAGAAAATTAAATTGTGTAGTTTCAATAGTTCCAATTGCTCAAAATTGCAATATTGAGCTGGTAAGCTTAATGTTACACGACACCTTTTCGAGTTGTCTTAAAAGGGTGACGTAAGATACATGCACATATGTCACCTGTGCACATATGCACATATGTTGCAATAGGTGCTGAGACGCCTGCCAAGTTATCAGGGAGTGCGATTAAGGGTTCACAAGGCATAGCTAATCAGCCCATGGCCTTAATCGTGTTTCATCTCACAATATTATGGTGATCTATTAAAATAGAGGACAGTGCTTCATCAGATGGGGATGTAGCTCAAATGGTAGAGCGCTCGCTTTGCATGCGAGAGGCACGGGGTTCGATCCCCCGCATCTCCAATGCTTTTTTTTTCTCTCAATTCAGAAAGGCAATTGTTATGGCCTATGGGAAGTAAAATGTAAGCATGGCAAATGACAACTGAAAACTGTCTCTTAAGAAAACAAAGATGCAGAACCACAGCACCACATTAAGTACATTCATCAGCTTGATGCCATAACCTACAAAATGAGACGCAGTAGTTATATGTACACTTCCATATTTTACAACGTATCTTGATTTTTCAATCCTTCTTTCAGACATTCAGTAATGTAACACAGATTTTTCAATCTAAAAGGTTGTCACAGTCTCATTATCTTAATAGACAGCATAACCAGTTCATTGTGGTCTCTTTCTCGACTTAAAAGAACAAGGTTCTGGCTTTTGCTGACGGGAGGAGAGGAGTACAGAAGGATGAAACTTTCCAGGAGGTGATTCTTGGTGTGAGGGGTCTGCAAATAGGGAGGAGAGTAAATCCAAGATCTCACAGCGACTGGAATAGTTTTTAGTCTTGCATAGCACAGTAATTCAACTTTATCGTCAAATGTTTAGCCCCAAAAGTTGGTTAAAGCACAGAAGAAGCTGGAAACTAGTGTAGGAATTGAGCTTCCATTAGTATCCTATGTTTGTTACTTGAGATTAATAGAGGTGAGCTCACATTCTTCTCTGCTGACTTCTCTCCTTTATGATTGTTGTGGAGGGGAACAACAATGACCCGTCGGACAATTTCATGGTTCTACCTCCAATTTTTGTCATCAGTTTGATTTACTCAAATCAGTATGCAATGTCAATTCCAGCGTCTTCAAATTCAAGGTCTCGCGATGATGCTTCATTGGTGACCAAAAGCTCTCATGCTGCTAAAAAATACTCCATGTACAAATTTCCCACCCTTGCCACATGTACCTAAGAAACATTGCTTAGTTCATCTTTCATTCTAACTTCGCAGGAGATGCTTCACTGTATCTTTCATTTATATAATATCATATCGATGCTATCCATTATAAACCAAAAGGAACGAAAGAAACATCGATATGGAAAAACCCAGGAGTGCACTCCAAATAAAACATTAAAGAGACAATACTACAAAATTCACCATAATACAAGGTTGTGGGGGAAATTAGGAGAATAAACCCAATTTCCTGGTACATGTAATGCTTGGAACGCCTTGCACAAAAATAGACTTCATTCTAACTATAAGTATAACTGTATGAGCTCATCGCTTACAACAGATGGAGTCAGAACACCTAAATCTGTGAATAGTAGTGTAAGGTACTGAGGTGGTGTATAATCACGAGCTGAAGTTTCAACTTCCACCTTGGATGGAATGGGTACCCCAAAATCAATTGGACGTAAAGCTGGCACCAAATCTTTTTGATCCAGTGGATAGAGACGCGCAAACTGTACAAAGAAATTAGAATTTGTCAGGCAATTCATTCATGTGGTAGACTGCATTTGGAGCAGCTTATACAAACAGCAACGCCAAGAAGGTACATGCACTTTTTCAGATCGTGTATACAGTAATAGAATTCAATCAAACACCCTTAATGTGATGAGGATGTGTGGTATCTACCAACCTTATAGCTTTCAGCTGCCACATAGACTGGTTTATTCATGCTCTTAGCTACCAAAGCAATCTGGTAGGTTCCCATCATGTTGATGATACCCCCACTTTCAACCACACCATCTGCCCCAACAAAAATCATATCAACTTCATCCATGCTATATGCCACAGCAGAGTCTATTAAGAGCTTCACAGGAATGTCAAGCTTGGCAAGCTCATTTGAAAACCGTAATCCACTCCTATCAGGCCTTCCTTCTGCATTTCAAATAATAATACCAATTATCACAGATGGAATTAGGTCTTCTCTAATAGGAGGTATGCATGCAACCATATCCAAAGCTAACTCACTTATCCTCGGTCAATAAGTAAAACAACAACATACCCAGTATGATCTCACTAGTGGGGTCTGGGGAAGGTGACATATACGCAAATCTTACCCCTACCTCGAGTGCAATAGAGAGGCAGTTTACCATAGACCCTCGATGCAACAACAATGATAAGGTTTATAAAGAAATCAATAATGCCTGATCTAACTGTACTAGTATGAAACTTGGAGAGAGTAAAACACCATTTGTGACAAAGATAACAGAAAAGCTCGAACCTTATCATCCATATAAAACTCCAAAAAATGGCCGCAAAGATATAAGGTTACCTTTCTCTCTTTTCCTCACTTGATTTTACATCAAACCGATCAATTTAACCTTAGCAGTCATAAATTAAAGTGAGAAACTATAGCTGAGTATGAAAGGCACATGCCGTTCATTAGTTTAGTGTAAACACCGGGTACAACCAAAAAATAAAAAATAAAGTCTCCAAAGGATGCAAAGACATAAACGAGCGAAAAAAGGGGTTGTTTTCTCTCTTTCCGTTATTTAATTTTACTGCTAACCTAAATGACATTTTATCTGGTAAAGTGAAAATGGTAATTATTGCTAAATGAGACACTAAAAACAATTGAATGAACATTCTTCAAGCTTCTTTTCATTCCTTGAAGCCATCCACGACACAAACAAACCTTAAAGAAGATGAGAAGGAGAAAGAGAAAATAATCAACTTATCATCAAAAGCAAACTTTCTTTGTACATACCAGTGCAAAGAACTCTAAAGAGCTTCCTGTTCTGAGCTGCTGTTTTCAGTACCTCCAACACCACTCGCGAGAAGCCATGCACCAAAATGGTGCAACCATCAAAAATAAAATCCTGACCGAGCATAGCTATAATTTTCCTAGCCTGCGATGCAATGTACAGAGAGAACCTAGATTAGTGTGATAAGCAATGCATAGTACTTTCTAGTCTTTTATGAACCACTGAAACTGTTAAAGTGTTAGGTATACCTTATAAGATATCTCTCCAAACTTCTCTGCACGTTCAAGAAGGCGAGACTTAGCTGAATTGAAGTCTTCATATTCCAATGCAGAAGTTCTTGTTACGTAGCGCATGAACAAATCACAACCAGCCGTCAAAGAGATGGAAGTAGTGTCCCATGACTGCCATGGCACATAGGCAAAGAAAGAGCGTAAATTTTCTTCTATAACAACAGATGCATATTATTGATTGATATCAAGTTTTTTATACCAAATTTTTTTCACAATTGAAACTAGAGGACAAATTCAATCTAATATATATAAGCAAATAAGACAATATCACACTTTAACCTATCAGTATCAAAACTTAAATCCTCTCTAATATCCGCATAACCTGATGTTCTTATTCTCATTTCATGGTTTGATTTTTCAAGCACAAAAGTGGCAACCCACCAATTGCATAGTTAATTAATGAAAGAATTCGGTTAAAAGGTACCTCAGCTTGTCAGAGTGACACACAGCACAAAGTATCTGAGATTCTGAGTTTGAAACTCAAAACATGAAACCACCTAAATCATGTTTCTCAAGAAAATACTAAAACTGTCTTGAGAGAACAGAACACATTAGCTCCCCAACCATACGACAACTATACCTAAATGAGTCAATCCCAAGCAAGTTCGGGTCGGCTATATGAATCATTATTATGCATGTTGCTCCATTTAAGCTCATCTTAGTCCAATATCATATAGCTTAAAGCTAAAAGTATAAGCACAAGTAATTCTCATATAAAATATTTTCTAAGGCATACATATCTCTAACATGACTAAAAGACTACTCGAGCGCACAGAATCTGAAGTAAATGTATTGACATGACTAAAACTTAATCTTAACTAATTGACATCACCTACATGACTCTCTTTTTTTTCACTTAGACTAATTATTCACTAGACCTACATGGATTCGTAGAGACTATAGATCTTTTAAGATCACTTCCTTCCATGTGATTTTAACCAATGGTGGATCTACATAGAGATGTGTGGTGCTCAAGCACCCATTGTCTATAGCTAGGTCTAGTGTATTAACATAGCATTTAGCAAAAAATTTAGATAAGCATTGAGTGAGCACCCACAATTAAACTCTTTTTGCCTTTTCTTTCAAAAACTTTTTCCGGCAAGCACCCATAACTTTGAAATCCTGGGTCCGCCACTGATTTTAACCTCATCCCTTTTCAACACTTTCACCCACGATAAACCCAGCAACCGGCGCCTATGGAGTTATACCTAAAGCATCTCAAGAGAACTTATCTCATTTACCCTTTGCATGCTACTTGCATCTTCTGCCAAATGTGGTCACTTTTAATGTCATCTAATTTTGTATGATCGCATATCCATCTTTGCTACTCCATCTTGTTGATACGGTGGACTTTCGAGGCCCAACATTTACTCTCATATGACATAGTTGGTCTTACCATCGTCTCAATAGAACTTGTCTTTTACTTGGGTGTGTATATTCTCTACATAACCACTTTATCTTGATTATATGTGTTACGTCTTCCTATGTTATTAGTCCCCGAGCATAATGTGGCAATTACTACTATCAAAACATACCATTTCTACAAGTGGAGAGCTACTTCAAATTTCGATGAACAAAAACAAACCAAGTAACGAATAATGAAAGACATAAAAGAAAAAATGAACCTTGAGAGAATCAGAAGCTTTCTTGAGCTCAATTTCAAGCTCCATCATGGTAGTAGCTTCACTTGACCTAATCACAGAAGCTAAAGCCCTAATAGCCGCCACAGCTTCCGCTAAATCAGGCTGTTTCCGCCAATTATTAAACTCATCAATCACACTAAACGCTTTCCCTGATTCTACGGATTTCGAGAAACTGTTATTATCTGATACGACGTCGTCAGTATGGTGGCCCACAGCGGCTTGAGCTTGAGCGAGCCAATCACTGGTAACAACTCCATGGTGAGCTGCTCTGGTTTGATAGTATGCTGAAATGTTGTCGGGATTAGGGTTTGGTTGTTGTTGTTGTAGGGTTTCGGCCGCCATGGACGGCGGAGAAGTAATGCGGCGGCTCTCTACGTCGTCGTTTTGATGTTTGTCGAGAATGAATGAAGCTGATCTACGCCACATTTATTTAAAGTGGATAATAAAGTGGTTTTAGATTCGAGGGAGAGGGAATCGGAGGAATATGAATGAAAGGCAAATCTTGTGCTGCACTTTTTATTTATACGATTCCTGTATTTGTAATTCTCAATAACAGTAGCTTTTAGTAATTTTTATTTTTCAGTTTTCGTGTACCAGTGGGGACTTGTTGCACCACTGTTGTACTTGATGAAGGTATGAAGCAAATACAAAGTGGGGGAAAAAAAGAATAATATTTGGATTAACTTTGTACTTATATTCCTACTAGTTTCTCGACACGGGCGCTGCACGTGAATGTCGATCTCGTGATACATGATATATTGTAAAAATATATAATATTAATATTATTAAAACAAAGCTTTGGATAAATAATACATGAAAGAATAAAGTACAAGTTTCTGATCATCATATGGTAACTTATTTTTTGAAGTTAAAATGGTTGGATATCGAGTATACATATGAAGATGAATAATACAACAACAACAACAACAACAACATACCCAGTATATCCCACAAGTGGGGTCTGGGGAGGGTGGTATGTACGCAGACCTTACCCCCACCAAGGTGGGGAGGCTGTTTCCGATAGACCCCCGACTAGAAAAAAGGATATTCTAGAAAACATACATAGAAAATCAGGACAACACTACAATGCTAGAAAGTATGACAATGCTAAAGCATATCCAAAATAGACTGACACGAACAGAGAATATAAAGGTGAAGACTAAGAAGAAAAAAAGGAGAAGAAATACAGGCATCCGAGAAACTAAAATGGGAAAGGAAGCATCACTAAATGCATTTTGATTACAATAATCAAAGTTTAAATATGGGGAGAAAGAGATGTTTCTTTTAGCATTGTTTTCTAATTCGGCCTATTTGTTGTACACAATCAATTATCATATTCTTTTTTACCGCTGCATACATATCAAGAAGCTATTGTCAAATGAAAGAAGTATTTCGTAGAATCGTACGAATATATCAACATATATACGTCGTTCTTAGGATGGCTGGAATATGATTTTTAATTTCATGATGTACACTCGCAAAGAAGTGGTAGTTATATATAATTTACTTCCAATCCCGATGCAATATATTTTACACGCACGAACGAACTGTACATATAACTATACATATACGTGTAGGTGATTTTATCCTACTTTAGCGCATATAAATGATCTCACCTGAATAGTTTATTGGTTTTATAGCACTATTGAATCTTCATCAAGTACATCTGATATTGCAATTGATATTCGTTTGTTTCCTGTCAAATTTATAACGTGATGATGCTAGTAACTGTGGTAAAAGTATAATACTATGAATAACGCATAACTTTTGTTAGATTTACCTTATTTTCTTACATGTGTGCTGTCAAAATTTGCCATGTTCAATCTCCCTACTGCAACGTATTCTTCCATCTTCCAGATGTGTGTGACGTTTTTTTTTTAATCTTAATAGATAAATTGATGTGATTAATTATGATATTATAAAGGACATAGAATAATAATTATTGTATTCATACCTCGGTTGGTTTTTCATTTAAGTCTAAAGATATTTCTTTTTATATTATGAAACTATTAATATCGATATAAATTCATAAAAATGTTAAATCATTAAACTAAACAATAATAATATAGAATTGACTATTACGGTATAATGCAAAATTTTGCGTTGACTTCTCTTTCAATGAATGCCCGGTTATTTGAAAATGGGTAACCATGCATCTATGATATTGTTAGGCTAAATCTCAATTTTAGGAAATTTTGGTATTTGATTACTGTTATTTCTCAAGAACACATATTACCAAGTGTAATGCTAATTGATTTGATATAACAAAGTTCAGAAAATTGACCATGTTCTTCCATTAGAAAAAGTTCACGGATGGTGAAGGAAAAGAAAGAGGATGGAAATGATAATTTAATCTAAAGTCTGCACACATGCAAATGTGGATGGGTGCAAATAAAGCCACTTAGAATCTATTAGTCGTAAATTAGCGAATATTAGGCATAGTTCAAGATGTTTATTTTGAAACGGTACAAACATTTCTGTTCCCGTTGTTATAAGCATAATAGTTGGAAACAAAATAACTTCGAGTTTTCAGAATGAATCATATTCAATACGTTATCAAGCGCTAATTGAAAGATCAAACTTACATTCCCCTTGGGGAACATCCAACTAAAAAAAAATCAACATATTAATGTATTCTTACAAACTTAAATGCATCTCAACAGTTTAACAATTGGATTTTGTTGACTGTCATCAATCAATTTGAAAAATGAATAATAGAAAAATTGAGAATGGACTTTACGAATGGAACGTGCCTGTCCTTCTCTATCACATAATCGCCTTAAACCCAAGACAAGTAAAGAGAGTAAGGTGGACCGTGAAAAAAATGATATTGATCATCTGAGATGTAATAGCAGATAGATAAATAATTGGACCTTTTTCTATATATAATGGAAAGATAAAATTAATATGAGAACTTACCACTTCAGTCAATCAGCCCAAAAAACTAACCACTTACTAAATGCTTCCATAGTACTCCTTCTTTGTGTTGCAGGCTCACTTGCAGCATAGTTGCTTGTAAATTGAACTTGTCGGAGTTAATTCAATTAATTAAGTTTTGATATTGTCATAGCTTTGTTCTCTTGAAAAAAACAGTTTGGGTTTGATTTTAGTTTGATTGTATAAAAGGTTCATTAGTTACTTTACACAAACAGACACAATCTTACCAAAAGGATACTTTAATATACATGGTATGAGATGTCTCAACTAAGTGGCCAAAACTATTCTTATAAACCGACGTGAAACTATAGGCAGGAGGTCTTTTTCTTAATTAGGGTATTTAGGTTTTTGTAAAGGGCATTTAAGTAATCTGACTTTTGATTCTTTGGAGGACATGCTTTTATAGTAGTATGATAAAACAAAAAACAATTCAGACCAAGCCAATATAATTTGATTATCTTTTATAATTTTCTTTTACATTCTACTATGCAATTTTAGACGATTGTCATTACTTCTATTGCCTTGGCTAGTGGTATAACCAAATTCAAGTTACATGGATTGTCGTTCAATAGTTGGGGTTAACCAGATTAAATTTACGTATTAACTCTTTATCATATAACATACTAGATTTGGTGAAATGTGACAAATTGAGACTATATTTTAGAAATACATAATTATCTTGAGTATGTATTGGGATTATCTCTTCCATTTATGAACTTATATAAGAGATACAGGAAAGATCATGTTATTGCTTCAAACTATTATGATTTTTAGTGAACATATTTCTTAGTAGCATTTGACCTTATATGAAATTTTGACCATCTAATCGAACTAGCCTTATAGGGCTCCCAAAAATTATTCGATTTCTTTCCATATGTGATTCATCATTTATTTCACGTATTTTGTAAGTAGTGGGACTTTGGGAAGTATTCAAAAAGGAATTGAGTACTTTTATCGATGATGGTGATAAATGATACTGGTTGTAATATGGTAATCGACAATGGTCGTGGTTGGCAGGAGGCTGGCAGTTGTACGATGATGGGTGATTGTGATTGTACGATACCAATAAGAAGTAATTGATATATGATAGTAACTGGTCAGAGAGGTGGTGTGGTTGAAGCTTTAGTGAAGATGGTTGATGATTGAGGGGCGTGATGGTAGCCGACCGTAAATGTGGTTGGTGGTTTGTATTTATTGGTAGTGCGATATCAATAGTAAATAAATATTGGTAGTTTGTATTTAAGGGTAGTGATAGTAGAATATCGATGTTGATTAGCAGTGTGGCAGAGTGTGAAGGTGGCTAGAGGTAGAGTGAGTAAATGGTCGTGGTTGTGCGGTAGTGCGTGGTGGCAGTCGACGGTAATAATAAATATGTAGATAATAAGTAAAACCTCACGTTACATTAATTTTTGGGTGAATCTAAGAAATTTAATGCTATGTGCAAGACCTGAATTACATATAAACTAGGACTACTGTAATAAATAAACAATCGAGTAAGTAAAAAAAGATACACTTAATCATCATACTACTATAAAAGCATGTCCTCAAGAAGCCTAAAAGTCAGATTACTAAAATGCCCCTTCAAAAACTAAAAATATCCTACTTATAAAAAAGTTAAATAAAAATACCAAGTTTGTTTGAAGCTAAGGGATGCAATCTTTCAGATTATTAGAACGGATGTCACTTTATTTGTGAATAGGCACTTCCCACTAGGTCTTAATAATAAGTTGCTTGAGAGACTAATCTGGGCAAGCCATCATTTGGGAGAGATTTAAAAAAACCCAATAAAAATTAATTCTAGATGATTGAGAGAGCAATAGCAGCATGTATTTGAAAATGGGAAGTCACGCTTGGAGAAACCTAAATGGCTAATATTAATAAAATTGAGTTCTACGTTTTCTACTCTTTAATACTCATTGTGATATATATGCTGAACTTTGATTTGTACAAATATTAATGTAGATTATTATGTCATTACCACAAAAAATTGTGTTTTACATTTTCTATTCTTTAATGCTCATTATTTAGTATGCATAAGCGACATGATTGGGGCGGTTTGTTGGTATTAATTTGATAGCATGCATGAAATTATGTAAAAGATATCTTTTAAAGGTAGCAAGATATGAATTAAGCTTACGTTGATACTTAAAATTACTCTTTAGAACATGATGAGGAAATATACTAGGGAAAATCAAATGTATATTTGTTTGGAATAAAAGATCAATTTTGAGAAAGGTTTATGAACCATTGCTTGGAGAATTGGTACATAAAATTAAGATCCTACGAAGTGATGGAGGAGGTCATGAAATACTCTCCAAGCTCTCATCACATTTAATTAAATTCAAATTTCACAAAAAGCTTGTACTTTATTATGTAATGTATAATTGCTTACTCAATATTTTTTAATATTATTGTACAATACTGTGTATTACAAGACTTAGATCTTCACGTGCGACGCACGTGTTGAGAAACTAGTAAATTGAAATATGTGATATCCAAATTCAAATATCCACTAAGTGAAAACAAAACGAACTTTTTTCTACATAATTATCTTTGTCTTAGTTGTATACTTTATATAGCTCACAATCTCTTTCTATTGAGATTTATTTTGTTGGAGAAGAATCATTACTTAAGTAGTTGCATAATGTAGACATATTTTTTTCTCAACAGACTAAACTAAAATTAATTTAAAATAATATCAAATCAAACTCTCGCTACGTTAATAGAAAATTGCTAATGTATACGAGAATATAACCAAGAGTATACATATATGAAAAGTATATGAAAAACAAAGAACCTCCATCTCCTACGAGAATTTGACCAAAAGTACATAAGTTAGATCGAAAATGCGGATAAACGTTTAAAACAATCCAATTCGAGCACCCAAAGGTGCAATTGACAATTGCATTAAGCAGATGATAACATTGGGTAAGCTAGGCAAAAGATTTGGATTCGGGAAGTTCTTCACGAACAGAAAATATTGATAACGAGATCACGAAATTCTGAATGAGAATTGAATCAAGAAATGTGATATGCCCAATGATGATACATATAATATGAACACTACGACTTATTAACACATAAGATGGATATGGTGGATGCATAGGGAGTATTTGTTTTTATATCTGAATTTTTGGCAAACAGCGTGCATGATATAAATAATCACATGGTTTCGTCATTGGTTAACTACGTGACTGAAAAATGAAAAGGTTACGTTCATTACTTCATTGTCAATTTTTTGTTGCAATTCATTGTCAATTTTTTGTTGCACATGTTCTCGACTCAAAATTGCAAATAATAGGACGCAAGAGCAAGTAGGGAGCTATTGGACCAGTTAACTTTTAGTAATTAATTTATTTATCTTACACAAAGTAAAAGTCAGGCATGTTAGCTTTTACAAGCTGATGTAGAAAATAAAATTAATTTGGCAATCTTTGAAATATCTCAAGTTTGTTATGCAAATGTAGCAAAAAAGGTTCCGCATGTTTTAAGCAAAAATAACCAACAAACAACAATAATATCTCGTACAAGTGTTTTTTTTTTTTTTTTTGCTAATTAAGGGAAGTAGCAAGATCCCCTAAATAAGAATTTAGAAAATCAGCAGGAAAAAACGTATTATGAATTACAAACAGAATACTCGTCAATGTACACATTTAGATCCATCTCGTACGGGCATTTTAGTTAAGTACAATATAACAACAATTCCTAAAGATAGAGATTCACATGTCGTTAATGTACATAATCTTCAGTCATAAATTGATCTAATCTTTAGCTTTTTTATTGTCATATTTCAAATAGAGAAATTCTACTTACATTTATCACACTTATTTTAAAGCGAGAAGTTAATGATTTCTTAAATCTTTAGCGGCCTCGCTATGCAACTGTGGGTATCAGAAAAATGTTTTGGAAATATGCTACACAATCGAAAGTCTTAAATTTTACTGAACCAGATGACTCGTTAAAAAAAGAGGTCGTCATTAAAACCCCTCTCGAAAACTGATGATATCTTAAATCTTATTCCTATATTGAATATATTTCATCCGCACGCCCGTAGATAATCAAATACTAGATTACTAATTATCTATCTATCCCATAGGTTTTAAAACCTCTCCATGATCGTAATCTTATAATCTACAACAGCAAGTGGCAAGTCATTAGTATTAGTCTGCGGCTGTACAGCTAAGCACGATTTATAAATTACTTACTGAAATGAAATTTGTTGAGTGAGTAAGTAAACAAAAAAAATTCTATAGGAACAAGGATAGATACGTTATTGCCTTTCTGGAAATTGCTAATGTGAATGCCATACAACTAGAAAAAAATATAAAATAAATACGAGAAACTCACACGCATAGCAACAACTTTCAGCTTATGATAATCTCAACTTGGACATCGATTACTTAATCTTTTTCAAATAAAATTTACATAGTTAGAAGTTAAATAAAATAATATAAATTACAAGTTCTTATAAAGTATAATTTTTATGACATACAAAAATTATGGTCAAAGAAAAATTTGTTTGACACTTGACACTTTGACTCATTAAGTAACAATAATGGAGTTATTTAAAGTAGAACAAATAGCTAGGTACAATTCATTATGGTAAGCAATTGCAGCATTTAGTATTATGCTAATTGCTATTTGTATTACTTTTGCTTGTACTTAAAATTAAAAAAAGTAAACTAACCAATAGCTGGTTTAATTTCTCTTTTTTTAAAAAATAAAGTCAACTATATCTTTTTTTTTTTAATCTATATATTACTAGTTCGTAGTAGTGGAGGTGGAAAAAACTCAACTAATTAAATCAACCACTAAAATTTATAACACAGCTGTTAATTTTTAGCCACAAATTATCTCCCAAGATATGCACTCTCACTACAGTACGCGTAAAAAAGAAGAAAAATAAGAAGTAGATTCGTAACTAAAGTTTGACTTTTTCCGTAACCAAAAGTAAAACAAAGAAAAGAAAAAGATTTGACTGACATAATATAATTATTTAATTTATGATTGACAACTTGGATAATAACAGTTAATGTGCGCGTCACACACAATTCCCAATTGCATAGACCATAGGCCATACCTCAATGAATTGAAGAAGAAAGTTTGCATGCTTTTCGTGAATTTTTCACTTACTTCTCCTACGTGGCATTCAACTATTGGTTCGCTTCTCTTTCATTTTTTGTCTTCATTTGCTGATCTTTTTTTGTTGATTGATTGATTTTGCGTAAAAAGGTAAACTCATGGCGGCTCCATTATCTTTAAAAATAAAATACAATTAATTAACGCGATAGCTGTATTAATTGAGATGTGTATTGTTGTAGATAGAAGTATAATATATTATTATATTCATGTTTGATTTCAGGGGAGAATTGTTTAATTGTGAAAAGACAAAAATGAGGGTTTTTATCGATTGGCGTTTGTATGGATTCCGGGTCGGAGTTATTTGACAACCACTTGTGCTTCCTTCTTCTCCTCATATTATAAAAAAGGTTTGCTTATCCATAATTAGGGGATTTTATTTTTAATTCTGAATTAGGGCTCCTTGATTAATTTTGAATTGCACTTTGCTATTGATTGGGCTTATTGTGTGGTCAAACTTGTTAGGGGTTTTGAAAACCTATTGATTGGATCAGGACTTATTTTAATATATTTGGTAATTAGGAATTATTGGATGATGAGAGTAGTTACCGGATGAGATTAACGCAATGAGAGGTGCGGAAGGTAAGAATTGTCGATGGATAGGACATCCCTGGATCTGTTAGGGTTGCTTAAATCGTGGATCCCTTGGCGAGAGTCGTCTGCTAACGTGTCGAGGGATTTTTGGATGCCCGATCAGAGTTGTAGGGTATGTTATGAGTGTGATTCTTTGTTCACATTGTTTAACCGTAGGCATCACTGTCGGCTTTGTGGACGTGTTTTCTGTGCTAAGTGTACTTCTAACTGGATTCCTGCACCGTCTAGTCAGCCAAGGTCGTTACAGGAGGACTGTGAAAAGGTTCGGGTCTGTACTTTCTGTTTCAAGCAATGGCAGCAGCAAGGTTATAATCATGCTATTCAGGGTTCTAACCTGGATTCAAGTGCTTTCCTTGATGCAACTAGTTTTATCAGCTTCAAATCTAGTGGAACCGGTGATAGTAGTAGCATTACCATTACTTCAGTGCCAAACTCTTCCGTACTTAGTCCACGCCAATCAGCAGTGATGGAATCTTCTTTGGACAGGCAAAATGTTGCTACAGCAACAGGAAACATTGATCCTATTACTGATGCAGGGGTCCAGGATCCGTCTACTGACCAATTTGCATTTTGCACGACAAGGTTTGTCTCTTCACATCTTTACTGATTTCTCACCTTTGGAAGTTGCCACATTTGCCATTTCTTTGTTTTTAAATGTAATTGGGTTGATTGATCTAACATTAGTGAATCAGATAGATTGGCGCTATTTGGGATATTTGTGATCACCGTCAGGCTTGGCCCTCTCTATCTGACTTGGTTCAAATATTTTCCTCCATGCCTTTTTTGAGATAGATTGGTCGGATCAAACCCATAATTGAAACTTGTTTTCCTTCTTTTGTAATGGGAAAGAGAAGTAGAAATATAGTGCACTTTTGGTAATAGCAGAAGCATTTTTGTGAATATTCTACAAGCTGAAATGTGCTGCCTGGTCATGGCCCTTATGGTGGCATATATGTTGTCACTGCGAGCCCTTGGTTTACCCAAGGCCAGCCATGTCCAAGCAGCCGACCAGAATAGGAAATCTGATGCTATTCTGAGATGCAACTTGCAAGAGAATTATCCAGCGATAGTACCTGATCAATCTCCAACGACCCTAATAAGGAATAAGCCAATAGAGAAAGAAAGGAGAATTAGTCTGTTTTCACTTCCATAGTTTTTTATTTCGTTCCTCAAATTGTCTGAGCGCATGAGTTCAGACCTGAAAATAGGAAGCCCAGCTCCACTTTTGTAATTATTTGATGGCAGTTGGGTTTTATTGAGGATAATCAATTTCCTCATATTGTCTGCAGTTTAAAAAGTTTGCTTTCTTTTCCAGCTCCACGTGTCTAGTTGAGAGTGTTCTGATTTTTAAGTTTGATTTGCTTTATTGACTTCCCTTCTTGCTACATGAGGTCACACAAGTATTTCACGTCAAGTAACTGTTTTGTTGTTATATTCTGGAATCAGGAGTGATGATGAAGATGACGAATATGGTGTTTACCGGTTAGATTCCCAAGGAGAGCATTATCCTCAGACTAATGGCTACTATGGTCCTGTTCACTATGATGATATTGATAAGGACTACCGATCACGTAAAGTTCATCCTAATGGGGAAGCTATTGATGACAACAGTGCGCGCAGCTCTTCCTTGCTGAATAACTTTGATTCTCAAGCTGCTGAAGAAGTGCAACAGATAGTAAAACAGGATATTAGTGATGATTGTGAAGCTTCATCATCCTTATATGCTGCACAAGCTGTTAATCTGGAAAATGTGGATTTTGAAAGCAGTGGAATTCTGTGGCTCCCACCTGAACCAGAAGACGAAGAAGATGAACGGGAAGCACTGTTGTTTGATGACGATGATGATGGAGACGCTGCAGGAGAGTGGGGATATTTACGTGCGTCAAGTAGTTTTGGAAGTGGTGAGTACAGAAGTAGGGACAGGTCAAATGACGAGCAAAAGAAGGCAGTCAAGAATGTGGTCGACGGCCACTTCAGGGCATTAGTATCCCAGCTTATGCAGGTTGAAAGTCTTGCCATTGGGGAGGAAGATGACAAAGAGAGTTGGTTAGAGATTATTACGTCCCTATCGTGGGAAGCAGCCACACATCTGAAGCCAGACACAAGCAAAGGTGGTGGAATGGATCCTGGGGGATATGTAAAGGTGAAGTGTATTGCTTCTGGGCGTCAAAGTGACAGGTGAACAGAATAAAGTTTTTCATTTTGGTCCTCTATGTTGCTCAGCTATTTGTTGATTCTTGCCTCTTATATTACAATCACCACTTCTGAAATTGGAGAATAGGAGCTTTTCTTTTGGGTCATGTATCTGCATGCACAAGCTCTCACTAGCTGTCTGTACCTCGATTCCCTCTCTGTGTGTGTGTCCCGGTATGGTTCTTTTAATCTAGTGAGAAACTTTGCTTTTTCCCCCTTTTAGATCTTTCAATTGCTCATCCTTGACCAATATTTGGTAAAGTGGTTTTAGCATTACAATGAGTAAAGAGGTTGGTTTTTCCGTATTATTAACTTGTCTTGTCTGTGCATCAAAAAGGTAGGGCATAATTGGGCAGCTATTGTTTGCTTCTGACTATGTTCTTGCTTCTTCTTCGTCTTGTGTTCACTCTGCCCTTCTTCACATCCTTTTGTTATTGCGTACATTTTAGACATATCTTCTTTCATCTAAACACGTTACTCTTAAATAGTGCTGTAGTGAAAGGAGTTGTCTGCAAAAAAAATGTGGCTCATCGGCGAATGACATCAAAAATAGAGAAGCCCCGCATATTAATCCTTGAAGGTGCTCTTGAGTACCAGCGTGTCTCTAACCTCTTATCAAGTTTCGATACATTGTTGCAGCAGGTTTTGACCATTATACCTTTTCTTTCAAGATTTATAACAGATAGAGTTTAGCTCGTTGTGCTTATAGATATTTGTTTCTATTCAGGAAATGGATCATCTGAAGATGGCTGTTGCCAAAATTGATGCACACAATCCAGATGTCCTGCTGGTGGAAAAATCCGTTTCTCGCTATGCACAAGAGTACCTCTTGGAAAAAGACATATCACTTGTCCTAAACATAAAAAAGCCAGTTTTGGAGCGTATAGCTCGCTGCACTGGCGGTCAATTAGTTCCTTCAATAGATCATCTCTCAACTCAAAAGCTGGGATACTGTGACATGTTTCATGTTGAGAAGTTTCTGGAAGAACATGGTACAGCTGGAGAGAGTGGAAAGAAGCTGGTAAAGACGCTGATGTATTTTGAAGGCTGTCCAAAGCCACTGGGATGCACCGTAAGTTTGTTATAAATTACCAGAAGAATAAGAATATTAGTAGATAAATATCTATTGACTTGCTATAAGCCTACTTTGTTAAAATGATCAAGTTCCTTTAGCATAAATGTTATGCAGTATTCCCATGCATATTGAAATCTTTAATTTGCTTGTTGAATTGGTTGCCTCAGGTATTACTCCGTGGTGCAAATGGGAATGAGTTGAAGAAAGTGAAGCGTGTGGTTCAATATTCGATTTTTGCGGCTTATCATTTGGCTTTAGAAACATCTTTTCTTGCTGATGAAGGAGCCTCTCTTCCTGAACTTCCTTTGAATTCTCCGATAACTGTGGCACTTCCGGATAAACCATCAACAATCGATAGATCCATCTCAACTATACCTGGTTTTACACTTCCTGCTGATGAAAAAACTCAAGGGCCGCTATCTGGTAGTGAACCGCAAAGGTCAAAGAGTGCTCCGCCAACAGACCTGGTCAAGGCTGCCAGCATTTGTGCTCAGAAAATTGGTGTTTCAGAGTTCCCTGGCTTGTGTACTGCTAAAAGTACCCTGTCTTCCTTTTGCAAGCCTTCTCTTGATCATGTGTCTGACAGAAGTATTATGGATATGATGGAGCGTTCTGGGGCAAAGGCACCAGTAGCTATTGAGGTCCAAGATGCCCAAGGATACAAGCTGCTTTCTACTGCTTTTGGCTCACTGGAAGTTGAACGAGGAATGTTGTCACAAAATGTTCAAAATGATTGCAATGTTATGGATGTGAATCAAAGTGGTGTGCAGCTAGATGGGAAAGAAATTTCTGATGAACCGGCCTCTACAAAGGAAGAGTTTCCTCCATCTCCATCTGATAATCAAAGCATTTTAGTTTCCCTGTCATCCCGGTGTGTTTGGAAAGGAACTGTCTGTGAAAGGTCTCATCTCTTCCGGATTAAATACTATGGAAACTTTGATAAGCCATTGGGTCGTTTTCTACGAGACCATTTGTTTGATCAAGTAATCTCTTCTCTCCCTTTCCTTATGCTAGAAACATTACTGATAGTGATTAAGGTGACTGAAAGGATCTTCACTTTCTTCTTTTTTCTCTCAGAGTTACAGGTGCCGTTCATGTGAGATGCCTTCAGAAGCTCATGTCCAGTGTTATACTCACCGGCAGGGTACTCTAACTATATCTGTTAAGAAGCTTCTGGAAATACTTTTGCCTGGTGAAAAGGAAGGAAAAATATGGATGTGGCACAGGTGCCTTAGATGTCCAAGGGATAATAAGGGCTTTCCTCCGGCAACTCGAAGAGTTGTGATGTCTGATGCTGCTTGGGGATTGTCCTTTGGGAAGTTTCTAGAACTTAGTTTCTCAAACCATGCAGCTGCAAGTAGAGTGGCGAGCTGTGGTCATTCATTACATAGAGATTGTCTGCGGTTTTATGGGTATGGTCTCACTCTCTTGGTAATTTGAAGCGCTTAAAGTGTTTCAAGTGTTTGCTCTCCTTGGTCATGCATAATATTCAGTATGTTGGCATGACTTTCTTGTTGTTAGTGGTCAAATAATGTTCGACCAATCCATGATATTATATATCTGTAATGGGATCTGCCAGGAAAACATTGATGCCTTTAGTAGAAGTATTTAGCAATATTCATTTTGGAACTTTGCAGGTTTGGAAAGATGGTTGCTTGCTTTCGCTATGCCTCCATTGATGTTCACTCAGTATACCTTCCTCCCTCAAAGCTGGATTTCAACTATGAGAATCAGGAATGGATACAACAAGAAGTGAATGAGGTGCGAAGAATGTGGCTTTGCATTTTGAGTAGCTGACATCTGATGTTTTCCTGTACTGAATTAAGCTGTAATATGGCAGGTCACTGCCCGAGCTGAACTGTTATTCTCTGAGGTTCTGAATGCAATTCAGCTCTTGGTGGAGAAAAGATATGGGAGACAACTTAACAGCAGCGTTAATGTACCTGAAGCAAAACGACAGATCGCTGATTTGGAGGGGATGTTGCAGAAGGAGAGAGAAGAATTTGAGGTATGGATCAGTGAATTAGTTAGACTTACGTGTACGGTCGTGATCACTAATTGACCACTGTGTAACCTTCATGATCCTGCAGACTTTATTAATTACTCTCTCCCTACCTCCAGTCTATGAGTTGGCTGGAAGTTCATTACGAGTAATTACAATTTTTTTTATAACAAAAAAAAAAGAAATTCAAAATAAAAGAACTACTAGTCCTCCTCTTGTGTTCTCTTCAGTTGAGCGATCAGTGACCTCTTTGACAAGTAGGTCTCTTTATAATTCCTGGTATCGGTTTTGTTCGGGTTTATAAGTTATAACCTTATCGTGCTTGTTGAAAACAAACTGTGGTGAACTTATCTTGTCCTCTGTCCTGTTATTATCTGTGACGCTGATCTGATCCATCAGCTACTGTATCACTTGCTTTCGTTGTTCCCCATTTGCATGATGTTGAACTTAATGCGTATTGTGATCTTAATATCCGGTAATGATACAACTTAACTGAATTCTCGAGGGATTTAATGCCAATTTGTTTTGAAAGATACTTCTGATATTTGGCTCTGAAATTAGCAGGAATCCATCCAGAGAATTCTAATGAAGGAAGTGAAAAAGGGGAAGTCTGTTGACATTTTGGAGATTAATCGATTGAGAAGACAGCTTATTTTTCAATCTTATGTTTGGGACCACCGTCTAGTATATGCATCCAGTTTGGATGACAAAACTCTTTGGATTAATGGAGATGCCACCTCTTTGGAACCTGAGAAACCGTTGGTTTGTAATGATAAGTTAACTGATCTAGATAATCCTGCTGATCCCAGCAGATGTCTTAAAAGCTCTGAATCTGTTCCTGCTATTTTAGAGGCTGGTGAAAATGCAGATGAAGGAAAAAGTGTTGACCAAAACAGTCATGTAAATGTTGTTCATCAAGAATCTGTGGTTGATTTTGATGCTAATTGTGCAGTTGAAAAATCACCCAGTCTTCCTGTTGCAACAAAAAGTTTCTCTGGATCACATTCGGCAGAATCCGTATTAGAGGGGTGTAAATCCCTACCCGATGGACAGTTCCCAAACATGGAGAGTTTGTCAGATACTCTTGAGGCAGCTTGGACTGGTGAAACAACTTCCGGTGCTGGAATGCTGAAGGGCGGTACTTGCAAAACTTCAGAACCACTTCTAGCGGATGCTTTGACTACTGGGATGGCAGATAAAGTGGATACTGAAGACCATGGAGAGGAACAAAGTGGGATTAAGGTGTCCCAATCTCCTCCTCTATTATCCTCTAAAGGTTCTGAAAGCATGGAAGACTCTGGGAGCTGGTTAGGTATGCCTTTTATTAGCTTCTATAGGACACTGAACAAAAACTTTTTACCAAGTGCTCAGAAATTGGATCCACTTGGCGGATATAATCCAGTATATATTTCATCATTTCGAGAGTCAGATGCCCAAAGTGGAGCAAGATTGCTCCTTCCTGTTGGGATTAATGATACTGTCATACCAGTGTATGATGATGAGCCTACTAGTATTATATCTTATGCACTAGTGTCACATGATTATCATGCCCAACTATCTGATGAGCTTGAGAAATCCAAGGATGCTACTTCAGACTCTAACTTTTCAATCCAATCACTGGATTCCAGTAATCTGATATCCTCTCAATCAATTGATGAAATGGTTTTAGAATCCTATAGAAGTCTTGGATCTGTGGATGAGAGCATCTTGTCCTTGTCTGTTACTCGCAGCTCTTCGGATTTGGATCCACTCTCATACAAAGAGTCACGACACGCTAGAGTTTCTTTTACAGATGATGGACCCTTAGGGAAAGTGAAGTATATAGTGACTTGTTATTATGCAAAGCGTTTTGAAGCCTTGAGAAGGATATGCTGTCCATCAGAGATGGATTTCATAAGATCTCTTAGCCGCTGTAAGAAGTGGGGAGCCCAAGGAGGCAAGAGCAACGTTTTCTTTGCCAAAACCCTGGATGATCGATTTATTATCAAGCAAGTGACTAAGACAGAGCTGGAATCATTTATGAAATTTGCTCCTGAATATTTCAAATATCTTTCTGAATCAATAAGCTCAGGGAGCCCAACAAGCTTGGCCAAAATTCTGGGGATCTATCAGGTACTTATAATTTGTTGACTTCATCTTCTTAAATCTGTGATTAAGATTTATAAAGCTCTTTGTGACACTAAGTGATTGAGCCAATAGATGTGACAAGACTTGCAAACAGAAACAATGACATGTTTGCTGTAAATCTAGAATTTATGTGAGGCAAAGATGAGCTTTGCTTTGGAGAAGTATGACATATGGATTCTTGATTTATGGGTTGTGAGATTAGTATTTACTTTCTTTATGGTCTACTAGCTTTAAAGGAGATGATATTATTGCCTTATAGGTGATACCATAAAGCATGGGGTGCATATTTTTTGCTGCAGGGAACTGTCGTTGATATGTGAATAGTTACGAATAACAAGTTCTTCATTAATTCCTCTCCGTGCATTTTGGCTATAGTCGTAGGCGTGCACATAATTGAATGTGATTTAACTGTCAGGCTGTGAGTGTATTTATTCCTCTCGGTTTTTGTGAAGGTATCATCAAAGCATCTTAAAGGAGGAAGGGAATCTAAAATGGATGTGCTAGTTATGGAGAACCTTCTATTTGGGAGGAACCTGACGAGGCTTTATGACCTAAAAGGTTCTTCGAGGTCTCGTTACAATCCGGACTCGAGTGGAAGCAACAAAGTCTTGCTGGATCAGAACTTGATCGAATCAATGCCAACTTCTCCTATTTTTGTTGGAAATAAAGCAAAAAGACTTTTGGAGCGAGCTGTCTGGAATGATACTGCTTTTCTTGCTGTAAGTTTGTAATGTTCTGTGCTTACTATAACCAGGTTAGTGTAAACTATTGTGGTCAGGTCGTGTGACAGTGTCCCGTCTGACATGGTCCATCAGAGCTTGGTGTTGCAGTTGATTGAAGCACTTCCAACCAGTGAGATTCTAAGGAGTTGATTTAGTGATTGATGGTCCAGCAGAATCTTGTAGGGAGGGGGAGGGAGGGGGGGGGGGGTGCGTGTTTTGAATTGAACTATCCTTATGATTTCCTTCCTTCTTTGTGCTCAGGATTTTTAAGGTTTGGACTAACTGAGTAATTGTCTTGCAGTCAGTTGATGTGATGGATTACTCACTATTGGTCGGAGTTGATGAAGAGAAGCATGAGCTTGTTCTTGGGATTATGACTTCATGAGACAATATACGTGGGATAAGCACCTGGAGACATGGGTTAAGGCCTCTGAATCCTTGGTGGACCCAAAATGCCTCGCCGACTGTAATCTCACCTAAGCAGTACAAAAAGAGGTTCCGGAAGGCCATGACCACCTATTTTCTGATGGTCCAGATCAATGGTCACCACCATCTATCATTCCCAGTAAATCACAGACTGATTTATGCGAAGAGAACAAGCAAGGTGGAAAACCCGCTGAGTGATTTTGTAAATCTGATTGTCTGTATATTGCTTTCATAATCGGGTTACCCACATTGGTTATCCGAGCTTTATACATCTCCCATTTTCAGTTCTTTTGCAACGCAGTTGCAGTCTCCCTAAGTGGGAGAACCCATGATTTCTTGTCAGAACAATCTAGAAGAGGCTTGTATTTCATTGAAAGTCTCTGCTACATAGAATTTAGGTGGTCCTCCTTGTAAATCTATTCTTTCCATTTAGTTCCCTCTTTTTTTTTTCTCTCTTTCTTTTTGGTGTAAAATTTGTATACATGAGTTCCAAAAGATAGTGGCAATTTTATACAATGCATGATTTTGGAGCAGTTTAGCTGGGTGTATAGCACTACTCTTCCTCCGTGCATTTTTTGTAATTGTGATTTTAAAAAGTGATTCTTTACGTTGATCTGTTCCTGTTGAATTCATCTCATACGACTACAGTGCACGGAATTAAGTTTTGTGAGCCTTAAATTCAACTTTTTCCTGGTTGAATAATTGTAGTGCATCTGCATCTGCCTATCTCGTACTTCAATACAAAAACTGAAGCTTCTAAATCTTTATATACTGACAAACCAGCCATTCTATTATTTCTACGTCAATCAATATGACGGTCAAGTTATATTTGAAACTGATTTTTCATATTATGTTATATTATATTTCCTCTATAGTAGCATTTTGCTATAACGATCATACTTTTTTCAAAAATAAAATAAAAATGACAGTCATTGTAAAAAGGTTTGACTAGAGTAATTAATGAGAGGGAAAGATAGAAAAGAGAATAGGTGAAAAAGAAAAATGGAAAGATGAATTGCCATTGCCATACTTAAATTACACTTCAACCATGAAAAGGATGGTCCTTGTAGGCTTGTACTATACCCGATAAAGCATACAACTGAGCAAGTTTGGAAACAAAAACAAGTTATCTCTGTTATATAGTGTTATTGTCAGAGGTATGAAAAGAGACTGATAAGCATAAGAATGTCTCGAGTAAACAAGAATCTGTTTGGAAATTCCATCAGTCTGCATGGTTGAACTCAGCAGAATCTGCTATATGAAGCCAGCATCTCTGGAAAAGCTCTATGATTTCTTCATCTCTGTATATCACACAAGCACGAAAAGATATATGAGTCACTTGTTACGTACCTTGATGAATTAGTACATAATCTATGTTTCTGCTAAGCCGGTTATATGTGTAAAGTTCCCTTACTCGATAGTCATCAACACTGCATAACTATTATTGTTACGTACCTTGAGTTAGAAGCAAATCTTGGTAATTGCTGGCAGTAACGAGGACCTTCATCAAATCCTTCACAAGTGATCACACCATTCTCATCTCTATAACAAACTACACCCGTTGACCGATCTTCGAATACCTATCAAAGTGATTTTTAAGTTAAACAGATTAATAAACAATTTGTTAACTACATCGAGTCGTACATATGACTTGCAAGGAGATAAAAGATGAGGAAAAAAATACCTTAAGACTTTGACTTGAAGCTGATCGGATCTTAAGAGGAGTAGTAATCGTAGCTTTGATTGGAATATTGTGATCGCTTGCACAAACCACTATTCTTTGTGCAGGCCTTTTCCTTTTTGTGGAAGATGATTTCCAAATTAGAATAGGAGCCAAAGGAGAGTGTGTTACAGCCATCAATCTTGATAGCAAACAAAAAAGATAATAATGGAGGAGGAAGGAAGAGAAGACAAAATTATAAATGAAATGCTGTTGTATACAGTATTATGGTGGTAGATTAAGTAAACAAATGCTTTGCTGTATTAGTATTATAAAATATTCAATGATTTGTGGTGCTAACTAAAGCTTGTTGTCCTTGTTTAGTAAAGATCGAGGATGATGAGTTCTAGGGGAAACTAATTCTTGGTGTTTGGTCAGGGTGCATAATCTAAATATAGGATTAAGAGGGGAGTGGGTCCTGTCAGCTTATCTTCAAACTATTTCAGGATTTTGAGTCATTTGGACGGTTTATACATTTTTTCTACTGATTGATTTGTTGGTGGGTCTCTCGTTCTTCCAATGGATAGGTACACGTTTGCCTCAACATTCAAGAAAATTAAAATAAGAAAGAAGACTAATTATACTTATTTCTAAATCTGAATAATGTCTTTGTTTACATGGAGCTTAATCAGCGTACATTCAATGATTTAGCGGATTATTCCAAGCGAGATTAAACTAAGTTCCTCACTAATTTGTCTTTTTAACTTAAACATACTATTATTGTTTGTGGCCTCTCATGCTTTCAGAAGCCAACGCGACTTTATGTTATTTTTTTTTAATTATTTGACAGCCGAAATTAACTACTAGTATGTTTAATCTAGAATATTTTTGTTGTGTAGAGTTTATTAAAGGAGTACGCTTTCTTCAAGAAATTAATTATTTGTGAGGTCGAATCCAAAAACTCCAATCAAGAATGAGGTATTTCGTCTATCCCATCACACACTTGGTTGCGGACGACATATAGAGTTCATACTTGATTGATTCATCAACCCATTATTTTTTATGCCAGCATAAACATATAGTGAAAAACTTTTAATGGTTCAACAAACATTTCATTGTAATCCATAATTTTAAAATAATGTGTTCAATAGTAATAATAAGGTTGAACAATAATTGGAATGCGGGAAGAGTTCCACATCAGTGAGAGAGAGGGGGCAAGATGTCATATAAGCTTTGGACAATCCTCCACTTTTTAGGCACTCGTGTGGGTGGGGATGCCCACGTGATGAGCGTCCGAGTTTGTTGTGCCCGGATATGTGGACGTCCGGTGCCCAATTTTTATTATGGTATCATGTATCAAACCCTTCATTCATGGAGCTGGACCTATAAATAATCTTGGTTTAGCAGGATGCAAAATTCAGCAAGCCACATGATGAACTCCGTTGTTATTGACAAGCCAGGAATAAGGTCGCAACCTAGAACAAAGGACCTGCTCATCCTCTAAGTAGGTTTGCACAATAAACTACTTACGTGGTGACAATAACAAGGAGGGCCCCCGACATTCTTTTCAACTTTTGGTTACTAGTTAAACAGTACTCTTGCACTACCCTTTTACTACTCACTCTGTTCCAATTTATTTAACAGCATTTTCTTATTAGTTTGTTCTAAAAAGAATGACAATATTCTAAATCTAGTAAACATTTAACTTTAAAATTACAGTTTTATCATTATTGAAATAATTTACAACCACACAAATATTTATGTCTTATTTTAAATCGCAAGTTTCAAAAGTTTCTTTTATTTCTTAAATTTCGTGTCGAGTCAAACTATGATACATAAATTGAAACGGATGGAGTAGTTAATAGGTGAACTGAACATCTTCACGTGGATTAATCGTAATATTTACACCCAAATGAAGCAAAATTCTCAGAGACATACAAAAGTGTTGCTTGGCACTAGGGTACCAAAGCATTCATTAGTACCCTTTAATTATTCATTCTTAGGAGCATGAGCGCACCCTTATCAACACCCTAAAATGGGGTTTAGAGGTTTAATAACATTATCAATTACCTTAAAAGAAGCTTCCCAACTTGTTAAGTACATTATTAAAAAAATCCATAACTTGATAATCCATCCGTTTTACAACTTTGACGAACTTTCTCGTTTCCCAAAGCTCCCCCCTTATTTTAAGTACAATTTTGTTTGTTATCTTGCTTGTCCTCACTAGAAACTAGGACTATAACACTGTTGTTTCATTTTCCATTCAGTTGAAGAGCTGAGAGGTGTGTGTAGTCATCGTATTAGTATATGGTTTGTCCTGCCTGCCAGTCCATTGCATGTTATAGGCAAAACTTAGTAGTAATTGTTGAACAGTCCTTCTGAACCTGCTTCCTTTAGCATTGGCAAGAGTTATTACTGTTCCCTAGTTCAGCATACTCACTTTCTTTTTAGCAATCAGCTCTTCTATATACACTATACCAACCTTTTAATCATCTTTATACCACACATTAACATGGAAAAATTCAACAAAGATTCCTACTACTACTAAAGATAGAAGCTTTACTTCAACCAGCATTTATGGATCTTGCAAGTGCCGACTACTGTGAACCTCCACCTCTATTTCCATCTCATGGGGTAAAACACCATGTTATTTCAATTCCAAGATTGTTTTTTTTTTTTATGAAAACCCGCTCTGTTCTTATATAACTTTATCTAATTCTTGTTTTTGTTATTACAGGAAGCAACATTAGAAGGGAAGAACCCATTCTTGGATTCTTTCCCTGACCCTCTTTGTAAACTTAATCTAAAGGAAACCTCGGACTTTGTGAAGTCATTGCCAACAGCAAGCAATGGCATTGAAAGCAGAGGTTTTTTAAGGAAAGATGGAGTAAGTTCAGTTACAAAGAGGAATATGGAGGCTCCATCAACACCGGGCAGACCCATCTTTAGCTTTAGTGTTGGGAGTTTTTCAAGAAAGAGTTATCCTTCTAAGTGGGATGATGCAGAGAAATGGCTTGTCAATGGAGGCGCTTTTAATGATTCCCCAGCTTCTCATCATCATCATCATTATGGGCTAAAGCCAACCTTAGAGTCCTCAAAATTGTCAAAACAGTGCAATGGTTTCAAGCTAAAAGAAACTGAACATGTCTTTGCAGAAAAATCAAGAGTTACAGATGAAAAGATTTCTAAAGTGGCTTCAGATTTTCAGGTGACTTTACCTTTAAATCAACACCATGTTTCAGCCTGGAGCTTCCAATACTACTTTTGCTGCACCAGATGTTTTCCTAAAAGGTAAAAAGTTGCTTGCTTTTACCCTTAGCTGGACTACCCACTACATTATGATGTACTCTCTTGTCTTTGAGTAAATATTATAGTGTGTATTTTATCAGCGTAAATTCTAGTAAAGATATGCTAAATACCAATGTGCATTAGCTTCTATTGCTCCTTAGAAATGAAGTCGCCTTTTAGTAGAAAACGTTAATGGGACTTCCCAGCATGAATCCGGATTACTTAGGCCCCAAAGTGAGTATCAGGACACCGGGTATGGGAACAGAATAGCTTATGTTGTTTCTAATTCAGCATTAGATCAAAATTTAAACTGATAGAGAAAGGGAAACAACTTTATAGATATTCTTGTGAATCTTGAAGGAACTTCAATTTTTTTTTCTTTGTAAGTGCAGATAAGTTCACAGATGAAGTGGAATCTATATATCCCAAATTTAGGTGTTCAGAACCTACACAAGAAGGATTTTTATTTGGAAATGCTGAAGGAAAATCAATGAAAGAAGCAAAAACAGAGGTAATTCATGAGGTTAAACACAGAGATATCGGAACAGAAATGACCCCAATTGGTAGTAATACTACTTCAAGATGTCATACTCCATTCAAGAGTCCATCACCTGCTAGACACAATACACCTGCCAATAGATCTGGACCATTGACCTTGCCAAGTTCGGGTTCCGATAGCACAATTGATATCACACAACTGCAAGAGTGCCATTTAGCAAAATTGCAGTTCGGGACACAATTCGATTCTGTTACATCTAACTGGAGTTCAAGGGAAGAAGAAGAGGAGGACATATCGAAGAGTTTAAGACATTTTGAGATAAATAATGAATGCAGAAAGAGTGTTTCGGAGTCCAGAACACGTTCATGGGAAGAAGAGGAGAAGAATAAATGCTGCCTCAGGTGAATGAATCTTGCAGTGCCCACTTCTCTTTTCATCTTGTATTTCTTTGAGTGTACTAGTTTTAACATCATTTGAAGTTGCAGGTATCAGAGAGAAGAAGCAAAAATTCAGGCTTGGATAAACCTCCAAAATGCAAAAGCTGAAGCTCAATCAAAAAAACTTGAGGTATTAATTTTCTACTCACTCTTCTTTAACCTTTAGGAAGTAGCATGTCAATTCTAGAGCTGCTTTCATTAACTTTGAATAGCTCCCAGATAATCTTTGTTTTGTGTATATTAAGGTTTAATCACCATGCAAGAGGACCTAATAGAAATTAGGCTGGTTTGATCAATTTTATTTTTCTTATCATGGCAGTATCATGTCGGCCAACTTGCACGTACCTCACGACTATTTCGTTGGTACCTATTACATCCCACTAGCATATACACAGGATAGCATATCACCTAGCACTTTATCTATGTTGGGATTGGTTTCACTCACTTCATTGATTCACGCCAAGAGTGCTTGATTATAGTTCATTTTTAATTCTTTCATATCCCACTTCTCCAAAGAGAGTTGTCCAATGTTGACTAGCTGCGAATAACTTATCAGTCTTGTGTTGTCTTCTTACACATCGAGCCACTCACTGTTCCTTTGTGGTCCAACATCGTATCGAGTGTTATCTCCTCCTTGCCTATGCACTGCTCATAATTTTAATCTTTTCACATGCTAGAATGAAGAGAATAGCCAGATTAGTCAGCATTAACACATTATTATATGTTCATGCATGACAAACTGTTTCTGGAAGTTGCCAACCCACGTGAAATTAGGCACAGCAGCTGCAGTAACAAAATTCTATAGAAATTGGTGTTATGTAGTTTCCCTTTTTTTTGTTCCCTTTAACTTCTAACTACAGTTATCAGACATACTATAATGTTTATGGATCCCCATAACAATGGTTCTTTTATTGGTTAGTATTACATGGCATTGGCGATCGGTTTCAGGTGAAAATCCAGAAGATGAGATCAAATTTGGAAGAGAAATTAATGAAAAGAATGGCAGTCGTTCATAGAAAAGCTGAAGAATGGAGAACTACAGCTCAGCTTCAACACAAGGAACAAATAGAAAAGGTGGCTGATCAAGCACGGAAGATGATGTTAACTAGACAAAACTCACAATTATCTGCCCAAAATTCGTGTGGTTGTTTGCCATGTCGTAACCATCTTATTTAAGTCTAATCTAGCAGAAAAATTGAGAGAGTTGGTTCTGTATTCATATGAGTTAATCTTGAGGATTGTATCTTCTGAAAAGCTAAATGAGAACATTAAGTTTACAGCCCAACTCATTTGATAAAAAGAAGGAAGCTATGAAATTATGGGCAGTTCTACTACTAGCAAATAATCACAGATCACTGTTAAATGGCATAGTTTGGCTTTATGATAGTTATTACATCCAAGAAAGTGGCTTCTCTCCTAAGTGAAAATCTTGGGATATCTTACAAAGTTGAAGCCATCTTAAACTAACATGTTCTCCACACTTTAATCTTGATTATCAAAATTGGGGTGCAACAAAATAAAACTAGTTAACAATTTAATTTCTCCGATATTTTACGATAGTGCATAATGTAATGGCCCTTTGTAGACAAATGTGACCGCGAATTTCCTAGCTTGTAGAACTAGTATTATAATGTAGCTGACAAACTTTGTAGTTAATTCACGGCCCCAGCTATCAGACTGTTGAAATCTGTCCAATCTACCATTTTCTATGCATCGGAAATTGGAAATAACGGATGTTAATTGTTCGTTGGACTGCTTCTAATATGCTTTAAATTAGCTAGTAATATGCTTTAAATTAGCCGACAATATACAAAGGTGATTTACACCGTTGGTGTATATTATTTAAACTCTTGAATTAGTGCATTAAAAATAAATTTGATGTACATTGAAATGATTTCAAATATCTTCAGACAAAGTTCAACACTGGCAAGAGGTGGAAATTCTAGGCATTCCTGCATAGCTTCTCATTGCAACCAGCTGATCAATGGAACACATTACTTTCCACTCAAAATATAGATATAATTGATTATAAATGGTAATTTTATCTAAAATGATCAATGCAATTGTGAAAGCACCACTGAGATTGCAGTACCAATTAGTTTCTCTTATTATAGTGAGTACTTAAATTTCCCAGAGACTAGTACCAATTACCAACTAAACATTGACGTAATAAAGCTAACCAGAACAGAACATCACATGGAAGTAACAAACAATTACGTACATAAGCAATGTTCTACCATGCTCTATATTGGTACCAAAAGGCCTTAGCTGTGACGAGGGGTTTCAAGATTCTTTGGTCTGCATGGTTTCCAAATTAGACATGAAGACAAAATCATCCATCTGAGGTCTATCTGACAAGCCTAATACTGAGGGAAAAGAGAGGCCAAAAGCAAGAAAACTGAAAAGATAGAAGAAGGTAAAAGGTGATATAATGTTGATAGATTTCTTTTGGATACTTGGCTGTACCATCACAGATTTTTCGTATTCAGAAGGTAATAGGTCTATGTTCTTTACCTGCTGATTATCACAAGTGAATCTTGCTAGTTCCATTTCTTTTCACTTTCCAATTCCTTTTTATAAAGCTGTTGGCATAAAAGCATAAAAGCAAATACCGACCTTTGGGCAATTGGACCCTCCAAATGGCCATCTTTTTTTTCTTCTATTCCAAAATCAAATGGCCATTTCTATGGTGAATCTTCCCTTAGTAATAAGACAACCGTAAAAGACACATTCTTAAGATATACTCCTACTCCTAGTTATTTTAGTGTGTATTTTTAACTTCCTTTTCAAAGGTAGCACGTCACTGTCTGATCTTGATTGATGTTTCAGAATAAGATATTAAAGAAGAATAATAATCACATGAAGTTTTATTCGGAGTTGAAAATAGCACACCAAGTAGTCAAGTACAAATTGAAGTACTAGCTGTTTTGTCAAGATACAATTATTAAAGTGGGTTTAAGTTCTAAATTAGACTAGGCTAATTCGCACTATACCCACAACTCGCAAGTTATAACTCGGCAGTAAGAGTGCCAAGCGATGAGATAAATCTATTATTTATTCTCTTTTAGCAAAAGTAAGTTCAGAAGTAGATTTATCATAGCAATAATTAATGGCTAATCACAACACTTTGAAATATTAAAAATTTGTTTCGTACAGAGCAACTAACGTAATCATAACTTGAAAACTGAAGGTCAAAACGAGGGTTTTCCTCTGATCACTAACATTCATCTGTGGAACTTGTTTGGCATAGAGGAGCAAATACTGTTAGCAGTCTAAAACATGCATGGATCCAAAATTAGGTTGCATTATGTAAATTTCCCCATAACTTATCCAGTGGTGGAATAAAACTTGACTTGGCCGACTTAAGTAAAATACTAATTGAAAGTGACAAACAGTGCCCGCTTTATAAGCTATGAGTGCACAAAGATCAAGTGGTTCGCTAAAGCTTAACCTATTTGACATACAAACCAATCTCATATTGATCATAATGTCGAGTTAAATACAAATACGGTTAGGATAAAGAACCCCCAACTTGTGTCTAGTAGTTTTCACTACTGAAGCACAGCTTCTTATGGTGAAGATGAATTAAAACTTACAAGATGTGCTTATTCAAAATTCTCTATAATCAGGTTCCAATAGAATGTACTACCAGATTCCTTAGCCGCGGAATTCATCCATGAACTGCTTATGGAATTCTGTAAGACGAGATACAATAGCTGGTATCTTCTCTTCTTGTGGTAATATTGTGCACCTAAAATGCCATGTTCCAGGACGCTACACAAAAGCAAAAAAGTAAATACAGATTTAGTCACAAACAACTGTTCTCGGAAAATAGTAGTGTCAAAATATTCATTATGTCGCGCAACTCCTCTATTGTTAAGGTGCTTGGTGTTTCTTTAGCACCAAATATCCTCCTCTCATTATTTAGAAGATATTATTCAGTACTGCAATCTTCTGAAATATTAACGTCTACCATGAGTACAAATTAATCAGCATCTTGATCGAAGGTGTTTCTCGAGTCGGACAAACATTCGCTGCAAATACAGTTGCTTTTTTCCTAATAAAACATTCCTCCAGATTAGTTTTGCCCAATTCATTTTTCATTAGACCTTTTTGAAGGTAAAGATTTTTTTTAATATTTCTAAAGGTAAAGATAATCAAACTTTAGGAAATGCTTATTAAGTTTTCTCCGTTGACGTTTAATCATCCAGGTCAACACCATGTGCATTATTTGAAATTAGTTGCAACAGTAACCAACCATATTGATACTAGGAATGCCAGGAAGCAAGTGGGCAAAAGTATAACAATCACCTGGCGAAATCCAGAGCCTGGGACAACAACTATTCCAGTGGCATTAAGAAGCCGCCGAGCATAAAAGGCATCTGGGGCAGTTTTAGCTTCTTCTGCTGCTTTTATTGCTTTGTCCGGTAAGTTAATACGTGGAAATAGATACATTGCACCCTCTGCTTTATTGCATGATACTCCCTCCAAACTGTTGAATGCATCTTCTAGTGTCTGTTGACGAATTAGCCGTAAAATTTTGTAGGTACATAAGAAAATTGAATATACCAACAATTAGATGGATAAAATTCACAAAAAGGAAGCAAAATTTTAGACACCATTTTGGAAAGCTGAAATGGAACTCCAGTGGAAATCTTTTGGGACAACTTTTTTGAAGAAAATTTCAGACATTATCTTTGTTTCCTGCTTTAAACCAGCTCTTCTATTCATAAGCAATGTTCATGATCAGGAAACAACTCCCATTTCTTCACCGAAATAAACTACTTTATTATTTAGTCAATGCCACTTGTATATGCCAATTTCTACTGACCTTTGCACGCCTTGCCAAGGACGAGAGTATTGCTTCTTTCTCAGCAGTAAAAGACTCATATGATTCATCACCCACCTGCAGAACATAATAGAGCAGTGCTGATAGTCAAGCATCTATAACACAGATACAAGGAACTTCCCGTCGAGCTTGTAACTTTATAGTCAGGGCTGAATGCATATGTCAGCACTGTAGTGATATCTAGTTTTTTTCTCACCACATAAAGGAGTATGATATACCTACACAAATCGAAAAATTATCCCAGCATTCTAACTTAAAAAAGTGATTATAGCATCTGATTGAAAAAATTACTTCAACAAACAAATTCGACATTACCATGAGGTCACCATGGGTGATTATTATCCAATATAAAGGGGCAATTATTATCCTCTGAGGACTTGCCTTTCTATCATTCCTTTCCTTTTTCCCCTCTTCTTCCCCCCGGAAAGCCTAGGGCAAAACCAGCCAACCACGTGCCGCCTCTAGCAGATGCCATCAGCTGGTCATCTTCCTCCTCCGTACACCCGGGAGACATTCATAAGCCCCCAACTTGCCATCCCCAAACTTCTTTTCCATATCTCCGAAGCTGAAGGGCAGAATCACCGTCCTTCCACCTCCTATATCCTGAAGACATTCATAAGCACCGACCTTCCCAAGACTGAATCTCCTTTTCCCTATCTCCCACCTTCCAAAGCGCCAATTTATCTCTGCCCACCTTCACAGCAGTTTCTTCCCTCCCCTACTTCAACTTGAAGGTTTCTTTCTTTTTCTGCAGCTTTCTCCTTTGTTTTGCAGATATGGCCACTTTGAAGTTTTTTCCTGATTCTATACCTTTTCTTAGTGATTTGAAAAAGATAACAGTTATGTATGAAATTCTAATCCAGTTATAATCATACCACTATGATACTAAAATTCCAACCCTACAACAAATTGCCCCATGCAATTACCTTTATAACAAAGCTCCTATTTGAACTCAGCAAGAGATTCAGATTCAACTCGACAATTCAACCCAAGTAAGACAGAAAGTCATTGAGGTACATACATTCTATAAATGCCACTTCCCAAATATTCAATTCATGAAGGTGGAAACCCCACCCCTCTTTAACACAAGCTGCACCTTAGTCACAAGCTAGTCTATGTTGGAACACAATAACATGTATTACACAAACGTAGCTTTAGCTGCATTACCAACCTTTGGAGGGCTCATGATGAGGCTCGCAAGAATCTGTCCAGAAATGTTGGAACACAGATTGACAGATGCTACTTTGTATATCTGTTCCCTTATCTCAGGGCTAAATCCAGTGACCTCCATGTAACCTCCTCGCTTTCCACACTCTCCATAGAATCCTAAAGTCAGTAAGGAAAGTTAGCAACAGCCAAAGATTAAAAGATAAAGAAAGCAGATGCATTTGTTAAATGAAAACCCGTCCGTTTCCCTGTTCTTCCCCAGAACCTCCTTACATGCAGACAAACGGAAGAGAAAGACGGCCACAGAGAGAGAGAGAGAGAGAGAGAGAGAGAGAGAGAGAGAGAGAGAGAGGGAGGCAGTAAGATCTACCTTTTGACACAGACTGAAAAGAAACTAAAGAGATGTCCTTTTCTCCAAGTCCCATAGAGCGGGCAACTTTCTTAGATGAGTGGAACTGCTTCTCAGGAACATAAACATTTTCCTGATAGACCTGCATGAGGTTCCTCAAGAAATCAGAAGACTAACAATTTTGAAAATAAATTGCATCAAACTCAGGAATGAGAGAGATTGTGAACCCTCTCAACCAAGCGCTGCAGAATCACTGGTAAGCTCCCATGGAAGCAAAAGAATTTGTCAATCAAGCAATGAAGCATCTATAAGGGAATTAACTCACTTCATCTGCCAGAAGAACAAGGCCTTCTTTCTTGCAAAATTCCACAATTTCCCGTTGGTTGGCCTCACCAAGAACCTAAGGCGTACATAGAAATTTTACTCATGCCACAAGTTAACATTCTGAAATCTTTGTGCAAAAGGACGGACCAGCAGTTTCCACCACAGTAGGTTCTCATTATATACTTAAATCATGTCCTCTATCGAAAACAAAATTAAACACATTTGAGCTTCCAAAATCTAATTAACCATTACCTGCCCAGTGGGGTTGCCTGGATTGATCACAACCAAAGCCTTAACATTAATACCCTTGGATTTTGCAGTTTTCAGCTGATTCTCAAGCTCTGAGATCTCAAGTCCCCATCCAGTTTCTTCGTCCAGATAGTAAGGAACCTAAATACCAAAAAAGAATACATAAGAGGCTCTTGCATAGAGTCAATCAAGTTAGTTCTCATTAATAATGGTACACAAATTACAGTAATCTCTTCCAGAAGTAAGTTAACCTAGGCTATTAATAGACTTTTTACAAAGAAAAGAAAAAAAATTAATCTAATAGCATCATTTAGAGCCAACTATACAACAGGCAGTGATCAACTTCAAATTGACGCAACTGCACGTACCAGAGTGCCACCATGGAGGGCAATTGAAGCAGAATAAAGAGGATACTGGGGAATGGGGCAGAATATTCCATCGTTTTCTGACCCGATGAGCAACTGCATCATCATGTGAACCTGAATAGAAGATGAACAAAAATTATCAAAATCTTGCTAGTCTTTTAGTTACTTCTCTCAACACTGTATGAATAACTTGGAAATCAGTATTATTTACCGCTGGACTTGCACCATCAGTCAGGAAAATATCATTTGGATCAGAAGGGAAGCCATCACGAGCTTCGATACCAGAAGCAATTGTGTCACGTAATCCTTTGATACCCTAGATTTAGCAAAAACAACGACAACAATAAGTTCTGTGTTTATACTGGCTGCAAATCAAAGGCCAATAAAGTAGAACATATCGTTACCTGACTGTGGCTGTATGCACCTGTTGCTCTACCAGGAATTTGGTCGAGGATCTGGAATGCTCGTTCTATCGAATCCGCACTACAAAGCAAACAGAGAACGAAAGACATCAAATGGCAATATCTCAGTGTTCTGACAGGTTCAAAGAGAATTCTTCACTGTACTCTTTTACAGTGGTGACCAATCCTTCACAAAACAAGTCAAGCAAGGATATTTGTTCGATTCGGGTGCAAGATACAATAAATACAACAATGCTTAGGAACAAAAGGCTCAAAGGAAGAACCTATCCACTAAAACTTACCAAATTTTGAAAAAAAAAAATGAATTTTTACTAAGATTATGTTATCCTCATGCGCTATAATTCAGGACATTGATTTAGTGAAAAGGCTCAACAAGCTTTTCCAGATGTTTGCTCAATCAAATAGCCACAATCATTTCATCCTAGAGTGATAGCTCACTTCGCCCTCATAGTGCACTTTTTCCTCACTTGCATAGATCAAATTAACAATCACTTGGTTCAATAAGTTAGACATTTGACAGAACACTAAAAAGAAAACAACAGAAAATTACTCCTACTGGCAAAATATTCGTGATATAATAGCAAGGATGAAAGATTCCATCAATAGCAGGACATATAACTGTACCATAAAAATACATGGGAAAAGTTTGTCTTATCAAAAATAGTCATGTCAATTCCACTTCTTCAGAATCTATGGAACTTAAGGTACATGATTTGCCTCATTGAGCTACGAGGTGAACCGAGGTCGCTAGACAAACTTCATACCTGAACAGGCCTTGTGTTTCGCTTTTGTCCAAAATAAGTGGATGGTCACATAATGCGAGAACCTAAAAAAAAGAAGCCTCCTTAGATATTGCAAGAGAGACCTATAACATAATCTAGAATCAAGCGAATTTATTCGCACCTCCCTAAAGAAAGTAATAGGCTGCTGAGCTAAGGATTGAGGATTTCCAATATTGCAGTATAGTATCTGCACGATTTAGAGGAATGTGCAAAGAGGTGACAAATATTGAACTTTGTTAGGAGGGGGAAAAAAACAAAAACTCATTAAGATATGCAATGTTACAACTTAAATAGAAACAAAAAAGGCCCAAGTTCCAAAAGAGTTGGTACCTCATCAAAGGGATGAGAGCCAGGATTTTCCTTGAGGTCTTGCTGTAATTTCTGCATGACAAAGCATTCCACTGGACACCATCAATACAACAACAATAACATACCCAGTGTAATTCCACCAAGTGGGGTCTTGGGAGGGATGTACGCAGACGACAGGACAACATGAATACATTGTCTTTTTTGAAAATAAAAAAGATTAAACCAACAAAATGATGGGTGCAAGTGTAACAAGATTCTGAATTCAGGTTGATGATTCTAGCTAGTTTGTAAAATGGAATTCGGAAAGTACCTGAGCAAGGTTGACAATTTCTCCACGGACAGCATACTCACAGTTCAAAACCTGAAACCAATAATAAATGATGTAAGTACTAACCCACAAAAGAATACATGAAAAGATGCTACTTTTGGAAAGAGATTAAGTTGGTCGAGAACTAATGATATTAATCAGTTAAAAAAATAAACAAATATAGCAGAGAACGAAGCTAGAATTAAAAAAGAAAAAGATGTTAGGCAATTGGAACAAAAACAGTGGAATCATGACTAAAGAACCCATATATTGGAACATATAGCATCAGTAAAAAAGCAAAAAAGAAAAAGATGTTAGGCAATTGAACTAAAAAATAGTGGAATTAATTACGGAATTAAATTAAAAACCATAAAGCCAAAGCAGGAAAAAAAAAAAAAGACATACCTTAGGATTAAGGGTGTTAAGAGTGACAGGAGTTGATGAATAATCAGAAGCCATTGAATTTTGATGAAGAGTAGACAACAAACGAAGAAGAGCAGGTGATTTAGAAGTAGAGGGAATTGGATGTAAGGGTGAAGTGCGATGGTGCAACACGTAAGTAGTACTAGTACTAGGACCAGAACAGGTGGTCCTGTAATGTTCCTACTGGTTATGAGCTTTTTGGCTTTGTCACCTACGAATCTCCGCATTCGATTTTAACTTTATTCCAATGTGAAACTGTGGGCGGATATTGAAACAGCAGTTAAAGTCTCAATATTCTAACACAGAAATGCGGGCATGCGGCTACCCACCACCCAAGCTTCTTTTGACTTATTCCCCACGTTTGCACTAGACAACTTTGCTTCTGTTTGGTTTACAAGAGCTACTTTCATGTGGTTATTAATTAACTTAGTTGACAGCGACTAATTATATACTGTAGCATCTCATTCCTAGGTATTTGTATACCGTAAACTTTGGTCAAAAAAGAATCACGACATTTGGGTGCCATAATCAAATTTATCATTTATTAAGATAATTACTAGAGTTAATTTTACTAGAATTTTGTTAAACGGGCAAAAGTTCAAGACCACCTCTTATGGTGTCTTATTTCTGCAATTTTTCCCAAATGAATACTACTGTAATTACATTTATTCTCCCCATCCAGACAAAATATATATTGAATTAATTTACTAATTCAGTTTTTTTTTTTTTTTTTTTTTTGGCTTTTACATAAATTTTTATGCAATGGGCGTGATCAAGTTATCATCATCCTAATCGATGAGTATATATTTTAACGTCATTTTATCTTAAGAAACTATGAGTAAACTTTAAAATGAGAAATATTAACCAACCCCGTCCAACAAGGAGAGGACGCATGGATGTAGGATGTTTTGACTGCATCTCCCGTCTTTGAATCCAAACTATAACATGTCAGGAAAGTGAGAGAATTTATAGCTTTTATTTTGAAGTATTTTTTTGTGTTTTTCACAATGAGAGTATTATCTCGTTATCATACAGTTCTTTCAATTTTGTTTCAACTAAATTGTCAAGTAACTTCTTTTTCTACTTTTCCTTTGGGAGCTAACGTGAAAAAAGAATCACTCCATTGATCAGCTTTAAAAATTATGCATAGTCATTTGTCCATGTACATAACTTAAATTCAAGATGAAATCAATAGTGCCCTTAATGTCTCATTCACAATAAACTTGATGGTTGTGGGAAATAGAGTTTCTTTTGCGGGAAATTTTACCCAACATAACTCGAGTGCCTCGTTTTTGCAAAATAGCTACTGACAAGTAAGTTGTCAAAAATGACTACTTTGTAGCTACTATTCAAAAATAGCATGGAATGCACATAAAGACGTCATGCTTCATCTACCTACTAGTAACGAACCATTTTAAGGAAATCATATCTACTGGAAGAGTATTCATATATAAATTCCCCTACCATCACATGCTGCATAAGAAACCATGTGTGTCAGTTTTGTTCACATAATGAACTGTAATGGAATTACATATATATCCAGTGAGTTAAAGAATATTACTTTGAGAAAAAGAATACACATAGTAGATTGCAAAAATAACTACAGAAGTTTTTTTTTAATGAAAAAAGTAAGAAGGGATAATTTACTTCCTAGAGAAGCAAAGCTGTCATACTTCTAGTCCATATTTATGTCTATAGGGTGGATTCAAAGACCACAGCCGTCGCTGGTAACCATGTATCACCTTGTATGAGAGACGGTACAGTGTACTGGGCCGCCTGAGCTGGTGTGATACTGGATTTATAACCAGCCCACTTAACTCTTTGGGCTATAGCTGCACCTGGGCCTGTATTTTGGTACTCAGCGTAGAAAATGGTACTGTCTGGTTCCACACCTTGGACCCATTCAATCCAGCCTTGAGGACGCAAGAACGCACCAATAGTTGACTGCATGATGACTGTGGTAGAATATTGCTTCCAGGGCCTGCCAAGGTATGTTGGTAGCTGTGAGAGTGTCTAATGGAAACATGTCACACTTGTGAATAGACATGCCTGTGTTCTGATTTGGATCTTTCTTTCCTTGGGCTGTAATTGTAACAAACTGGTTGGGCATGGGCTGCCTAGGCATGATTTTACAGCTTTGGAAAACAACTGCAGCATTACCAAAAATGAAATCAATTGTGCCTGTAATGTCACAGTCGCGGTAAAATTGACGATTGGAGTGAGCATAGAGGGTGTCTTGGAAGCCATCAAAGGAGCACCGGAAAAACTACAGATTGATCGGACCCTGATCGCATGGCCACAGCCTGGTGCTTTCGCCGCTCCAGCTGTGTTCTTGAATGTCATGTCTTTGGCAATGAAACCTCTACCAGCAACAGCTGATGCAAGTACAAAATTGAATGAGTCATTTAACCAGGTAACTATTATTAGCAGAGGTAAAATGTACTTTATACATAGACTAATAAGATTGGTAGATTTGAGCTAATTGCACTTGACAAAAGTCATGATCATGGAACTCAAATCGAGTAATGAAGCAAGCTGTCGCATGTTAACTTAGTGGGCTAATAATTTACTGGACACCAACGAACAACAATAGTGACTTGGCAGGCAAATCCAAAATTGACGAAACCAATAACGATGCCACTGACCAGCAACAATTATACAGATATGACATGGGTGGGCAAACTGAGGCATCAAATCACATGGGGACGAACAAAAACCATGTGCATTCTGATGACACTGAATTGTTTGATAAGGCCATCTACCCTAATATCTTCCTTAAAAACTTTCACCCCACATGCTAACATGGTAGCATATCATGAATCATGCTCACTACTCAACGTATTAAGCTAGTCCTGTATTCATTTTTCTTTGAAAATAAAAACAAATAACTGAATAAGCAATTCAATTATGTATGTGCAATAGCCAAAAAAAGAAAAAAGATAACGTCAATTTTTTAGACCTAGTTCATTAATGGTTTAACAAACATCCTACACAACTGCCATAATAAATCTTGGACTTCATTTTTTTAAACCATAGAGAGACGATCCAAATATTTACCCTAAGATAATGATTTAGATGTCTAATTTAGTAGTTGAGCATGTAAGTTAAAGATAGTAATTTGTTCATCAAATTTTATATGACCGTATTGATTACGCATGGATTTTAAAGACAAAGGATAAACTTTTGGTACATACTATAGTATCAAAAGTTTCATGAAAACTTGTGGTTTTAAAGGGCTCAAATTTCTAACTTCTATTAGAACAAACAACATCATTGTTAAGTAAAAGATAAAACAGCTAGAATGAACGGCAGTAATGCTTTATCAGAGGTGAAAAATGAAAACTTACCAAATGTGGCGGTGTCAAAAGTAGGAGTTCCACCGACGAAACTCAAGCTGCCGGAAACTATAGTCTTAGTTTTGCCATCTCCGTACATCATGACATTCCACTTAGACTTGTCCATTCTCACAGTTTCAACATATTCACCTGCCTTTACATATATCACGAATCTTGTTTTGCTCTTCTTGGGCACCTTTTCCACAGCTTCTTGAATAGTCTTAACATCCCCTGATCCATCTGCTGCCACTGTCACATCCGGTTTCGGATTAGCCACCTGGAGAAGTCTCCTATCACCTGCCGCAACCCATTCAGGGAATCCAGCGCTCAACAATTTCCTGTGAATTGGAATGTTGTACTGACCAAGAATTCCTAGAATGTTGGTAACAATAGCTAAGCTATTACTGGCAAATTCAGTTGAGTTCTTCATTAGAAGCTTGACATCATTAACAAATGTAGCATTCATTTCTTCAAGTGCTTCCAGGACATGTTTCTTGATCTGTAAGTGTTGAGCTCAACCAAGTCCTGAGATCATCAATTTTTGGTCCTGAAAGCACCTTTTGGCCTTCTTCCACAGATGAAACAGAGTCGTTAAGCTTATCGATAGCGTCCTCAAACACAGTCTCACAGACTTCAAGAGCCTTTTGTACTTTAGGCTCTTTAGTCAGTTTCGACCAATCTTGTTGTTTTGAAGACAAATTTGTAAGGGAATCCATGGCAAGATTCAAAGAAAGAACAAATAGCTTTTCTGGGTCAGTGGTATTTGAGGCTGCTAAAGCTGATAAGCTTGAAAAGCAAGACTCTTTGTACTCAGTTACACTACATACAGCTTCAAGAGATTGAGCTGTAGATGTGGTTGAAGGATGTTGCTTTGAATCCTTTTGGTTATTTTTGTGAACAACTGTTCCAATAACTATGCCAAGTACTAAAATGAGTAGAAAAATGGCTGAGACGCTTAGAATAATGAGACGCTTACGGGTTTTTTTCTTGAATGCTTGTTCTTCCACCTCGTCCACTTTGCCATAGCCTTTGAAAGACTTGATTGTATCCATTAGAGAAGAAACTGAATGAAACTTTGAGCTTTCTTCTTTCTACAATGTGTTGTGATAATGTTTCTGTAGCTTGTAAATGAGAAAGGAAGGTTTGGAATTTGGAAAATTAAAGCGTGTATACAGATAGTATTAATATCTTTTCTGTCGTGTCTTATTGTTGAGGATGTCATTTTTATACAAAGTTTAGGAGACAAATGGGCCTTCACTTTTTTCCATGATGCTTCTGCTGTTTTAAGATCTCACTCCTGCAATAATTAAGTGTTACAACTTAATCACTTTATTTTATTACTTATAATAACAAAAATATAATTGCAGTCAAGCCCCCCGTTTGGACATAGTTTTTGGAGGTATTTTTTGGGAGTTTTTGGGCCAAAAAATATTTGTTTACAATGTTTTCTGAGCAAAACTTGTCCCAAAAACTAAAAAACTGGTATTGAGTTATTTTTGGGTCAAAAACTAACATTTACACATCAAATTTCATTTCCATAATATCTCAAAGGCTCTTTTCAGCCAAAAAATTTATTCCCAAAAAGTATGTCCAAACACTTTTTCATTTTCATATCAAACTTCACCCAAAAAATGTTTCCCAAAAAACACTTTTTTATTTTCATATTAAACTTCACCCAAAAAATGTTTCCCAAAAAAATTTGGGAATCTATGTCCAAACGCTAGCTTAGTTCTTTCGTGGAGCAGAATGACTAACAGGGAAAAAGATAATGTTTGAACTTGCAAACAATCTAAATCTCAAAAAGAAAATTTCTAAGTTTAATTGTGGTTTGAAGTGTACTTTAAGTTAAGATCTTCAAATACTCACTTTTTTTCACAAACCTTCAACTTTCCTACTCTTTAATTTTTGCTTGCAAAAACTACAATTAACCAAACCAATCAACTTTGACAAAACTTTTCCAACTTCAACTTCATAGTTTATTTTAATAAACAATTTCAGCTTCGAATTAATTTACTAAGTTGACAACTGCCACTAACCGGAACTATATGAAACTGAAGAAAATCATACTCCGTTGATAACTGTCCATCTTAAAACAATTTAATATTGTCTCAACAACTTCCAACATTAATCTATTACAAAAGATAAATAAATATGATAAGGTAAAGTTATAAAGGAGATTAATAATTAGATTCTTTATTATATTGAACGTCACCTTAATACCTGTCACATTAAATAAAACGCATAAATGAGGATGGTGAGGGTAGTAACATGACAAATGCTAGACCCAATGCATGTCCATAGGCAAATATGACAAAGACCGCTATTTTAGTTCGAAAATGTACATAGTAGAGACTAGAGAGTAAAAAGACATTCGAATTACACAATACGTTATATCTTGTAATTCTAAGTTTGCAAAATGAGATTTTGAATCTAGGTAATCTCCTTATCTTGTGACAGGCCGTATGCATTACGTCTTGTTTAATTAACAAAGCAGATATAATGATATTAGTTGGGCTGTCTATTTCTTTATCATTTGGGCAAAGATGAATGGACGTTTTCAAAGTGAAATCAATTGGTTAATTGGATTTTCATCAAGTGTGTGATGGAGAGCCAGCAAAAAGCATGCACATATTGGAATTTGAACTTTGACCAAAGGCCTATGTAGATATAAATTTTCAAAAACTCATATTCATATTAAGTTTATAGTCAACATTACAAAGGTATAAGAGGTGCAATAATATATTTATCCACTTCTTTTTAAAAATGTACAAATGGGCTGGGAGGTTGATTATATATTGCAGCTAGATCATATGCTATTACGCGGCCGGCAAGCCCAAATGTGAGAGAATGAGTGTTAAGGGGAACGAAATAAAAGGTGGTCAATGCAAATGGAACGAAATGAGCCGCGTATGCCGTGTGCGATGTGCCTTAAAATTTAAGCAGCGGAAATGTTAACTATGCCAACACAATGATGAATAATTAGTAGTAGTACTAATATATACTAGTGATTTTGTGAGTGTATCCACATGGAAACAGCAGAGCGTTAAGTAGGTGCATGTCTGGATCCCATTTGACAAAAGCAATATTGAAGTTTAAATTGCTCCGCTAATTGAGGCTTGTAACGTGCTTTTTCTACTTAAATCCACCGTATTGATGACGTTTAAAATTTGATAGTTTGATTGACTGAGTTTGCCTTCTCCATTTTTTGGAGTATTAGATAGGCCATATTAGTTGGGCTGACATCTTCCCTTTCATATGGGCTTGATTACTTCAGCACAATATGGGTGTGCAAATGTATATGGTGCCACGTTCTTATTGATAAGAAACTGAAGAGGAAAAACCAGACACAAGCCCACGTTCTTATTTGTTTGCCAGTGGCCCGGTAGTTGGCTACTTAGCTGTATAGCAGTTACGCAGTTAAATGGTAAACAAGCTCATGAGTTTGATCAAGCATGTTAATTTGTTGAGTTACTACTACTATAATTTATTAACTTATTACTTGAGATTCACAGAAAAAAAAAAAAAACAAACAGTAACAGGGGAAGACGTGGGAATAGAGACAATTGGGACTTGGAAATTCTCCTCTTTTATTTCCACATTCTTTTGGCTTTCACTTTAAGATAGGCTTACAAACATTATGAAATATTGAAATTTATATTACTGAAATTCCTCAGCACGAATAGAAGTTGATAAAGCACAATTCCCACCCCCATTCGTGGATGAATCTTGTTATTTCACTATCAGCCAAATATCAGAATTGCCCTGCATACACTCCACTCTCCACATTCAATACTAACCATTTCTAGTAAGAAAAACTTAAGGAAGCGAATTACTCACAAAACCTTGAAACTTAAATAATTGAAAAAACTACTTCAGAGACCAAGAGCAAAAGGGAAACCAGTGGAGCCCAACCAACTACCTCCAGCAATGAACCTGCCAGGAGTATAAGCTTGGGCCTCAGTTGAACTAGTAATGACCTTAAAGCCTCTCCATTTGACTCTTCCTGAGGTCCCTGCTCCTGCCCCAGTATTTTGATACTCCCCATAGAAGAGAGTATTCAATGCAAAAGTTCCACTCCATTCATGCCACCCAGCAGGATTAATTACATCAGAAATTGTGGACTGCATTACTATAGTCCTGGAATATTCTTTCCATGGCCTTCCAAGATACGTGGGAAAACTCTTCTGAACTGGTTTTAAATCAGAGGTTGCACCAATTCTACATTTTTGGATCACAATACCAGTGTTCTGATTTGGGTCAGATCTACCTTGGGCTGTAACCATGTTCTTTTGGCCTGATCCAGGACGTCTTGCATGAATATCACAGTCTTGTAAAACAACAGCAGCATTGCCAAAAATAAAATCAACAGTTCCAGCAATGAAACATTGTACAAAGTATTGACGATTGGAATGGACGTAGAGAGAGTCTTGATAGGCTAGAATATCACATCTATAAAAGGCAGACAAATCGGACCCAACGCGAAGTGCCACAGCTTGGTGTTTTGCGGCCCCTGCTGTATTTTGGAAAGTTATGTCTCGGGCCAAAAATCGTTCCCCCACCGCGGCTGCACCACATGGAACCAATGGTCAAGTCATTTTTTATTTCCTATAAGTACATAAATTTGTGACAACTCAATAATTCCGTAAGAAGTACATAGATTTGTGACAACTCTTCAATAATTCCATCCAACAATCATGCATAAAACGGGCAATCAGATTTTGAATTTTCAACCTTGACATAGTTATTTCTTTTTCAATATAGAATAACTATCCTAGCGACTAAACTACAAAACAGGTGAGGGGCCTTTTTGTCGTCTGCTAAGAATGTACCATAACGTATTCTTATCGGGACCAAAATCAAAGGAAAAGATTACTATGGCTGCTGCTACAAAGAAAGGGACCTTTGCTATCATTAGAATAAGTTTTAAAATATCAATTTCCTTCTGGTTTCTACTATCACAACATAAAGCTAGGAGTAAAACACTAAGATATAAACAGGGAAAGTAGATGATCCTTTTCTATGTGATGAAGAAATTTGAAAGAGAACTTAAAATATGGAAAAGTCAAAAGTGATGAGGCAATTAAAAGAGAAAAGACGCCACACTCCCAGCTGGAAAGCAGCAGCGAGTGAACTGTGAAGGGTGACCTTTTATCATCACTACTAGCCAAAGTGGAAGACAAATCTACCACCGATTTGCTTTACCCCACCTTTCTAGACGTGGGATTCGTGATTGCCAGATTAAGTAAAAATCTAGCCTCGTAGTTTCAATTAGCTAAGAATTTAAATAATACTGTATAAAAAGAAAATGTTACTATAAGAGTATAATGCAATACTAAATAGTACTATGATAGAGTAACATTCTAAAATTTGTACAAGATTTAGTCCCACATTCTTCCCTCTTCCTTTGCAACGTTATAACTTTGTGCTCCTATCTGGAATTAACACATTTCGATGTAGAAACATGTTTAAGAGCTACAATTTGTTGGCTGATATGATTAAAGCACTTGTCTGTTTATTTTAACGTACTTGTTCTTAGCTTATCCATATGACGCATTATTGATGTGGTCCTAAGGGAAATCTGCTCGTTGCAAGTATATCAATCCATTAGCCATAAATATCTTCCACTAGATGGACCAATAATAATCTTAAATCACCAGGCTTAAGCTAATTCATGTCATTATATTACCTATAACAATAATTGCTAAAATAAAGGACGTGACCAAGATTTACTTGAAATAGTAATAAGTTCATGTCAGCTGTAGACTTACCAAACTCTTATCTTTCCTTTTAGTAGTTAACTAAGCAGTATAGACGCAAAAAGTGCATAATAATTGTCAAGCTTGCTGGATGTAATTAAAGAGCTTTATTACTGTAAATAACAACTTACCAACTGTGGCGGAGTTGAAGGTAGTGCTACCATCTTTCACATTCCTGCTTCCGGTAATAATAGTATTGGTTCTTCCATCTCCCATAAACATTATAGTTGGTCTTCTTCTTTGGAACCTCTACATTTTCCCTGTAAACACCAGCCTTTATCCTTATTACATACCTCTTGCTACTCTTTTCAGGTGCTTTAGCTACCGCCTCTGAAACTGTCTTGTAATTTCCGCTTCCATCCGCTGCCACAACCACGTCAGGTGTCACCGATGAAGACTGCAGTAATCTTCTATCACCGGCAGACAACCACTCTGGAAACCCACTGTTGTCTTCTAGTAATTTCCTGTCGTTGAAAGTATAATTAAGTAAATACGGGTTTATTCTTTCTAACCGTTTAAATTTTTAGATAATGGTCACACAGTTCAATACCTGTTATTGGTGGTACCATCCAACTTCATCTGATTCGCAATGTCTGTATCAGTCATGTTACAAATCATAGCTAATGCATTACTGCACATTTTTTCAACATGCTTTTGACCTTTTAGCAAAACTTTGCGAACTTTTTTATCAGCCTCATCATGAGAGAAACCGTCTAGGCAGGTTTCTTGGTTTGTAATTGCGGAACTTATTAGAGTTTTGAGATCATCCGCGTGTTCTCTCAGGGACTTCTTGGTGGGATATTTCTCAAGATCATCTATGGCTGTGTGGAGCTCGTCCAGAGTCTCGTCTATGGTCTCCAGGCAATCGTGCAATGCAACCTTTTCTCGAGGGGTTAAACCTGTCGAGACATAGTATAATTAAGTAACTAAAAGTACAAGAAAAAAATATGATTAACTAAAAATATGCTCAATCTGTAATTAGCTCCACATAATATAATCAAGTCATTAAAAGTGTGTATATGTCTAATAGAAGGGACCACCAAACCTTTTCTTGTTTTGATTAGCTTCTCGACCGCAAAGAAGTTGTGTTGGAGAGCCTTGCATGTGATATTCAAGGACATTTCAATCACGTCCTTTTGGCTAGTTACTTTTTTTGAGAAGCCAGGAACATTGACAATTGTAGAGTAACATAGTTCTGGATGTAGAGTGTTAATACACGCAGATTTTACAATGGCATGAGCTGCTGTGGAGAGAGCCTGTATGTCTGCATGGTCGTCGGAGCCATTGGACCGTGACTTTACACCAGCAACTACTCCAATAACTGCAGCAACAAGTAAAACTGAGGCAACTATGGCCAGGTATAGTTTCTTTTTTCTTTTAGAAAAATCAATTTGTTTGCCGGAATCCACCATCCCGGCAAAGAATTCTTTGAAACGGGCCATTTTGTTAGGTCCCAGAGGCAGAGTTAGAGGGTGTGGATGAAGAAATAAGGTAGAGTTGTGGAGAAGAGGAGTTGGTCTGGTGGGGGTTTTATATCAGTGACATGCTACTAATATAATTTCAACATTCTCTTTAAAATTGCTACTAATATAATTTCAACATTCTCTGTTTTGCTGTAAACTATGTAGTTAGTAAAATACTAGCATGTAATTGTAGATGCCACGTGAATGGTTGGAATGGTATCAATACTTTTCTTTCCTTTGTTTTCTTTCATGTACTATTTTTTTTCTCGATGTGTGCCCCATTGCCTCGTGCCTTTATCAAAATAGTACTTTCACCGTTCCAAAATGATTGTCATAGTTTGACTTGGAGCGGAGTTTAAGAAATGTGGTAAAACTTTTGAAACTTGTGGTCCAAAATAAGTCATACATAAATATGTGGCTATAAAGCATTTCATTAAGGGTAAAATAGTAGTTTCAACTCAAAAATATTTGCAAATTTAGAATTGTGTCATTCTTTTTGAAACGGACTAATAAGGAAACTATGACAATCATTTTGGAACGGGGAGTACTGCTCTATCAGTGATGTTGGCATAATGACAAGATTAGTTAAAATTTGAATTGTGTCACGGAATAACAACCAACAAGTGGGCGAAGCAAAAAGCTTTAGACTTATCACATTGGACAGCGGGAAATGAGCAGAACTGAAGTGAATATCTATTTTACTCTATCTAATTTCAGCATGCGACTTTTCCTGGCCAATCTTCATTCACTAGCTTGCAGTATATTGGCCAAAGTGTCAACTTCTAAGTATTGAGCAGTTTAGTGCCCTAGTATAATATATGGTGCACCTGCTGCTAAAATCAGAAATTATAAAACTTTCTGATAAAAATTACTATTCAATTGACCACCCTTTCACCTCCATATAGTTCGGCCGCCCACGTGCAACAAGGCTGCCCTTCTTTTGTGTCTTCCTTAATTGAAAGTACTTGAACCTCCCTGACACTTAACAATGAGGCTAAAGGTTGGAACTTGGAAAACCGCCAATCAAGACTCCATGTCCATGTTCACTCATTGAATCAAATGATGCAAAGCCAACAAAGCTTTAGCTACTGTCATATCCACATGTTTTCTACCATATCCAGAGATAAAGGGACCAATTTTAGATTTTGCACGTCTTTCTAAGGATATCCAACCGTAACAATGTAAAAGGAGCCACCAGCCAATGGGCATTATTGTCCCGTTAAATTGACTGGGCATAGAATCTCATTGAGTGACTAAGCGATTGTACTTATAAAAATCTAAATGCCACAACTATATTGATAATCAAATGCTGCTTTTGAATGATCACAGAGAAGCTAGCAGCCGCTTTAGCATTATTAGCTTCAAAAGCCAGCTAGCGAACACTGCCCCATGTGTGATAAATAAAGACACGAATATGCTATTCTGTGAACATGGTACATAGTATATATAGGAAAAAACAATAAATTACTACGTTCGGTATCCAGTTTCTTAGTCTGCAAGTTGGTTTGTCGAGATACATTTGCTCTCTCAATTTTACTTATCAGATACATAAAACATAGAATATCGTTCAGTTAGGTTTGCAGGAGGCTGGAGTAGTATCAATTTAGCAGCAATACCAAATCTTGTTTTGTTTTGCATTACCAAACAAAATTTTACTAAGGGAGTAGTTTGATAAGAAAAAAATCAGCACCTAACAAAAAGTTTGTTGGAACAAGGTAGTAATGAATCATTAATTGTCAACAGGCTTTGAAACTTCTATAAGGGCAGCTATAGTCGTTGAAGTCATGTTGACTTGGGTTGGGGGGGCATGGTAGTATTAGCTAACGATGTTAATGGATTATAGGTAGTGGTAGCTGTGTCGCTGTGGTGTATTAATTAGAATCAATTTTGGCGTCGGTTTTGTTTTCTTCTATCAACCATCAATTCACATGGCTAGTTACGTTCTGTGATCTTTTTGGATTTAAGTTTGTCACGGCTAGTATAAATTAATAACTTTTTAAACCATCAATTTATTCATGAGATATTTATAAAAAATAAGGTTGTTTTTTATTGAGAGTTCCAGACTGATATGTTGATATATCTCCTTTTAATATTATATTCTAACAAAATAATTATATATCTCAACCAAGATTATTGATGTGTGTACTTACCAAGTTCACGTTTGCTCATTTAAATGAATTCAAATTATGTGGAGATCAAGCGTCATTTTATTTACCAGACTACTGGATTGAAATGAATAAAAGCTTCACACCAAGCAAATTGATACATTCGCAGAAAACATATTCGTCCATTCAGTAACTTTACCCACCAAGCTAAAAGAATTGTAGACGCTTTTTTTATATATACATTTTTATCACTTAATATTAATTTAATTAGCATTATGCATTTATTTTAATTGTGAACTTTATAGTTAAATCAATAAGTTTGACTAAACACCAATAGTGTGAATATTTTCCTACATGCACTCTCAACCCTGTTTGCCCAGGAAAAGAAGGCACAACTCATATATATATATATATATATATATATATATATATATATATATATATATATATATATATATATATATATATATATATATATGTCAATAACAAAGTTAGTTTAGAATTTAGTCTTCTTTAATCAGTAAGTTGGTTTAGCTCTCTTTTCATTTCTTTCTGAATTCGGTTGAACGCATGAACAACTCTTTTTCCTTTTGGGGGGTAAATAATACTCCAATATAAGTTTATATGTTTCACCACATTTGGTGTCTCACGGGAAAGAATGGTTGCTTTAGCTTCAGATTCTATTTTCTACATTATTGGATTTCTTACGTGGGTGCTTCTTTTCTCCCTTTTTCTTTTTCTTTTTATTTTTTGTATTGAGTAGAATTCGACCCGCGGTGATTCGCCCCGGTCATGCAAATCCCAACGGCCAAACACGTCACAGCAGGACGAATGCCGAAGCGATTAGATAAGTCGCCGAGGCCGCGAACCCGAAGGTCGCTACCGAAGGCGAGCCGCAAGCTGAGCTTCGGTAGCAATCACCTCGGTCAAGCAACAGGGTCAGGCCACCGAGGTCAATCATCCGCACCTTCGTGGATCCCTTTTTATTTTTCCTTTTCTTTTTCTAATTCAATGTGTTTTCTTCACTCGTTTTTGGTTGTTCTGGGGTAATCTTTCTTTACTGGTGTAAGGGCTGTAGAGCACCAAGTAGGGGGTAATTAGAATAGGAGTATATAATAATATCTTTTGGATGTTCCTGTGGTATGGAATTTTCGAACAGGGGGAAGGGGGGAAAAGGGAGTGTCGGCCGATAAGCTTAATTCAGAATATTATACGTACAATTTATTACATGCAAAATTTATTACCCCTTAGCCACCGGGTCGTCCGACACCACTTAATCACAAAAATTATTAAAAAAATAAATATAATAATAAAAAAATAGAAAATTGCCTATAAAGAATGGCTCAGTAAACCAAAAGCATTAATATGTGAGTTGGTGTAGAAACGTATGTTTCAATTTTATAATCCCGAGTTAGAATTCCTTCAATGGCTGCCCATTTCAAAATATTTTTAAGCTAAATTCTGACACTACTAACAAAAATTTTTACTTACGCCGCGTAGTCACTAAAGAAATACCAAACTACCAGCTATTGTCGATTCAATTTGACTTTGGTAGTCAAACTAATTGATTTGGACATCTGATGTACTCATGTCTTAACTATATAATATAAGTTTCCAGTTACCAAAAAAAAAATTAATTTAATGTTGCAATGTCCAATTAACAATATCTAACGCAGTGCAGCTAAGCTTTTAGAATATATATATATGTACATATCCGTGTATGATTTTTTGGGGGAATGATTTCTTCCAACGTTAGTTTTATTCTTTTTTAACTTATTTTGTTGTTGACAGATAATGGAATACAAATCAAGGACGAGACAAAGGAAAAAAACTCTTTGCTTCAAAGAGATGTCATTTAATTTAGTAGTATTTTCTTACTTTCCAGGCTCCACCGAATTTTGCTTTGCGTGACTAATGCAAAAACTAACATGAATGTTTTGACTTAATATTTTGAACAGAGCGAAATGTGGGTGGATAATAGACTGCTATCTATATTTTATATTATTATTATAAAATTTTAAGCTACTAGTATAAGATTGTGATTGTGCTAAGTTTATTGTTTGTTTTGTTTCCGTTTTGCGTGTCCAATATTTCCTTTGAGTTTCATATAATTCAGATTTATGGTAGAAAAACTATAACAACAACAACATGTCTAGTAATATTCTTCTGTAGATCTAGAGGTAGAAAAATTGCAATTTGGAGATAATAAGAGGCCTACTAAATGATGAAACCAGGTTACATCCCGGAGGCTATCAACTCCATTTTCTATCCGTCTGCCTTGTCCTTTTGCTTTGCACTGTCTTTATCATCTTCTCTGGAAATTCAACAATCGGCTATTCAAATTGGCCTAGTAGACTAGTACCAAGTACCAACTAGGCAACTACCAAACGTGTCCTACATGGACTGAGAAAAGAGGGGTAAAAAAAGTTCCAAACTGACTGAGAATCTGTTTGGGTAAGCTTAAAAAATTATGTAAAAGTATATTTGTAAGTAAAAAGTGGGTATTTAGTACATAAAGAAACAAAATACTTATAAGCGTTTTTGTACTTAAAATAAGCTAAAAGTAAGAAGTTAGACTTCTCAAAAATAACTTATAAGTAACTATTTAAAATTAACCCACCCAAATGAGGCCTTAATCTACAAAAGTTTGCACCAATAGTACGTACCAGAGAAACAGAAAAACAATTAAAACATATTAGATCTGAAAAAACGCAAACTCTTTTATTATATTGTTATGACAGAAGTCAAACTTTTGCTTTTCCATGAACTAACATAAATTGTTCAATGTGTCAAATCTCAAAAAATATCGGTGGATGATCATTCAGATTTATGTAATAAAGTCACTATTTTTTTAATTACATAAAAAATCATCTCATTTTGCTCTGATTTACCTCAACGTACACTTTTTTCTAACACAATTTTGTAAGAATTCCACAAAAAAATGTGATTCAAGCATTATATAATCGTTCTTCAACATATTCAAAGAGAGAAATCAGGATGAATCGTCACATTCAAAGAGAGAATTTAGATTGGTTTTTCAAGACAATGGACGGCAGTTTTCTCTTTACTTTTAATCGGATCACGTTAATCGTGACCAACATATATGGACTCCTGAGTTGGTAAATATTATGCCTATAATCTTATCACAATTAACTTCTCAAAAATGCTAGAGGCATATATCATCTTCTCTAGATGTGATTTGGTGTAGACTTTAACAGCTTGTCTGGATAGTTGTAACCCATGGTATGGTATTGTTGTTACTATGGGTACGATGTTTGTGTTGATTGTTTCTCTAATTAACATTGTATGGTATCGTTAAATCCATGGTTATTTAACCATGAAAACTGTCATTTTATGTAACGACCGATTTGGTGGGATCGTGTCGTTACCTATTTTTCTTACCCATCATGCCCTCACTTATTATTTACTAATATTTTTATTTTAATATTTACCTTATTTTCAATTATTAAACTACGGTAAACAATACAATCTATCCAAATATTGTACAACACAATACGATACAGTACCATACGATATAATACAATACAACACATTATGAAACGATGGGTAACAACCATCCAAACGGAATGTAAGTGTGAGTAAGTTTTTACCCTACTGTTATTTGGAATTGTGGGTTCCTTAATTTGTTCGTTGCTCAATTTACTTGAAACTAACACGTGAAAATATTTATTCATCCATTTATTTATTTATGACCTTTTAAAATTTATATACAATCATACACCCATCCCTCTCCCTGCCGCCTAATGACAATGCAAAAATTGTGCAGAAAAATGCAGGAAAAGTTAAGATACAAGCAGAAATATGGTGAAAAAAGTACAGAGACAGTGCAAATGTTGTGCATAAACACAAAAATAGTGCAAAAATTGATGGAGAAACAAGAATTACTATATATAATTTAGATATAGTTAGATACAGTGCAAAAATAGTGCAGATATAGTGAGTTGCGGTGGAGATGAATTACAATAAAAAGACAATACCATATATGGCTGAAAAAATACCGAATTTGATCCGAAAACATCAAATTTGGCCAGAAAATACTATTTCAAAATGAAAAACGCCAAATATGAAGAGAAAACATAAAATTTGAACATAAAACACCATATATAAATGAAAAATTACCAAACTCGTGCAAAAAACAACAGATCTATACAAAATTGAGAGCGCTGGAGAAAGGCAGGGGTATGACAGGGTGTGGTTGGCCGGTTAGTACACATCTAAGTGCAACACTAAGACTAAGAAGAATAGCACAAAGTTTTAACAAAAAATAAAGCAGAAGAAAGCTTTTGTCATACTTACTCCAACCAAACAGGTCTGCTTCAGGTTAGTACACAAAACAAGGGAGGAGGCTGGAGCTCGGTGATCTATTTATTAAAAGGGGATTTACAAAAATACCCATCAAACCCTACTTATTTACATCTCCATACCCATTACATTTTTACCCACAAACTTATTTACATTGTATACCCATCTTTCTGTATACCTATCTAGTATACAATATACTCCCATGGTATACTTGTTACACTATACTCTCAAATCCTTCTGTATACCTATCTAGTATAGGTATACTCTCATGGTATACTTGTTACACTATACTCTCAAATCCATAAAAGAAGTATACTTAATTTGGTATACCAATATAATGCAATGGTATACAGCTAAAATTGGGAGGGTGGGCACATAGTGTAAATAAAACAGGCTAGATGGGCATTTTTGTAAATAAAATGAGGTGCATGGGTATTCCATGTTAACTAATTTTTTTTGGGCACAAACACGTAAATAATTTATTTTTGTGGGCATGGAGTGTAAATTCCCCTTTATTAAATACGGAAAAATCTAATAAATTTCTTTTGGGCTTTGAACTAAAAAATTTCAAAATTCCAAGAAAATTACCTGGGGAGTGCCATTTCCTAGGACCAAAAATATGAAGTCCCACTAAATATTTTTGGAACTTTTCCTAGAGTTTAGTTCAAAGTTCTAGATTTTTTCTAAGTTTTTCCGTATTTTGTTTAACTAGTGACTAGTTTTCCAAAAGTTAAGTGATGGTTATTTTTTTTTGAGTGGCTTACAAACTGGCTAGTCATCAAAATTTTACTTTTGTTTGGTTTAAAGGGCATGTGCACCGGGCTGGGCGAAGTGCACCAAAAGCTACTTTTGGCAGTGGTCTTTGATTTGATGCCACTTTTTTATTGGTTATACATGAAAGGCCACTTTTTGGAACTTTAATTTTTTTGGGGTGAACTTCACACAAGTTCAGTCCACAAGGATTGAAGTTCAACTTCAGCCCACCATAAGGATTAAAATTCAACTTCAACCCACAAGGGTTGAAATTTACGTATCTATACCTAAAAGTTCAGTCCTTACAGATTGAAGTTGAAACTTCATAATTTAGGCATGAAGTTCAACCCACAAGGTTTGAATTTCAGCCCACAAAGATTGAAGTTCCAAAAAGTGGCTTCTCATGTAAGACCAATAAAAAAAGTGAATTCAAACTAAATACCAGTGACAAAAGTGGCCTGTGGGTGAAAATTTTACCACCGGACTCCCCCGTAATAATTTCGCCCATTGGCCACTTTTACCACTGGTATTTGGTTGAAACTATTTTTTTTATTGGTTTTACATTAGAGACCACTTTTTGGACTTCAATTTTTGTGGGCTGAAGTATAAACCTTGTGGGTTTAAATTCATACCTAAGTTATGAAGTTCAACTTCAATCTGTAAGGGCTGAACTTTTAGGCACAGACGCGTAAATTTCAATCCTTGTGGGCTGAACCTGTGTGAAGTTCAATCCACAAGGATAGAAGTTCCAAAAAGTGGCCTCTCATGCAAAATCAATAAAAAGTGACCTCAAACCAAAGACCACTGGCAAAAGTGGCATCTCATGCACTTTTGCCGTCTCCCACCCCCCAAGGGGCCCATATATTTTCGCAAAATAGGTAAAAATTTCGCTCAGCGGTCACTTTTAACACTGGTATTTGGTTTGAGGCCACTATTTTCTTTCGTCTTACACTAGAGGCCACTTTTGGGCCTTTACTAAATAAACATTGACTTAAGTTCTGATCATTGTCTGAAGTTCAGTTCATACGGCCCCTGGACTGAAGTTCCATATTTAAGGACTGAACTTCAGTCCATATGGCCCTGGACTGATGTTCCATCTTTAAGGACTGGACTGAACTTCAGTCAACATGGCCCTGGACTGAAGTTCTATCTTTAAGGATTGAACTTCAATCCATATGGCCCTGGACTGAAGTTCAATCTTTAAGGACTGAACTTCAGTCAACATGGCCCTGGACTGAAGTTCTGTCTTTAAGGAGTGAACTTCAATCCATATGGCCCTGGACTGAAGTTCTGTCTTTAAGGAGTGAACTTCAATCCATATGGCCCTGGACTGAAGTTCAATCTTTAAGGACTGAACTTCAATCCGGCCCCTGGACTGAAGTTCTATCTTTTAAGCAAAAGTGGCCACAAACTAAATATTTTGATATTAGTGACCTGTACCCAAAGACTAGTGGCAAAAGTGGCCTTTCGTGCACTTTCCCCGCAAAATAGGCCTGTAGCCCAATCTCCGTTATTGGGCTTTCCCTTAACGAACAACGTCATACTCCTAAATCATGCTTGCTGCTCGCATTGCTGCCTCTTTGAAGGAAAAAAAAGCTCTTTTTCAAGAATATCAGTTGCTGCTGGCGCTCTAGGAAATTCACTGTAAGAATTTGATAAGCTACTGCTATTTCTTTGCACACAAAAGCTTTTCATTTATCTGCGTATTTGCAACGTACCTTCAACTTACTATATGTAAGCTTCGGCTAGTAATTAGTTTCACTTTATACACTTTCTGCTTTGTTTATTGCACCTATTAACAGGTTACAAATACTTTTGAGGAGCTTATTATTGTTTGTGAAGTTAACTCAACTTTATTTGGCTTAGTCTTTGGCTCTAAATTAATTTTAAAAAAGTCTAGTACTTGGCTATATATGTGAATATCAATTTGACTTCACAATTAGATTGAACCTGCATTGGTAAATCTAGGGCTTCTTGTTTGAAGCCCTGTTTGTGCTAAATGACTAAAGGGCAACACAGTGTACAAAGCATACGCAGTGTCCAGGGAAGGGGCGCACCCCTAAGGGTGTAATGTACACAACCTAACCTAATGCAAACATTAATGACTGTTTCCACGGCTTGAACCCGTGACCTATAGGTCACACGAAGACAACTTTACCAGTTGCTCCAAGGCTCCCCTTCTTGTGCTAAAAGACTGTGTTGCTTTAACTGATTGTTCTGGTGTACATGGATTCAGTGTTATCTTTTGCCGTATTTAGCTTGTTATAACTTCTAGAACCTAGTTTTTGAATGATATAGTTTTCAATAAAAGCACCTCAAGGGGAGAAATAAATACCTGTTTTTTTGACAGCATTAAAAAGCTGATTTTTAAAAAGAAGATAATTTGTAAACCTTATTAAGCATGCTATTGAATCTTACATTTACTACAGGCCAAGTGTAAAAACCCATGGTTTCTGTAGGTCGCAAAGCTTTAATTTTGAGAAAACATAAAGCTTGTGATTTGACGGAGCAGACAATTGCTTGGGAGAGTAAACCGGATAATCAGGAGGAAAGGAAAAGAATGGGCCGAAAGTCATCAAAAAAACATGTCGGTGCTGATGCTGATCATACTCTTGAAAGTGTATCCGGAGGAAACACTGATGGCAATGATAGGCATCGTAAGCCTAAAAAGACAGCCCCTGTCCAACAAACACCATTTCTCAGGTTCTAACCGCATCACATACTTGATATGTCATTTCCAATTTTATTCTATGAACTATTTGGCACATCGCAATGTTATGGATCCATACCTTGCTTTATTTCTTATGTAGAAAGCAGAGTGATCCCGAGACTGCAAAATACTTTGCGGAGATTGCTAATGCTATAGAAGGTACAGAAATTGATCCAGAGGAGCGGTCTTGCATTTGTGGAAATGCATTGGAGGAAACTAGAGGGAAAGAAGTAGAACTTGCTACTGATTATATAATAAGCCATACCTTGCAAGCTCTACTCGAAGGCTGTTCTTTGGATCACCTTTGTAGCTTTCTTCAGAGCTGTGCAAAGAATTTCTCTCATATTGCTGCTGATAGATCGGGTTCTCACGTGGTTGAAACAGCTTTAAAATCTCTATCGTACCACCTTCAGGATACTGAGAACCATTCTCTGATTGAACAGGCTTTGACTAAAATTTGTAAGGTATGAAATAGTGTTTTCTTCATTGTTTTTAATGGTTTGATGTCCTATTGCATTGTTTGCATTACAACATGTTAGTTGCTTGCATAATCATTTTCCTTGGTGGTTCTACGCAAAAGCTGTTCTATGCTTTAAGATTTAGGCTAGCGAAATGTCATAGTGGATCAGAATAAAATGAAAAGTGTAATTTGCTTTAAAAAAAATTCTCAGAAGTTGTTCGAAAATATATTCGTTCCTTATTAGAGAAAGTAAAAAAATAAAATAAAAATGGATTAGAATTTCTTGGATACATGATCTGTGTTATTGACTTGATTATTTATCGGCTCTTTGTATTTCCATGTCAGGCAATTGTCGTCAATCCTTTTGATATAATGTGCAGCTGCCATGGATCTCATGTGCTTCGGAGTCTTCTTTGCCTACTTAAAGGGGTGCCTCTAGAAGAGTTTCATTCCACAAAGTCATCTGTTGTGTTGGCTCAACGCTTAAATCTCACAGTGCCTCAGGCAAAAGACAATGGCTCACTGCAGTCTCAGCAAAGATTTCCTAATTTGCTTAAGTATTTCGTTTCAGAGATGTTAAATGCTGCCAGTGAAGACATTTCAAAACTTCTAGTCAATCAATACAGCAGTTTAGTTCTGCAGGTATACAATTTATGCTCCCAGGATCCATTCATAAATCAGTCTTTTTGCTAACAGTATGTAAATGTGCAAAAGATGATGAAGACCGCTATCTAACCGCTAGGAATACAAGCTTGTCTGCTCTAGTGATACATATCTTTGTCCTAGGCTGCTAGGTTAAACCACAATTACTGAATTATATGTCAACTAACAAGGATATATTTTATTGACTTATTTGCAGACTGCTGTGAGATTTTTGGCTGGAAATGAACCTGAATTGTTGCATTTAATCCTTGTTCTTCTTGGAAGCAGCGGTGAGAGTGCCAATGTTGGAAACTTATTAGAGCCAACGACCATAAGGAACATTTTAAAGCTAGTGGAAGAAACCGCATACAGTCATTTAATGGAGGTAATCTATTTGGCTTATGTTTCTTCTCTCTATAGGCATTTCCATCAGCGCGGTTGTATATTTAACTGGTCTAAGAGCTCCTTAGTCATTGAATCTATCAGTATGCTGCATATAGTTGTATTCCACTTCAGTCTATTTGAAGGGAGCATTGGAATATGTGCTTGGTTAGAGGATCTTTTTTTATTTTGATAAACATGCTTGGTAATAGGATAATAGTCCACTCCCTCATCTACTCTAGATACATGAACAACAGTTTCCACCTATGGCATCCCACGGTGATTGTGATGACCTGTGAATTGCGAATGCTCAGTTGCAATGAGCCCTCAGTCATGTAGCTTTATACAATTACAGCTAAATTATTTATCCTCCATCATATATTTGGCATATGAACCATCTGTTTCTGCAATCTAGTACCGCTACTAGATCGAGGGTAGTTGAAGCTGTTACACAATCCAATCTGTAACGAAAAGCTTGGAGCAAATATTTTATTAATCCTGGAAAAGCAGAGACTTTCTGCTAATTTAGTCAACATAATTTTTGTGGTTTGTCAGTATTTATCCACCTTTTGTGTAAGATCATCTGAAGCCTAGGTCCATGGAGATTTGTAAGTTTGCCGAGATATCGAGTTACTGCACTCTTTGCTTTCTAATTTGTATAGTTTTGTCCTTGTTAGAACTTGTTTGATGTTTTAATGCACGATGTTGCAGGTCATCCTGGAATTTGCTCCTGAAACATTGTACTCTGAGTTGTTAAAGAAAGTTTTCAGGAAGTCATTGTTTCGAATGTCATCTCATCAATGTGGGAACTTCGTCGTGCAGGCTTTAGCATCTCATGCCAGAAGTCAGGATCATGTAAGGTCTTTCAAACTTCAATATTTTGGAACATTTCTTTTATGTAAGTTAACTCTAAGGACTGCTATCTCAAACCTGACAACCTTCAAAACTTCCATATATCGAAGTGTTGGTAGAAGTTAAGATCAGTATGCACCGAATGCAGATGAACTTTAAGATGCGTCTTCATTTGTCATCACATGGTCAAACATTCTCTGAGTAGACATTAAATTTTTTGGAAAGATGCTAACTAGACATTATACTGATAGCTTGAGATGGTTTTGTCAATGGATTCTCATGTTTAATCATCGCACCCCCTTTTTGTTATTAGATGGACTTGATCTGGGAGGAGCTTGGGACAAAGTTTTACGATCTTTTTGAAATGGGAAGGTCTGGAGTTGTTGCATCTGTCCTTGGTGCAACTCAAAGGCTCCACAGCCATGAACATGAGGTTTGTTGTGAATATTTTAGTTCATCCTTCATGGTTTTGCAGCTGTTGGGTTCAACATTGTAAATATTCAAGTTTAATTGTTCATACGTGTTAGATATTCTATCAAGCTTAATCAACTACTACTTTTAAGTACAATATTTTTATTTAATATTCAGTTCATCTAATGAAAATTATTTCGTTTGTATCCATTTCCTTCAATTATTGATAAATATTTCTCTTTTCGTTAAGGAAAGAAGGATCAGCTGAATGCCTTGTTTTTTTTTCCCCAATTTCTCTTCTTGGTTTCAGTGTTGTCAGGCCATTGCTACCGCTGTATGCACAGGGATAGAGTCTCCAAAGTGTGTCGTCCCCCGAATATTATTTCTCGACAATTTCTTTTTCTCAGGAGACAAATCTAACTGGAACTGGCCACATGGAATGAAGATCCATATGGTTGGATCTTTGATTCTGCAGTCGATATTTAAACTTCCCAGTGTATGTGTCCTTTCTCGTTTTTCTTTTGTATTGAATTCTTGGATCATGCATGATTACAGAGGCAGGTTTAGTTCTTTCATATATCTGTATATAAATATGCATGTGTGTGTTCTCGTGTGTGTGTATTAGATCTGAACCATAATTTTAGGTACAATGAGTTAGTGTTGAGATCTTTAAAGTAGAAGTTAACCTGGTATTGTTATTCAGCTTTCTTCGTTACCGCATTTATAGTGTTTAGCTTCAATCTGACATTTGAAATGTTCTATCTTGCTTGTTTGCTTCAATTCGTACTTTTATTTTCGATATTTTCAAAAGGCAATGCTTAGTTACCATGTATGTTATGTTTAACCTATATGGCGATTGTTGTGAAGTGTTCTTAAGCTGTCAGCTTGATATATCCCTTTTTGGTATCTTACAGGAATTAATACAGGTTTATGTCACTAGTATCACATCTTTGGAAGAGGATCATGTTCTTGAGGCATCAAAAGATCCTAGTGGTTCACGGGTCATTGAATCTTTTCTCAATGCAAATATATCGGCGAAGCAAAAGCGGAAGTTAGTTGCCAAGTATGTATTATAGCAGACTTTCATTACTCGATTATCAGTTGGAAATAATATAGTTGATTTGCTAATAATGATGATCTATAAATCGAAGGTTTCGAGGACATTTTGGTGAGCTCTCAGTACACCCACTTGGTTCATTTACAGTTGAAAAGTGCTTTAATGCTAGCAACTTATCTCTGAGAGAGACAATAGCATCGGAAATGTTACCTCTCCAAGCAGAGCTATCCAAGAGTAAGCAGGGACCTTACCTACTGAGGAAACTCGATATTGATGGGTAAGTTATAAGCTTTTGTTTTCTATCTTCACAGCTTCACCTCTTTTCCAATATCTTAGTAGCTTAATGACAGAATTTTACTGTGCTGTGTCTTAGAGCACCAATTTTTCCCCTATCCAGGGGCAAATTTGGACCTTTTCCCATTATTGTTGGAGATTAAGGTGCATCATCTTATATTTATGTCACAAAGTTAAAGGACTAGATATGTTGAGATTTGTTGTATCTTCTTATCCAGGCACTACTGTTTCTTAATCTTTATAATTTTGTTACTTCAAGGATCAAGATGTTTATCATTGATAGTGGCATTTGAACTTTGAGACTACATGGTGTTATTAATTCACTCATGTTCATCATAGGATGGTGAACTGACTGTGGGAAGACCTTAAAAACACCATGTGAACATACTTTAAAGTCTGGCTAAAATTTCCTGGTTTCTTTACTTATTGGGCTTGCTTTTCTGCCATGATAGATTTGCAAGACAACCTGATCAGTGGAAGTTGAGACAAGCTTCACAGCAGTCTGCTCTTAAAGAATTTTATGCTACATTTGGACCCAAGGAAACCAAATCATTTGAGAAGGAGGGTTTTCTTGCTGATACTCATCGCAAATCGAAGCCAGAAAAGTTGAAAGACATCAGAAAAGAGATTGAGACGACTTTGGCATCTGCCAAAACTTCCAGTACCCCCTTTTTGGCTCATCAGGTTTCAAAAAAAGGGAAAAAGTCGAAAAATGAGAAGAAAAGGCATATGAAAGATGATCCGTCAGAACTTAAAAGAAAGAAGATCAAAGTTTAACTGTAATGTTTATAGGTTCTTATTCAATTTTGTTTACATTACTGTTGTCAGTTTCGTCGATTTCTGTTGTTTGATCAGAAAGGCATGGAACTCCTATTGGATGCCACACTTGAATTTAGTTGTTAGTGCAATCTTTGTTCTTCATTCTTGTTAGATGCTATAGGTAAAGTTAGAAACGGTTGGTTCACAAATGCACCAAATGAAAAAATCATACTATTCACATGTAAAACTTTGGGAAATACATCTAGCAACAAGTTTCATTGTTACTATGGAACAAAATTGGATGCCGTATTTTGTGCTGCTAGCAACTATCCTAACTGGAAAGTGGAAACTAACTTCATAACAAACTACATTCGTATTGAAAGAACTAACTGCTCTGAAGACATTGTAATCTGCTGAGGTGATGCTTCTTTTAGTGATCTATGGGGGCTTGAACCTGGTACAAGAATGTGACAATATGAGAAAACTGCTTGTGGAGGTAAGTGATAAACTCTTTTGGATTGAGAAATTACTTGTTTTGTATAGGATTAAATTTGCTTGGAGGTATTCTCCTAAAGCTTGAATCAACTTTCTTGAATGGTTGCTTCTGATTTGCATGCAGACCTTTGAGTGTTTGTGATGTTGAAGTCACAGTTTTTGTAGATGATTGCTCCTTTGTGAAGAGGACGCGAGCTGCTTGCACTGCATTGGGCTCTGCACTAAGAAATATCAGAATTGCTAGAACAAAAGTAGCCAGCATTCTAGAATGGCACTTCATATTTTTGCTGTAAGTTGTGTTAAAGGATGTTAATGATGGTTTTCTGCTGCAGTGAGTGGAATTTGAGGTGCTCAAGGTAATAGGCTAGAGGGATTTGGTAGCTTTGAAGCTGAGCTGATGAGATTTATATATGATGCTGGAATAATAGTTAAGGATCCGATGCTAGTGGGATCATGTGATGTTCCTTTGACTGTTCTGTGTTGGAACTCTGATTTCCAGATAAGTTGTTAAAAGTTTCAGAATGGTCATGTGACCTGGCACGTGATAATATTTTATTTACTGTGGAAGCCTGCAGAGGTGGTTTTAATATTGTCTCGAGCTTTTGAATTGGAAGATTTGATCTCATCCTTAAAGAATTGCTTTGATCTTTTTCTGATCCTTGTGAAGATGTTTGATATCTTGCTTTCTTGGTTTCAAATACGTTTTGTTTAAAGGCTACCCCCATTTGAAATTCCATCATCTATTAGTGCAATTCCTTCTTTTATTCGTGTTAGTTGTCTGTTGAATCCTTGAACTTGTCAATCAGTGGGAGGTAAAATTCATTTTGTGAAGTAGTCTAGGAGTGCACAAATAAGCTGTCTTGAACACTAGCGAGGTAGTCGAGGAGCGGACAATCGGGCCTCAAGCACGCTTCTCAAACACCAGCGTTATAAAGGATAAGTACTAGTGTTGCTTGAAAGGCTTCTATTAAAAGGTTCAAAGTATATGCAAGTCAAAAAGATGCTTTTATTTTTATATTCTGCGGATGCAGCCTTGGAAATGTTTATGAAAGGAGGCAGAGTTTTCACTTTCGATTTGGCGTTATTTCTATTATTAAAGTGATTAGCTTTCAGAAATCGGTGTGCTTAAAAGCGCAGATCCCGATTTCTTTGAAGACAATTGTCATACGACCAATTAACACTTTCATGAGCCTACCCCCTCCCCTCCCCCCCTCCCCTAATCCCATGGTGTTGACACTGCACTTTACAATCTTTACATTACACGTTAAACATAAAGATGAGTGCCACTTTTTTAAAACTTTTAGTATTTTGTTTTCTGAAAATTTGTGTGAAATGTGGAAATTTGAAAACGAAAAGAAACATTGTTGAAAAACTCAACCAAGAGGTTTCAAAGCTGTGTTAACCAAAGCGGTTTCGTAAACGTTAGATACAACTAAGGCGCTGCCTTTCCAACTAATGATCTCCTAATTATATGATCTTCTGTGCCAAGTTTAAGAGTATTAATAACTTCTTTTTTAGTGCATGATATCTAAATGTATCGCTCAACGATAGATTGCATAAAATTTCTAATAGAATTTTTAAATAACTTTTAATCCTCTAATTTGTTAGAAGTACCTTAAAGTACAAGGAGTATAAAGTTATTCTTGAAATTGAGAAGAGATTTATCTTTATTCAGCTGAAAACATAGCTATGCATTTTTTAAATCTATTTCATAATATTGACATCACCGTTGTTACAAACAAGTGTTAGTCTATGAATAGCTTCACATATATGTCATTTTTTTGAATTTCTATTATGGTTAATGTAAAATTTGGACAAACATCTTGCATGACGAATAGGAGAGATACCTGTCAATAGTTAAAATGTTCCATCCGAATAAATAATGTTACGTGCGTTGTAGTCTTTCTTGGTAAGCATTAGCGCCTGGAAACAATAACAGTTGAGCCCACTCTTCTCTATTTTCTCTTCTGGATCTGGACTTATTCCTATTATGTACAACTTTTTATTAACTTCCATTTTAGATACTTTCTTCTTTCAGAAAAAGATAATAAATTCAGGTTATGGGAGCCAAAACATCTTGCACAAAAAATGCATGAAGTATTATAACCTTTATTTTTACAATTTAAATTTTAAGAAGAATTTAAAGAATTTTACATTACAAAAAACGAATCTATTAGACTCCTTGAATAATAATGACCCTATGAATAAAATAAATTGTAAGTAAAATTTATCCTCCGACGCCCCTTGTCCTAAGCCCCAGGCATCAGGTTACCTTGCGGATCTCAAGCAATGTTCGAGCTTATGGTTTATCCTACGATAAAAACAAAAAAGCACACCTAGTGTCCCCAAAATTGACTAGATTTTGAGAGTGTATCTTGTTTAAGATGGTTTTAGCAAAATGACATCCACTTCATTCTGTATGCAACACTTCAAGTTAGCTGGGAGAATGTGGAGAGAGGTAAAGGGTAAGTGTTGCCAAGCCGAGGGTTGAAGATAAGTATTGTCTTAGGTAGTACTTAGAGGCAATTTGCAGTTTTAGGCAATATTTCAAAGCCGCAAGGAGAATGTGGAAGAGGCGAGGGCAAGTGATGCTTTAGGCAGTATTTTCGGAGAAAGAAAGTGCAGGGATTCAACGCATCATTTATAACATTCATAGAGGTATTTTCGTTTGAAATTTTGTTCATTAAACAAAATAGAGATCATATTTGTTAAACCACCATTATAGAGGTAAAAAAAGGCAACCAATTACCCCTAGTGACATAGTTTTGTAAATACCCCTGATAAAAATGGATGTTTGTATCATTTTTCAAGGAAAGCCCTGGGAGGGGAAAGTGCACGAAAGGCCACTTTTGTCACTGGCCTTTGGACACAGGTCACTAATACCAAAATATTTAGTTTGTGGCCACTTTTGCTTCAAAGATAGAACTTTAGTCCAGGGCCATATGGATTGAAGTTCACTCCTTAAAGACAGAACTTCAGTCTAGGGCCATGTTGACTGAAGTTCAGTCCTTAAAGATTGAACTTCAGTCCATGGCCATATGGATTGAAGTTCAATCCTTAAAGATAGAACTTCAGTCCAGGGCCATGTTGACTGAAGTTCAGTCCAGTCCTTAAAGATGGAACTTCAGTCCAGGGCCATATGGACTGAAGTTCAATCCTTAAAGATGGAACTTCAGTCCAGGGCCATATGGACTGAAGTTCAGTCCTTAAAGATAGAACTTCAGTCCAGGGGCCGTATGGACTGAACTTCAGTCAATGATCAAAACTTAAGTCAATGTTTATTTAGTAAAGGCCCAAAAGTGGCCTCTAGTGTAAGACCAAAGAAAATAGTGGCCTCAAATCAAATATCGGTGTTAAAAGTGACCGCTGGGCGAAATTTTTACGCCCTGGAATGAAAAGAATGCTGATAGGGAGGGGGTAATTTTTAAAAATAGGATACTTTTTGTGACAATTTTGTGTCCGCCACAAATTTAGCTCCCGAATAGTCTTATAAATTTGGCCAATGTTAGAAAGTTCCTGACGATCGTTAGATTTTTCTATAAGCAAGATTTGATGGGGACCGAAATTCATAGCTTTATTTATGGGGTCAAAACTGTAACAGTAGCACCAAATCTATCTATTTTGCGCAAAAACTTGGATAAAAAGCATTTCTACTGGGGCAAAGTGCACCAAAGGCCACTTTGGCAGTGGTCTTTGGTTTGAGGCCATTTTTTTATTGGTTTTACATGAGAGACCACTTCTTGGAACTTTCAATCCTTTTGGATGAACTTTACACAAGTTCAGCCCACAAGGGTTGAAGTTCAACTTCAGCCCGCCACAAGGGTTGAAGTTCAACTTCAGTCCATAAAGGTTGAAGTTTACGCATCTATGCCTAAAAGTTCAACCCTTACGGATTGAAGTTGAAACTTCCTAATTTAGGCATGAAGTTCATCCCATCAGCTCAAAAAGATTGAAGTTTCAAAAAGTGGCATCTCATGTAAGATCAATAAAAAAAGTGGCTTTAAATTAAATACCAGTGACAAAAGTGGCCTGTGGGCCAAATTTTTACTTTCTACTGAGATAGACTTTAAGCAATACGAATTCGAATTAATCAACATTACAATACACAAATACTTTTTAGCCTTATATGACACGAACTTAAATTAAGCAGGGTTACAATGCGGACACCCAGTGTAAACAAATAAAAAAGGGCATGGGTGAGACTTGAGAATGCTGGTGGTAGGGGTGTTTATCGGTCGGTTCGGTTCGGTTTTGCACCTTATCGGTTTGGACTATCGGTTTTCGGTTTTTAAAAGTACTAAACCAATAACCGAACCAATAAGCTATCGGTTATCGGTTTTAGGTTCTTATCGGTTCGGTTTTCGGTTTAACCATTAAGAAACTTAGGTCTAACAAGTGTAAAAAAAAAAAAAAAACTCTTTCACGATTGCATCCAATACAAAATCGGCTTTATTTTCACAGCGAATTCAAATGCCTCTTATAGCATTCGCCATATTCAAAAAAACAACCAACAATAGATTCAAATATACTTCATTATTCTATAAACTAATGAAGGAGGCAAGGAGTGAAATAGTAAATCGGAGGAGGCAAGGAGTGAAATAGTAAATCGGAGGTTGAAATGGATGGGGAGACTTGAAAGTTACACAAGTAAAAGAAGACTAGAGTTTGAGGTTTCCAAGTTCCAACTAATAGTAATTAAGTATACTACTTTTATGCACATAAGCGCAATATAGTAAATTTGAAAACCTTATTGGGTTATCGGTTTAACCAATAAAAAAATGTACAAAACCGACAACCGAACCGATAACCCAATAAATTTTTTTTGCAAACCGTTAAATAACCGATAACCCGATAATCCAATATTTATAAACCATTAACTTTTTATCGGTTCGGTTTATCGGTTTAAACCGAAAAATGAACCGCCCTAGCTGGTGGTGTAGGGGAAAAAGGAGCACCCACACGGCCACACGGATTAGAGAAATCCAAGAAGTTTCGTCATTGGGGATAATTTGGTCCATTTACGAAATGGTATAGAAGCAAAGAGAGGTTAATTTTGTCTTTATATCAATTAATAAATTGGCAGTCCCCACCATCTCGAAGAAATTTCCTGTTTCAGCTCCTTTCCATTTAAAGTAGATCAATTCATCAGATTCAGATTCTGATAATCTCAATTCTCCCTATTTATTTCCCAATTTGGTAATATATTTTTACCTTGCTGTTTTTATATACGTACATCTTCTTGCGTTGATTTACTGTAATGGTACAATTACTTGTTGAATTGCCTGCCTTGTTTATCAACTGTTCCTGTTATCTACAGTATTCTATTTAATTGTATTTACCTTTCAAGTCTTATTATTTTAGGCTTGCAGTATATATGTTTTGTAAAGTTGTCTTCGTTGTGACCTATGTTCAAGCCTTTGAAATATCCACTTATGCTTGCATAAGGTCAGGCTGGGTACATCACACCCCTTGGGGTGGGCCTTGCGTGAACGCGGGATGCTTTGTGCACTGGGCTTCCCTTTAGTATATATGTGTTTTTTTCTTGTTCTAGAAAGATTTTAAAATATGGCACCTATTTTCTATGTTAGATTAATGTGTGGGAAAACCTGTTTCTAAAAAAATATGAACCAGGTAGAGTCAGTGCATATTTGTAGTTCAATTGCTGGTGTTCAGTGGATGATTTAAGTTAATTTTGGTAGGTTGGTATCTTAAAACACTTATTGTGATCGTCTACCTTTTTGTAGATGCTGTTGGTTTCACTCGTAGTAGTAGAAATATCTAAACAACTAGATGAATGGAGTGCTTTCTCTAGATATTTTGACAGACTTAGGTCCAAAAACATGCCTGAATTAGGTCTAGTTCTCAATAGGGGCCGGCAGGGTTTTCTCTACTTTCTTCCCCTTTGGTGAATGAAACTCCTATTGTGTGGTAGACTGGATTGGTTGGATTTTACCAGTTGAGCAATCAGCCCTGTGGCTAGAGTTACTCGGTACCTCTGGTAGTGTTATCGTAGGATCTACCAAGTTAATTAGTTGAAGTGTGTCCAAGCTTATCCAGATATTACGTTAGATAAAGAGGTTTTGAAATTATAGTTTGTTTACATTTGGCTTGAGAAGCATTGTTCCTAACCTCTTTCTACTTGAGGAACAGATGACCAGGCTTAGCTGGCAGGTATGAAAAATTAGAAATTGAGTTCACTTTACTAACGGCTTTGTCACCTTTTGTTTCTGCATCTGTTTTCCTGTGGAGATTATATATATTTTTTTGGCTAATTTCCGTTTTCTATGATCTCCCTTTTCTACAAGGAGATGCATGCCCTACATATAATATGTTTCATCATACTGAAATTTGTGGGTTTAATAAACATCTCATATGTTTACAGGTGGTAACATTTCTTTCGTAATCAAGAAAATAAGTGAAGATTAACAGCACTATCTCTTAGTTTCTTTATATTTGAAGCTAAGACATGGCAGAAAAAGCATGTGTAAAGCGCCTGCAGAAGGAATATAGAGCACTTTGTAAAGTAAGTAACCTTCTGGCTGCTGGTAATTTCTCTGCATTTGAAGCATTACAACAACAAAAGCGCTTTTATGGACTACACACAATGCACAATTGATTATGTATATAGTGCCATGAGGTAGTGATGCATGCTCTATTGCAGGAACCTGTCTCTCATGTTGTGGCCCGTCCTTCTCCGAATGATATTCTTGAGTGGCGTGAGTCCTACTTCTACCCTTGTTATTTGCAACTTTTCTCAACTGTACATTTTTGTGATTATAATTTAACTTCTTTTCGCTTGATAGTTAATTTTTAGTAACATTTTCGTTTTAATATGGTTGAACACCCCGCTCCAAAATTCACTGTTGTGTATATTGGGAAATAAATAAACAATCAATTATGGAATAGCAATGAGTCTTAAAAATTGATGCCTTGTTTCTAATAAATGAGTTGACTAGGCCTCTTTGCTATGAAACACCTTCTTATGCTTCCTTTTTTTCCCTTTGGCGTCTTCCATCAAATAACTCATCATTTGTTTGCTTGGATGTTCTCAATGTTCCTACTTCTAATTAAATTTTGTGTCTAGATTATGTATTGGAGGGGAGTGAAGGAACACCATTTGCAGGTCTGTAATCTTTTCTAACTTCAGTATTCATCTTGTTGGACTTTGTCCTTGTCATAACTGATATTTTTCATTTTCTGGAACTTATTTATGCTCTTTTTATTGTTTTGCCTCGTGAAATGATATTTACTCCAATCAATAGGTGGATTTTATTATGGGAAGATCAAGTTTCCTCCGGAATATCCATTCAAACCTCCAGGAATCACGTAATCTAAATTTCGGATGAGTTTGAAATTTCCTGCTTGTTTCAACTCTCTGAGCTTGGTTATCTCCATGCTTTTGAGGGTTTTGTTCTTGCTGATTCTTACATGTATATTTTTGTTTGTCTATAGCATGACTACTCCAAATGGAAGATTCATTACGCAAAAGAAAATTTGCTTATCTATGAGTGACTGTAAGTGCTTTTAAAGTTGCATGGTAGTTGCAGTAGTCTGTTGTCTTTCAGATGATCTTTATCTGATTTTAACATGCGATTGCCATATTGTTTTACAGTCCACCCAGAGAGTTGGAATCCGATGTGGTCTGTGTCAAGGTACTGAGCTGTACAATGACGACACTACTGTTATTTATCCAGAAGTATTATCTTTAGTGCCTGTTGGGTAACAAGAAGAGTTGCTCTTTTTGCTTCTACGACGACAGAAAAACTAAGCTTTCAGGCAACTCTTAAAGATACACGATTTCTTAAACTAAAAGGGTTTATGTTGTCCCTCATGAAAAGATTTGTTTCTAGGACCACTCCTCATTCTCTCCCTGCTTCTACCAACACCTTCTCTCTGCACCCCAGACCCAACCTAAACAGGCCACTCATTCCCAGGCATCCGGGGCTCCCCCTTTCATCCACCTTTGGTTAAACCTTTGCCCTTTTTCTCCCCCTATTCCGATTCCGATCCACTGATATTCCGTATCTTTTCTTAAAACAATTCTTCTGCCTACCAAATTTGTTCCTACTCTCAACGACAACAACTAGTATGCTTCAATTCCAACTGGTTGGGGTCGGTTAGATGAATCCTCAAGCTTCAGCTGTACTACTTTTGGAGCCATTTCATCTCAATACTCAATAATTTTTCTTAAATAAGGTTCTCAATATTAGCGGTTCTTGACATTTTCTCCTTAGGTACAAATCTCTAAACAGATTAAGACTCCTAACAAACACCGGATGTAATGTAACACCAACACGATTGTGTCTTAATCCCAACTAGTTGATATGGTTTATATTTTTTGCTTCCATTTTATTCTGTTCTCTACTAAGTCAACACGGTTTCCGAAAGATTATAGGCCTTCCGCGGTAACTTTCCTCCATGTGTTTCAACTTGATTAAATATTTTTTAACTCAAGTAGGATGTATGGAACGTCTCTCCTTGCCTCTCAAAAACAACATAGCAGCATGTCTATTTTTTATCTGCAACTAAAAATAGGACTTTTATATTATCAATGAGTTTAATGCTTTCTTCTTTGTCTGGCTAATTTTTCTCTGTTCTGCTTGCAGCATACTCACGGGTCTGCTCTCATTTATGGTAAAGTCCATTGCAACTGTACTGTTTTTAACGACCATTGGTGTTCCTGATTCCATCTGCTGATTTAATTCGAAGTTGTGCCTGAATTACTTTGTGCTTTCCCTTTATTTATTTATGTCTGGACAATTGAGTTCTGTCTGTCTGATTGCATGCAAACCATACTTAATGAAGTAGTTTTCATTCTGAAACCACCTGTAGATGTTGTGTAGTTGTCCCGCCACATTAAGACCAATTTGACCTATAGCATAAAGCCACCTCTGAGTGGTATAGGGGAAAAGGAGGGTGTGATGCAGCACTAACTTTCCCCTTGTCGCTCTGTGTCTGTTCCTAGAAGAGCATCCTAAACCCTTCCTGATCCATCACCGCTATGGAGGTGCCATGGGAGCAGCTATTATTCCTCAACAACAAACTCAGTGTCATAAGTGGGGTCTGGGGAGGGTAAGATATACACGGACCTTATCCCTACCTTGAGAAAGAAAGCATCTATTATTCCTATCTATCTATATTGTCCACAATATGTCCAAAGGGATTGTTTCCAAATTTGTCTGTGCTCCTCCATCTTTCCCTGCCAGCTGGTGCTAGCTTCTCTCAGACTACCTTGCTTGGCACAATGGACACCAAAAATTATCAGTAGCATGAATCATATCTCCCAGGTTTAGGCAGTTTTCGAACAGATCGTTTTGCTAATATGGCTTAGTTAGATAACTACTGCATATGTTGAATCGTTGGTTTTGCAGTTTGTATTGGCTTAAACCTGCATTTTGTGATGCAGCTGCCTGCTATTCTCATGTTCTATCAATGTATTACTTGCAGATGGACAATAGTCCTACTACAGGCAGTGTAACGACAACAGTTGCTGAGAAAGAGAAGCTCGCGAAGGCATCTCTGGCTTTTAATTGTAAAAAGTGAGTTGACTACAATTACTTTGCTGTTTTATTGTTTTTGTCTCTATGATTTCCTGGAGTTTTTAGTTTCCACAGTTCAATATGTGCTGCTGCTTAAGAGATGGATATGCAATTTGGCCATTTGCTTTTATGTAATTACATTCTTATAAGGTCGGAATAACTTACTCTTTATTTTTTATGACAGTCACACCTTCAGGAAATTGTTTCCCGAGTATGTGGAGAAGTACGAACAGCAGCAGCTCCCGACCCAGCCTGTTCCAGAGCAGGTATCATCCCTGCCAACTCAAGCAGAAAAGTCTAGACCATTGTTGGAAGAACATGGCAATTCCACTAAGGATGATGTGAATAGAGTGAAGCCTCTAAAAGACGTCAAAAACCAAGAGAGGCAGTCTTTCCCTACTTGGTTGTTACTGTTGCTAGTTTCAATTTTTGGTGTTGTAATGGCCTTGCCTTTGCTTCAGCTTTGATGACTGGAAATCTTGTTTAGTGCACCACGCTAAAGAATATAGCATCCAAATTCGTGGTGGATATGTAGTTATCCTGCTCTGGGTTCCTGAATTTTATAGGTTATTCATTAACCTATGGGGGAATGTATAGGCGTGCGTCTTAAGTGGAGATCAAACTGATCTCTGGGTCTAGCTAACAGGTTTTTCTTTCCTATTGTGCACATCAGTGGTAAGATAACAATATATGGTTTTATGGTGAAGGGTTCAAAGTTGCAGGAGATAATTGTTTTCCCGTATAGTCTGAAAATGCGGGTTTATTGCTTTTTTCCTTCTTTTTTCCCGAGGGGAGGAGGGATGGTAGGGAGTGCCCTCGAGGTATATGGACCTTTTACTCTTGACATTTTCAGCAGGCAAAACCCAACCAGGAAGGGGGTTAGAAGTGCCAATCCAAGCTGAGTAGAAATGCAGTAGACTCTGCCTTTCTATTTGTTCTTATACTTGGAGCCCGTTTGGCTTATTTTAAGCAGCTTTCCAATCCTAACATACCACTTTTGGCTTTTTTTTTTTTTTTGTCAAGTATATAAGGGCTTATAAGCCGATAAATTTTTGAATTACCAAACATTTACTAATTGACTTATAAGCTTATAAGCTACTTTTAAGCTCACCTAAACAGGCTCTTAGTTTTCTAAGGAGATCTCTAAATAGAGATGTTGGCTCAAAAATGCAAACTGTCGTTACTGGTGCTTTCCCTCGTGCTGATTTGGCCTGTTCAGTCAGTTATTCCGTGTAGCAACCTTGTGTCTCGAAAATTCTCTGATAGAGCCGGGAGAGTGAGTCTTTTCCTAACCAAAATTCGGAACTTGTGATAAAAAACCATGCATGGTTTACATCACTCAATCAGCTATGTTTCGGTTCGGTAATTAGGTTCATGTGATTAACACGCGGTGCTTCGAATGGAATGGTTGTTCGAATGAGTTTGACGTACTGGAGTATCAACCAGCACTTCTGTTTGAATGGTAAATTGTTGGAAGTGATTAAAAATTTATTAGCGCTGACATCAGTGAATATATAAACAGAGATAAAAATCCAAGACGCGAGTGCCTGGTTTTGTAGTGCTATCATTCCATAATATAGCAAGAGCCATGCTTGAAACCCATAACCCCTGGTGTTAGCCCCTTAGACTCGGCGGATTATGGCACGGCATGGCTATGACGGGATTTGGGGTGTTGCTCCTAGTTGTAGCTAAATCCGGATTGAAAGCAACATGTATGTGAACTGATTTGTCAAGGGCGGGCTTAAAATGACTTGGTTGGATCATGGCATTGATGAGCTGATTGGCAAACGATGTTGGTGCAACGGCTAGGCAGCCTTGTGCCTTTGTGGGTGATAAGATGGCAACCGGGCAGCTTGTTGGGTGGCAAGCGTGCTAAGATGAGATAGACGATAATGTGGGCAATAGGGTGTCAAGACTTGGCGTCTTGATGCCAAGGCAAGCAAGAAAAGCTGAACGTAGTGCATGTCGTTTGGCTAAGGTTGGGGCAGTGTGCTGAAGCTAGGCAAAACCGGCTGTGCAGTGAGCTAAAGTCAGCTGGAACAAAGGGCAAGTGTAGGCACATGTGCAGGGCACATGACCAGTCAGTTGGGCGCCTAGACATGGGCAGAAGTGGGGCAAAACGTGGGCTGAGGTGTCCTATTTGTGCGCTGATCATGCTGAAACATGGCCTACATGGCCTGCTTAGTTGGAAAAACTCCCCTATCCACTTGTAATGCCTTTGGCTGATTCCCCCATTGTATTTAAAGTCTATTTCGTGCATTTTATTACTTAGACAGATTAGAACTCGTTTTCTTAGGCAAGAAAACATTTGGCCTTGGTGGCTTTCCTTTGTATTTGGTTGGAATAATATAAAGGTTGGGATTTTCCCGTACTTGCTGTCTCGTTTACTTTTGTGCCTTAACGTTTCAGTGTTGTGCATGATCTTTACTATATACACAATCAATCTTCTGCCCAAAACACTTAACCATTGCTGCCTATTTTCGAAACTAAGACAAACGACCCTAAAAATATTCTAAGTGTGGAAACCGGCTGAGCCTCGCGGGCGGACTGCTTGGCTGCCGCACGGGGTAAGCCTCGGTGGTTTTAAGTGATATAAATCACCCCTGTGACAACTTGGTATCAGAGCTTGAAGGTCTGGTTCGTTGCTTAGAAGGAAAACCATGGCTGGTGGAAATAGTAGTGCTGAAATGAGGGAACGGTTGGCTAAACTTGAGGCGTTGATGGGTGTAACTGATGAGAGTGTCGATCTGGTTGATGTGCTGACACAATTGGCTCGTCTTAAAGCCCATTGTGAACGTCTTGAGGCAGAGAGTCAAGCCTTCAAGAGTGTTGCTGCGGCTGAAATTGAAAAATTAACTAAGAACAACGAAGATCTGAACTTGGAAGTCGTTGTGCTTAGAAGGGCTGTTGGAACGGGTGTTCAACGTGTTGATGAACGTCCCAAGGTAAAGATCCCTGAACCTAAGGCATTTGAGGGCTCCCGTAACGCTGTTGTGCTTGAGAATTTTCTGTGGGACATGGAGCAATACTTTGAGGCAGCCCATGTCCAAGACGGGGAGAAAGTGTCCTTGACAACTCGTTACTTGGCTGGTGATGCTAAACTTTGGTGGCGTACTCGTGTGGCTGATGACGTGAGTGCGGGCAGACCTAAAATTGAGTCGTGGGAGCGACTTAAGAAAGAGTTGAAGGATCAATTCTTGCCTAGTAACTATTCTTGGGTTGCTAGGGACAAACTGAAACGGTTGAAGCAAACCGGTTCATTGAGGGATTATGTCAAGGAATTTAGTTCTTTGATTTTGAGTATAACAAATATGTCCGAGGAGGACAAGCTGCATAACTTCATGTTTGGGCTGCAAGGGTGGGCTCAAATGGAACTAAGGAGGCAGAACGTGAAAGACCTCCCTAGTGCCATTGCGGCTGCCGATGCATTGGGCGATTTTAGGCGTGAGGATGCTGAATTTTCTGCTTCTAAGGCTAAAAACGGGAATAATGACAAGGCCAAGGAGTGGAAAAACGCTGAAAAGGGCAATGCAACGGGTGAGGCTAGTGGCAAAGGGAAGGCAGCGTTTGATAAATCTAAGTGTGAGCAAGGGAACAAGCCTCGTGGCTGCTTTATTTGTGATGGACCACACCGGGCAGCGGACTGTCCAAAACGTGCTAAATTGAATGCTCTACTTTCCAATGATAGTGATGAGGCTAAAGAAGACAAGGAAGAAGAGTATGTGAATGCTGCGTTTTGTAGTCCATTGATGGCGAGTAAAGCTGAAATTGGTTCGACGAGGGCGTCGAATTCAACAAGTGGGGGTGGTTTGTTAGCCCCTTAGACTCGGCGGATTATGGCACGGCATGGCTATGACGGGATTTGGGGTGTTGCTCCTAGTTGTAGCTAAATCCGGATTGAAAGCAACATGTATGTGAACTGATTTGTCAAGGGCGGGCTTAAAATGACTTGGTTGGATCATGGCATTGATGAGCTGATTGGCAAACGATGTTGGTGCAACGGCTAGGCAGCCTTGTGCCTTTGTGGGTGATAAGATGGCAACCGGGCAGCTTGTTGGGTGGCAAGCGTGCTAAGATGAGATAGACGATAATGTGGGCAATAGGGTGTCAAGACTTGGCGTCTTGATGCCAAGGCAAGCAAGAAAAGCTGAACGTAGTGCATGTCGTTTGGCTAAGGTTGGGGCAGTGTGCTGAAGCTAGGCAAAACCGGCTGTGCAGTGAGCTAAAGTCAGCTGGAACAAAGGGCAAGTGTAGGCACATGTGCAGGGCACATGACCAGTCAGTTGGGCGCCTAGACATGGGCAGAAGTGGGGCAAAACGTGGGCTGAGGTGTCCTATTTGTGCGCTGATCATGCTGAAACATGGCCTACATGGCCTGCTTAGTTGGAAAAACTCCCCTATCCACTTGTAATGCCTTTGGCTGATTCCCCCATTGTATTTAAAGTCTATTTCGTGCATTTTATTACTTAGACAGATTAGAACTCGTTTTCTTAGGCAAGAAAACATTTGGCCTTGGTGGCTTTCCTTTGTATTTGGTTGGAATAATATAAAGGTTGGGATTTTCCCGTACTTGCTGTCTCGTTTACTTTTGTGCCTTAACGTTTCAGTGTTGTGCATGATCTTTACTATATACACAATCAATCTTCTGCCCAAAACACTTAACCATTGCTGCCTATTTTCGAAACTAAGACAAACGACCCTAAAAATATTCTAAGTGTGGAAACCGGCTGAGCCTCGCGGGCGGACTGCTTGGCTGCCGCACGGGGTAAGCCTCGGTGGTTTTAAGTGATATAAATCACCCCTGTGACAACTTGGTATCAGAGCTTGAAGGTCTGGTTCGTTGCTTAGAAGGAAAACCATGGCTGGTGGAAATAGTAGTGCTGAAATGAGGGAACGGTTGGCTAAACTTGAGGCGTTGATGGGTGTAACTGATGAGAGATTTTACTAGAATATCAAATCTCTGTTAAAAAGTTACCTTTATTTTACAGAATTTAAGAGTTACTTGCGCTACTCAATTTCTTAAACGATTAGTGTAGGTTCTGTCCATTCTTATTTACACAAATCAAACATGTGATATTAAGCATGTGTGTGTCTATGGGTATTGCATGATTTGGACATTTATTAACAAAGACTTTCTTTCTTTATAGTATTTGGAATAAATATTGTGCAAAATGAATAAATTATTTACATAGATTATAGTCAAATCCTTTCCTTGTTTAGTTAAAATAATAAGGTGAAATAGAATCTTCTTATTAGGTAAAATTTTCTTTCTTGATATTTTTGGTATAACCTCACGAGCGTTTAAAATTTGTTATAGAATGTTAAGAACAATGAATTTAGACTAGTTCATTAGTATAGTAAATTACTTACATTTAGCTCATATATAGGTGGACTGGTTACTGGTTATCTCCGGCTGTTGCCACTAGTAATCAAGACATTAGCATTATATTTGTAAATCAGTTTCGTTCACAGCCACCTCTATTCTTGTTGAATACATCTTGGAGAGCAACAGCTAACGCCTTTTTAAAGTTTACAAAACGGGATCATTCCGAATTAGAGGTGACTGCTAAAAGCAACAAACTTAAAGAAGGAAAACTTCGAATACCCTGTTAAATAGATTTGGATTGAATTGTTGAAGCCAAACAATATATGAACACTTACAGTAATAAATCTTTTTTCTAATACTCTCATGTAAGAAAAGAGAAGCCCCACCACGTGTTCTACACATATACAATATATTCACATACCTATGCAGAAATCTAAAGAGTGCAGACAACTTTTCATCTGCATCAAGAATCAATCAATAAATGAACTTTGACCTAGTAAATTTTAACAGTAGGTGCAATTCTAGCTCTGTTCCCTGCTTCCTTGTTCTACATCTACGTTTCTGGGACTACGAGGATTGACCCTGCTAAAAAGCCTGGTCAATGATCTCAATCGTGTAGATGTTGGTGTTTTCTGTTCTTCTTCTTCTTGTTCAGTAGTTTGTCTTGGAATATCAATCACCAATATTCCATCAGGCCTATTGCTAGTGGATGCTGATGAAGTAGGAACCTCCAAACAAGGACCCAAGGTACTAACCTGAGTCTCATCTCTAGTATGTAAATTTGTTGAAGCTGAATCCTCTTCTACTGGAATAGTGTGGGCCGCTGATTCTGCTGCCATGGTGGAATTGGACAGTTCTGAAACAGGGTTTCGACAAAGAGGACAAGTGGAATGAGATTGAAACCACATATCAATGCAATCAACATGAAACCCATGATTGCATTTAGGCAACACTCTTGCCTTTTCACCTTCAGAGACTTCACTAAGACAAACCGAACATTCCAAACCATCTTTAAATTCTTTGGTATTAAATGGAACTACAGGAATTGTTTTAAGGATGGAAGGGTCAAGGCCTCTACGGTGGACATTCACTACTTGATGACCACCAGCAAAGTCTAAGCGTCGACGTCGCCGCCGCCTTGTGCCGCCGTTCGGATCTTCTTGCTGGTAGCTACAGAACCATTTGGCGTATAGGTGGAGGAAGAACATAAAGACAACTACGAAGAAAAGGAATGCAATTACCCCCATAATGATCTTAGCTGTAAGCGCAACCATACCTGAGTCACCTAATGTACCACTTCCCATTTTTAAGATTGTCTAAACTCAGAAACAAAAAAAGGTTCTTGAATATTTAGATTCTGAAATTTGTAGCAAATGTTTTGACTAAAACCTAAGTTTAAAGGTGAAGAGGCAAAAAGATTGTAATTGGGGTCTAAGTAAGAGGTGAAGGGAAGTTTAATAAATGAAAGAGATGAGAATGGAGTCTAAGGTTGACTGTGACAGTGGAAGGTAAATGAAAAGTAGCAGTCAGCAAAGAGAAAAAAAAAAGAGTCACCAAAAGACTCCTAACATGGCGGCTTATGAGACAACAATAGAGAAGATTCAAACAAGCTAGCTCAAGTGCTGAATTCTCGCCGCCTGCATGCTTCAATGTAACTTAAGGGAAGATTCTGATTCCACCCGTTAATCAGTTGTTGGTTAACTTAAGTGTTTATACCTTCCCAGTCGATGCATGTAATGTAGATAGGACCACATTAAATGAAAAATTATGTCTTTTATATTTTTGCTTATTTAGTCATATACTGCATGTTATTTTCATCCATCTTCACTAATATTTTAAAATTATCGAAACACTTATATATTGTTTGGAAGAGAAATATGAAAATTTATTTTTTAAGCTGTCTCATGTTTTAATTAAAGTTCATTTGATCTTGGTATTGCAATGCTTAATTCATTATATATACATAATTTTGCTCTTGAACCAAACTTACAATAGTAATACATTATTCTCCGTTTTATCCGATCCATACCTTAGTTCTTTTTCTTTCCTTACGAAAAGAAATGAAAAACAACAAAGAAAAAGAACCTTAGAGACCGTGAGAAAAGGAAGTTGTTTGGGTTTAGCTATTCAGCTTAGGATTAGTCCACACGCAGTTTCTTCCCAAATGTATGTACACTTTTCAAATGCTAGGAAAAAATGTTTGTCAAATCATATTAGCTACCAATTGGCGTATATAGACTAAACTTTGAAGGTGCACCAGAGCGGACTAAGATCGGCCTGCTTTAAATCCGGCACGCAGGCCATGGTTTAGAAGTGGAGCTTTCCCTTCTTATACGGCAGCACATAGCTGGTCAATTTCCAAGGAGGTGGAGGCCCAGCCCAACCTACAACAAGATGTGGGTCGGTCCTTTCCATCTACAATACATTTTCAAATGGCGAACAGAGTTCTTTAACACTAAACAATCCCTACATTTTTCTGCTGAAAAAATTCTCTAACTAAACTGAAACGCTTCTATCAACCAGTGGACTTAATGATCTTTTTGTTTTGAAACAAGTTATGCATGAATTTGTGATGTAGGGGTTATTTATGAGAAAGATTAATAATGTATGGATTAGTTATGAAAATATTAATAATATAAGATTAATGCGAAAGTAGGTACGTACTATGAGAATTGAGATTGGGGGAATTTACAAAACTATGACACCTTAGGCAATGGTTTGCCTTATTGACCTCGCTTAAAGTGGTTTTACAAGAATGGTCTCACTAACTTGACAAGTGCACCTACGGAAGCATCACTTAACCTTTTATCTCTGTCAATATTCTTCCTAGATAATCTGAAGTGCCGCATTGCAGGCAGCACTTGCAATTTATACTTGAAGTGTTTCCCTCGAGAGAACACTTGTAAATTTATAACATGAGGTGTTGACTACCGAAGCCATTTTGCTAACCATTCTTAAGTGGGAGTAAATAACTATAACCAAGGATAAATGGGTACATGTAGTGAAATTCTTTATTGACATTGTATTGAGGAATTATAATAGTAGTACATGGAATTTAATGTAAAATATTTATCATTGGATGGTCGGTTTGTTATATTAAAAATTACTAACCATCCAATTTTATTTATCATAGTTTGACTAGACACAAAGTTTAATAAAAAATAAAGACTTTTAAAACTTGTGGTCTAGAATAAGCTATAAATATTTGTGTGATTGTAAATGATTAAAATGAGAAGGTTGGAGTTTGAATTATTTCCAAATTACGAGTATGACAATATTTTTGGACGGACAAATTCAAAAATATAACAAACAAAATGGGACGGTAGAAGTATTATAGTATTTTAAAAGGGACGTTTATAAAAATACTAATCATAATCAAACTATTTATCTTCCTGATATATGCCTAGTATACCATGAAAGTATACATTGAAAATGGGTAGATCGGGTATACCATAATAAAATATACTATAAAGATGACTAGACCGGGTAAATACTTTGGACCGCTAGCTAATGTTGGATTTTTTTTACCTCATCCCTTCCCTTCTCTGAGAACAAATAGTGGTCCTCCCACTTTTTGCTCCTGCGGCACCCACAACCTCTTGAATGTAGGTATAGGGTGCTTACCATCTGAGCAATCCTCATTTGTCCTAATATTGAATTTAATAAATGCATTGTGCTGGATTTAATAAAAGCATTGTACAATCTCTCTACCTCACTCAAGGTCAGGGTAGAACCTGCATATATATATCATCGTCTTCAAACCCCACTAATGACTAAGAGCCCGTTTGGGTGAGCTTATTATAAATAGCTTATAAGCTATAAGTTGTTTATAAGCCACTTTTGAGAAGTATAACTTTTCATATTTGACTTATTTTAAACACATATACCAAACACTCTTAGCTTTATATGTGCTTATATGTGCTTTTAAGCTATTTTTAAGCTTACCCAAACAGGCTCTAAGCCTTTGTTTCAAATAGTTGGTATGGCCTATAATAAGGATCTTTTTGCTTCAGTCATGATTTGTGAAGTTACATACATTTTGAGAGATTGTAGGTTCTTGAGATCATGTAGTCCTATGTGATATTTGGTCTTCCGCAATTTTCTTTAACATCTTCGTCAATCCGTCATAGTATACCAACTGGTGCTATTTGGAGATCTAAATATAATACAACAATCAATAGACATAACTAATCTAATTTTTAAAATTGCATGGAAGTAGAGCAATTTAATGCAGGAAAGGCACGCAGGCTTTTTCTGCGTTTCAGAATATAATAAAGAAAGTCTAACTGGTATCTACAATTATCTCCTGACTAAGAATATTGAAACTACTCGCTAAGCAAAGATCAGATCTCTGTTTTCACGTTGTTTCCATTTTTCTTTTGGGCCTCCAGCACTTTATCATGGTTCTCTCTTTTAAACTGCCTGCAAATAGCAGAGGAAACTCTGACTTGATCAAAGAAAATCGCATTCCTCATTAGAAAGGGAAGTTACGACCTCAGAGCTAAGTGGATCAAGAAACCAAGTCCAGATGTTATCCAAAGCAGACATCAAAGACAATAGGAAGCGGTTGTGGGCACGATACATAGAAATGGTAGGCACAGGAGTTCTGCAGAGAGGGCAAATGGAATTCATTTTTAGCCAAGCCTCAATGCATTGAGTGTGAAATCCATGTCCACATAAGGGAAGTACCCGCTGTGACTCACCCGAAGAAACCTCCCCAAGACAAATTACACAGCCCGAGTCCACACATTTGTCCTCTTGTTTCCTTGCCATGGTAGATTTAGAGCTGCAAAAGGCAAGCACGAGCGACCACAGTGACTTGATTGGACCAGCATATGCATTTAGTATTGACATTACAGGAAATGCTGCAATCACTACAATGGCTACCATACCACTGCTTGATGTGCTTGGAGAAACCACGACTTCTTTCATTCTGTTCACCTCTTGAAGAACATGAGAGATATTCTGTCCCACACCTGCCATTTTTCCTATTGCTTGTTATATTGGTTATATATTGTGTTTGACACATTCCCAGCGCGGTTGATCTATATATGGTGCATGGTTAAGGTTTATCTGTACGAGGTTGTAGATGACTTGTTGAACTAGTAATTAATTGGACTGCTAATTGAGCATTTAAGAAATGTAGAGTATAAGGATAAAAACAAATTTTAGTTTTGACTACTGTCCTGAACGAGAAAGGAGCTTAACAAATTTTGTAATTGCTGTTACCATTAGCATTCAACTTAAATGGTGCCTTTGAACCAATAGACGTGTAGGACACGAAGTTTATAAGCTCATGTGAACTAGTACTGTGGAGGTGGATATGGTTGGACGCTATTGAATCACGCAAAAGGGAAAAGAAACATGGTTCCAGCCAGCGTTGAATGGTCAAATAGATGAAAAAGAACTACAAGACAAGTTAGTAGTGATTGTTTAATGTCCTTTGAAACTTATATTTTGCAAAAATTACCCACTACTCTACTACAGTAAATGTTAGGAGTACTGTTTTAGTAGCTCTTGACCATTATTAGGGCTAACTTATCATTTAGTTGTCAATCAAATTTAAGAAGTTGTAGAGTTGGACGAACAACTTACTAAGGTTTGTGAAAGACCATATCAATCCACCTCACTCACGCCCCCGCCAACACCCGCATAAAACAAAATTTTTCTAATTCTAAAAAACAAGAGCCTCTTTTTGGTCAGAGTAATTACCTAATTTACAAATTAATTTCCTACATTTTAATTTGTTTCAATTTATGTACGAACTACTAACACTCTTTGAATGCACTGACGCTTTAAAATGTTTGCCGCAATTCTATTAATATCCAACTTTTACGACTTTGAAGAACTCAAGTTCATTATACATCTATACTGTTCTAATTTTAAACTTTGTGATGTTTTCTAGTCAACAAGTTAACAACTACAAGTCAAATTAATTCATTAGATTAAGCACTTAAACAAACTTCTTCATATTAAAAAATCTAATGGAATATTCTGAAACTGCCAAAAACAATACTAGTATGAGAAATCATGGTCGGATAAGAGGCCACATTTCCCGTCATCATCAGAATTTCCGCACTATTGAGCATTGCCACATTTTTTTGGGGGGCGGAAAGTGACATTACATAATTGCACCCCTAGTATAGTGTGAAAAATATGAAATTAAACATTTCTAACACCAGAAAAATTACAATGTGCATTCATGGTGGGATGATTTTTAAGTCATGAAAAGTTCCAAAATACTCTCTCTGTTCCAAAAAGATTGTCATGTTTCGGATTTCGAGAGTCAAACGAGTTCATTTTGACCGTAAATTTAAACATATAATTTTTAAATTTTTTCGAATGATATTTATATATTTGGAAACTACATAAAAAGTACTATAAGTCACAATAATTAATAATTCAAATTATTTGAAAGACATATGAAAATATTACGGTCAAAGATAAACTCGTTTGACTCTCGATATCCGAAACATGACAATCTTTATGAAACGGAGGGAGTATTTAATAGTACTATTATATACAGTAAACTTTCAGTATTCACTCAACTATACGATTGAGATTTACTCCTACTATATTTTGTATTGGCCAAACCGAAGAATGCTGGCCGTGTGACTTTTTCATACATGCATAGGGTACAAGATTAGCTGTAGCATATAGGTTACACTAATACAACTCAATCCTAATTAGAGGTAGTTAAATACAAAGATGTCGAACGACCTTAATTTCTTGAATAGGGTAGTAATATAACCTGAATGATGTACGTATGAGTTTGCACGAGGTAAAATTAATAGTGTACATCGTATATAAAATTGATATCCACTGTTTTCAGCTGATCCTCTCCTCCTATTTAGCAACGTCACTCTTTATCAAGATTTTCAAACATCACATGTTAATGTAATTCACTGTTTTTGGCAATTGCTATTATCCACGTCATTTTACCCACCACAACATACAGGCAACATTCACCAGCATTATGACTCAAAATATGATCGAGAAGACGAATTTTTATCAGCTGATCAAGCTTGTTCAATATTCAACCAACTGGACATAATGAACATTCACAAGAAAGCAGATGTCTTTGTGTAAAGCTAGCAGCAGTCAGAATTTAGAAGAAAAAAACTTTGTATACACATCTCTTCTTGACAAAGAAAATTAAAACTACTAGGAAAGTAATACTAATTCTCTAATCTCTGCTGTTCTATTTCTACTCTGTTCCGCCTCAAGCAGCATGCAGACTGCAGAGCCCGGAGGAACTCTGATTGGCTCAATGAAAATCGCAATCCCCGTTGGAAAGTGACGCTGCGATCTCAGAGCTAAGTGGATCAAGAAACCAATTCAAGATGTTATCTAGAGCAGATTTCAAAGATGAAAGGAAGCGGTTATTGGTACAATTTATAGAAATGGTAGGCACAGGACTTCTGCAGATTGGGCAATTGGAATTGATCTGTAGCCAAGAATCAACGCAGTGAGTATGAAATTCATGTCCACATAACCGAAGGAGCCGCCTTGAATCACCCAAAGAAACGTCGTTAAGACAAATTACACAGACCAAGTCCTCATATTCGTGCTCTTGTTTTCTTGCCTTGATATGTTTAGAGCTGCAAAAGCTAAGCACAAGCAACCAAAATGACTTGGGTGCACCTGAATGTGTTAATATGGATATCACAGGAAATGCTACAATCACTGCAATGGCTATCATTTTACAGATACTAGTTAGTTCCTTCAATTTGTTTACTTCTTGGAAAACCGAGAGATTGATATTCTGTTCCTATTGGTAAGAGTTGATGTTTTGATGTCTCCACTGTTTTGGTCCTGTACGCTTTTATAAATGGTGCATGCAGGTTTAGTTAGGTTTACCTATACGAGTTTGTTGAACTAATTGACTGCTAGTTAAACACCAAAGAGATAAGTATTGTTTAAGGAGAAAATGAATTTACTACTTGTAAGTTTCGTATTGCCCCTGAATAAGAAGCTAGCGAAGTCTCTGCCTTATTTCGTAAAATCACCGTTACTATTAGCATTCGAATTATGAAGGTTGACTTTGACCAATAGACTTGCATTGCTGGTCGAATAGAAAGAAAAAGAAAAACGGAACCACCAGACAAACTAGTGGTTGTTCAATGCCCACTTTAAATGAAAGTATGCGTGTTTGGCAATTGATACCCAAAAAAAAAATGAAAAAAAAAGAATAATGCGAAAAATTGTACTAGTATATTAGTATTTGAAAGTTGAAAATGTGTTTGGACGTGTATTTTACATGAAAAATGTTAAAATTTTGTGAGGGGAGAAAAACTTGCTAAAAAATATCTTCAAAAAGTCACAAGTTTTGATGGACAAACAAAACAGGTTAATCAAAATTTCATTGGAAAAAAAAAAAGATTTATGGCCAAACACCTATATACTGCCCCAACTACTAGCAAATATTTATTAGGCCTAACTTTTAAATTGTTGTCAATCAAAGGTAGAGCTGGACGAAATGACCAAAATACGAATTAATTACTAAATATACTACCAGTTTATTAATTTGATTTTCTACTCTCAATTTCCCAGCCTCAAAGTACTAAGGGTCAGTACATTTTATTTCTGGAGTAATTTTGGACATCATTTTTGATCTTTTAAAAATAAGATTTATAACTTAATTTCACTGAAAAGTACAACTAAGCAAATTCTATAAAAACTTGAAAATATTACAGTCAGATAACAAATTATTTGACCCTCAATAGATATAACAACATTCCTTTTGAGATCAAGAAATAATTGTACAATCTTTGACTGTCAATTGAAATAACTACGTTCTTTTTGAATCAAGAAATAACTACTATATTGAAGTTGTGTGCTACTCTAATATTTACGGAAAACACAATGTTCTACCCAAAACCAAATATTAAAAATTTGATACACGATATATATCTAGTGGCAAAAATTACTACCATAAGCAAATCACAACATTAGAAAACGAAACTTCCACAAAACTTGTACTCCATGAGAAACCATGGTCAGATATCAGAAAAGAGGTTGAATTTCCGTTGTCATTATGTTTTTCCGTATTATTGAGCATTACCAACATATTGGGAGGAAAGTGACATTGCATAATAGCAACTCATTGCAGTGTGAAAAATGTGAATTTTAAACACTACTAAGACCAAGAAAACATGCACTTGATTATGGTAGAGTGAATCTTCAAATATTTGGTGATAGGGTAAACTTGAGAAGAATTAGCTAAAAGACCCCTCAAAGTGTTGAATAAAAAGTTTAACCTTTCCATTTCTTTTTGACTTATTTTTGGAGAGAGAAAAACTTAAGTGGGTTTAAGTGGGGACCAAGGACTGGATTAGTACTCTTAGAAACTTGTGGGTGCAAAACAATAATTCCTTAGGGTGCAAAACATTAAAAAACTTGTGAGCTCTTTTTGAAATAAAAAAAAGTACCCGGGTAATTTAAACAATAACGGATACTACATCTCCTCTGTTTGGTTGATCATACACCACTGCGTTCCATTCCAATTTTCACTCTCAACTTCTCCTATTTTCTCTCTATCAACTGCCTGCACGACTACAACTGTTGTGAGTGTCTTTTTGGAGTTATTTAAAGGATCTCTGTGGGGTTCTCATCTCTGTGGGTTAAGCACATTATCGACGAACAGCATAAACAGGTACGCATCGAGATTTTGTTAGGGTTTTTATTTGAAATTTAACTTTGTATTTTCTACGATTAATGGCTATTCTGCATCTTTACATCTTGATTTCGGGCAATGGGTGTTGTTATATTACCGGTTTATACGCAATTTTCGATTCTGTTTTACGGTTTAATTTTTGGGGGTTTTTCTTTAACTTTCGTATTAAAATGTGGTTTGTGTAGGTGTAATTATTGGGTGTTTTTTCTTTAACTTTCGTTGTAAAACTGTGTTGTGTTTAGGTGATTAAATGCCTAGGGTAAAGCACGCCGTTCCGAAAGGAAAAGGTCCGCGAACTTGGGAAGAGCGTAGAGCGGAGCTTTTAGAAGAGAAGAAAGCTAAGGGACAAAATTTAGGTACGCGTAGGTGGTCCATGCGCAAAGCAGCACAAGAAGCTTGGCTGTCTTCGAACATCCCCTCAGATTTTGTCAAATGCAAAAAAAGAAGGGTGGAGGAAGAACATGATGACAGTGATGCCACATCAACTGATAAAGATGTTGGTGGTGGTCAAACAGAGGTGGGTGACAACTTGAGTTCAAAAGGTGCATCTGATGATACGTTTGATCAGATAGACAGATTTCAAGCTGAAGATGGAGTTGGTAGTAGTGCTGCTGCTGCAGCAAAAAGAAGAGGAAAAACTGTTGTGATTGATGATGATGATGATGAGGAGGCAAGTAGGAAGAGTGATGGAGAGGAGGATCAGGCTGGTGATAGGGATGATGGAGTTGATAAAGAGGTCGATAGGGATCAGGCTGGTGAGAGGGATGATGGAGCAGATGATGGAGTTGATAAAGAGGGAGATGAGGATGATGAAGAGGATGTGCATCCTCTTGACAGATTAAGCATTCCACAGAAGGTGATTGACATTGATGTCAGTACCTTTAGGTTCAAAACCTGGTTGTCCAGGTTTGAATCATTTAATGCAAAGATCTCTGTGAGATCTTCACTGAAAAAATTTAATGACTTCAAGACCAAGCTGGCAAAAATGGGTCTTGAAAAGATGTTTAGGAGATCAGTTTTTGGGGATTTCTTAAACCTTTCTGAGAGCTGGACCTTCAATGGGCAGTTGGTGCACTCAGTGCTTTTGAGGACTATTAGACAGTCCAAGAAAAAGCATGAGATGTGGTTCTTAATAGATGGTAAGCCAGTCTGTTTTGGCTTGAGGGAGTTCTACCTGATGACTGGCTTAAACTGTTGTCAAGAGCCAGATACCAAATTGAAGGCCAAGTGCTTGGCAAATGGTGAAGGATTTCTATAGAAGGTCTGTAGTGGTGGGGATGTGAGGGCAGAAAATCTACTGTACTTGATGGAGCAGAGACAGTTCTCTAAGGAAGAGAAGCTGAAGTTGGCTCTCCTGTGGTTCCTCCATACTGTCCTGATGGCCAGGGACAAAACTAAAAATGTAGAGAAATGGTGGATCCAATGTGTGGATAACCTGGAATTTTTCAGCAAGTACCCCTGGGGCAGGCTTTGTTATGACCTGACAGTGGACTACCTCTACAATAAAGTGGATTTTGCGAAGACTCATCGACAGCATGTAGAGGGTAAAACTGCTGGTTATGCACTGTTTGGATTCCCATGGGCCTTCCTAGTAAGTATTATTATTTTATTTTCCAGTTTTATTAAGAATGATTGTGTGAAAACATAAGTAATGTGACTGTGGCATTCATGACAGGCATGGATATATGAGGCTGTGCCCTTGGTTGGCCGTAATGCTGGGAAATCTGAACAGTCCCCCTTGCCAATCCCAAGGATGCTGAGGTGGCAGCATACAAGAAGAAATGTGGGAGATGCTGATGCAGGCCATCAAGGAGCCAGACAGGTATGTACCTATTCAATTTATTAATTATTTTTTCATTTAATGATTAATTCATTTATTAATTATTTTATCATTTGATGACAGGTTTTGCACCCTTTCTTGATCCCAACAGTGCAAGAAGTTGAGGGTTGCAAAAAATTTGTCTCTCCTCATGCTGATGAGGTCGAGGATCCTGCATTGGACAGGGTAAGGGCTATGCTGGAGGGGGTCACTGGGATCAAGTACATTGTGGAGGAGTATGCTGAAGAAATGCACAAAACTGAAAGCCAGGAAGATAGGGTTGATGATGTTGATGATGGTGATGATGGTGGTGCTGGTGCTGGTGCTGGTGATGGTGTTGATGGTGGTAGCAGGGGAACTTGCAGGCACTGTGGGCATGTGCAAGGTGTTCTGACAAGAATGTTGGAGGTGAGTGAGGAGATTTTAAAATTGTTGAAAGAGAAGAAGGTGAACAATGAAAGAAAAACAAAGTCCAGGAACTTGATGAAGAGGAAGCTGTTCAAGCAAAGGAAGCTTGTGAAGAGGAAAAAGAAAGGTATCTATCTTCATTTTAATGATAATTTGTTTATTTTTGTCAATTTCTAAGTATTTCCTTTTAGTTGTAGTGAATGAAGGGAATAATGATGAAGAGAAGAATGAAGATGTGAGAGAAGCAGCTGCAGCAGTCGATGAAGAAGAAGAGGTTTTCCATGATGCTCAAGTTCATGGAGCAGATGAAGAGATGACTGCAGATGCTGCAGAAGCCAGAAATGAAGCTCAAGTTGATGAGGTCGATAAAGAGATGTCTGAAGAAGGAGACAATGCAGAGATTGATGAGGAAGCTAGAAATGAAGAGACTGTTGAAGAAAATCGCGAGACACAGGCGGCATTGCATGTGGATGAAGCTAATGTTGCTCTGAATGAAGTTCTTGCAAGTCTGAATGTTGAGTTTCCTTCAGAGAATATTGGAACAGATAATGTTTGACGGGTTCAGTATTAATGATTGGTTTCCTGGTTTTGTATAAGTTGAATGTTGAACTAGTAGTTTATGACAGTAGTTGATGGTTAACTTTAAGTTTGTTAAGGCATATTCTATTGATGACAGTCTAGTATATTCTATTATGGTTATCTCTGGTTATCTCCTGGTTAGTCATAGACAAGTGTATGGTGGCTGACCTTGTTTTTGGACATGAACTGTGGGTTTATTAATGCAGGGTACTTGTTAGGAGAGAACTCATTTCATTCATTGTTCGATCTTTCAATTATGGTTTGCCACTAATAACATGTTTCTCCTTATGTGCTCGCAACTCAAACAATAAAGAAGCTTTTATAACAAAAAACAAAACAGAGCTTTCCCGACTACATTACAATATCCATGCTTTTATACAAAAACAACCAAATTATTGGCCTTAAGTTTATACAAAAACAGCCAAGTTATTGTCCTTTATACAAAAACGGCCAAGGTATTGGCCTTTATACAAAAACGGCCAGACGATTGACCTTATGTTTACACTGCGTCAAAATAATAATACACATATCCGGATTATGAACAAAATTTACACAGTGTCAAAATAATACACATACTAAAAGAAGCGAACTAATAGGAGATCCATTTAAAAACGGAGCAGATAACACAACCAGCAACCATCGACTTAATCAACACCTTCAGTCGATGACTCTTCTGCTCAGCTTCTTCCTTCTTATTCTCAGCTTCTTTCAACTTCATTTCAGCATCCCTCAGCATGATTTTCAGAAAACTATTCTGCTCTTCACATTCACTCAGTAGTTGTCTCAGTAAAACACAGTTGTCTTCGGTATCCTTAAGCTTTCTAACCAGATTCCCAATCACACTCGATGCTGCTACAGGCAGTGGTCCACCATCAAACCACCGAAAGTAGTCGCACCCACCACTTGACTGCATTATTTAACAAAACCCAAGGAAAAATCAGTACATTAACAAATAATCAAAAACAAAAACAGAACTATAATGTATGAGTAACACACCTTTGGAGTTTTACAACTCCAAAATTTGCGGCCAGGGTTTGTATTAGTGCGGGATGTCCTAAGCTTCGTGCTTTTGCCGCAGAAACAGATATCGGCTTCCGCTGCTACGATGGAGCTGGAGGAATCTTCACTCATGATGTTCTTTGAGTTGTTTGATTTTTCAGCTGGTGAAAGAGGGGTCGTGAAAGAGAAGGTTTTGAAGAATTGGGTGGGTTAGGTTAGAAATTGGGGGAAATTATTGGGGTTCTCTAGAAATTGTTTAGGGAATCGTTAAATCAGCTTTTATATATTTGGGGATTTGTTTTAAAATATTAAAGTTAATGTTTAAGTGAGGCGGGAATTTTGGGCTCCATTTTCCGCTCAAACTTTTTGACTTTTACCTAAGCCGCGTGACCAGGGGCGTGACGTGTTCCGTGTTTGGGTTCGGGGTTTGGGGATTTGGGGTTGGGGGTTTGGGTTTAGGGATAATCGACATATAGTGGTCGATAATCAACTTTGTATCTTGAAAATTAACATATGGAATTATTCTCAAATCCAAGAATAGAAATTAGTAGGCTTAACAAGAATAGACATAGTAGGCTTATATATACATGAGATTTTCCCTTGTAGGCATCAATGAGTTGTTATAATGTACTAAGTTGGTCAATAATACTCAAATGGGGTCCATATACCGTCACATATGGTGTAACAACACATATGAGTCATAACACTAAGGCATTGCTTAACAAGAATAGACATAGTAGGCTTATATATACATGAGATTTTCCCTTGTAGGCATCAATGAGTTGTTATAATGTACTAAGTTGGTCAATAATACTCAAATGGGGTCCATATACCATCACATATGGTGTAACAACACATATGAGTCATAACACTAAGGCATTGCTTAACAAGAATAGACATAGTAGGCTTATATATACATGAGATTTTCCCTTGTAGGCATCAATGAGTTGTTATAATGTACTAAGTTGGTCAATGATACTCAAATGGGGTCCATATACCATCACATATGGTGTAACAACACATATGAGTCATAACACTAAGGCATTGCTTAACAAGAATAGACATAGTAGGCTTATATATACATGAGATTTTCCCTTGTAGGCATCAATGAGTTGTTATAATGTACTAAGTTGGTCAATAATACTCAAATGGGGTCCATATACCATCACATATGGTGTAACAACACATATGAGTCATAACACTAAGGCATTGCTTAACAAGAATAGACATAGTAGGCTTATATATACATGAGATTTTCCCTTGTAGGCATCAATGAGTTGTTATAATGTACTAAGTTGGTCAATAATACTCAAATGGGGTCCATATACCATCACATATGGTGTAGCAACACATATGAGTCATAACACTAAGGCATTGCTTAACAAGAATAGACATAGTAGGCTTATATATACATGAGATTTTCCCTTGTAGGCATCAATGAGTTGTTATAATGTACTAAGTTGGTCAATAATACTCAAATGGGGTCCATATACCATCACATATGGTGTAACAACACATATGAGTCATAACACTAAGGCATTGCTTAACAAGAATAGACATAGTAGGCTTATATATACATGAGATTTTCCCTTGTAGGCATCAATGAGTTGTTATAATGTACTAAGTTGGTCAATAATACTCAAATGGGGTCCATATACCATCACATATGGTGTAACAACACATTTTAGTCATGATTTTTTTGATTTTATTTGAAATTACACTAGGTCGATAATCAACCCTTTCGCGGTTGATTTGGTTAATAGTCGATTAACATTGATGTGTCAAGTCCCGACTTCAGAAAATTCTGCCATTACTTAAATATTTTTCGTATTACTTAATATTTATTTTATTTACATTTTCCAGTAAATATTATTATCGTAATTTATTATTTTACTTTTATCTTTTTCTATTTATATTTTTGTTTTTGGTCATTTTCTGATTATTTCCATTTTTGCGAACATATCTATCGATTTATCTACTTGGTGTTGGTTGATTATACACCAAATGGAGTACGGACAGTTGGTTAATAGTCGATTGCCTTTGTCCAGTCAAGTCCCGACTTTTTATTTTTCTGATACGTTTCCCTTTTTCAGGAAATTCTCCCATTGACTTAAATATTTTTCGTGTTACTTAATATTTATTTTATTACATTTTCCAGTAAATTTCACTTTTTCTATTAATTAAATATTATCGTAATTTATTATTTTACTTTTATCTTTTTCTATTTATATTTTTATTTTTTCTCATATTCTGATTATTTCCATTTTTGCGAACCTATCTATCGATTTATCTACTTGGTGTTGGTTGATTATACACCAAAATGGAGTATGGACTGTTCATCAAGAATACGCAAAAAAAATGGGGGAGCGGGAAACTGAACGAGAAATTAAATGCACAATCAGAGTTAATAATAACCCAGGGGGCCATTTTCATATATAATATTTTTAAAGAAAAGAGCAATCATAATGAAAACTCTTTTCTTTTTACATTTAAAAATTTAAAAAAAAAAAACTAATTATTACGAGGGGAGGGGGGAGGGGTGATGTAGTTGTCCAGATCCTCCCCTGCTCGTTCCATGAGCACCCTCAACATCCTAGCCGTACGGCGGATGTTCATCTCCTGCCTCCTGCGATCTTCACACAGGAGGCGGATAAGCCTGTCTAGGTCAGCACGGATCAGCAGCACCTCTGGGTCGTTGTTCCTGAGAGTGACATTGCCATTGTTGTTGTTTCTGGTGGCACTTCCTGGAGCTCTTGCCATTATAAGATGAGAGTGATTCTTGAGTTGTGTTGTGGATTGTTGGATCTAATGCCTCTATTTATAGGCTCCAAATCGATGCAACCTTTGGTGTTCCCAGAAAAAGAAAAGTCTCATCGTTTCAGGTGGCAATTATGAACAGCCACTTCGAGTCTCATCGTTTCAAGTGGCAATTATGAATTGCCACTTCGTTTAACCCAATTCCGGCTGCTTTCAATGACGGGGCGCACGCGTGTATTAAATGCGTGCAATCACTTTATCAACTGCATTGGGTCAATTAATCTACGTTATTTTTTTTTTCAATAATCAACCCATATATTGTCTATTAATCGAAAATGTAAATACTCAACTGGTTGTAAACATGTCCAGCATTTGCTGAACTCAAATAATACTCATTCTTATATACAAGACACTTAAAATAGAAATAAAATACATTAACGAAACTATTACAATCAGTTCAAATTGTTCCAACAAATAACACAGTACCAAATTAAGACAACCACATCTAACACTACTTAAACACACCAAATTATCACAACTTAAGCTAATACACCAAATCAAAATTGCAAGGTTGATTATCAACCTCGTACCAAAGCAGGGCAGGTTGTCCTCTTATGACCACTTCTCTTGCAGTTTGAACATCTATTTTGCCTCTTCCTTGAGAAAAAAGTTTCACCGACTGAGGGAAAACGATTAATTCTCCTTCTACCCTTTTTGGGATCGACCATCGGCGGAAGAATTCTTCTATGAACTACCTTTGGAGGAACCATCCATTCTTGCTCCGGTGGCATTGGATAAACATTTTCTTCATACGCACACATGTAAGCCTGAAGCCTATAAAATGGACAAGTGTAATGGTACGCGCTAGCACCATATTCATCTCCATACCTTATCCTCAACACTGCAAACGCATGCTTGCATGGTATCTTGTCCAGGTCAAACTCCCTGCATGTACACGTTCTGAAATGAAGATTGACAGTGTGGGATAGGCCATCTCCAACCACAGTGTACTTCGGTACTTCCACGCTCCCGCCTGCATGATAAGCAATCAATTTGTTTCCTTCAAGCATATTCTGATTCAATTTTGTTTCAGCACTGGGCACCAAAATGGTGTTGTGTTTCTTCATCTCCTCACGCCTCTCATTGAACTTGTCAGTAAACCTGCGAGTAATAGCATTGCACAGTCCCAGGATGGGGTATTCTCTCTCGTCCTTGAACATTGCGTTGAGGGACTCGGAAAGGTTTGTCGTCATTACATCATACCTGTTTCCTGGAAAAAATGCTCTCGTCCACCTATGGAAGCCCACTTCATCCTTAAGACAAGCAGCTGCGGCAGGGCATTTTGACGCGAGCTGGTTAAAAGCATCGCTGAACACTTCAAAACGGTACGCCTTCGCAGCGGTGTAATAATCCTTCAAAAATGATCCACACTTGAACCTTACGCGCATGTTCTCAGCAAGGTGCTTGGTGCAACAGCCATGAGATGCGAAGGTATACACCCTTCTAATCCCATTTGCTATGGCCTTGGCGCGATCGGAAATTATGCACAGGTCCGGTGTATTGGGGACTACGTGAGCCAGCTGTTCAAAAAAGAATTGCCATGAGCTGTCGCACTCCTTGTCTACCACACAGAAAGCCAATGGATAAATGTGGTTCTCCGTGTCCTGCGCGACAGCCGTCAATAAAACACCGCCGTAGGTGGACGATAAATGTGTCCCATCGACTGATATCACCTTCCTCATATATGTAAACCCTCTAACCCAAGCTCCGTAAGCTACAAAAAAATACTTGAACCTCCCCTGTTCATCAACCCTTAACCCAGTCTTGCTGCCAGGATTTAGGCTTTCCAACACAAAACTGTACGCATCTAAAATTGCGTAACTGTGCTCCGGACTGCCCCTAACTAAAGCCTTTGCAATTTCTCTTCCTTTCCAGCACTTCCAATAACTTACCTTACTATTCAGTTGTTGATCCAAAGCGCTCTTGATATCTTTTGTCGTCAACCCTTTGCCTTCAATAAACCTGTTCTTGAAATATTCTCCGATGACATCCGCTGAAGCATGTGGATGATGGCTTGGTAGATGTTGCACCCCACATGTGTGCTCTTTAAAGTATTTGGTGATCACAAACCTGTTGGAATTAACATACTTCATGGCGCGCACCATCCACCTGCAGCGCGCTTCTACACATGCCACGACATACAGGGATTTAGTACTCTTCTTTGTTTTGAATGTGAATGGCTTCTTCATTGAACCCATCTTCAAAGCCACAACCAGGCTCTTCTTGGTATCGAAGGTTTTCCCAGTATGAAAACCTGTGCAATCATCAACCACATCACCCAAGTTGCTGCCTTGAGTGGGAGCAGATTCGGCAACACAGTTGCTCCCATTTACAGCGGGTTCTCCAACCTCTGGATCTTCAATAGCATTTTCTTCTTCACTATCCATATCACCAGCAGTTTCACCAACTCCAGCATCACTGCCATGATCACCCGTACTCTCATTGAATAGTGGTGGTCGTGGTGGTCTTGCAGAATCAGCTGCACCATTAGTGGCAGCATTTGAGCCTGCTTGAGAGCTCTCGCCAACAAATATCTTTAAAATAGGCCTGCTACCATTATTTCCAACATCGAGCATATAGATATGCAAATCATTATCATTTCTTATAAAAGAAGGAGCCACCTTACCCTCGTAGGAGCAGCACTAAAAACATAGCTAATTGAAACCTCGCTGCGATGGCACGTTAAGTTGCCGCGATTGATTAATTGGTCAATTAACTGATCGTAGGTACATTCCAGATTTAATGCAATAGGGATTGTTGTCTTTGTCCTAGATTGCCAATTCCAGCATTTTGGGGTCTCAATCCATTCCCCCATAAAGTCAGCACCTACTACTACGAAACCCCCCATCTACTTCAACGAAGTCGATGATCAACCGAATGTGGTCGATGGTCGATGAAATAATGCAGCAGTTCTGCAACAATGGCGAACGAATAAAAAACAGCTTGAACTTCTTACCAGTTGAAGAAATGAAAGGATGTATGTGCAAAGACGGAAGCCCAGACCAATTCACCTCAGATTTCCATCCACATTACTCGCATCGAACGTTACAGCCGCAACAAGAAATTTCAAGAAAAACGGGTTCCAAAAGATAAAACAGTTATAGATCGAGATGACGCAGTTCTTGATGGGAGAAATGGAGCAAAAAACGAAGCTCAAACAGCCATTGAAGGCGCAGGTGTTTCTGGGCGGGAAAGCTTGGAGGGAAGAAGAAGGCAGCGGGGGTCTAGGGATTTTGGTGGGAAGATTTAATTATTTTTTTGCTATTTTAGGTAAATAATAATAGTTTATATAGTAGACCAAAGTGTAGTTTTTGTAACTTGGGGGCTGGGGGTTTGAGACTAGAGAACTTGGATAAGATCATTAGTGTTAAATGGTCATTATGCAATTAAAGGGTTATACACCCAATTTTTAAGACTTGAGGGTTATTCCCTCTATTTCCTTCATTGCAGAGGTCTTTTAGCCAAGTCACCCGGTAAACTTACAACTGTTCAACTTTTTGCGATGTCCAAACGTATGCTATCATTCCTCTTTTTATACAAATGTCAAGTGCGTATATACATCTATAGATATAGATAAAGTACTCCTACTATTTAGTACAAGGGGTAATTAGATACCAAGATGCGCAACACCATTTCTCAGTCTAAAAGGGAGTAAAGAACATGAATGATGTTACAGTTGTTCTCGTGGGGAAGAATAGCACACGTCCAGCTAAGACATTAGCCTGTAATTATGTACACATCTAATCAGTACTCACTTTTATCTATTCAAAGATCATTATTTAAGTATACTGTTCTTAACTCTTCTCCTTTTATCTATACGTCATTTGTATACACCATAAAAAAGTTGCAACGTTTACGATGGTAATAACGATCTTTTTTCAGGGGAAGTGTTCAAGTTTATGAACATCATATTTGGCTAGCTGTACATAGTGAACCTTCGCAAGAAAGTAGAATGTTTGTGTAGCAGTAATGTAAATTCAGAAGGAAAACTTCATATACACAGTCTATTTGATAAAAAATAAAATAATACTAATGGGAAATCAAGTACTTCTATAATTTCTTCTGTTCTATTTGCTACATTTGTTTGGCTCAGGGCAGAGTGAATAGGAAGTCTGATTGTCTCAAAGAAAATCGCATTCCTCGTTAGAAAGGGAAGTTATGACCTCAGAGCTAAGCGGATCCAGAAACCAATTCCATATGTTATCCAAAGCCGATATCAAAGACAACAGGAAGCGGTTGTTGGTACGACGAATAGAAATGTTAGGCACAGGATTTCTGCAGATTGGGCAAACGGAATTAATCTGTAACCAATCCTCAATGCAGTGAGTGTGAAATCCATGTCCACATATGGGAAGAACCCGCTGTGACTCACCCGAAGAAACGTTGTTAAGACAAATTACACAGTCCAAGTCCACACATCCATCTTCTTGTTCTCTTGCCTTGGTATATTTTGAGCTATAAAAGGCAAGCACAAGCGACCACAATGACTTGATTGAACCTGCATATGCATTTACTATTGACATTACAGGAAATGCTGCAATCATTGCAATGGCTATCATCTCACTGCTTAAAGTGCTTGGAGAAACCTGAGAGATATATTCTGTCCTATGCTTGCCATTTGCTCTGGTGTTAAATGTTGATGTTTGATGTCTCCACTGTTTACCCGTTTCTATATATAGTGCATGGTTTGAGGTAATTTTTGTTTACAAGTTTGTTAAACTAGTTGACTGCTAATTAAACTCAAATTTATAAGGAGAGAAATAAAAATTTATTTTGACTACCGCTCTAAATACAAAGAAGGAGCTGAATTCGCTCTTATTTAGCAATCACTGTTACAATTGGAATTCAAAATCAATTGGTGAGTTTGAACCAGTAGACGTGCAGGGTACGAAGTTTAGAATCACATGTGAACTTACGTGTTGAACAGGGAAACAAAACATGGTTCTAGCGGACAGTCAGAATTAATTCTGGTCAAATAGTTGGAAAATGGAAAAAACACGAGACAAAATAAAGGTGCCATCTAACATTGATATGTTGCAAAAATTGTTAGTGCTGCTACAACTATTGGAGTACTCTACTGCACTATTTGGGAGTCAAATGAGTTGTTCTTCGACCATAATTTTTAAAAATTTCGAATTCTTATCTTTTGTGGAGATACTTTTCATGAAATTTCTAAATATATATATTTTATAAAAAAAATAAAATTTCTCATTCTAAAATATCACAATAAAAATTACTAGGTATTTTGACATTTTACTTCGAATTATACATAAAGTGGAAAGCAAGAGTGTGTGTGAATTCTGCTTTTATTTTTGCATTTATTTTTTTTGGTTATTAAAGGGGAATCTTAGAGCAACTGATAAAGTTGTCTTTATGTGACCTAGTGTTCAAGCCGTGAAAACAGCTAGAACTAGTAAATTTAACACGAATTTATTTATCAAACCTTATATAGTAAAAATCTTATAAAATACGTATCATAGTAGTAGCAGCAGCAGCATATTATCCAGGACTTGTGACCTTTTGGGACAAAGGGAAGTTGTGTGGCTATCTATCACTGTGTGTGACCAAAACCCAAACCCAAACCCCCCGCTTCAGTTCTCCCTGCAACCGCCTTTGCGTTTTAAGCTTTATCTTCTTCACTTACAAGAAGAACTAACCCAAATTAAAAACAGTTCAATTCAATCCGGGGCCTAGAGGAAGGGTGTATGGAATCTAAAAAGTACATTGCATTCTGTTTCTCTACTTAAAATTGTGTGGCTTGGACTTTGACTGGATGACCTCCCCATGCCTTTACTAGGTAACCTCTATTTTCCTTGACTCTTTAAACTCTAACTCTCTGTTTTCTGTTTGTAATTGAATAAATTTCACAACCTGTGGCCTATTTGCGATTTTTAGTGAAGCTGTAATTTTTTTGTGCAGATATTGCTACAACACAGCCTTGTTTTCGGAACAATGTCTGTTCACTTAGTTCTCAATCTGTTTTTGGTACTACACTTGTGCACCACAACAAGGATATTAGATTTTTATCTTCTTGGAATTCCTTCCGCATACCACACAAACCTCCAAATTCAAAAATTAAGCTATTTAAGGGTGGCTTGACGATAAGGGCAGTAGCCACCCTCCAAAAAGAACATACCCAATGCAATGAGGAACAAAATGGTTTTGGTGGTGCGAGGATGGGCAAATACTCAGCTACCAGTGTTGCTGAGCAGCAGTCGCCTAGTGAGGAAGATGTGGAGTTGGATGAGAGAGAGAAGTTGAGGCGAATGAGGATATCGAAAGCTAATAAAGGGAACACACCTTGGAATAAAGGCAGGAAGCACAGTCCAGGTACTTAAGCATGCACACTCTACTTCTTTTGAGCTGTTTTCTTGTGGATAAGCTTTAATACTTTCAAGAGTGTTGCAGAAACTTTGCAACGGATTCGAGAGCGTACCAGGCTTGCGATGCAGGATCCTAAGGTGATGTCATGTAAGCATAATTTTGTTAATATTGTAGTAAAAGGTGAGAATGTGATTAAGGCGAGGAAACCCCCAAAATAACTCCAGTTGCAGTACATTATAGATAGGGCAGCTATATATGCAAATTATTGAGACATTAAGGGGTATGCAAAGTTATACTGTCTCTTGGGTCAATTGGTGAAGGTGTAATGCTAACTATGGGGAGACAAAAAAGCATATTATAGAACACAAATAGGAATTAAAACTTAGTTGAATGTGAGCTGGATGTACAATTATATCTATTGACAAGGGGAAAAAAGCTCTATGTTCCTTCAGCTGGCAGATGTATTTTGTGTTCATTCAGCTTCGCTGTAACCCATTCAAAAGTGCACTATGTGACTAGAGCATCAACACTCCTGATTCAATTGCCGTTGTGAAGTAAGGCACATGCCATCAGGCATCAGGGTATCTTTGAGAAGTTTGGGATAATTGTATTTTCCAGTTTTCAGACTCTCCGTGTTTAGTGACTTTTTCTGAATGTCATTAATCTCAGTAAACTTCATGATGCATTTGTGCTAAAGTAACTTAGAGTCTTGGATATTGGTGTCTAATATACTATGTATATACCTACATGCGACTTATCTGCATAGGCACATGTAAAGGTCATAATCAAAGTCCACAAGTAGAAGCAGCGTAGGAGCTTCCAGCAATGTGGACTGATACGCAACATTCCAGTTCCATGTGGGATAATCTTTTTGTCCCTTTGTAAATTTGTAAGAGTGTGATTTTGGAATCTCCTTTTGTATCAACACATTTATTTTATTGTTTGCTTTAAGTTTGGACCAGCTTGTGAACTATCCAGTTTTATAACCGGTCCCGGAAGAGTTCTCAATTTACATACAAAACGTTTCCTGTAGAGGTAGAATGCATCTTTCTTGAAGAGGAAAAGGTGTGTTAGCCGTTAGGTGATGACTTATGCCAAATCCTGAACTTGTATAGTAGACAACTTTCTATTCACACACATCAGGTAGTTTCATCTTCACTAGCTATGTTGTTGATCTTGCAGCAACATCTCAACAAGACAGGATGTGACTTTCTCTTTCCCTTTGGTTTCTGAAATAAATTTTGTTTGATTTTGTCAACAACAACGTAAGATATTTTTTATGTTTGTCCAGATTGTGCAAATAATTTTGTGGAATCTGAGATAACCAGTTAACCTTTAGTAAACTCCGTTGTACATTTATCTTCGCGCTTCAGAGTTATATTTTCCCAGACCCAACTTGTTGGGACCATACTGGGTATGTGGTTGTTGCTTCAGAGTTTTGTTTGACAATATCACTAATAAGCTCTGATTATACAGGTGAAAATGAAGTTGGTTAACCTGGGCCATGCTCAAAGGTGGGTTTTGCTATTAAATTCGAGAAATTCCCCCCCTCTTCTGATAATGATAGCGCTGTGGAGTCTCATAATCAAGCTGTGAGTGAAAGATGGCCTGCTAAAGAAGATTTGTTTTCTTTATTGCAGTGAGGAAACAAGGCTGAAAATTGGTGTTGCCGTAAGGATTGGATGGGAAAGGCGCCGTGGGATGTTGATGCTCCAGGAAACTTGCCACTATGAGTGGCAAAATTTAATTGCAGAGGCTTCTAGGAGAGGCTTTCTAGGTGAGGAAGAGTTGCAGTGGGACTCTTACGAGATTCTGAATAAACAGCTTGAGCAGGAGTGGATACAGAGTGTTGAAGAAAGGAAAAATACGCCCAGGCAGAAGGGTAACAAGAGAGCTCCCAAATCTGCTGAACAAAGGAGGAAGATTTCAGAGGCCATTGCTGCCAAATGGGCTGATCCGGTAAGTTTTCTTTTTCCCCCTTTTCCTGGGCTATACTTCTTTGTAGTTGGGAATAGCTCCCATCTTCTGTGGATTCCGTGGCATTTTTGTCCATCTATGCCGAGTATGAGGGTCTGTAATCCCAGTTCACTTAAACAACTACTCTTTCAGCTTGAAAATGACGTGCTGCAAGCATATCCTTCTTCCTCCTTATCTTGTAGGACTTAGGTCATAGTTATGAGTTTTATGTCCGTCGATTTGAACTCTCTCACATTTTTTATGAATTTCCACACCCGATGTTTTACCAAATCTACCTTTTTTCCAACTAGACATACCGTACTCGTGTCCGCTCTGGTCTGGCTAAATATCATGGCATACCTGATGGGGTTGAAAGAAGACCAAGGAGAATGCCTGTTAGTGATGGAGAGCCCAGAAAAAGAAGCCCTCCCAGAAAGAAAGCTAATGAGATGGATAGTTTGGTAAAGCCTGAGCCCAAGAGTCAAGTCCAACGTGCTCGATTGAGGAGGAAGAACACACCAATGTACAAGGATCCTTTGGCTAGTTCCAAGTTAGAAATGTTAAAGACTATCAGAGCACAGAGAGCAACTATTGACCAGAAGAAGATTGAAGCCATCACAAGAGCAAAGTAAGTTCCTAAAGCCTCATTTGCTTCCTTCTCTGCCTGCTTCCATCTGAAGTCAGCTGGTCGCTCTGTTGTTTCATGAACCTTAGTGCAGCGTGACGCAATTGCTTGCAACATTGGTAAAGATATATTCTGTCTGAATGAAGACATATCTATTTTAATGCATAAGACTAATCTAATCCCGAAATTTTATTGGCTAGAATTATTAATTAGTGCATGATTAAGCATTAGTCCATATTTCCTGCTTATTTCTAGTGAGTGATGTCAATGAGTCAATCTGCTGGATGGTTACTCATATGTTCTTAGTGTCTTGACAATGTTTCAGAGAACTGATTGCTGAGGCTGAGAAGGCTGCAGAGGCCCTTGAAATGGCTGCCCCGAAGAGCACCGTTGCTCAAGCATCGCTCATTGAAACTCGGAAGCTCATTTATGAAGCAATCCAGTCCATTGAATCTATAGAGAAAGAAGTGGTTTTTACCGATGGAAATGATGCAACTCTTTCACCACCTACAGCTGAGTTGGTGAGCCATATTGCAGACGAAAGAGATTCAGAATTTGGAGCTCTGGCTGATCCGGGCAAAATAATAAATGGTTGGCATGCTGTGATGCCTATGGACAGCAGTATCAACAATTTAGAATATGGACAGCATGCTATGCAAGGTTTTGTCAATGGAAAAAGGAAAGCTCTCTTGTCCAGCTCGGGTGAATATGACTTGCTAGGAGACAGGCACGAAGTCTATCAAATGATTTCCAGTGAGCTATCTCCAGATAAAGGAGTCAATATCACACAGCCCTCCACCTCCAATCTGATACTTGATGAGGATGAAGCGAATGAAAGCCCAGTACATGAACAGAAACCACTGCCAAACGGATTGATATCAGGGTCAAGGTTCAGGAGGCTCCATCAAAGATTGAGGAGGCAACAAGTCAGCCCACGCCAACCACCGTCAAGAAATGGGTCCGTGGGAGGCTGGTTGAAGTAGGTGAAGAATCTTAGGTTAGCTGATGGAATATGTGGAGTACCTGATTTACACACTTGGATTGGATGCAATATAGAGTATAATTCATGCTACAACAAATTTTTGACAAAGAATCTTTCTCTGCAGATCATAGTCTAAGCTTCGTGCTGCTTGATAGTTGTTATTGCCATGTTGTTTCTAGTTTCGATCTAGCTGGAAATTCTCTTGTAACATCTCTACAATGACTATTTCTGTAAAGTTTCAGCATAGAGCTGATCACATTGTAATTGTTACGCTTAGTTTATTCAATTATGTTGACATTTGATTCGTTTCTATCAATCTTATGTCTTATGTCAAGTAGTTATTAGAGTAACTGATTCATGATCCATTTGAAACTTAGGGAAGGTGATGATGAATATATGAAACATCGTGGGAGGAAGATAATACTAAAGCAAACATCAGCAGCTTTGATTTCATAGACCACCAAGTAGATAAAATTATGACTATTACATTTGAGTGCAGTGAGGTACAAAGTGATGGGCATGTAACAGCTGCAATCATCTGGATTTGGGGTTAATTTGAGAACCGTATAACATTCCAGTTCTTGAGCTGGGAATCAATAGCATTCTCCAATTCTCGTCTCTTATTTTCTTTCTCTTCCCTGGCTGGTTTGATCTCCTCTTCGACTTGTTCCTTCTGCAAAATACCATTCGAATTACTAGGTGTTTCTTCAATTAAGCCTACATATTATGCCTTAATATTTCACATACAGCAATTGAAATTAGAACAGAAATGTGAGCACTTACGTCTACAACGTCAGGGATGGGAAGCTTGGTGCCGTGGACGGCAGCGCGGTTCGCTGCTTTAACGACCAGCCGTAGTGCATTATGACGGTAAACGACTTTAGCAGTCCGCAATGTGTGTGCTACTTTCATCACTCCGTTCATTTTCTCTATTAACCCAACTTGTTATTCTTCAGATGAGCTCAACCTTGTGAATATGATCATAAATCACTTTTATGCGCTTTGCATATCTGTGGCTATGTTCTATTTTTAGTAAGAGAAAGTGAGAACATCCAGAGAGATCTGGACTCTGGCATCATACATATGCAGCCGCGTGGCGTCTTCTGCTAACGTCTCGCTGTTTCCAGATGTCTCTAGCTGATTCTTACACGGTGGACACTTGATTATCTGAAAGAGAAAGTAATCCGTTATGTAGTTGATCAAGTCAAACTGATCTTAAGTCTACATATTAGCTCATGGTTTGCCTAATCTTTTCTTCAACTAAAAAGTAAATTATTTGGATAATTTTCAAAAGTTACAGAGAATTATGAGAAATTGTTGCATCTAGTAGTAGTTTTTTATTCTTGTCAAGAACTCACAGTTTTAGTCGTACCACTAGTATCAAATTCCAATTAGACCTCATTAACTACAAAAATCTGTTAAGCTTAAGTACATATATTATGCTCCTGCTAATTTTTGTTTAACAAAGTTGCCCGGGATGGCTATTTAAGATAATTTCTCTTTGGGTAACTCGTAACAGTAACATCCATTGCACATCTAAAAATTATCCGTCCCTATTCCAAAGCTCATATGCTTAGTCTTGAATTTAAGTTCTTAGCTTCTATTCCTATCAGCTCTCATGCTCATATCTCTATCCCTATAAAATGGTACCCACCCCCAATAGACTACTTTAAATTAAATATTGATGGCTCTTTTAAAGGCATAGATACCGGTGGAGGAATTGGTGGGGCTATTCGTGATCATGCTGGCCAATGGGTAGTTGGCTTCTCAAAGCATCTCATTTGTCTTAACCCTACCCATACAGAATTACTTGCCTTACATGAAGGACTTCAGGTGGCGTTAGCAAATGAGCTTATACCTTTGGAAGTGGAGACAGACTGCACAGATCTTGTCCAACTTCTGGATAACCCCAAGCCCCTCTATACTAACTTAATCTTTGATTGCAGGTCCTTGCTGAAGAAACTGGGGAATCCAGTAGTTCGACATAACTTTCGAGATGGTAATAGGGTGGCAAATGCACTAGCTAAGGAAGGGTATATGTCTTCACCAGATCAAGTTCTAGTTTCTTTTGTTGTTCCCCCCCTATCCTTGCTTCCTCTAGTCAGTTTGGATAGAAGGGGTATATGTTGTTCTCGTAAGAACGTATCTACTACTGTTTGTAATAAGCTAGCTAAGTTAGGCAACTTATGTGCCATTAACTCTATCCCATGTAATCCTGTTTTATCTACGTAATGAAGTATTATCCTTTCTACAAAAAAAAAAAATAATAATAATTTCTCAAACTTTACCAGAAGGCCCACAAGTATGCCAACCTTGCAAAATTTTGCACAAAATAGACAAGCCCCATACGAAAATTGCAGAAAAGGGCAGCAAGTGCACAAAGCATCCCACATAAACGTAAGATTCGAGGAAGGACCGCACCATCAAGGAGGTGTGATGTACGCAGCCTAGCCTGATGCAAGTATCAGTGGTTGTTTTCACGGCTTGAACCCGTGACCTATACTTCAAACAAAAACACCTTTATCAGTTGCCCCATACAAACACTGCCCCCATTAGGAAAATTAGGAAAAGTTTGTATTGGGTGAAAATTGTCGCCTTCGGTCAACACCTCGAGATGGTAGACCGAAGGGAAAACGAGCTGATGCTCCGAAGAGAAGTAATCAACCTCGTGATTGAGTCACCGAAGTCAGATTCCGACAGCGTGACCGAAGACAAGTTAGACTTCGCGCTTTGATGACACGCCCTCCTATCCGAACAGTAAGGTCAGACTACCGAAGCCTTGAGACAAGGCTTCGGTTACCACCTCGGTTCCAGCGGCTTTGCAGCCCACTACTTTGCCCCACTAACTTCTCCATATTGATGCTCAGATCGTGGGGAATGCACTTGCTGATGGTGGAGAACGTGGGCAAGGCTCTTAAGCCTATAAATAGTAGTTCATTTTGTATTATAGGGATCCAGAAATTTGTACTGAAACGCTGCCCAAATTTGTAATCACATTTGTATATTGCAATACAGTTATTTTCTCGCTTTTACATCTTTTTCACGTGTTATTTCAACTTTGATACGAAGAATTGCTTGTATCCGAATCCAAATTCGATTTGTACACCTAAACTGATTTAGGCCCATACAAAGTTGTTGGCGACCACCATAGTAAATTCCTTGTGATTGTCCAGTCTTTCCTAACCGAGAGGTCTGGCTGTTGTCAGGAGCTTTCTTAAAGGGACTAAATTTGTAAGACTTTCCCTATGAGGACCAAATATGTGACAAGGTGCCTGGAGCATCGTATTTCTATAAATCACCTTATATTAACAAAACTATGGCACCGACGTAATTGGTTTGCCTTTTTGACTCGTGGTTTAGCAAAATTGACCTCTATTTTCATCAATAAATAATAGTCGGATGGAAATATCCCTATAAATCTTATAAATGACATATCGTATTCCTAGCTCCCTCTCTTTGTAAGTATTGTCTAAGGCATCACTTGCCTCTAACTCTCTCTTGCCTTTAATCTCTTCCCATATTCTCCCAGCTAATTTTGAAGTGTTTCCTAGGCAGCACGTGCCTTTGACCCTCTTGCCTATTTAACATTTACCCCCAACCTCTTCCCATATTATCCTAGGTAACTTGAAATGCTGCCTACTAAGCGAACTTTAGCCCTCAAGGGGTGAAGGTTCGACTTTAGGTATAAATGTTTGAAGTTCAACCCAAAAGGTATGAAGTTGAACTTTATATCTGAAGGATAGAAGTTCAGCCCCAAGATATGAAGTTCAAAAAATGGCTAAAAACTAAATAGTGGCTATTTCTGCACTTCCCCCACCTTGTAGCTGAAGGTAGCCCAAGACTTTGAGGGGCCAGGAAGAGCGATGGCGGGTCACTTTTCTTCCACCGACCAGGGGACGATTTACTGTGCTCTCAATTCTCATGATTAATTTGGTAGTTAATTCCTTTGGCAACACCCTTCCCTCTTTACAAAATCACAGGTAGCAGTTGTTAACTTGACAGGACCACCCACCCACCTAACACATCTTATCACTCTCACTAACTCCACCTTCTCCTAACAAATCACACTCTCCCCTCTTTACACTTCAATAAACACTTCACTACTCATCCAAATTTGCAAATGCACATTCAATAAACATGATGAGGGAAAGAGAATCATCTGACGAAGAGATGATCGAGAGAACTTGATCCACCAAAACGAACGTACAAATGACCATTCCAAATCTCCACGTCGCTCCACTTTCCAAATCGACGACACCAAGGATCAATTTCCCTTAACTCGCCCCTTCAATTTCACCTTCAGTAAGAGGTATTGTTTGGCTATTATTCTTCCAGTATTAGTACTCATTCTTTTTTTCACTACCAACATTAAAAACCTATTTCAGACCACTGGTACCAACATTATCAAGTACGATGGTTCTATTAATTCCATGCGCGAGTCCGAATTACGCGCTCTTTATTTACTTAGACAGCAACAATTAGGGCTTTTTAAGTTGTGGAACCACACATTGGTTAATAATACTTCTATTGAACCCGATTTGCTCACTCAGATTTCATTAAACAAACAAATTCAACAAGCTCTTTTGTCGTCCCATCAGTTAGGTAACTCGTTAATTACATCGGATAATTTGACGGACACTAGTATAGGAGGTTTAGGTATGTGTCGAAAGGTGGATCAGAACTTGTCACAGAGGAAAACTGTTGAGTGGAAACCGAGATCCGATAAGTACTTGTTTGCGATTTGTGTGTCCGGTCAAATGTCGAACCATTTGATCTGTTTGGAAAAACATATGTTCTTTGCGGCATTGCTTAACCGGAAATTGGTGATTCCGAGCTCAAAAGTTGATTATGAGTTTAATCGAGTGTTAGATGTTGATCATATTAATAAATGTTTGGGGAGAGAAGTAGTTGTGACTTATGAGGAATTTGTGGGAAGTCGAAAGCATGTGCAGATAGACAAGTTTATTTGTTATTTCTCCCAGCCACAACCTTGTTTTCTGGATGAAGAGCGTGTTAAGAAGTTGAAGTCATTAGGAGTTTCTATGAATAAGCTCGATATTGCTTGGAATGAGGATGTCAAGAAACCAACTAAAAGGACTGTCCAAGATATAATGGCAAAGTTTTCGACCGATGATGATGTTATTGCAATTGGTGATGTATTCTTTGCGGATGTGGAGAAGGACTGGGTGATGCAGCCTGGTGGCCCCATTTCCCACAAATGCAAGACACTCATTGAGCCTAGTCGTCTTATTATGCTTACTGCCCAGCGTTTTGTCCAAACATTCTTGGGAGATAACTTTATCGCTCTCCATTTCCGCAGACATGGTTTTCTGAAATTCTGGTATGTTTTTTGTTCCTTTCTGTATCTGGCGTTTAATAGCATTTTCTTTTGCATCTAGCACTAGTAGTGGGAACGAAAAGGCCAGTGCTTGTGGGTTTTCTGATCATTTTCGTGCTGACTGACACTCATTTACAATGCCGCGGTGCCTGCTAGAATGCCTCCAATTATCTGTTACTTCCATATCGAGAAAAGCTTCTCATTTTAGTTCTTTTTCTATTTTAAAATCTACTTCACACTCCTCTAATTCGTTTTTTCTTCTTAGCAATGCCAAAAAGCCAAGTTGCTTCTACCCCGTTCCTCAAGCTGCAGACTGTATCAATAGAGTGATTGAGAGGGCCAATTCTCCAGTAATATATCTTTCCACAGATGCTGCAGAAAGTGAAACTAGTTTGCTTCAGTCACTTGTTGTATTCAATGGGAAGACTGTACCCCTTGTTCAAAGGCCTGCTAGAAATTCAGCTGAGAAGTGGGATGCTCTATTGTACAGACATGGCCTTGAGGGAGATCCTCAGGTGAGTTAGCGTTTAAACCTTAGATATGCATTTGCCCATAGTCATATGCAGAACATTAGTAACTGTCAGTTAATGTGGCACCGTAGATGGAGAATACGAGTTATGTCAGTTTGGCACTGGAACTTCTAGGCACTACCATTCTGGACCCAGTCTCTGGTTTCTAGTGATAGTCTATCAGATAGCAATTTTTAAATTCTATGATTCCAGCCTTTGTCTGCGGCGGAGTTAAATTTGAATTTCAATTCTATATAAAGAAAGGTTTATCAGAATGTTCAATCTGGTTTTATCTTGGATAGATATTGATTATCACCCCATTATACTTTTGTTATTCAGGTTTAAATACTCTAAGATTGAGTTAGTTCCAGTTGTAATTCAGGCTTAGCTAATAAGGGTGAACTGAGAGTAAGTAGAAAAAGCAATGATTATCCAAATTGAAAAATTAGATAGACCTAATGTGATCTGATTCTGTAGATCCCTGACAAAGCCATTTGTTAGTTTGCACATGGCTCGTAATGAAAGATGTCTTTTTATTACACATTACTGTTACTGAAATACTGTATATTTCAATACTATCATTGTTCTTTCTATTATTTATTCTATTTTTTAAAACTTATGTTTTTATCCTCAAAAGAAAAAGGAAAAACAAAGAGAAGTTTTTTAGGATTGAGTTCGTCTTTTCCTTTTGAAATAAAATAGGAAAAGAAACACTATTTTCCACCCAAATCATCATAGTTTAAAGCTTTCACTTAATTTGTTAAAATTAAGCTCACTAAAACAAGTAAAAGAAAAACAGAGAAGAATATGTCGAGTAAATCCTGACTAATAAAATCACTGGTTCTATGAATTTGGTGAAGCCTGCAGAATAAATTTTCTAGATAGGTTGGGTTTTCTCTCCTTGTTCTAAAGTTGCTGCAATTGGAGGAAATAATGATAATGAGTGATGGAGGGTCTGGGGTCTAAGTCCTCTTGGACTGAGAGATCTAATATATGATTGAAGGGGGATAAATTGGCCTGGTTGGTAGCGAGAGAAATGGGTGTTAGAATTGTGCTACGGAGTTATAGCTATTTTAGATTATTGTGAAAGGAAGAAGTGGCATCAGCATGCTATGCATTTTGATGTGCATTGCATTTGTGATTGGAAAGGTGGTGTGGGTGTTTGAGAGGGGAGGGGAGGGGAGGGAGGAGGACAGGCAAAGTGGAGAAGGTTTGGGCCTCTTATCTGGTAGATAACGTGGGTTAGCTCATTTGGAAGGTTCAATTTCATCACATTGTAGCTCGAGTGTGACCTGCTTTTATTTTCTCCCCAAAGTAAAACATAAAAAACTGAATGTCTTATGAAGGTAAATAGTAATTTGATTCTTGGTCTCTTGATTGGTCTTTGATGTCCTTTAGTTTTGCATGTGGCCCGACGTCAGATTTTGAAATTTTATAGCCTTTACAGTATGTTTAGATGCAGATTGTTCAATTTCTTAGACACTAAGGTTTTGATAGGACAAAAGTTAAACCGTGTTCACATATCAGATAACAAGAATTCAAAGTACCTATTTGCTAACATGAAATTGGAAAAGTGTTGTATAATGTTAAAAGGAACTTCTCCCCCCTCTTTTTGATGCTTAACAGAATTTCAGGATGATAAAATAGGATAATTGGATACTTAAGTCGGTCTCATGAAGTATTTGCTAAAGCGAAAAGGTGTTCTTAACCTGGCTCTGTATTTTGCCCTTATCTGAATCTTTTTACTGGACTGAATGTGTATTAAACGGCTTAGTGGTACCTCCAATTCGAGGTTATAGCTACTAAATTCAACTGCTCAAATCTGTGGATCCTACTGAAATTCTCATATTTTATCCGAAACCATATATCCAACCGTCTGATGTTTTATCTTTTAGATTGTCCAGTTTTCACAACCGAGCTTTATGTAGGCTCTTAGAAAACTTATCGGTAGAAGAACAAGGGCCATAGGCATGTACTTATACATGGAAGCTTTTCGATATGTCATTTTATTATTACTCATAGGGGACACAACACATGAGCAGATATTCTGTTTTGCTTTCTCTTTCAGTTGTTCTTGCATTTTCTTTTTGAAATTATTTTTGGGGTTCTTAGGTACTCTTATTGGCTCTCATTTTCTTTCATGAAGGTGGAAGCTATGCTGGACAAGACAATTTGTGCTATGTCTAGCGTGTTCATTGGATCATCAGGGTCCACTTTTACCGATGATATATTGCGGCTTCGGAAGGATTGGCGATCTGCATCGCTTTGTGATGAGTATCTATGCCAGGGTGAGCTGCCAAACTTCATCGCAGATGATGAGTGAGACAGATAATAGATTGTCATACTTGTTGTAACCCCACAAGCACAATATCCTACTGAAGTTGGTAGAGCAGGAGGTTTTTCTAAGCTAGTTACTATGCCTAAAGCCATCGCTCAGCTTACTGGCAAGTCAAAGATGCGATGCACTTAAGAGTGATATCTGGTGTTTTATTGTTTGTTCCATACTTCCATTCTCATTCTTTGGCATAGATGGCCTATTTGGCCGATTCTTTTGGTATGGTGTAAGTGTATAATATTTGCTTAGCAGAGAGACATGTCTTGTTCTGTGTACCTTTTTTTGTCTCTTGCCACTAGTTTTAGTGCTTGTAGCCTGTAGGTTTGCATATTGGCACATACGCATCTCAGTAGTTGAACATTTAGAGGATGGAAAAGACTGGACTTTCTTTTCTGGTAGACAATTAACAAACATCAAAGAGTTGTTTCCTCTTTGTGTAGTTCTTTTGGTTACCTCTTCTGTTTTATGTATACCGAGAAAAATCATGAGTGGTTATATTCAGGTAAGCACTAGTGGACGGGGATCAACATGGTTCAGAGAAACTATGGTAGTTGTTCAAGATAGAATATCAGGGTTACTACCTTCTTTTCAATTATCATAATTTTTTTAAATTTAATTCCCCATCCCCGGTTAGGAAAGAGATGAAAATGCATACAATTACTCAAACGTTAGTTCAAAGACTTTGTTCAATTTTGCAATTAATGTTAACATCCTACATTTTCTTGTTGCAACTCTGATTAAGGAGACGTTTCTTTTCAAACGTGCCCAACATATTTTATGTATTTGGCATTGTTTCGCCAAGACAATAAATTTATAAGGACATGACGTATCATTAGCAAAATACAGTCTAATTAAATGATATCAATTGTAAGTACATGATGTAATTTAGCTTTCATTCAGATATAAGAAAGGTGATTAGAAAGACGGATGAAAAATTCAAATATTCAAAAGTAAACAGATGCCAATCAAAGTATTTGAAGTACTTAAAAAGTCCATCTAACATAGCATTTGAGAAGGTGAGTGTGTAAAAGTTCAAATACTCAAAAGTAAATATATATCATGAAAAAAATTCATGACAAGACGATTTGAAAACGACTTTAGTAGAGATCAAAATATTGCCGGGTATTGATAATAGCCAATAGCTGAATTCCAATATATACGATCCTTTCAAACCATATCAAAACATCATTTACGTGCGAAAGGGAAACATCTGACGTATCAAAAAAATGTTAAAATCTTTTCTACTGAAATTATCAATTCACAATTTTATTATTTTCTTAGACAACAAATAATTAAAACCCAAAAGTAAATTCTCCTAATTCTATGCTATATAGGATACAAATAAATTAAACAATATTACAAAAACGTAAATCAAACCAAAACCCTTTTCTGTTGGAATTCACTTTCACAATTCTTTTCATTTTTTATTTAGGGATACTACATAAGTTGCCCCCATAAACTATTTACATGTCCTACCCATCCAGACTTGTATACCATAATTTATGCAGTATACCATAAAGGTATACGTCCATAAGGTATCATAAAGGTATACAGTAATAAATTGGTAGGTTGGTTAAACACTTTTAATTTCATGGATAGTATAATTTTTAATGGGTAGGGGTGGATAATCACTTTGGATTTCAAGTGTAAATAATGTAAAAACCCAACAAATTAACTGGACCCATTGGACTTAAATATGAATTGGGCATTAATGGGTGGAATCTTAACATAATTCCAACAGAGTGCTTCTTTGCCAGTGGACTCCATCTTCTGTATTAAATGGTCCAAACTTTGTCGGTGATTTTTTCATCTTTTCCTTTTTACCTATATTGATCCACATGTAATCATGGAACGTTCCTTCTTATCAAGTTACACTACAGTGCTCAATCATAAATTAGCACCACCTACACCTCACATAATTTTGGCACTACTAATACTAGAAGTTCTCTCCACCACTTTGTCATTTCACAAACACCTAACGGAATTCACATTCTTCAATGATGAATTGGATATTTACAAAACAATTTCAAATTTCACAATTTTAAAGAAAAATCCAAATATCCAATGATGCTTTTAAGTGTAACGGTGAGGATAGATATAGACTGAACTTCAAATGAAATATAGTTTTAAACTATTTTTCATAGTAGAGGGGAGCAAATATGACCCTTTTCCGCTTTCAAATATAAAAGAGATGACCAGAAAAACGAATGAATAAGTATTCCTTCCATCAAGGCATCAACATATTTGAGAAATATTAATATAAATGGTCCGTTCAAGTCGTATCAAAACTCAAAACATCATCCATGTGCGAAAGGGATACCAATGACTTATCAAAATGATGAAACTATTTTCGAAAATCTAACGTACATTAGAGTGATTCAAATATATACAATTATACAATGGAGTCAAGATCCAAGTGAGAACCGTAGAAGGAGATCCAGATCACTTCTCAATCGAAATGGAGTTGCATCATAGATCAGTACTTAGTCCGATTTTATTTGCTTCGGTAATGAATGAATTAACAAGGAACATTCAAGGGTTGGTTAAGGAGCCGCATGGTGTAGTTAATAATAAGCTGAAAGTTTGGAGGTGACACTGGAATCTAAAGGTTTAAGAATGAGCCTGACGAAAATAGAGCGTAAGAGTGCAATTTTGGTGATGTAATTCTCCTAATTCTGTGCTATATAGGATACAAATAATGAAACAATATTACAAAAGTATTCAAAGTAAAACCCTTTTTTGGTGGGATTCACAGCTCACAATTCCTTTCCTTTTTTTTATTTGGATTGTACTCAGAATTCTATAAAAAGAAGTTGATATTCACCTTATCATCATAAACTTCTACGGCATATTAGTTGTATAAGCTCAGGTCCTATTACACAAAGAAGGTAAATTTTACAAAATTTCTCGAAAGCTATTAATATTATTAGTTATGTACTGGTTTTCTTTTTTGTCTATAGTAATAGCTTTTTTCTATTATTTTTATTTTATTTTTGTATGTTTTCCTCTGATTGCATAATGGTTATCATCAATTTGCATATAAATTTACATGGCTATAGCATGGAAGTACACGAGTTTCTAAAGAATCTGTTATCTTGAGCACATAAAAGATGATCTGTATCCCTTTTTCTTTTCTTTTTTCAATTATGATTGATGATATAATTTTAAAGATGCATATATTAGGGCTTAATAATATAACAATTAGGACTTTAAAATTACCTAAAAAAGAATTAAAGCTGGATTTTTTTACATCACTACTTTCACCAACATTATAATGTACAAAAATTATGGCGTGTTTCTGTGGGGACTAGCTTGTAAAAATAGTTTAGCCAAAAGAGTTGGTTTAGTTACTTGTTCTTAGTTCGTTGTTAAGTTACTTTTAATTAGCTAAACTATCATTACAGGTCACTCTATCTTTGTAACTTTTATAAAGTTATGAAGACAAAGTTGTATGAATTTTTAACTTCGTCACCAGAAATTTTAACTTGTCTTTTTTAAGTGCTAAAATATATATATAACATTGTACTATTACTTTGTCTGCGATATTACATTGGTCCTTAACCTCCCTTATATCGTGGAACGTTTGAGTCCATTGGACTTGAGGTGAATTGGGCCTTAATGGGTCGCCGCCCCAAAACATTATTTGGGTTTTATATAAAGTCTTATTATTACTCCAATTTGCTAGTAATATACGTCCCTCCCCTTCACAGCTTGTTTTGCAAGAAAGAAAGGAATATTGGAGATGGCACCTGCAGCAGAACATGACATTAACGAGGATGACAAGACTCCAATTAGGCCTCTCGATGAGGATGATATTGCCTTACTGAAAACTTATGTAAGCCCTCCTTCTTATATTACAGTACATCTTTTTAAATTATATCGTTTCTTTGATTTGCAAGTTATTTCCCCTTCGAAGTCATGTAGAAAGCTCAAGTCTTGATGTTTGCAATATATTTCGCTAATGTTTTCGGATCTTCCGATTTATTTGATTGTTTTTAGGGAGTCTACTTTGGGTTTAAAAAGAAAAAAGAAAAGAAAACCACGAATTTTGAAAGGTCGAGACTTGAAATTAGATTGGGCATATATGAGCTAGGGGGCGGACTGGAAAATCACAGTATAAATCTTTTCTTTTTATGTATATATAGCAGATAATGAACATAAAAATCTTTTCTTTATGTTAGTATAGTATATGGTGAAGATAAAAATCTTTCCTTTAATGTATATATAGTAGATGATGATCATTAAAATCTTTTCTTTTATGTATACATAGCATATGAAGCTCTGAGGTGCTTCGACCCCACTTCTAAAAAGCTATTGAATGTCAGCAAATATCTGCAGCTAGAGTGATTTCCTTGTTTGATGTCTCTGCTTTACCAGCGTAGATGAGCTTTTTTGTACGCCGTATGTATCTGTGAGTTAAGTGCAAATAAGTTTCCTTTTGAAAGGAAGCTGGAGGTGTATCTTGCGGCAACTTGTAGCAGTTAACCAAGTCGCGTCGGATAAAACCAATTGTGTTAAATATAGGGGGAACATTTAGGACGATATTTTCTATTAGAAGTTATATTCTGGGTATAAGTAGAAAGGAGCTGGCAGTGGTGTATGATACACATATACTCATTGAAGCTAGCATATGTCCCTTGTATATGGGGGCTAACATTGATAGAATGAGTCCATTACCTGAACTAAATCTTCTCGCACTTTGGAGATTTAGATATGGTGTAATCAGGTGATACTTGATAGGGTTATATAGTTCCTGCGATAAAATACCAATTCATTTGGATAGACATGTGCATGAATGCTATTCTTTCAAAAAGTGTATGATTGCATTCCTATATGTGTTTGTGGTGTGCCAGTACAAGCACAATCACCTACCAAGTCATGTAAACTGGGTTCGAAGAAAAAAGAGTGTTACTTTTTTTTTTTTGGGGCCATGCCAATTATAGTTTTGGTTCCTTTTCTCTATAGATTCCCCTTTTGGAGGATCCTACTATTCATTTTTTTTTCAAAATTTATACTAGTAGTTTCTGTTCATTTTTTTAACATCAAATCTTCTACTATTTGGTTACTCAAATTATTTTTGCAGGGGTTGGGGCCTTATTCAACAAGCATAAAGAAATCTGAGAAGGAAATCAAAGAAATGGCCAAAAAGATAAATGACTTGTGTGGTAAGTATTTGTACGTTTTTAGTTTGGTCATTGATGTTGAACTATTGGTACCTCTAATTACAAAACTGTTCATTTGCCTCCAATTTTGGTCTTTGATACTTGGGGCTTATCAAGAAGGAATAGATAAAGAAAGAGCTTTTCTTATCCATTGGTCATCGGGAATTAATTTGGTTCTATTTAAATGTGTAGAATTGTTTCTTACATTTTTCTGCACATTTTCCTATAAAATTTATGGCGAATTCCGATACTGCATCTGCAGGCATTAAGGAATCTGACACTGGGTTGGCTGCACCAAGTCAATGGGATCTAGTTTCTGACAAACAGATGATGCAGGAGGAGCAACCTCTTCAGGTTTGTGTTTTTGGAAATGAAAGATCCATGATTCTTTATTAGTCATAGATATTTGAAGCTATAACAAAATCTTTGGAGCAGGTGGCTAGGTGCACGAAGATCATTAGCCCCAATACTGAAGATGCAAAATATGTTATTAACGTCAAGCAAATTGCAAAGGTATGTTTCTTGTCTTTCACATATAGTATTGGGTGTATCACTTCAATTTTTAACAGTAGTTCTATTTGTGAGGGTCTTAGAGCCAGTTCGTCTTGGAAGTCTTGGCTTACGGATGTGCTTAACCTGTAATGAGTAGCTTTAGCATATTTCAGTTAGCAGCAAGACATAAGAAGAAGCGTGATGCTTAATGATTTGGAGACGTATCAGTTATTTTTTTCCCCATATTTTTGTCTGTAGACTGAACTGTTTGTGCTCTTTAGTTGCTTTAGTGTTTTTGTATCTAATGTGTTGCCACTGGAGAACCGTTGCAGTACTGCTGGTTGGATCTATTTTTGCAGTGCACTGAGTCTGTACTCTTTTTTCCCTTTAAATCAAGTTGTGATCACCTAGTTTTACTATGCTTTTTTTTTTTTGTGCCTGCAGTTTGTTGTTGGATTGGGTGATAAAGTTTCGCCAACTGATATAGAAGAAGGCATGCGAGTCGGGTATATTCTTCTTCTTCTTCTTCTTCTTCTTCTCTCTCATCCACGAAAGTTGTAATCTTAAGCAAAATGCATATGATGTGCTGATAAGAGTCCTCTATACCATTACCGACTAGTTGTCTCTATGAAGCCCCTGGGTGGGGGGAGGTTGGTATGAACATTAGGTTCTTTTAACAAGGATGTGATGATTTGTTGTGTTTTGTCCCAAAAAATTGTTAACTTGCTTTAATTAGTTAATTGCTTATTTTCTGGAGATGGTAAAACCGTAAAACAAGTAACACTTATCTTTGATAGCTTATCAGACATTTTATCTTATTTATATTGTGGATCCACATGCTCTATCAAAAGTAAATTTTTGCTTACTTTTCACTTGCATGACTGGAGAGCATCTTGCGAAACTGTCACTTTGTGGAATGGATCCAAATTTCTTACCTTCTTTTGTTGCTAAATATGCCTAGAGTACTTTTGGAGCATATCTTATTATGCATGTAAAAATAGTAAATTAACTCAAGTCTTCTGCACTTTTTTAACAGTTCATTGACTCTTAGCATGACCATTTTGTTGATGTTGCAGTGTTGATAGGAATAAATATCAAATTCAGATTCCATTGCCCCCAAAATTGACCCAAGTGTCACAATGATGACTGTCGAGGAAAAACCTGATGTGACATATAATGATGTTGGAGGATGTAAGGAGCAAATTGAGAAGATGCGAGAGGTGATGATGACTGTACATTCTTCTGTTGTGTTTCAGAGTGGAGCTTTTCTTTTCCTTTCTTCCCCTTTGCTTGACGTTTGAAAAATTTGTTTTGTGTTCCTTTGCTTGCTTAAATTAACAGGTTGTCGAGCTTCCCATGCTTCACCCTGAAAAATTTGTCAAACTTGGAATTGATCCCCCAAAGGGTGTTCTCTGCTATGGTCCCCCTGGTACTGGGAAAACATTGCTTGCAAGAGCTGTGGCAAATCGCACTGATGCATGCTTCATTCGCGTTATTGGTAGTGAGCTTGTTCAGAAATATGTTGGTGAGGGGGCTAGAATGGTTCGTGAACTGTTTCAGGTTAGATGCACTCTTATAATGAGTTAGCTTTCCCAGTCCAATAGGCCCACTGTACCTCTAAACCAAAGCCCAGGGGCGACATACACTCTTATTGCTGAACTCTTTTATGCAAATTTTCACTTTCCCATTGACTCTTGACTGGTGCTTTGATATGATAGATGGCACGCTCCAAGAAGGCCTGCATTGTGTTTTTCGATGAAGTAGATGCAATTGGAGGCGCGCGATTTGATGATGGTGTCGGGGGAGACAATGAGGTTCAACGAACTATGCTTGAAATTGTGAACCAGCTCGATGGTTTTGATGCTCGAGGGAATATTAAAGTTCTCATGGCGACCAATAGGTTAGTTTATGTTGCAATTGTTTTTCCAGTTACACTTCTACTTTTTCTTGTTGGTTTGTCTAGGTTATTTCAAGTTTTGATCTTTAAGTGTTGCACAGAGACATATCGACTCATCCATGATTTTTTTTTTTTTTTTTAAAAAAAGGAATCAAAAAACATGTTTGCCCATGAAAAACAGTATGTTTTTGGATTAAAAACAGTATTTGAAAAACCAAAAAGTGCTTTTTACCACTTTTTCAAGATTTTTAAAAAAATCACGCACAAAACTTGAAGTTTTTTTTAAGTAAAATTCATGTCCAAACACAACTTCAACTTCCAAATACAATTTTTCAACTCAACTTCAAAAACTCTTTTTTTTTTTTTTTTTGATATTTATGGGAAAACAGCTACTTTATTATGTTCAGTCATATTTGGTACCTTAAAATACTGTTCCCAGCTTGTGTCTTGCTCCGGTTTATAACTCCTGCTGCTGTTTGCAGACCTGATACACTCGATCCAGCTTTATTACGTCCTGGACGATTGGATCGCAAAGTTGAATTTGGTCTGCCTGATCTGGAGAGTAGGACACAGATATTTAAGATTCATACGCGCACAATGAACTGCGAGCGGGATATTCGGTTTGAGCTCTTAGCTCGTCTCTGTCCCAACTCTACAGGTACTCTCTCATATACATGAGTAGCACGTTAGATTTCTAGTTAGTACACTAATACAACTGATACTTTGGCTTAAGTGCATTACCACTGCCTGATTGCAATGCCTGCATTTCTTATTTCGCACCGATAAATATTGCCTATTTTAGCAAATATATGTACTATCATACTTATTACAGGATTCATTAACAATTAGAAGTTAAAAAAATCAGGTTCCCATAATAATTCTTACCTAAACCAAGTTTGATGTTTTTTCTCTTTTAACGCGAAGGTTGGATATTTTCTTTAATAGACCTTATTTTCGACTATTAACGTTATTTTCTACCTCTACCTTTATGATATAATGAACTTTAAATTCTTTCAACTCTTCTCTATTATTTTTTCAGAAGATGTGAGTCATGTTCCCATATTGAGCATTGCATACCTGTGTGCAGTGCTCATTTCCATTTTCCCAGTATCACCCTTACTTTTTCCATTCTAGACCCTAGTGTTGTGTCATTCCATGACTGGCCTCTAATTGTTCTATCGCAATTAATTATTGCTTTTGACTGTTGTAATAACTTCCAATCAAAATTATTGCTTTTGACTGATCAGGTTTGCTCATTACTTTAATTGGGATTTAAATGGCTGTGATAATGTAATGAATGTGTGACGTATTGGCAAATGGAGGTGTATATAATTATTACGGTGATACTGGACAAAGAGGGATAGTTGATAAGCTATAGAAGAGGGATTCTCTTGATTTATTATCGTAGATAAAGTTTCTTATCAGTAAGCACGTGCATATATAGGGCAGATGGAAAGGGAGCATAATACTCTATTGGTTTTTTCTTTTTCAGGAGCTGACATTAGAAGTGTGTGCACGGAGGCTGGAATGTATGCTATTCGAGCGAGAAGGAAAACTGTCACGGAGAAAGACTTTTTGGATGCTGTCAATAAGGTCATTAAAGGGTATCAGAAGTTTAGTGCAACACCAAAGTACATGGTCTACAATTGATTTAGCCTCTTTTTGTCTCTCTTGGTGAGGGTAGCATGGGGCACTGACAAGAAAACAGGGGCTTTCATTTGACATGAGAATTACGAATATCTGGCTGCTGTTGTGTTTACTGCCTGGAAGATGAAGGATTGGGTGCACGTGTGCATTGTAATTTGTTATGGCTGAGGATCTGCGATTATTATGTTGGTCAAAACTGGAAATTGTATTTACCTGATAACAATGGCTCTATTTAAGCTTTAAATTCAGTTTCTGCTTGCTTTATTTGGAAATGTGCTATAGTTTGTTTTTGTTTGTTCTTTTGCTCGTTTTCAGGTGGTACATTTTGTTTCTTCTATGTATGCTATGTCCTGCCAGTATAACTTATCCCGGCGGAGTGATTCTGTTGTTTTGAGATTACTCTGAACTTCCTTGTTGTATGACTTTTTTGTTTTCTAGTTCTTAACTTGAACTTTTTATACAGTTTCATATAATGGATCCTGCAAGAGCATAAAGGTTACTCTTATATTTCAAAATTTGAATACTTTTTATACTAATGGTAATCCTATACAAGTTTAAGTGATTGATCGGTAGCTCAGTGAATCAAAATAAATTGACGTTCAATTACAAATAGGTACTTGCACTGTTAAGTTGATCCATTTGCAATATCTCGACTACACACTTGTATTTGGAATTTGAACATTTTTATACTATGTTCTCACTTGCTGACTTTGATAACACATCATAATTATAACACAACATTATCTTTATCAACCTAAAACATAAATTGATGTTATTCTTCGCTCCCACTAGCACCAACTTATTAAGGTAAATGTTTACATACCGGGTGTTTACATCAAATCATGGTAATTTACGCAATTGTATCCTATTCGACTTCTCTGTACAATGAAAATAATTTGTGACTTTAATGCTGAATACTACTCTTACTAAATTGGGAGGCTACTTCCGAGCAATGAAAGGCCCCAGTTCAGTGGATTTGGGACCGTCCATACCTTTTCTCGAAAGATATCTCTTTGCTACAAGACCGTTTAATGCAAGTCTGTAAGTGGGGCCACTCTAAGTGGGGTCAACTGATTTACAAGCATCAAGCTCACAAGAAGCTTGTGGTTGAGGAAGCTATGGACAATTATTACTCGATTTTGTCAAGCAGGCAAATACTCGATGCTCTTGGTTGCAATGTCAGATGATAGTTTCAAAAGTGATTGTGGAAGTATGACAAATATTATTTCTTTAATCAGGTTGTAGAAATTAGAAGTTGTAAGCAGTGCAGAAAGGAAGAAACAAATGAAAAATAAATTATGCACTATGAACAGATTTTAGTATCTCGTATTGGTACAATGCACTCCAAGTCTGCAAAACAACAGGATCAACGTCATTTCTGAAAACGCAATGAATGGAAAAAGAACACCTCCACGTGTGTTAGAATGCGCAACATGTCGAGTACTCGGCATCAAGGAAATTATGGCTCGTAATCTTGAGCATCTGTTTCACCCCTTGAACCACCCTGGTCAACACCAAAAGTCCTCTTGCTCATGTTTGCTCGTTGCACTAGCCGAACTAATGCTTCAACCACTTCTGACATAGGTGGCCGGAACTCGGGCTCAGGCTGACATGGAAAAAAAGGTCCATCAGACACAGTGTTGAGTGACTTAAGGAACTAGATTAATGAAACTAACAGCAGACTTAATGGAGCTAACTCACTTTCAGTTCGAAATATTACCTGGACACATAGAGCTATTACATCAGCAAACCGTGATAGAGATTTAACAGGATAGAGCCCGTTGAGTTCTGGATCAACCATCTTAGCCAGAGCATCAATATCGTGCAGCTGAGGTGTTGCCCATCTAACTAAAGATTGTTCAGATCTTGTTCTTGCGCTGTATTTAAAACATAGCATGTGATCATGAAATCTTTTGAGACTAAATTTCTTCCTATCTCTTCAAGTTAAATATTGTTACGGGATGCAAAATAACTTTACCTATCAAAAGGTTTTCGCCCGGTAAGAAGTTCCAACATAACCACTCCAAAGCTGTACACATCACTCTTTATGGTACACTGCCCAGACATAGCAACCTCGGGCGCACCATATCCAGTCCCTGTATTATGGTTCAATGCCTGCGAGAAGAGTTGGATATATAGTCACATGAAGATATCAGGAAATTGGCATTATAGTGAAAATCTTTATCAACTGAAAGGAAAACAGAGGCACGAAGTAAAGCATTTGACTAGTGGATAATTCTCAGCTAATGACTCAATCTTATAGAAATGTTACTTGGATAACTCATTTTCCAAGATTTGAATAGACTTGTTTTTCTTTGAGGATATTTTTTTTTTAACTTCGCAAAGTGCCACAAAAGATCTCATGTTTGAACGGTTTGCACAGTGGGATAGGTGGTATTTCTTTTCTCCAAGGACAGATAAATAGCCAAAGAGTACGTCAATAAAGACATGTATGCATGTGCATGAGTACATTTATTTTGCAACGAATCCTAATGCAAGGAGATTAAAGCTACCTGATCTGCATCAGCAATAAGACTTGCCAATCCGCAGTCTGATAGATGAGGATTGAGTTCCGCGTCAAGTAAAATATTTGCAGATTTGATATTCTTGTGAACCAAAGATGGTGAACAAACTTCATGCAGATACCTGCAAAGGATGCTTGTTTTAGTTAGTCAAGAAACTTGAAAAGAAGATGGAAAGATCAGCATATTTAACATGGTGGACTAGAGTGCTAAACAATGGCTGCGGACAAACATTAGTTTTTTTTAAAGATAATGTATCTTCTTCATTCGCATTAAATCATTATCAATGTTATTTTCTTTTTCCGACAAGCATCAATTTTAAGAAATATAAACACTGTAGTGGCCTTCATAATAAAGCATAAAGTCTGATTAAAACCCATGGATCCATAGGTATGTACCGATTACTAAGAGCTTCATACTGGTTTTCACTACATGCAACTCTCTACCTTCATTCTCAAAACCTTCCAAAAGAAAATAACTATTCCAGAAGCTTTAATAACATGGTCTTTTCTATTCTCTACCCCTCCACTGCAAAAGAAAACCTCATAATTATCGAGTCATTGACTACACGTACCAGAAAATCTATCATAGAGAGTAGAGACTAGCAATTCAACAACGGTATAAGGAAAAAATGGAACTTTGTTACAAGCCCCGTGTATATAATAAATGGCATCAGATATTTTTGCAGATCATGAAAACTCACTCTAATGCTCTTGCTGTGCCTAGTGCAATCTTGACTCGGCTATTCCATGTCAGTGGCTTGCTATCTTCATCTGACAGATGCAGGAAATCATGCAGGGAACCATTTCTGTGGAATTCATAAACTAGCAGGTGCTGCCCATGCTCTGAACAATATCCAACCAGCTCCGTGACATTTGGGTGGTTCAACCGGGATATCTCAGAAACTATATCGAGAAAATCTTCAGGATTATGGAGTGCAGAAGAGTTGATTTTCTTGACAGCAAGAACCTAAGGCATTTCAAAAATTAGAATTTCGAAAGAACTTATGAGTATGGTTTAGCTACATGGCATAGATGATAGTAGCTTCAGACCAAAAGTTCTTAACAAACTTAATTCTTCTACTAAATGAATTTTCTATTTTCAAACTTCTTTCTTACATTTTCTTATGGTTTGTAATTCTTCTTATTGAACAATTACCTCAACTATCTTGCTTAAACATTCATTAGCAGCACAAAATCAATTCATGATATGAAAACCATATTCACTTAGAGAAATATTTTCTCATAGGTAGTCTAGTCAGTCATAAGAGAGAACATACTTTTCCATCATCGAATTGAGCGCGATAAACGCGGCCAAATGATCCCTCACCAATAAGGTTATCAACATTGAAGCTATCGGTAGCCATTTGTAGGTCTGCAATTGAATATTGTCTAGCATTTATTTGAGCTGTATTGACTTTCTTGAGTGGAACAATTGGTTTTGCAGCTATGTCATCTTCATCAAAAGACTTGTGACGCTCAATAGGTGGAGGTCTTAGATTTACTACTGCAGGAACTTCAAACGTTTTCACACTTGGCGCAGAAGAAGCTTGATTAGTTTTCATCTCTGCAGCCAAAAAAGGACAATGAACAGAAAATCCAGAGAGAAAAAGAAACAAGATATTGCAAGAGTAAGGTAAATGATGATCAGGTTCAGATTAATGAGATATGCAAATGAGAGAAGGGCTTAAAAGGCATACAAATGAATCACCAACTGACTGATGAAGTTGGGAAAAAGCACAGAATTAGAATTTACAAACAGATGAATTTGCTTTTGCGCAGAAAATGGATTAGAAAAACAATTTCCAGCAATGCACATGAAGATGTTCACTTTGCTTAAAGTTGCATTTTGAAGCAAAAGTTGTTCTATAAAGGTCAACCTTTTCTAATTCCATGTATTAAAATCAACTAGATCACTGAAGAGTATTAGTTCATATGAAGTCCCTATCAAGAAAAAGTTTCATACGAAGTCAAACCATCAGGAAAAAAAAAAAAAAAAAAAAAAAAAAAAAAGAGCTTAGGACAGGATCCACTGAAAGAAAACATAAAACTGAAGTTCTCAATTTTCTTTCCACTTTTCCACTGTCAGCTTCAACAGGTAATTCAGAGTCTAAACATAAGTATGGATTTCTCAATTAAGTTCTTGGAAGAAAGCAAGTTATGTTTCCTTGGAAGAGGGGACCTGTCACATCTGTGCAGTTTTACATTTCGATGGTAAAGTTTGTTCCTGCCTTGGCGCTTTTCTTTTGATATCAAAGACAGTAGCTGCCAAAGGTCTGATCAAACTATTGGTACACGCCACTTAATAGTTATGAATACTTAACAGGCAGTGCTAAGCACAAGGTTCAATAAACATCTTAACTGACAGACCAAGAAATTATTTTGGAAAGAAATACCTTGTACTTCCTGTGAAGCAAGAGGAGCAAATGGCTGATTATCATGTTTTTCAACGTCTGTTGATCTCTGTCTCGATCTCTTCTTGATAACAAAGAATGCTACTATTGCCCCTACTACGAGAATGGATATCACTATGCCTGCAATGGCTCCAGCTCCTATACCCGACTTCCCACCACGATCACCACTGCTTCCTCCATTAGAAGGGCTATTGTTTCCTCCAGATTTGTGGTGTTGATCAGGCCTGCTTGCAGGAGGTGTGCCAGGTGGAGGAGGGGGTGCAGGTCCAGAATTCCATTGATTACCATTTGATCTGTTACAAGAGTATTACAAACTCTGAAAAATTAAGAAAGCACTTCCGACAGAAATTTCAAGAACAAAACCAATTACTCTAACATCAGACGCTTACTTCGCAATCCCTTTCAACTGAGCAGGAACCCAGCCAGTAAAACGGTTGTTTTCAACGTTCCTAAAGAATAAAGGAAGAAGTATGACTTCAAGCCAACGCTTTCAGTTGAAAAAATATAAATAAAATAAAAGGTCAGGGATAATATCTACACAGAACAGACTCGAAACTCACAGATCGTCAAGAGGAAGATTGGCTAAGACATCAATGGCTCCTGTGAACTGGTTATTCTGCAAATACCTGCATTATTCAACATACAAACTTCAAGCATTGAAGGACTCAACCAATTCTCTACAAGGATGAAGCAAAAAATTATTATCTTACATTTTGTTCATACTAGTCAGTGACTTGAAGCTTTGAGGAAGATCACCCGTCAAAGCATTGAATGAGAAATCCCTGAAGAATAAAGACTAAATAATCAAAAACTATGCAACAAAGAATGAAGCTTACCACATTGAGGTTTCTAATGCTTCACCCAGAAAATCTTTTAGCTACTTAGTTAGCTCTTTGGTACAACCACATAAAGCCATAAATCAGAACAAGGATCAGAGACTAGTTTTCACGATACTGACTTTTGTTTCGGGCAGCAACTGACAATTCACATGGAAAAAGCTATAATACTGAATAAGAACTAAGAATAGCATGGTTTACCCATAACGCCCATTATAGACCAAAACATGGTAATTTTAACATACTCAAGAAATGGCATGAGAGGGAGATAGGCCTTACAATGTGCTAAGAGAAGACAGAGAATCAAATGAGACAGTCACTGCTCCTTGAAATTGATTGTGGCTCAGATTTCTACAACCAGATACATATATTGCAGAGAGTCATTGAAAAGCTTGACCTCAAATCCTCAATATAAAAGCTTACTGCTGGAAAGAAAATTGCACCAAATTCAAACATTTTACATACAAGTATTCAAGGGAGGTCATCTGCGAAATGGAATATGGCACAGCACCATTAAAACCATTAGAAGCAAGGTTTCTGCATTACAAGGCAAGGTATAAGAATGATAAGTGGAAAATAGAGTCTGGGATGACGAGAATATACAAATTATGAGACATACAATCTTCGAACATTCGGAGGAAGCTGATAAGGTAGGTTTCCCAAGTTGTTAGTGCTTACGTCACTGCAAAATCCCAAAGATTAAACATGTGTAAGGATTTGATATAAATCAAAGAGACATCTATGAGGACATTGCTGAAGATCGTTTATCTTACAAATTAGTAACAGATGTCAGCTTATCTAACTGGAAACCCAACGAACCAGAGAGTCCAAGACCTGATAATTTGCTGAAGTAAAAAGAAAAAAGAAGTAACCATCAGAAATCACCAAGTCAAAAATTCCAAGAAGTAGAAATGGCATGCTGAAGACGATAAACGAAAACAGAAACCACTTATCGAAAAAAACTATTAACAAAAAAAAAAAAAGAAAAGACAGAAACTCACATTTCAGTAACTCTATTGCCCGAGCAAGTAATGCCTGTCCATGACTCTCCACAAGGATCACCACCATTGGCAGTCCACTTTGATAGCTGCCCAGGTGAATTTAGGCTGGTATACATAACTCTCAAAACAGCAGCTGCAAATCAAAGTATCACCAACAAAATTAGAATGAGAAATCCAATGCATAATGTTCAAAAAGCAAACTTTATGTTCTGATTAACGATAGCTCGCAGAGAAACTAAAAGTCGGACAAACTATTAACGAACCGTGTATCTACAGGACATGATCGAAAATGGTAGAAAGTAGCAAGTGCCTTAATCAAGCCACTAAAAATGTGTTCTTGATCGACAGTACTATCATTGGAACAATAAAGTTTCTATCTTTAATAAAGTCTTTGATCAACTTTAGCAAATCTTGTCAAACAATGCTTGGCCAAAAAAGAATCAACTTTATTACAAGTCCACCGACAAGTCCAAAAATGCATACAACAAGGTAATAACATAATAAGAATCCAATAGAGCTTCTTTCAATTGATTCATACCTTGATCAAACATAAAAAAACAAACTTTGCAGTTTTAGCTAAGATTGTAGCTAGATTTTAACTGCAGTGAACTCATTATAATTACTTTCCAAATCAATCAAGTAGTGTTCATTACTGATTGCATCAGCTGATTAAGCAAATATACAAACAGATATTAAAGGAGAATGATTAAATAACAGACCGTCATTTGGATCTGTGTTGTCGGCAATGGCAGTATTAAGTAAAATGCCGATGAGTAGCGGCAGCGCCACCACCGGCAGTAGTAGCAATCTCATCTTCTACGGCGGCGTTTTGTTCGTCTCCGCCTCCTGAGTCAGAGTTGTTGTTTCTCCTCCTCCTCCAGTACCACAACACACAAAACCCAAGTTAGTATTTAGCTGGGGAACAAAAAGGCTTTGTCAGAACTTTCCTTTTTTTAATGTAGAGTTATTTCCTTTATTATAATAGGAGTAGAAAATAAAAAAGGAAAGAAAGAGTTTTATGGGAATATATAAATAGGAAAAAAATATATATAGAAGAGGTGGTTGGGTCAATAGGCAAAAGCTGGCAGGCACGATCTGCTACAAGAATCCAAAGCCACTGAATTAGTAAAATTTATTTTGGAATATAATTGGAATTTCTGTATACAGGCTATACAGGTCTGTAATATACAGTCTCTGATTGACATATCCATTGAGTTAACCAAAGGTGTTTTTGACCTTTTTAGGCTAATATCCAAAACAAACGGTAATATTGTTTTATCTTTTTTTTTAATATAATTATTTTTAACCAATTGCATCAATCTTGTTTAAGAGTGGTTTATAGCTTCTATAGTTAGCATTTATTAAACAACACTCAAATTCCGGATTAGTAATTGTTTCAGATATAATTTGGGTAAACACGTATGGTTGCTTCATAAAGAGGGCGTCTCTAACATATTACTCCCTCCGTCCCAAAAAAAATATCTACCTTTCCTTTTTTGTTTGTCTCAAAATGAGTGTCTTTTTCCTTTTATGGCAACTCTTTAAATCTAAGATTTGTTTTGGTCCACCGAATTTAAAAGTCTTTATTAAATTCTGTGCCTCAAACCCAGACAGTCTTTTTGGGACGGGGAGTAGTATTGCATTAAATATTGGAGTGACGGACTTTAGGTCCCAGGTAAACAACTGCGCTACCAGCTTCGTTGACGTCGTTAAATATATACTTACATAGGTAAAAACTTTACATATATACGCAACAAAAAAAGAAGGAACCAAAACGGAGCTAGTCACGGGCATTCCGTTAAAGTTAAAAGTGAGTTTGTTTGTATCTCTAGTCTCTCTTGTGAGCTAAAAGTCTAAAACCTACACTATAGCTTTCACCCTCATTCATCGCTCCTCTTTCCTATAATATCTCTCACAACTCACAATACATTTTACTCTTTCTCAGCATCTTTGATATAGATGATGGAATTTTTGTTTTTACTCAATGTTATAATTCACCTCTTGCTCCAAAACTATTTCCTTATAATTACCTATAAAACTTTTTGACTTATATATTAGAAGGTGTACGGATTGGCTTTTTTTGAAATAGCTTATAAGCTAAAAGCATAAGTTAAGGATATTCAATTAAGTTTTAGTTTGTCTTTATACTTTTTTTGCTTAATAGTAATGGTTTAAAAGCATTTTTTACCTTTCTCAAGCACCACAAAAAAGTAGAAAAGGAAGTTAAATGCTATTTTGTCTAAAAAAACAATTAAAATAAACCAATACAAGCACCCTCCTTATAATTACAATATCTAGACTCACCGCTGTAGTTGACCATGCATATAGTACTAATTACTGTACGTACTATCACGATCTTATTTAGCTTAGCTATAGGTGAAAATAAAGTGGGAAAATTCAAGTGAGCTCTAATATTTGAGTGGTGTACAAGTATGCCAAAATTGTAATTTAAAAATCTAAGATAAAAGTAGAATGGGAATAGGACAAATAAAGTAGTGGAGTATCTTTTCTGTCAAAAGAAACATTCCTAATTCCTAATTTTGTTCACGAAACGCGTTCATCTGAATAAGTGGTTTATTCAACGTTGGGAAAATGTTTAACTCCAATTTGGTGAAATGGCAATTATATAGATTAGTACTAGTAATAGATAACAGCTGATGGATGTTCCAGTTTTCCAACAAGCAAATCACTGACTGGGCTTACTGATATCCCTAACCACCAAAGGATCTCTTTCATATTCCTGTTGAAGGTGACATATATTCATTTCTATTTACTCATTTTCTTGTTGGCAAGTAAGCTGGATTGCAAGTTTTTCTCAAGTAAGTTTCAAGTTTAAAGCACTTGAAAGATTGGCGCTTGGCAGTAGAAGGACAACATTTTTTCACATCAAAATTAGGTATACGTGATTCCTTGAAGAAATGGTCACTTTCTTTGCAACCAAAACCTTGCATTTACTCATATCACCATATGTCCTACCAACACCCCCCCCCCCCTCCTAAAAAAAAAAAAACTTTTCCATTTTCCTTGATTCAATGTTCCATCTCCTCCACTTTTTCTTCCTTTTCTATTTTCAAGTTCAATGTTCCAGCTCTGGCCACATAACTTAATATGCTTTCACGTCTATAAATATTAGTCATTTTATCTAATCGAATTTGTTTTAAACTATTTAATATTTTAGCAGAGTATAAAGTATTTATTGTCATATGTATGTTGTTGTTGTTAAAGCATTTATTGTTTCAAATTAACCCTTACTTCTATACTTAGTGGAGTGTTAAGTAATGTATAAAAACCTTAAAAGGTTTATAGTAAATAATTGCAAATATATTATTATCAATTGAAATAATTTAATTTTCACGGTTAAATTTTAAAAAGTAAAGAATACATTAGTAAAGAATGTGTATATAAAAATACGTACGCATCTTCTCTTCATTATGTAAATACAGCAGCTTTGAGGAATGGAGCTAGATCCAATAGATTGGAGGTCACCATCGTAACTAATGAATGATTAGAGAGCGAAAGGTTTAAATATGCACCACATGGTAGCCTCTAGTTGGAACATGAACTTTACCAATAGTATCATTTTCAGGCCTGCCATTAGCTTAAAACCACGTTTCCAGAATCATTTGTTGTATGACATGATACTTCCTCTGCCATCAGTTGATTAACAAGATACCATTTAACAAACTTACTTGCCATCAATTGATAAGTTCTATTGTCTTTACATAATTATAGTACCAATCAAATCAAGTAACGTAACATTAAGGTTTAGGAGAAAATAGTTCCATTAATTTTATCGTATTTTACTTGCCATTACTTAATAAGTTGAATATGAATTATTGAATGGAAATTTTGAAAATTGGATAAGCCAATATTTTTAAAATAGTGTTAAACTCTTAATAGTGTCACTAAAATGAAAATTTTAACAAGTGGTATAAGTTAAACAACCAATTAATTCATTGTGATTAAGCTTTAGTCATGTTAATATGTTTAATGTAAGCTCATTATTGTTAAAGGTCTTTGTCTTGTTAGATATTTTTATGCCATATATGCATTAGAAAGTAGAGAGTACTTATAATGCTAGAGAAAATTTGCTTTTCCTATTTTCTTTTTATCAATTTTATTTTGAACTTTAGAAAATGAGTGTAGTAGAGATGAAAATGCTTAGATGGGAGTGTGGGCATACTAGGATGGATACAATTAGGAACGAAGTCATTTGTGACAAGGTATGAGTGACCTCAGTGGTGGACAAATAATGCAAGAAGTGGTGTTACGATAGTTTGGTCATGTGAAGCGGAGAAGCTCAGGTGCGCCAGTGAGGAGGTGCGAGGGGTTGACAGTGCTGGATCGACGAAGAGGTAAAGGTAGACCGAAAAAGAATTGGGACGAGGTGATTAGACATGACATGACTCATTTTCAAATCACCGAGGACATGACCCTAGATAGGAAACTGTGGAGGTCGAGATCATTTTCGTCTGTATTACTGTGGGTGATTGATGTTTGCGATTTCGTTGGTGGTCTATAGTTTTTATGTCTATGTTCTCTTTAGGATGGTATTGTCATATTATTTTTTCTTTTCAATCTTGTTTTCTAAAACGTCTTTATTTAGCCGAGGGTCTATTGGAAATAAGCAATTTAGTAGGTAAAGTCTGCGTACATCCCAACTCTACTTATAAAATACATTGAGTATTGTTGTTGTTTGTTATAAGATAAACCTAGTTGAAATAACAACCATATAGTTGAGTCAGTTTGTTTGGCAATATTGAAATACGATAATAAATATTATTGAATGTAGATGCCTAGAAAAATATGGAATGACTAGATATTGACAGTCAAATGCGTTAATTTGGACAATGTATGGCCCATTGAATAAGCATCACCGAAACGCGCATTGAGAGATGTAGCTGGAGGCATGTAATCAAGCTAAGTCCTAACAATATTATTCTACGCTCTATAAACGAAGGTTGGTGGATGATTTATATGTACCGATAACATATACTAGTACTATAACATACTCCGTAGAGAAAGCAAAATAGACGCGGACGGCATGTATGTAGTTAAGTTAATGGAAGGCCACAAAGACAATGACTTGCAAACCCCAAAAATTAAATAGAGATTTGGCAGTAACCAGACGAGAAAAGAAAAAGGGCAAACAGCATTGTCTTTGTCTATAGGCAAATACTCCAGTGAGTAGATTGCCAGTATGCCACTGATCAGTCAATTGTCATTTGTCGAATGAAGTGTTACCCTGATATTTACTTACCATTTACTGCAACCAAATTTTACTTGGAACATTGGAAGCATGGGACAATTAATTTCTTTCTAAAAATTAGGATCCACACTAAGTTGAGTTCTCAAGTACCATAGTAGTGCGTGCAGCAGGAGATAGAGGAGGACCAATGGGTTTGATTGTCCTCTTTTGATTGACTCAGCAATTTTATGCTAGCCACGTATTTCTCCAAGTTCTTTTCCAACAGGTTTTTCAAGTTTGAAAGTATAGACCATCCGTTTCATGAAAACAGTGCCTAATTAACTGTAGAATGCAAGAAGCTTCTTCTTAATTCAATTGCTTCTTTCCAAGCGATGACCATCACCTCCATTAATTTTGTTATGCCCCATTGATTAATGCATCTCGCGCTCCAGCTTATATCGTAATTATGACAAATCAACAACACATTGCATCTATTTTAAATTAAACAACATACGTAATAAATAAAATAAGTTTTATAGATCATTTAGCAAACTCTTAGAGTTGGTGAATTGAATTTAGCTCAATGTGGTATAAAGAAAAAAAAAAAGATGATCCGAGGACTCACATGCTATGTCTTTTGGATAACTTGTCTCCAGTGCATGAGAGTATTAGTTAATGAAATGTATCCATTTTACGTAATATTTGTTCAGATACCAAGATTTATTGTTCTTACTTGATTTAGTCTGCGTGCATGGCGTGCAAACGAGAGACGAACACGATTTAGGGGCCGAAATGTCAAGTCCAACAATAGAGTTGTTTTACTCAGCTCCAGAAATGCTAATATGCTAGTGGCTGGCAATCGAATTGATACCCATGGAAGTAAAATTTAGTGTAGGGGCTGTTTGGCTTAATTGATTTGCCGTCAAAAACAAATCGCTGAAAATAGCCCTCCGGTCCCATATAATACTGGGCTTGACAACTTGTCAGCCCAGTATTGTACTGGGAAGTTCAAACTACCCAGTAAAATACGGGGCTTTGAACAAGTTTTGTTCAAGGCCCCAGATTTATGGATATGTATAAAGCGCCCCATAACAATGCTGGGCAATAACTTGTCAAAGCCCACATTATATGCAAGCTTTATATATAAAGTCTCATACCAATAACAAATGCGGGCTGTGACTGTTCAAGCCCCACATTTGTTATGGGACCACTTATGTCTAACAAATATGGCTTTGAAGTTTGTTAAGCAAGCCCAGTTTTTTTTGTGGCTAGTCTGGGTGTTTTTCCAACGCTAATGGGCATGTGATTTGGCATTCCAATGGACGTGGATAGTCCACATGACTCAAAAAGGAGGACAAAATTTTCCACGACCACTCTATTTCAGCCCATAGCATAACAATATGGCCCAGACCAGTAGCATGTTAATATTTGGGCAATGGAATCTTTATGAAAAAGAAAAAAGTGGTTTGCCTTTGGGAACCCGCAATCATGAATCAACCATGTTGAAAAGATGTCCCAAACAAACTTTGCGGCTATGCCTTATGCTTGGCAATTGCCATACCTTTCTTTCCAGTTTTCATAATCTTAATCCTCTGCCATGACCGCTGATGAAATCACCTAAACACACACGCTTCCATTTCTTGACGAATAACTGACAGGATCCACCCATGACCTTCATGACCAGGTGTGGAAGACTTCAACATTATGGGTTCGAGTTTGAAATTTTATGTTAGTCCGTTTAGTTGAATAGATTTAAAATATATTATTTTTTGTACTTATTTAATGGATATTTTAAAAGATATATGATATATGAGCTAAAACTACAAAATTCAGACGAACCAATAAACTATACACTAGCCCATGACCTTGAGCTTGCACTTTGTTTCTTTAGCTTCATAATTATGATCATGCAATGATAATTTACTTAACGTTTTGTAAATGATATGCCCAACTTTTGCTTTACAACAGCTGTTCAAGGATGCTAACAAAAAAATACAACATTCATTTAATCCGTAAAGTTGGTCATTCCTTTTACAATTATTAAGAATGGAACATAGCGTCACGTTACCCCCGTTATGGCTCAAGTATGTCGTGGGTTGACGCGAAATATTAGCCCAAAAGGTTTGAAGGCCCAAATTTCAAAAGATTCTAAATTTATGGCCCACAGGCAGTGTACAATCTAGGACGATTGGAATTTAGAGTAGCGAGACGGTTGACAATGACGCAAGGGACCCAACCAACCACAATCTGGTACTCAGCTCCTGACATACCCATATTCGAAACCCATGCTTTGCTACACGTGACACCTGATCACTTATCCTTTCTCTCAACTTGTTATAAATTCACACTTATCCTAATAAAGCAAGCATTAATTAACTACAAATTTCCGAGGCATTCAGTAATCTTTCTTGTGTAGACTAGTATTCAAACTGTAAAATAGAGGTGAGTGGGGACTAAGGTTCTAAGAATGGCCAGTACTAAAATTAATGACAAAGTCACTATTCCTTCAAGATTCTTAATAGTGAATCACCAAACTGGAGGAATTTTGGACCTCGTACGTTTTGGCGTATGGGGAAACAAAGAAAGCGGTGACAAGTTTCTTGAATATTCCGGTGGCCATGTGGAACCGTCATCATTACGTGCCGATGCCGGTGGCGATGATATCGGTGGTGGTGGCGAGGTGCCTGATGATCATAGATGGGTCATATTTGTGTCCATTATAGTCAGGAAATTAATAGCCATTTTTGGAAAACCCATGGAATGGATTGGCTATCTTGTTGAGTTCTTCCTCAACCTTTTCTCTCTTAATGGGAATTTTCTTGGGCTTGTCTACAATATCTTGCATGGTAATGTTAAGTGCTTCTTTCCTTCTTTTTAAACCCTTTTGTGGGATATGTTCATGAATGCATGTATATTTTGTATAACTGATACTTAGTATGTAGCTTGTAGTACGAGTCATTTGGTAATTGAGGATGTTCATCATTAGTTTATATCAGTCACATTTTCCATAAGGTGCTGATTTTGCTAGTGATTTGAAAGTTGCTTTTCTGCTTTGGCATTATTTGGGAGGGCATTATTATAAAGTGCTATTCTTGCCATTTGGAAGAAGTTTTAGATTGCTTAGAATATTCACTTTCGAAATTGAGGAACAAAAGCATAAGCCCTGTAACAGTTTGCCGTTATTAAACCTACCTTCACTTCTCACTTACTAAATATGATGATTGAAAGTGGACGTAAATCTGACGAACAAACTTATTTTTTAGTGCTTATATTCTTGGCAACTGAATACGTGAAAGCAGTTGCAAAAGTGAAAACGTGGTTCGCATGACTTTTTTGAGTTTGTTAATTTAGATCAGAGTTTTCCTTTTCAAGAATGTGGGCATCTGCAGGGTAAGGGTTTCACATCAAATACATCAGCGTGACCACATTTGTTCATTTGAGTCACCGGAAGTGATTTTTTGCCTACTAAATGCTGACTCAAAATGTTATATGGTGCTTTCAAGTGTTGAGAAGAAGAATTGTGTCCACTGTCACTAAGAACCCCAATTCTGTTTTCCTCATCTGTAATTATGAAAAAATGTTTTTGTGACAACAGGAAAGGTGATGATGCCACGGAGAGGCTCCGAAACGTTTATAAGTGCTATTGGTCATCTAGATGGGCGTATAAACCTTTACAAGAGTGAGACATCAACCAAAGAAATTGGAGAACCTGATTTCTGGCAGAAAATTGTTCAGCAAGGATTAGGACACAGAGCCCTTATGGACCTCTGTATGATGGCTTCAAAGTTGGCTTACGAGAACTCTAAGGTTGTTCAGAATGTTGTAAATCTTCACTGGAAGGTGATCTTATGAACCATCTTTTTCCTTTTTTTCTGTTCATTTTGGTCGTTCGTTTACTCTATCTGATGGAAGATGATAAGCTTCCTATGTAGTTTAAGTATTAAAACTTATACTTTCACTGCTTTCCATAACAGATGCATTTTGTGGATTTCTACAATTGCTGGAATGGTGAGAATTCAGCCTTTAGCTTTCATTTGAGTCATAATATTACCTTTTATGCACACCATCTTTCGGGGGAGTTAATCTATTACGGCTTGCAAGTTGCTAGCCTTAAAGGGGAAAAATAAGGTTGCATTGCAAACTCGCCTTCCGCCCCTTTTATTTTCTAAGCTGAAACAAGCTTTGACTCATTTACTATCTTCTTCATCGTCAATAATTATGGCATTCTCTGATTGTGGACTATTTGCTTTATCTTTTTCTGCAATCCTGAAACAGATTTCGAGAAAGATATGTCCACACAGGTTTTTATATTACTGGATAAGCCAAAAGATGCAAACTTGATACTGGTCAGCTTCAGGGGCACAGAGCCGTTTGATGCTGATGACTGGATCACTGATTTCGACTACTCTTGGTATGAGATTCCTAAACTGGGGAAGGTACACATGGGATTCTTGGAAGCCTTAGGTTTAGGGAGCAGAGCGAATGCCTCCACATTTCAGGAACAACTGTTCATGAATAATCAAAAGTTCACCAATTTAGAAAATAGTGATGCAACTACTGCTCCTTCAGAAAGTTATGAATCTTCTACCTCATTCAGCGATTCAGAGGCACACAGTGGATCAGACCAGTCCTCTGACTCAGAACGGCCTACTGATACTGGCAAAAAGAAGTTCAAGCTAGATATACCTGAGAGGACTGCATACTATGTTGTTAGAGGTAAACTCAAAAGGTTACTCAAAGAGCACAAGAATGCAAAGTTTGTTGTTACAGGCCATAGCTTGGGTGGAGCGTTAGCTATATTATTCCCGACAGTCCTGGTGTTGCATGAGGAGCTGGATGTCATGGAACGATTATTAGGCATTTACACTTATGGGCAGCCAAGGGTTGGGAATAGGCAGTTAGGGAGGTTCATGGAAGCCCATTTGGAACATCCAGTCCCGAAGTACTTCAGGGTTGTTTACTGCAATGATCTTGTTCCACGATTACCTTATGATAACAAAACATTTCTGTTTAAACACTTCGGGATTTGCCAGTACTACAACAGCTTATACATTGAGCAGGTAAAGCTTTTCTTCCGCCTTGTCTAAGCTCTGGTGTTCTTTATATATGTCAATATGCCTAGAGCGCAGTTTCCTTTGATGCATTCAAGCTTCTTAGATGGTGCAAGTAACCTTCTTCAACTTCATTAATCATTGCGTCCATTCTCAATCTTTTTGTGTTTCCTGGTGATATGATCGTCGACTGAATAAGCAGATTTTCATATCACTGCTCCATAATTTTTAGCCTTACCTTTCCATCGAGCTTGACTTCACTTGTTGATGTGAAGATTAATATTTTTATTGTCTAGCACTTAATATCTTTTCATTGTTTTTTGTAGAATGTTGATGAAGAACCAAACAGAAACTTTTTTGGGATGCGATTTCTGATACCACTGTATCTGAATGCTGGTTGGGAGTTTATTAGAAGCTTTGCACTGGGTTACATGTATGGATCGGAGTATGAAGAATGTTGGGAATCAGTCCTGCTTCGCATGCTAGGACTTTTTCTTCCTGGTATTTCTGGCCACAGCCCAGTCGATTATGTGAACTCCGTCAGACTTGGAAGGGAGAGAAGTACTCAGATGTCGTCCTTTTAGAGAGCTTTTTGTCATAAACAGATGTTTGATAGCTGAACAAGATTAAGGCTAATGCAGCATGTGTCCTGTTTTCTTTTTGAAGGTTTTGTTTTGATGTTCATTGATGAAAAATAAACTCATTTCAGCTTTTTAAGAGTTAGTGAACTTTTTTTGTGCAAATAAGACTTCCCTTTGCAGAATTGTTGCAGGATTATGATTCTTACTGAATGCAATAAAGAGATGATTTGAACAAGATACCAGTCAGACATTGGGTCTTCTCGTAATCTGTTAAACAGAATTTTGTTTTAGTTAGGTTTGTAAGCTAACCAGGTTACCTTTCGGTCCTGGAATGAGTCCTCTGTTGAACAATAACGGCAATAAATACTGTTAGCCCTTGTTTTACTCAGTTTCTTCTTTAACATTGTGTTCAAACCATCCATCAATATCCACATTGTCGATCTTCCTTAAGGAGAAAACAATATATACATAATTTTCTTGAGTGTGTGGAGAAAAGTTCAAAATTCTAGTGTGATCAATGATTATTAACGAACAAAGACCAAGCTACATGGAATGAAAAATTGAAAAAAATTTCTCCTAATGACTCAACCGTATCTAATGCAGCTCGAGCATTGGCACGTTGATGCAATCTGGTGCAACTCGAGCAGTTTCTAACAGTGTTAATGTGGTCAAGCGTGCTATAGAAAGCTCATTTTTGCAAAGTAACTAGAGCAACATGTGTTATAGTCGCATGGTAGTAGGACTTTTCCAATGCAACATCTTCTAGCTTGGCTATCAAATTGAAAATAGAAGTTTACGTTTTTCTGATAAGTAATACTACTACCTTGATTAGTGTTTGAAAATGAATCGTTAAAGCGTACCACCCTAAATGCATATTATGTCCCCCTTCATTCCATTCATGTTTAATGTTTAGATATTGTTCTTAAGATAAGTAGAGGTAACGATTTCATCATAAGTGGTCGTAACAATAAAATGAGTGTTCATGCGATAGTGTCATGCGATTTTGAACAAGCGGGTGAAATGACTTAACATATGATGGATGGATGTTGTTAGTAAGATTTTCAACTTATACTATTTTCTAGAGGATAAGGATTCCATTCAATAATGTTGGATCTTTAACATTCAAAGTCAGCTTAATTTCAGTTCTCTGAATTCGTTTACATCTTAAATTATGATTCAAATAAAAGTAAAAAGAATAGAACATAATAGTAAAAAGACCGTCATATCGTTAAAAACTTAGAATTAGTGTTTATTGAGCAAATTTGCTCTAAAAAACATGACATGCCTGCAATTATACTTTCCCGCAATTAAGCTAACATTATACGTCCGGTGATATAACATTTTATAAAGAACAAACTACTCTTGAAGAAAGTTCATAATATTGAATACAGTTCACCAACCTTGGAAATTTGGTACAGAAGCACACATTTAAAACTATAGGACAAAACTAGAGTATACATGGTTGGTAAAAATATAATTTACTCTTCGAAAAATGATAGACGAAGAAAGAAAATAGTAGCAAAGTTAAATGGTCATATAGGTTACGTGGTCCTTTATAAGTCCCACAAATCCATGAGGAGTGACCAATTTAGAGGGAAATGAGCAAGGCAAAAAATAAAATAAAAATTAGAAAGAGGCAATTTATCTTTTAAGTGTGGCTATGGCTACGTCCAATAGTTGGACGTGTCCAATTTTGGAGTCTAGCCAAACCCCACAGTGTTTTAACAAGATAATAACATGTTCAGCTAATAACAAACAATTAGCGGAAGTGGCCAAACCACCAAAAGAAGGTATCTCCACCAAAATTTAGTTTTTTATGTACAAAAGATTCAACACAAATAGTACTAATAATTTATTAAATTGTTTGTCAGGGGTATCTTTTGTGGCTAACTGCCAAACCACCACAAATTTCCAGTTCCTCACTTTCAACTCTTCAACTTCAACATAATCTTGGTTTCAGACTCCATAACGTGAAATACAACTTCTCGGTGGTTTCATTCTGAGGTAAAAAAATGATTTTGTCTTTCTTGATTACTTACATGAGTAAAGCTATCTCTTTTTTCCTTTCTTTGATGTGAACCACCAGTTTAACTTCTGATATATGATCTTGTGAGCTTATTATTTAAGTGGGTTCTTTCTTTTTTCCACTAGTCAGAATTAAACTTGATTTTGTGAGCTAAGGTCAGTTGTTGCTTTCTTTGCATAATTCAAGAAATGCTTTGCCCACCATGTCCATGCTTCTGAGCTAGATTTTTTTGTATATAATTTTGTATGGTGAATGCTTCTGAACTAGAATTTTGAAAAAGCAAAGGATTCTACATAGTAGTTAGGTTAGTAGTCATTAGTAGTAGGTCATAGTAGTCAATTTCTTACAGCGGATGTTTGGCAGGTTAGTTCAGTACAATGCCCCAAATAGGACTTGTTTCTGCAGTTAACTTGAGACTCCAAGGTAATTCAGTTTATCTGTGGAGTTCGAGGTCATCATTGGGAAATGATAGTCAAGTTGGCAGTGTGCAAAGGAATTCATTATGTTTTGGTGGTAGCGACTCCATGGGCCTTAAGTTAAAGATTCGTACTCCCCTTGCCATGACTAGAAGATTGACGAAAGATTTCCATCCTTTAAAGGTTTGGTTTGAATTTCATAGAGTGATGACTTGAATTATGATCATGAGGTATATATTCTATAAAAGAAGAGAAGTATCATCTTCTTTCAGGTAGTTTGCGTTGATTATCCGAGACCAGAGATAGACAATACAGTTAATTATTTGGAGGCTGCATACTTATCATCAACATTCCGTACTTCTCAACGCCCAACTAAACCATTGGAGGTTGTTATTGCTGGTGCAGGTGATATTCCAATCAATCTATCTTTATTTGTCTTAATTCTTCCGTCTCTGGAAGGAAGATCATTCTGTTAGCTGTACTATCACTAGAATATTTACCTGTGTATGCTTTTTCTGATTAAGTGTTTTGGACAGCACTATTTGAGTTTGTTACACTCTTGCCGGTTTTGCAACTAAATGGGTGTCTATGACGTTTGGATTAGCAGCAGTCAAATAAGTAGTTGATTTTGCCATCTCTCTATTTATATGCCCTTATATTATATATGTCCCTCTCGTATCATCTGAGACATGATAAGCGGGTGCACATGCTGTCAATTGTTTGGCATGTCTAAATGATAACATTGAAGTATTGGAGGCAAATGAACCAATTTCCTTGTGCAAGATTGATCCTACTATGCCTATAATTTCAGTACTTGGGTTGCACTCTTCTAAGGCATGCAATATGTGAGAAAAAAAAGCCGAGTAGGAAATACTGGACAGATCTTCATATGTCATCTTTGCTGCGCTGGACCAGTAACCTGTCAGTTTGAGCTTGTTCATCAACTTGGCTAGAAAAATACTGTAGTAATCTTATCACTTGTGTTGTAATCAACTAGTTGGTTACCTGATTATCTAAAGAGAAAATGTTATTTGCACGATTCATTCTACTGTACTGAAGTATAAAGGATATAACAAAAAATGCTAGGCAAGGTACTAGATGGACTTTTCAGATACATGGAAGCTGTAACATGATTCTATTCTAATTAAATTTGTTGAAACATCAGGTTTGGGTGGTTTGTCTACTGCAAAATATTTGGCAGATGCTGGTCACAAGCCGATATTGCTGGAGGCAAGGGATGTTCTAGGTGGAAAGGTTAAGACGATTAAAATCTTTCTTTTATCTTTTATCCTTTTTCTTTTGTGTCCTTCTAGCAGTAATCCTTTTTAGGGGAGAGCTTCTATTTTCATGTAAACTCATTTTCATGTTATTTCGACTTTTGCTGCTCAAACAATTGTTGGGTGTTCACTATTCCTGTTTTTGAATGTCTACCATCTTCGTTCAGTTAATTTGAAGGTACCATCCAACTTTTTTTGCTTTTAGTTTTATTTTCTTCTCTCTCTCTCTCTCTCTCTCTCTCTATGAAAGGAACAATCTTTGTCCTAAAATTTTCCACTTTAGTCTCGTCTCTCTTTTCTTTGCCTACTAGTACTAGCATAGATTATCGAGAAAACATTACAGTGTACTAGGTAAGAGATATTAGTCGTCTAGATTGATGGAAGATACATTATTGTCATTCTTTATTGTTTTGATGCATGTTTTTCTCTTAAGTCCAGGTGTCCCTTCCTGTTTACTTGTCTTAGTTGCATTTGTACTCAGGTGCAGTTGGTATTTGGCATACTTTTCTACTATTTGTTTTCTGGTACTAGACAGTTCATGCATTCTGGGAGGACACGTTAATCTACCCTTTTGCCTTTGCAATATCCTTTCATGAAAAAAATAAATAAATTGTATACCTCCTCTTCCACGTATTTTGTGCAATCATATGAAGATGGCTAGATTGTATTCTTTTTACTGAAGCAGGGACCTGCGAATCTAGTTGTATAGACTAAAAGATGTTGTTAGCAGTCTTATGTGTGCTACTGTTGAGAATTTATATCTCCCTTCAGATAGCTGCATGGAAAGATGATGATGGAGATTGGTATGAGACTGGTTTGCACATATTCTGTAAGTTTAGCTCCTCGAGTTCTTTATATATTTACTTTATCTTGTAATACTATTATTGCAATTTCTTTCGACATCTTGTTGTCCATTAAACAGATAGCTATGCTTGATTTCTTTTGTCTTTTGCGAATGGCCCGTTATTGTCTTTTGCCTTGCTTTTCCTTTCTCACTGTTAATGTCCGCTAGTGACTCATACAAGTTGGTACTTGATCTCTTTTAAGTTGGGGCTTACCCAAATATACAGAACCTGTTTGGAGAATTAGGGATTAACGATCGATTGCAGTGGAAGGAACATTCAATGATATTTGCAATGCCAAGCAAGCCAGGGGAATTCAGCCGCTTTGATTTTCCCGAAGCTCTTCCTGCTCCAATAAATGGTGAGCTAACCTTGATTATATTCCTCCCTTCTGTATTGATTTTGTCAAACTTCCCTACTAAATTATGAAATCAATTTCCATTAATACCTTTGGTACTTCAATAACCTTTGAAAGAACATAAAGGTTCATTACTTCTTCGTCAGACTTTCTGGGTTTAGCTCAAGTGTTTGAGTCTATGTAAACCTAGACCCCACTTGTGGGACTACACTGGGTATGTTAAAAGTTTGAGTCTGTATACAGAAAAGAAAGCATTAGCCAGTTATGCTTATATTTTCATTCCTCTATCTATGTGTAATTACTTTGATGTGATTTGCAGGAATTTTGGCCATCCTAAAGAACAATGAAATGCTTACATGGCCAGAGAAAGTCAAATTTGCAATTGGACTCTTGCCAGCAATGCTTGGAGGACAATCTTATGTTGAAGCTCAAGACGGGATAAGTGTTAAGGACTGGATGAGAAAGCAAGTGCGTAATCATTTTAACTTACTCTTTTAAGTTTATATTCCTGACTCTGTGGTTCACATTATCACATACAAATTGTTCATTTAAGGTGTTAGAATGTCTACCTGCCTTTCTTTTGCTAAAAACATACATCTAGCAAATCTCAACAGCAGCAATTTGCTTTGCAGGGTGTGCCAGATAGGGTGACAGATGAGGTGTTCATTGCCATGTCAAAGGCACTTAACTTCATAAACCCTGACGAGCTTTCAATGCAGTGCATCTTGATCGCTTTGAACAGATTTCTTCAGGTTAGAATCCTATCTCGCCCTAAAATAAAAAAGAGAGAAGTAATTTTTCGCTACCAGGTCTCTCAGAGAGCTGTAACCTAGGAGCACAAAGGTGATTGAATTCTCCAAAAGGGGCATCTTGTTTGGCACCCAACACTACATTTCTGCACGAAACATTTATACTTGCAGTCTTGAAGATGAAACTTACGAAGTACTATCGGAAAATTTCTTTGACCTTTTCTAAATTTCCTAAATGATGTTTATGCTCTAAGTACTACTGAAAAGTTGTAAAAGAACGTATGCCGCTGTTGTTTGTTATTTCTGGATGGCGTGGCTTGCTGCACTAGATTTCATTTGTGTGGACAGGTTTCTCTGGGTTGAGGACATACTACTGTTTGACTGCTGGAATACCTACTCTTAGGCGCTACTATCAGGAGTGGAACTGATTAATGGCAATTTGGTGGAAACTTATATTAGCCGTCCTGTTTCTTCTCTTTTCTTTTCACATACTTTTCTGGAACTATCATTTTTGTTTTCCAAATTCTAATATGCAAGTGGGCCCCTACTGTTAGTGATACCTTAAATCTCCCATGACGACTTTACTTCATGGTCAAACAACCCAATTTTATCTAGTATGCATTTATGTCTTAAAGAAATGAAGATGAACTTCTTCTCACCCAAGAAGAAAAAAAAAACTGAAGAAGAAAAGATGGTGATCTTCTCCACTCAGTTTAGCATTTCTGATATATTTGAATTATTAATTGACAGGAGAAACATGGTTCAAAAATGGCCTTTTTAGATGGTAATCCTCCTGAGAGACTTTGCATGCCGATTGTTGAACATATCGAGTCAAAAGGTGGCCAAGTCAGACTAAACTCACGAATAAGAAAGATCGAGCTGAACGAGGATGGAAGTGTCAAGTGTTTTATACTGAATAATGGCACTTCAATTGAGGGAGATGCATTCGTGTTTGCTGCTCCAGGTATAATATCCATTATATTAGTCGATTCTTCCAGTTGTCATGCTTATAATATGGATTTATACTTTTAGCTAACTTTTGATGATCCAATTAGTGGATATTTTCAAGCTTCTTTTGCCTGAAGACTGGAAAGTGATTCCATATTTCCAAAAGTTGGAGAAGTTAGTCGGAGTACCTGTTATAAATGTGCATATATGGTTAGTGATGAAAATTTTACTTGTCAGTGTTTGTTCTTCGTCTAGCATACCTATTTATGTGCATGTAAGTGTCTATACATTCATGTTTTAGCTATTGGTGGCTGAAATTTCTGCTGAAAAGATTGCATAAATTAAACTGCAGGTTTGACAGAAAACTGAAGAACACATATGATCATCTGCTCTTCAGCAGGTTCATTTTCATTCAATTTTTTCTTCGAAAGTAGTTTCGTTTTGTTCCTGACTTCATTTTCATATTAGATTTGGTCCCTTTTCCACCTTCCCAGTCTCTTTATTAGATACTACATCAAGTAAGTTATGGCTATTTCTCTTCTCTCGTAACAGTTCAAAGAAAATTTTCTTGTGAAAAAACAGGGAAAATTTCCTCCATAGGGAGCTTCCATAAGCACTGTTGTGTGTAAAATAAACATATGAAGTTGCCAGCCTATCAAATATCACTTTGACATTTTTTCGTTATTCGCATCCATGATTACCTCCTGCATCATTAGATACAAATCCAAAATGAAGAGAGATTATCGTTTCCTGCAAGTTTCAATCTGACTAGAAACACTAGATTCATATCGTGTAAATATCCTGTGTTTAAAAGAAGGTTATGAAGTATTTCTGGTCCACAAATCTTTTGTATTGCCCTTCCCCTGAGAAAAACCCCATCTCTAGTCGTTCGCCCTTGTGATCCAGTCGAGTATAGGAAGGACATGGTACAACAATCACTTCTCCATGGCATGGATAATGGAGTGGAAGGTCCACAATGTCCACATTTCATTAGCTATATGTTGATTGTGTTCCCCTGCTTTTTAATGGCATCTCTGTTGGTTGAGCCAAGATGATAGAGCTCCTATTTCAATTTTTAGGATATGTTATGTTGCCTTTCTCAATCCCTCTTTCATTTTCATGCAGAAGCCCACTGCTCAGTGTGTATGCCGACATGTCTGTCACATGTAAGGTATTAATTCATCTGTAGCCATTCGCATTGTTTCCAAATTATATAACGTAGAGTTAAGTATTGAGTTGCTGGTAAATTGCATATTGCTTGTCGGATAAATGTATGAATTGCCGCTAGGTCTGTGTCCTACTAGATTTATGCATGAGTTGCTGTGATTGTAATCTTCATTTAGGATCCACAAGGATACTGGTTTTGTATGTGTGGGATAGTCAGGTCTGTGCTCCTCTCTGTGCACAAGGGCCCTGCAGGAGGCAACCTATGAAGGAGAAGTAAAGAAATTTTTATGAAACTTAGACGGGGAAAGTTGTTTCTTTTAGCTAAATTTTGTAGAGGGGAGGGGAGCCCCCCTCTCGCCCTCCCTCTAAGTCTGCCCCTGGTTGCATTTCATACTGCACCAAAAGGGTGGGGGGTGGGGAGGGGGGGGGGGTGCAGAAGGGAACTTAATTCAGTGTTACTGGAAGTGTTTGGTGAGAAGCTATAAACCTACTTCTCAATTTTAGTAGTATGAATATGTTATAAAACATTAAATCAATTGTCTATCGTGGGATCTTCTTGCTATTTTGACATAGAATAAGAAGACTGCTATATCGCTTTGATTACCCATCAAAGTTCTGGATATAATTAACAATGATATCGTAGTACTACAGCCTGGAGAATCAGACTGCTCTTAACCATCATAGATGATTAGTAGTACTCATGAAGCAGCTTAGGCTAGACTAAATTGGATCTTTAGAAGAGAGAACATCAAGAAAGACGTCTCAGAAGTGTGGAAGTGGCTGACTGATCTGAATATGGGAGTGATTAGGGAGTAAAGTTATTTTCTTTGCTGGGTACAGTCAAGAGTGGGTAACAGCTTAAGGCACTATTTTACACCCCTTTTAACATAACTGGCCTCTTTGCAGGAATATTACAACCCCAATCAGTCTATGTTGGAATTGGTTTTTGCACCTGCAGAAGAGTGGATAGATCGCAGTGACTCAGATATTATTGATGCTACAATGAAAGAACTAGCAAAGCTTTTTCCCGATGAAATTTCGGCAGATCAGAGCAAAGCAAAAATATTGAAGTATCACGTTGTCAAAACTCCAAGGTCAGATGGCATTTTTGCTTTCATAGTTGCTCATCATGATGTGGTTTCTCACTCTTCATGCAAATGTGTGTCGCTATCAGTTGTGTTATTAGCAGGAATTACACTCCAAATGGAATCTATATACTGAATCCTGATTGATCTTCTTTTTTCTTCAGGTCTGTTTATAAAACTGTGCCAGGTTGTGAACCCTGTCGCCCCTTGCAAAGATCTCCCATAGAAGGGTTCTATTTAGCTGGTGACTACACGAAACAGAAATACTTGGCGTCAATGGAAGGTGCTGTCTTATCAGGAAAGCTTTGTGCGCAAGCTATTGTACAGGTTAGTTTTCAAAGTTGGTTTGTTCCATTGGTAGGGTGTGTAATTATATTTTGTGAAAACCATCTCTGAGACTTTAGTTTGCCATCTATGTTTTAACAAGCCTGTTTCTCATGAATTTGGGTTGTAAAGTAGTATAGCTTTACTTCTGCCATAAGTTCCTTTTATCGACTTCATCCTGCGACAGAAATGGATATCAAGCATGCCTTTATAGTTACAATAGCAAATTGCTACATCAACTCTGTTTTTTCCAACTGCAATAGTTTATTCACGCAAATCTCAGAGTTACTCGGGAAATCTGGGTTTTTGGAGCCTTTAGTAGTAGCTTGATTAAATGCCGAGGGTTGTGTTCTTCATTCCTTATTAGACCTATATCTCTATATTTTCCAGGATTACGAGAAACTTCTAGGCCGGGGCCAGAGGAAGTTGACAGAAGCAAGCGTAGTTTAACATAGTGGAGCTACAACGTTGTTTCTATACACTAAATTTAAGATGGAGGAGGCCATGCTCAATTGGCTTTGTACACAGCATATACAAGAATACAACAGTGGAACAAGTACCAGAAATGTTACCTCATTTGGCGAGCAAGCTCCTTACTCAAGCGTCAAAAAGACGCTCGAAGGCTAATCTTCTTTAATCAGAAATTAAAATGTAAGCATATACCCACTTTTGTTATTCTTCCACCCTGATTTAGTTGCCACACTATTAATCTTAAGATGAATTATTATGAAATTGGTTTATCATGGTTACACTAACAATATCACAGGACATATATCATGGTATATGTTACCGGACGAAGCAAAATTTGATAATATGTTATGAGCTAACCTATCTTATACGATGATCCTATATACTAAAAGCTGTGCTTTCATGGGGCAGTCGAGAGAACTGCACCTACGTTTTGGTGGACATTTATCGGTATTCTATTTTTCTTAAAAATACCTTACTGAAACAAAAACAAATGGAACTACTAATTTAACATAGGAAAATATTATTAATTTCTCAATTTGGGCAACTCTTACAAGATTGTGCTGCATCTGTTTGCAAGTATTGGATGTCTAATAATTTCCAAAGTTAAGTGAAATCTCTAAGGGCCAATCACAAGCGACGGAAAATAGAAAAGGTAAATGGTGATGTTGGAGATATGGCTGAATAAATTGGCATTAGATTTTTTTTTATTCAACGTAACATGTAATTAGATTAAGCCATATGTTTTGCATCATTAGTCAACAGCTGCTCACTTACAACAATAGGCATGAGGTAGCTTTTGCTGTACTCTTGGACGTACACTGTATTTGGGTAAGAAATTGGTAGATGTACGATATAATCTAAGTAAAGGAATGTTCCAAGGAAGGCTCTCCCCAATGTTTATCGTATTTTCACTTTGTTGGTTCACTGAATATGTACTGCCTTTACTATTCCGTATACCCTTTTCTCAATCGCAGTATTTACTTTCTTCTCGGGAATTGTTATAATTTTAGGCTCAGAAAGTAAGAGATCATGCGTATCTTTACGTAGTGACGTGGTTACTAATCTGCATAATACAATTGTACATCTGCTGCTTTATATGATTAAAAAAGAGGATTGAGAGGCTGCGAAATCAAAGTAAAGGCACATGACTTTTGATTGGTGAAATTAAACTTGTTTATTGCAACTTTTATTGTATAATTTCTGATACAAGACGCAAAACAGTGACAGCAAAAATATCAAAAATGAAAGATTGTAGATTAGTATCTTTAGCAGAGAAGATACGATGTACTATAAGTTAGGCTACCATTGAAGATACGATGTATAAGTTAGGCTACCAATGGTAGGGTTTGAATGCAGCAGTCAAATGAAACTCCTCATTAAGCTAATCTTATAAACAACCACTAAGACGACCAGTAAGATCTCATGGCGGTGATGATTGATACAGCTGTATCATATCTTCTACTTACTTAAGAACACTGATAAACTTGGAGATTATGAATTCTGACAAGTGAATCCATTGCAGATCTGAGGGTTGTCCGGAAACGTGACAATTTGGGATTCTATAAACTGCATTTTAGTAATTATTTGCAAGTAGAAAACCATTATCCAAGCTGGGTTTTTCAAATATTAAATGAAAGTAGCACTTCAATTTCGTGAAGAGTTACACATTTAAAGCCACTCTGCCAACAAAGCGTACACTTTGGGATTTAATTAAATAAAAAACAATAATAGTAACCCATCTAATGGAAGAGTGAGTATTCACATGTTTCAGTTTCAGGTTCGAGTTAAAGTGGAGAGTTTTTTTACAGAAACTAATCGAGATTGAATGCGTTGATAAGTATCGCTTAAATGGAGAGACATGATCAGTTGAAATTAGGGGTAGTTGTTTGTTGTAGTGATCGAATGCCTAAAACGAATTATTGAAGCCATGCTGGAACCAGACGAATGAAATCTGGAGCCTAACTTCATAGGCTACAGTGAATCAGCCGACATTGTGTTCCCAAATCGCATAGGATTGCTTTGTCCATAGTGAGCAGCCCTCCTTTTCTCACGCTTACTTTACTGCTTTTCTAATTTAAACACTCGCACCAAAATACACGTAACTATTGTACAACAAAATTTAACAATCATACCCTTGCATTCCAATTTACTATGCCTCAAAATACAACATACCCCCACGTTCACTCCTTTTTCTTCGCAGCCAAATAACGCTAAGATTCATAACCACTGCTTCGTTCCATGCAAATCCCCCTCTTTTCGAAGTGGCCAATGGCCATGTTCATTGTTACTTCTTACCATGTCCCCCCCCCCCCCCCCCCCCCCCTCGTGAGTCTGTTGATCATTTAGTATAAATACTTGTTTCCTTAACCATTTTCTCCTCAGGGTCCAGCTCCAAGAGCTTTTTTCCCCTTTATAACTTCTCCTCCATCTTTCGTTCTTCTCCATCAAACGAAAACCAAAGTTATCTTTAATTGCTAGTAATCAAGAATCATGGCTGAACAAGTAAAGCAAGTGTCATACAAGAGTGGATCATCAAAAAGGAAGAATAACATTTCAAGAAAGTGTGCTTCCCTGATTAAAGAACAACGTGCCCGGATTTACATTCTACGTCGATGTGCCACCATGCTTCTGTGCTGGTATATTCAAGGGGATGAATAAGTTCATCGTCTATCCTAAAATTAACTCCACAACTACTACTACTACTAGCTAGCCCACTACTCCTTTTTTCCTACTTCATTTAAACACATATTACCAATGTCCAAACTAAATGACCATACTCTACCACTACTATAGTCTACACGTACGTACCTTGTTAATTCTACTTGTACTACACATATGTCTTGCCGTGTGCTTTCCACTTTTTGGGTCGCTCCATCCATCAACGTTTGCTGTGAAAATTAACTATCATCATAACGAGCTAGTCCTGTTGGTCTTCCGTGGGTTCATTGTGGTTTCCCAAGTAACTCTTGTCTTTTTAATCATGTGCCACTTCACGTTTTTTTTATCCAATGGGTGCAAAAAGCCCATTAGGATGTTTTGGGCACATGAACAAATTACAGGAGGGATTTGAAGCGGTCACTTTGAAACAGAGGTTTTTGGACAAACAGGGGTTATGAATGGATGGGGAAGCTTACAAAGAGGTCACTTCTAGGCATATGATGGATACATTAAAGTTTAAAACTGGTGGCATTGATCAATATATAGCATGAACTTGTTATATGTATCTGAAATGCTGTCTTTATGTTCTATGTAACAAGTGTATATGTACCGCATTTAACTGACATTCCCATTCTGTGTGGATCAAATATAGTACTAGTAGTTCATAAAGATCAATGTAATAAAGTCCACGATAGAGGGGATGTTAATTTTTATCTTTTTTACTTGCGGTTCAATAAGCGTAGTACATCCATGGTGTTGTACTAGCTGCTAGCATCTGTATCACTGTATCAGTATGAATTATGATTGTATCATATATATTGTATGCATCCAAAACTGTAGCAAATAAGGAGGACTGTGGACTTTGGTAGCAGCCCCCTATGGAATAACAGAAAGAACTTGCGTTTAATCATCTTCTCTTATGGAATTAATTTGGGGTTCATGTTTTGTACTAGGGACTTTCTTGACATGCAAAGGCAAACACACGCCTATATAATGAAACGGAACTAGTTTCAGAGTCAGAATCTCCCAAGGTTAAATTAATACTACTTAATACTAGTATTTAATTTGGGGATTTTAATAGAAGAGAGATTCAAATTTAATATATGGAAACGGAGAGGAATGACATGAAACTGGTCATTGATGGATATTATGCATCCAGTCGCTTGGGAGATTTTTATGGGAATTACGGGTCGTTTGGTTGAGATAGAGTTTATGCGGGTATTAACAATGTACGTATTAGTAATGCGGGTATTAGCAATGTGTGTATTAATAATGCGGGTATTAATAATGTGGGTATTAGTAATGTAGGTATTAGCTATGCATATATTATAACGTAGGGATTATTTCTTGAATCACTAATATATTACAAATTAATATACAATGTTATAATTTAAAATATTTAGTTATTCCTTAAATATAATTTAAAAATATTCTTACTATTATGAGAGTTAATTTTGTCATTTTAAATTTTAATACCTGCATTATTAATACCCACATTATTAATACCACCTTCTACCCCGCATAAAATAATACATAGATTCCCGCATTAATAATGCGGGTATTAATAATGCGGAATATACAAAAACGCAACCAAACGTTGCACTAATTTTATACCAAACATTAAAATCTCTCCAAACTAACCAAACATGGTACTAACTTAGGGGTCGTTCGGTGTGGGGTATTAATATTTAATACCCGCACAAAACTCAGCGTTAATTTAGTGCAGCGTTCGGTTGGTTTTTGTGAAATTTTAATGCCCGCATAAAATTAGTGCAATGTTTGGTTGCGTTTTTGTATGTTCCGCATTATTAATACCCGCATTATTAATGCGGGAATCTATGTATTATTTTATGCGGGATGAAAGGTGGTATTAATAATGTGGGTATTAATAATGCAGGTATTAAAATTTGAAATGACAAAATTAACCCTCATAATAATAAGGATATTTTAAAATTTTATTTAAGGAGTAAATAAATATTTTAAATAATAATATTTTTTGTTAATTTGTTATATATCAGTGATTCAACAAATAATCCCTACGTTATAATATATGTGTGGTTAATACCCACATTATTAAACCCCACATAACTAATACCCGCATTATCAATACCCACATTATTAATACACACATTATTAATACCCACATTACTAATACCCGTATTAATAGTTAATACCCGCGTAAAATACAAGCCAAACCGAACGACCCCTTAGTGCTGGATTTTATGCTGATATTATTTTAATACATAGCCAACCAAACGACCCCTTACTGAATTAGATGAGTGTCGTTGGATTCGGAAACCAGCTTCATGGGCCTGCTATTGCTGTCTTAGATGACAGTTGAGACGCTAGCTTGAGCCAATAGGTTTACTGAGTGTCTTCCATTGGTAATAATGTGGCCGAAAAATTTCCTACAGGTGACAGTTTTTGATTTATTATTTACAAAAAGATAAAAGAAATTTAACCTAAAAAGACTTAGAGCCTGTTTGGCCAAGCTTCTGAAAACTGCTTATTTGAGAAGTGATTTTCTTCAAAAGTGCTTTTCATAAAAGTACTTTTGGAAAAAAGCAGTTTGTGTTTGGCTAACCGATTTGAGAAGCACTTCTGTCAATAGTTGAGTAGTAATTTATGTTTGGCCAAGCTTTTGAAAAAGCACTTTTAAGTATTAAATTACGAGTAAGGACATTTAAAGACTCACTTTACAATTATTTAACTAGATGAATGATTTTAAATATTTATTCCCAAACACAATATTTAATATTTTTGTTTAGTTAAATTTTTTTTAAATACAACATACATAATTGAATATTCTAGATCTATACTTTGAAAAAATATATTATTTGATTAAAAGTTTATAACAATAGTGATGTAGGTGTACGTATAAAAGATAGTGATTAAAAAAGTAAAATATATAGGGGTAATTAGGTATATAAGTATTTTTGGTAAGGATATTTTTGGAATGATAGAAATTAAAAACAGCTTCTGCTTCTACTCAAAAGCACTTTTAGGAAAAGCTACTTTTTTCAGCTTCTTCCCACAGCAGAAAAACAGCTTCGGCTGCCATTCAAAAGCACTTATTTTTTCCTAGAAGCTTGGCCAAACACCTCGATTTTTCAAAATAAGCACTTTTTGAGAAAAATAAACACTTTTGGGTCCCTAGAAGCTTGGCCAAACAGGCTCTTACTGTCCCGACATCCCGATCTGGTGAAGAAAAATTACCAAAGTGCTTCTTTAACTTTCAATTGATTACCTGCTTGTGGAAATGCCCAAACCAATTTTAGTAAGTTTTCAGAGCTTTTTGTCCCTCTGAACTAATTGCAGAGCATGCCTCATAAATGCTAAAGGATTGTACTAGCATCATTCTTAACCAATTCCAGAAATAATAATACTACTATATCGGTTCATAGTTTTTTTTACCAAAGTTAATTTCTCTACTTTCCCCTGTATACATAAACATGAGTTTCTTTTTGCATGATTCAATATGTTATGGAATTTTGTGTAAGTTTAGTGTACATTGGAGTTACAGTCTAATATATTACCTGCATGCCAATGAGAACTTCCCCCGCCTTTTTCTAATGTTCTAAGTTCTAACGATGTAATCCTCCCTAGAACTTACAAGTGTGAACTTTACCTTGCTAAAGGATGTCATATTGCTGTTACAACATTGTATTAATACATTCATCAATGTCGTAATGCTCTACTCCGCACACTATCCATATGAATTAGTTACGCAGACAACTGTTAGCAAAGTGGCCTAAACACTGTTATGTCTTTACTACTTATCAATAACTGCAAGAATAAGCAAACCGGACTTTTGTTTACTGTACTGTTTAAGTCTATCTGCCATCCTGAAATGGAATGTTTGCATGAGTAAAAATCCTAGATGTAATTAAATGATGGAGTCTTCCACTTTATACATTTATGCCAACATGTTACCTTCCTATGTTGAAAAAAGAAAACTTCACCTGCTCAGCTATACACACACTCATATCTATATCAAATTTATGTGTACTTTCGCCTTATTTAGGTGTCCCCCGGTTGGACCCTAGTCCGTTGAGGCACTCAACCACTTCTGTTATAGTTGGCCTTTTGAAAGGATTCTGGTTGACACACATGCAGGCAACATCAAGCACTTTAAGCATTTCTTCTTCGAAACCATTGTTTCTCAGTAAAGGATCAAATATTTCTTCTTGTTTGCCCTCATTTCTCATCTGATGCACCCATACAACCAATTCCCTTGACGCCTTTGGTTTGGTCATGTCCACAGGTCTTCTGCCAGCCAGTAGTTCTAGCATCACAACTCCAAAACTATAGACATCCCCTCTCAAAGTGGCTATCCATGATTGACTGTACTCTGGTGGAATGTAGCCGAGGGTACCAACCAGTTCAGTGGTCACATGAGTATGGTAAGGAAGAATCAATCTGGACAGCCCAAAATCTGCCACATGTGCTTTAAACTTTTCATCAAGGAGGATGTTACTAGATTTGATGTCACGATGGACAATATGTGGTTCACATATCTGATGCATGTAAGCCAGCCCACAACTTGCTCCCTGTGCAATCTTCAATCGAGTTGGCCAATCAAGAAGAGATGCTCCATCAGACTTCTCGTGCAACCAGTAGTCCAGACTTCCATTTTCCATATAGGAATAGAACAGCAATCTACAGCCATCATGCACACAGTAACCTTGAAGAGAGACCAGATTCTCATGTTGGGCAGTCGATAAAGCTTCCACCTCTGCTCTAAATTCTCTTTCAATTAAGCCCATATCTCCTGAAAGTTTCTTAACAGCCAGTGTCGTTCCATCTGTTAAAGTTGCTTTGTAAACCAAACCAAAACCTCCACAACCAATTATGTTTGCTTGGTTGAAGTTATTTGTGGCTTTCAATATGTCAAAAATTGTCAGATCCTTAATTTGATTCTTATTGGTTGGAAACATAACAAGCATGCTGTTATCCTTTCCGATCTCAGCAGATAATCCAGAAGTGGAGTTGTAGGAGAACGTATCCAAGTCATTTTTCTCAGCGTCGCCTCTTGGAAGGATTCTTCTATTGGAGAATATCCATAATGCAACAACGATGGCTGTGAAGGTAATACCGAAGGAGATCCCTAGGATTAGTCCAATTATAATTTTCTTTCTTGCGCTTTTTCTCACTGATGAAGGTTGTAAAGTTGCTGACTGATCAGTGCAATTTTTCTGCAGTATTTGACCACAGAGTCCTTCATTCCCTAAGAAACTAGTGATGGGAAAGGTGTCAAACTGACCTCCAGTTGGAATAGGACCCTCAAGATTGTTGTGAGCAACACTGAAAGAAGACAAAAAATGAAGTCCCCTGAGTGATGAAGGAATTTTACCTGAGAGGTTGTTCCCAGAGAGGTCTAGTTTCTCCAAGTTAGTGAGGTTGGATATAGTTTCTGGAATGTTTCCTGAAAAATGGTTATTGCTCATGTCAAGAACATGAATGTACTTCAGCTGACCAATCTCAGTTGGAATATTGCCTTCAAGGCTGTTGTTTCCGAGGTAAATAGCTGGTGGCAGGTTCGACAGTTGATTATATTGCTGATTTGAGGCATTGTTTGGCTGAACAAAAACTGGCAACTCTAAAGCAGTTCTTTCTACCTGATCAGCACCCGGCTGTGATGCCAGTCTTCGCAGTTGAGTAAGTTCTTTTGGGAAGCCTCCATGTAGAAGATTTTGAGACAAATCCATATAAAATAGATTTTGTAGAGTCCCCAACCAACCTGGAATTTTGCCTGTGATTTGATTAATAGAAAGGTCTAGAACCTCTAGCTTCCCAAGTTTAACCACCCATGTGGGTATCTGTCCAGTAAAATTACAACCACCTAACCCCAGAATTTGGAGATTTTGAAAATCTTCAGGCCCAATCAAGTTTCCATCATCAGGCAATGTTTCATTATAGAAGTTTTTGGTGAGTATTAGCGTGGTAAGATTCTTGCAACCCTTAAGGACTTCTATTGCTCCTGCAAAGTTGGTTAGGCTGTTATTGGAGATCGACAGGAAGGACAGAGATTGTAAAGACATTATGCCAGGCAAGATATCTCCAGTCAGCCTGTTACCAGCCAGACGAATTGCAGTCAATGACCTGCATGAAAAAAGGCTTTGAGGAATGCTTCCGGTGAAGAAGTTATTCCCAAGGTCGATTATGCCAAGTCGACTGAGGTTGGAGAAGTCAAGAGCTGAGAGTTCACCTTCCAAGAAGTTGACCCTTAAGTTGAGCACAGTGAGACGAGTGCAAGTCATCAGGGATGGGGGCAAAGTGCCATTTAGAAAGTTTATATGGAGGAGCAACTGCTCCAATCTGGCTAGCCTTCCAATATCTTGAGGGATCAATCCTGTCAATTTATTGCCGTAGAGTGCAAGGATTCTGAGATTGACAAGGTTGAAAATGCCTTCTGGAATGGGTCCAGAAATATTATTGGCAGGTACAGAGATTTCTTGCAGTGTTAACACACTATAAATATCATCTGGAATTGATCCTGATAGATGGTTGAATCCTGCTCTCAAAGTAACCAAATTGGAGCAACTCCCAAAGCCTTGAGGAATCAGACCGACGAAGTTATTGGAGGAGAAATCAAGAACTTCCAGAGCAGGGGACTTGCTGCAGATGAAGGAGGGTAATAGACCAAAGAAGCTATTGTTGCTAATATCAAAACTCACTAAATTAATTGCTGGCTCCAGAAATGATGATCGGATTGTTCCATTGAAGTGGTTGCTGGAAAGATTAACTGATTGGATGGGTGATGGCAATCTATCAGATAGCGGCAATTGACCTGATAAACGGTTATAACTCAAGTCAATGATCTGCAAGCTACTTAATGACTTGAAAAATCCATCTGGGAGGGGACCAAAAAATAGATTGTGTGACAGGCTGAGTTGAGAGAGGTTGGTCAAGTTTGCAATAGCAGGTGTGATGCTTCCTAAAAGGCTTCTTGAAGGAAGCCACAGACTGGTTACTCGGCCATTATTATCACAACCAACACCCTCCCAGGTGCAGCAATCAATAGAAGGAGACCAATTCAAAGGAGAAGGAGAAGAGATAGAAACAGAGAATGATAACAAAGAGTCGCGATCAAGTTGATTACAGGAGGCATGACAGATAGTAGCAACAGAAGAAAGAAGTAGAAGCATTAACACATTGGAAAATATAGGGTAATGGTAAGAAGAGGAAGAAGATGAATGAAGGGAAGTGAGGAGCATGGCTGCTCGAAACTGATGATATGCCAGACCAGATTGGTGGCGGCTGTCTTTATTATCCGTGATCATTATTTGGACAGCTAAAGATGTAGAAGAAAAACAGTTGAAGATGCCAAGATACTCCAATCAACCATGTGGGTATTTTTTTTGACACTTCTTGTCCCTGTGGATCGTGCAGACTTTAGTCTAACCCATACCCATGAAGAGAAGATAGAGATTTGGGTGGGGGGTAAAGATTAGTTGATGTTGACAAGGAGCAATTTTTATGTAAAAAGGTGAGGTCTTAATTCTTGAAATAAAGCGTTTACTTTTGGGACGGCTGGATGGCTGGTGGACTTTCTTATTATTCTATTGGATTGTATATTTGCCACCATCATACAAAGAGAGGAAGCGTGTAATATACGTGGGAAAGAGAGAGACTTTACCATACTATTCTCCTCACTTCCTCCTTATTGAACTACTTTTTCTCCCAATATCATTTGTCTTCTTTTTTAATTTTATGCCCACTTGCACTAAGTAACAGATTATTACACTCTTTTATTATGATTTTCAAAAGTAACTTGCACCGATCAGCAATTATGGATTTGTTGTTATCGATGGATGGCAGTAGTATTTGGGAGGTGGAAAATATCTCAGATGCTAAAAGCAGACCCTTAGATATGGAGGAAGAGCCACATCTATAGTGTCTTTTACTTGTTCCTTTTTTGTATGTCCACTAGTGTTCCATTTTTCCATTTTTATGTAGCTGACTTCTCTGTATGCAGATGTGCTATACTCACATGTTATGTTCTTCAACTATTATCTGTGTGTAGACATTACTTGGCCCCGTGTTGATTTTAAAAATAAACATATCGCTTGGCTCGTTGACCACTGAAGGTGCTTCTGGATCCATTAAGTATTTTTTTCCTGTTATTTAATAGTGAGGTTGATAATAAGGTTGATATAAATAATTTGAATGGCTGTATATTTGGAAATTGCAGGGAAAGCAGGACACTGAATCCGCTGAGCTTGACACTGTCTTCGTCTAGAACAAATAGACCATTCTTAATATACGACAAAAGCTATCTATGGATGCAGTTATTTCATTAACACCTGGTTGGGGCTGCTACTCTAAATAACTCGGTGTTTACACCTAACCAATTAATATTATTCATATTGAATTTGAAAATTTAAAGCTTCGATGCTGATAACACAGCTCCACAGTTCCATTGCGATCATCTACTGATTTAGACTTACATTACATCTTGAAAACCAAAATCCAATTTATTTCATGTGGTGGAGTCCTTTCACCATGGATTAATCATAATCCATTATTCTTTGCGCATGAAGGTAGAGGAAAGGGGGTTCACAAATCATCAAATAATTGTTCAAAGTCAATACAATAATAATGAAAACAATAATCCCCTGTTATTTTGTCAAAAGGGTTATTATGGCTTATGAGCATAGTGGAGGAAACACCATCAGATAGGAATGGCACACTAGGCAAACTCTTTTGCAGCCATTAATATATATTATACAGCAACAGCCAACAGTCACAGCCTGTACATCCATGGCCACGTCTTCAGACAGGATATCCTAAATAATTCCTCTTATTTTAATAATAGTTGGTCGCTAGTTGCCAAAATGCAAGTAGTTTTCATTGGGATGGTCGAGTATCGTTGAACAGATCAGAGAAGCTCAGAAATAACAATAGTTGGTGTATGGAGTATCGTCAGTCACTTTCACCAACCCCAGTTATCAAATTGCTGAACCCAACCACCAACTGTGGCGTCGTCATGTTTGCATCAAACTAAATAATTTTAACCACAACTTCTAAAATTAAAAGTGAGTGCATAGTACTCAACCATAGTTAAGTGATAAACAAGTTTATGAAAATCACTTGTCATGTATCAATTAATTTGGTATAGATACCCGGTGCAGGAAATTTACCCATGAAAACTATCAAGTGAGCCTAATGAAGACTTTCCCATTTTCAAACCAAATGTTCCCTACCAGATACTTATTCAAATCCAGTCAAGGTCAGCTTCTTTCCGTCAACATTGTTCTACCAGAAATGCATCATCAGACTATGCTGAAAATTACTCTTATCCAATGAGAAAGCGCTTGCATCTCACTAGTACCCTGGACCACATTGTACTCAAATATTAATTCGCAAAGCAGACTTCCCTGATCCGTTCTGTTATGTTGGGTGATCGCGGGAGTAGGGTAGGGGAGCTCTAGTGAAACGTAGTTGTGCCAACTAGCATGGTGCATTCAATAGGTATGTAGTTATAGAGTCACACACAATTATAGTATCCACTTTTACTCAAACAGATCACAAGACAACTACTGAAAGCACCCTTGCTCAAGAGACACATCCGTGCAGTGCAGGTAAACCAACATGTGCAAGAGGAAACTGAAAAATATCTCCCTACTACAACACATTGATTATGCATTGAGACTTTTTTTCCAATGATTACTATGAAACCATAGGAAAATTTTACAACAGTTACATATCCTATATCTGACATTTTGGAACAGCAGTTTTGAAGAGAAAAAAAAAAAGAATAAATATATTTGTTAATACCCGCCGCCCTTTTTATCTTTTTCTCCAAGTGGAAGACCAACACCAGCTTGCTTACATTGCTGGGAAGAATAGAATTGTTTGTCTGCTAAAGAAACATGATACAACAAGGATAAACATTCCGAAAGTAAACAGCTCACTACTTTGAACATTCTGTTGTAACGAACAAGTCCCTTCATTCCTTCACCGCTACAGCAAGCCCTCCAACCCAATCATCATTTGGGAAGTGCAGCTGGTCAGACTCATTGCTATTCATTTCATTGCAAGAAGTCAAGGAGCTCATTTGGCTGAAGCATGGGTATTACGATGGCTACTCTCCATCTACACAGTCCATTGCACAAAAGGTCAATTACCAATTTTTGTGATCTCGTAATTTCGATATATAAGGATGGTGGTCAAGACTAGCAGTATCTAACTCATTAAAGCTGAAACGCAATTTCAGAATAAGCATTTCGCATTTCTAAGCTCCAATTAAGCCTAATTTGCAGCTAAAAGGAAGAGGTTGCTTGCAAGGAGAAAATCTGGCATCCAGACAAAACTATCTTTAAGACTCACGAAAATCAATACTTGGCAACCAAACAATGGCGACTTTGGCAATTTAATTTGTCTTCCTTTTTTTCAAATATAAATGTAATCTCAGTAATTTTAGATTGCATGAATTAGTACTTCTTCTGCCCAGGCAATAAGAGCAAAATTACCAGATTTAAAACATCCCAATTTAAAATTAATTCAAAATAAAGAGGCAAAAATTTTGAATGAGCCAGCTGCTTAACAATCGGCGGTAGTAGAGAAAGCCAGCAAGCTTTGCATATAAAAAGTTATGATAACATAGCTACATCAAAGGAGAAACAACTTAGTGATCAACGCACTAGAAATTATATAAAGGATATGGAATTTAATGGATGCTCAGATTTCAAAGGGGGAAAAAAAAGAACAAAACTAGTGACCTACCTTTGGATGGATCAATGTGTACAAAGAAACTTGCAGCAACAATCAGATAGCATAGGATGAGCATCAACCCTTTAAAATAGTTTGATGTACCTTCCTACATCGTATAAAGCAACATAAAAACTTAGCAACAAGCCTATATTTCACAACCCAGGAATCAAGTTTACTGGGCAAGAAAAACATTTTTTGTTGGGGTTGGGGGTAAGGGGGAGAGGGGGAGGGATGGAAGTGGGGTGTAAAGAAAGAATTATGTAGGATGCAAACCTGCAGCATGAATGCCACGACTAGCACTGTGATAAAGAGTGTAGCAGTCTCAAATAATTGGAAATTCAAGTCCATGGGCTTTCCCATAAACCAACCAACGACAACACAAAATGGTATCTGCATTTGCAACAGCAGGAGATACAAAATTAACAACTACACTAATATCTATCCTGAACAAAAATAATCTGACCGACCCAAAATTTACAGTGAGAAAAAATATGTGCTCTAAGGAGAACAATAAGGGAAATCTATCCAAGGATCAGTAAATAATAAAAAAAGGTAATCCAGCAAGTAAAAAGCTATCTCAGGTAGTTAGAATGCATTAAATGTCTTACCACAAACATTGATATCTGAGTAGACGACCCAATCGCAACTCCTAGTGTGATGTCCTGCCAACCAGGGTAGGTTACTAACTGTTTTGGAGCAAAAATAAAAAGTAATAAAATTTTCTAGGAACTCACAAGCTTATCTTTCATCGCAAACATGATTGCGCTGGCGTGTTCTGCCGCATTTCCTACAATCGGAAGCAAGATGACACTAATAAAGGACATGGGCATGTTCAACGAGTCGGATGCTCCCTGAAAGAAAATTAGTAACATTGATAAATTACAATGACGAACAAAATTCCAAGTCTCTAAAGGACTAGATGCAAATATTGAGGTTTTTTGCATTATGCACATAGCTTAACTTTATTAGGTGCTTATGGGGAGATGACAAAAATTGATTGAGCCAAGTTGGAATATACTACTCTCACAACAATGAATTTGAGTTAGAAAATTTTGTGGCCCTATCTTGACTTGAAGCTGTTTTTCCTTTTTTTTTTCAAAGTTCCACGCTTCTTCTTCTTCATCAGGTTCAAAGAGGAACAAACCAGGTTCAAAATTTAGTGCCCTTATATTGCTTTTCTTCTTTACTTAGTGCGAAGAAGGAATACACCAGGTCCAAAAAATTTCTACTGGTCTGCTGGTTCTATTCTTTGCTGCTCTGTCAATATTTTTTAATTTTTTAGGCAGATGAAAAAAACCTTAGCGACTATTGCATCTAATGAAATTTGTACTGCAGTCTCTCATGGTTTTGATCCAACTTCATTGGCCGCTAGGCCACACCCTTGGGTGCTTAACAGTTATTCATACTCATTTAGTATTTACGGTATTGTATCCAACTATGGTTGTGTTCCCTTGATTCGTTCTAGTGGTCGAAAATAATATTCCAAAGCTTCCACGTAATTGGTGTTTCTATGTTGGTATTCCATTCTTATATTTTCCTTTCTTTTCCAAACTGTTTATAAAACTGTGAGGGTCTATGGGAAACAACCTCGCTACTTTGTTCGAGGTAGGGGTAAGGTATGCGTGCCTATCCAAAACGTGCAAAGTAAAATAGTGGTAGATCAACTGGGTATGCCTATTTGTTCACCCAGCCCCGGAGAGATGCACACCTCACCCTCCCCAGACCCCACTTGTGCGAGCCATACTGGGTATGTTGTTTTTGTTGTATTGATCATCCGTTATGGTCATCATTAAATTGAAAGAATCTTTGTTCCAGAACCATGCGTGAGATTCTCATCTCAGATGGATCCTTCCTTGCTCAAGCCTCGACATGACCTTCTGGATCTGTGCTACGTCGATTAATTCTCTGAACTTATTTTCTGAAGGCAAATCAATCATTTTTTTCAGTTTCACTTTACAGACCCTTGGGACAAAGGGCATACAATCTAAATCTCTAACTTACGTTCACAATTCCCCATGTCTGATCAATGGCCAACTCTTTTGTAGTGTGGGCTTCACAATGGAACCAAAAGGCATCATAAGGATATGGAAAATTACGGGAACAATATTTGGAGGTCTATTGCACGAGGTTATCAGTTATCATGTATCACTAGATAACCTTAAAGCCATTGCAAGATAAGGCATCGAAAGTTAACTAGGAGGAAGATATACCTTTATAAAAGCGGGATATAAAAATGGCAACCTTAAAAGAAAGAAAAGAGAAAAAAGAAGAAACTGAAAAAGCCAAATAATCACCTCGATGGCATCTACGAGATATCCAGACAGCACTGATATCCATATTGTCAAAACAGCAAGCCACGCAATACATTCCCACTGTGTTATCTCAGGTGCCTCCTCCTCTTCCGAATCTTCTGAATTATTTTCTCCCTGTGTGCATATTAGAGAAACTATTAGATCTACTATGTCATTTACAGCAACTTAAAAATGATTAGATGTTTTGTTATAAGTTCATCTCGAGGACTATTTGGAGTTTGTGCACTTTTCATATCAGGCATTTGACTACTGCGATGAAAAACATAATATACTGAAAGATTGAAATAGCGGCAGGAACCTTAGGAATATCAAACAGCCAAATCTTAGACAAGCTACCTCACTTATAGAGCTATACAGAGTTGGTTGACTCTTGAGCTGAAAGAATAGATAGCTTGCATATGCTACCAGCATTATGCAACTGCTAAATCTTGAAAGAGCCAACTGTGACTTGCCAAAATGTACTTCCGTGTGGGTGAAATGAAGAACAGCTGGAAATAATAAGCCCATGACTGCCATCAACAACAATCCTGAGTTCACAATGGCAGTTGCCTGAAACATTTAAAATTTAGTTACTATTTGTAACAGTAGCTTAACGGCTACACTACGATAAGAAACCACAGTGAACCATCACTTGTAATGTAAAGTTATATGTTTAAGTTTTTCCCTTTTTTGGGGTATTCATCAATAAAAGGAAAAGTACATAAGTGCATGACTCAGAAGAATATGATCACCTTATTGAAAACCTGGACTTTCTGGTGATGAATAATCCCACCACTGAAGAAAGCACAACCAAGCACCAAGAGCATATTCGATAATATGGAACCCAACAAGGATTGCTTAACAACCCGCAACATTCCGTTTTTCAATGCAAATATTGAGATTATCATTTCAGTTGCATTGCCAAATGTAGCATTCAGAAGGCCCCCAACTAGAAATCAGGAAAAAAGAACAGTGTGCTGATAAGAAACCGGGATATATTTGGCGGGGGCACATGGGCTCCCACAGAATACATACAACACAGATTAAATTATTTGTTCATAAATACATATGTACAATGACAAAACATGGTGCATAATTCCAGCAAAGGACAATAACACGAACATCAAGAATACAAAAAGCTAACTGCCCTATCCAACTGGCTTCAATCATAAAATCATTAATCTAAGTGCAAGAATTCAGACGTTCGCTAAGTAATTCTAACAAAAAATAAACAAAAGAGCGCGAAACACTTTAGCCAACTGAATAGAGAATAGCAAAGCTTGTCAGCTTTGACCCTAAATTCATATGACGTCTTTCCTTCTTTTCTTCCCTTAGACAAATGTGAGAAACCAATCACAATTATACATCATGATAGCTGTAACACCCCATCTAAGGGTTAAGTGTCCCATATCGGCATAACATAAGAGTGATCCTGGGTATATAAGTTAACTGGCCTTAGACTCTAGTGACACGTTTTAAAGCCATGAGGGCGTAGGCCCAAAGCGGACAATATCACTAGCAGGCTTGGGCTGTTACAGATGGTATCAGAGCCACTCCATGTCAACCTTGTCGATGTGGGTCAAAGTTCAGGGCTGAGTCTAGGCGAATCCCGGTACGCGGGGCAAACCTCCGTGGTGAGTCTAGGCGAATCCCGGTACGCGGGGCAAGATGTGGGTCAAAGTTCAGGGCTGAGTCTAGGCGAATCCCGGTACGCGGGGCAAACCTCCGTGGTGAGTCTAGGCGAATCCCGGTACGCGGGGCAAACCTCAGCGTCCATAAGAGGGATGGATGTAACACCCCATCTAAGAGTTAAGTGTCCCACATCGGCATCACACAGGAGTGATCCTGGGTATATAAGTTAACTGGTCTTAGACCCTAGTGACGCGTTTTAAACCCGTGCGGGCCTAGGCCCAAAGCGGACAATATCACTAGCAGGCTTGGGCTGTTTGGGCTGTTACAGTAGCAGGATTTCTCACCAACCTTCTCAAACAAAAGAAAAGAGACAGAACATAAAGAACATCACAAACATGAAACAGCAGTGTTTCAAGAAGCATTTTGACTCTTAACTTCAGGAAGGGCAAAAGGAATTAGGTTGCCACTTTTTCATTTTTAAGGTGTGGAACACTCTGGTTCACTTGTGGGATACATTGGGTATGTTGTTGTTGAACACTCTGGTTCACCTTGTACCTTAGTTCTATCGAAGAGACAAAAGATAAAGCTGAGGTGAGAGCAATCTTATTGTTAATTGTAATTGCAGTGTTCTACCCGGGATGTGGACAAATTAAGAAATTTAATATTGAAGTTCGGCATCAATAAGGACAAAGGACCAACAAAGTAAATTTTGTCCAGGAAATATTAGTCCAGGTATTTGCCAACACTAGAGGTTGAAAGTCTACTTTCCTACTTAATATCTTACTTGAAAGACCCTCATACATCCATGATGAACACTAACTGTGACTCTACAAAAATGATGACAAGGTTAATTTATAAAACCTAGGAGCTGCATAACAGAAAGAGAAGAAAATGACAATGTTCAACCATCTACGCTTCTAACACCAATATATACAGACCCACCAAAACAAATAAGTACAAGTCACCTGTACCCTACGCTGGCAGGAGGTGAAGTATCCGATGAAATAGTCGAGGAGGGTGGAAGCAGGCCCGGACACAACTGTTATAAAGAAATTATTACCTCTTCTACTAAGTAATCCACAACAGGTCGGCGAAACTAGCATTTAAGTTAAATGCAGTTGGTCAAAACTTGAGGATGACAAGTTCATCGAATTCTTTGGCAGTGGATTGAAATCTATTTAGCTTTAGTTTTACACCGCATAGTTCTCTAAGTTTCACGGTGCATTTCCCCTCCCTACCTCCCCTCTCCCTTGACCAACCCAACAAATATATCAGGAAAAGCATTGGTGTAGCTTGTTCTCTCTGATTGCTGAATATTGGAATAAGATTCCCTGCTTTAAAAAACGCCAGCTTCAACTTCCTTCCACATTCTATAAACAGAAGCACTTCTCAATTTCAGATGTCTTCAATTAATCGCCCCTTTCTCTTGTCTTCCACCATAGCTCATTGAACAGAATTATCAAATGAAAGAATCAATCAGAACTTCCTCCAAACGATACTGCAGTACATTATCTCCACTTTAGATGTGTTATGTTCAGCATAATATATCCATCTAAATGCCATTTGTAGTTTCGAGTTAGAAGGAACTGGTCCTCACTCAATGCCACTGCTAAATCCACCTTAGATACCATAGTTTTTCTACTTATGGTGGTCTAAGACCAATATCAATTGAGCTGGGACAGTGAGAAGGGGAGAACACAGAAGCATCTTCCCCCAATGTAGAGCATCCTGTCTTTTTTTTTTTTTTTTTGGTTTCGATAAAGTGAGTACAGCTTTCCGTCATATGGTCCAAATGCCTTGTGAGCTAACAAATAACCAACTAAGTTTACGAAAAAACCTAGAAATCAATCACTGATTCAACTTGAGTACCTCAGTAGTATAAACGGGCTTACGAGAAGAAATTAGAATGACAGTTCGACCCAACTACTTTAGGATGGAAACATAGCTGATCGATCGAAAAACTTTATCTGGTTGAAGAACAATTTATATGACATGCATGAATGTGTACTTCCAGTTGCAAGCATTCGTATCAGTGTGCCTTTTTGAAATAGAAGGGGCATGCCAGAAACTATTGTGCCTATAAAGAAGATAAAAATAGAGAAACGAATGAAATAATAAAAGGAAACGGGAGTACCTGTTGGCCCTGTATAGAATGCGAGTTGCCTGTAATAAAAGGATTAAGAAAGCGAATGAGCGCATAAACAATAATAACTAAACTAACTTGGAGTTGGAAAGGAGAAGCTTACTCAGTCGCATAACCCAAGCGCTCAGCTAAAGGTGTAATACCCAGTAAACTGAAGAAAAATACCCAAGCCTGCAACATCAAAATGTATCCAAAATAAAGAGATAAGCATAACTGAAATGAAAAAGCAACATGGATTATATCCAGCATGTTTGTGCCTTGATAGAACTATTGAAAAGGTGCATATGGAGAAAACTCAAATATAATTCTTACATGCTTTCCTGTGACATAGTGCAGCAGTATTGCCAGGGGGCCGAAAGGAAGCAACACATTGATCTTTGCTTTGAAAATAACAACATATATACTCCTTAAAAGACTGATCTGGTACATCTTTCTTAAGACCCTAGCCCTTCTTGGTGTTGCAATATGAGTTGCCTCATAGTGCAGACTGTCGATTTTGTTAGTTGACTGAGATGAACTAAAGGGGATCTCTTCATCAGATTCAAGGTCTATCTTTTCTCCAACAGATCCCATTTCAATTGAACAGCCTGCAATCTCCTGAAAACATGTGAAAGAACAAGACTGAATACAAGAAACAAAGATAGTGCAAAACTGGGTTCAACAGATTAGTACATAGTGATTAAAGTTGTGATTTTTATTCTAACAGTAGCTTAACAAATCAATATACTTAGTCAATACACAAAGAGACCAATTCAGAGATTAGTCAAAGCAAGTCAGCTTAGAGAAGAAGAATGAATCATGAGATTGGTCAAAAGATAGCAGATCAAGATTTGCCACAAAAGATTAAACAGATAAACCAAGCATAACCAGACACAAGTATCATAAAGATTGAAACTTTACCAAATAATAATCAAGAAGTGGGCTAATGGAATCTTCCACTTAACTGATGTATTGATTTGAACAGCAAATAAAGCACTTTGGTTAAACCAAATTAGTACAAGTATTAATTATGCTATAGTACATACAGTAATAAAAAGAAGCTAGGAATTAGGATAAGTGTATATTTTTCTAAAGTGTTTGTATACATAACATATACTACTAGTAAGGGCTAATTTGCAACTGGGAGATACAAGTTGGAAAATGGAGCCGGCAGTGGAAGAAAACGAAGCTTCCTTGAAGAAGCGCCTAATGTGCTGATTTACTAATTTTTCAAATCAATAATTAATTGAAAATAAGATAAGGTACAAAATACAAATATATAGTGTGTGGGATATTTAGTGGGTATTTTCGATTTCGTGTTGTTATTAGTGGAGAAAGAGGGAGGTGACATTGTACGGTGTACCCACTGGACTCAAATTATTAAATGATTAAACTAAGATGTACAATAAGTAACAACGGCGGTGATTAGATCTTTGTTTTCCCCACTTTAGCACTACACTTCCACAACACCACAACCACGCCTCTCTCACTCTTTATTTATGGCCAACCCAATACAAAACTACTTATATATCTGTATTTTCGATTTCCCTATGAATATACGAGCACACAATCAAATTTTAGTTTTTCAACACAATTTTAAGAAAACAAATAAAAGAAACTGTATCAAACTATATAACCAAATAATGCTTTGTTAAAACTTATATACCCAGCATCTCTCATGTGTTATGCCAATGTGAGATACTTAATTCTTAGCTGCGGTGTCACAATGGCTTTACGCGAACCTTGAGGACAAAGTTTCTATTGAGTGCCAAGATATTGTTATGAACATGAAAAATCAATTGAAGGAGATGTTTAGTTTATGTGAAACTCGGTATTAGCCTCTTAGACAGGTCGGTTTATGCATGACACAAGAATTTGCAATGTTGCTCCTTTTCAAAAACCAAAGCGGATTCAGAAACAATATGCTGACTATGTGTTTGCGCAGGGGACTGCTAAAAGTGCCTTGAGGGATGCAAGGTATAAGTGAGTAGGCTTGATAAACGAGTGTGGCACGAAGGCATGTCAGTATTGTCAAGAGTGGTATATGGACAGCTTGTGGGAGGCAATTGTGCCAAGCTGCGGGCAAAAGACTTAGCAAGGCAAGGGGGTATCATGGCTTAGTGTCACGATGCCAAGGTAATAAATGGCACGAAATTGGCCTAGTGTGGACAGCGAATACATGGGCATGTGCACGTAGGCATGCAAACTGTCCAAGGAATTTAGCGACAAGGCTTGGAGCTAAAATGAAGCCTTGGCACGCCTATGCATGAGCAAGCACAAGTGTGTGCAGCACATGGCTTGTCAAATATGCAGCATACATTGGGCAGGCAGTTGAGCGCCCATAACTACCCATGTCGCCGATGATCTCACTTATTTCAAATGTGGGGCTTATTTTAAGCTAAGTGTTTGTATAATTTCAGATTGCCTTGTAGTTGGGGATGTTAACTGCACTGCACATGTATAGGGCTACACATGTAAAGGTTGGCGTTGTAGTATATAAACAATGATAAGCCTTAGTTTTAGCCTAAAATCGCATATATGAGTTTTTCTAAAGAAAAACGTGTGAAACAACATTTGCGACATTTTTAAACGCATAAGTGTTTAGCCATTAATAGCATCTTTTTTGATTAGTGTAATTAACCGATCAAAATAATAGCTTCAAACAAGAATTATCCTAGTTGAGTTTATTATATTCTTCTTCAATGGTGTTTGCACTATGTGCTCATCCCATTGAGGGAAGAGTTTGAATGTGTATTATGTGTTGTGAGTGAAAAAATTGGGAATGTGTATTTATTAGTTTTAGTACAAGTACTAGAAAACTAACATTCTTTATTTCTATAGTTATGGTAGGGTGGTGAGTATAAATTCAAGGTCTCGGAGGTTAAGAATATAGTTGTCATTTTTTGGAAGTTTTATCCCGAGAAAAACTTGAATTAGTTGAGCCTTGAAACAAAGATTGGACAATAGTGAGAAACCAACAAAAATTACTTATATACTTGCTATTCTTAGAAGTACATATTCCAAGTAGCATTAATTTTGTTTTGGGGAGGTGGGGTTGGGTAGGAGAAACATATGTAATTATTTTCTAGAAAGTATTTTCCACTTTTAACCAAACACTAGAAAATATTTTCTGAAAAATATTTTTCACTCACCCACCAAACATGAAAAAATATTTTCTAGGAACTTCACACCACAAGGGTTAAACTTCATCCCACAGGGATTGAAGTTCCAAAAAGTGGCATCTCATACAAAATCAATAAAAAAGTGGCCTCAAACCAAAGACTATTAGCAAAAGTGGCCTGTGTGCGAAATTTTTACGGAACGGGCGGCCCTATGGATCATTCCTTTAGCAAAAATTTGGCTTCGTAGCCTGTTTGCACCACGCTAAATAAATACTAGCCAGCTGTGCAAAACTGTTTGAAAACTTGCAAGCTCCGGATAAGTCCTAGTATTTTGTACTTAGACTTTGAACTAACATGTTCTAGTTCAAAGTCCCAGTATTTTATACTAGGATCACTTAAAAACTAATCACATTATAAAATATTCAAAGTCCCGGTATATATATAAAGCTTCAGGGACTTTGAACATGAATCCCAGTATAAAATAATGAGACTTTGAACATGCTAAAGTCACAGTATAAAATACTAAGACGAGGTGTTTTCCAACGCTAATGGAATGTAAGTGTGCGCGCAGATTTTAGGCTATTTCTCAATTAATTTTAAAACGATGGATAAAACTCACTTAGAGCGTTCAAAATTGGCTAGTTATCAAAATTTCACTATTCCTTTATAGTTCGATTAAAAGTTTTGAACGGAAAAGTACGGCAAGAAAAAAATTGGGACACTTACAAAAATACCCATAAAACCTAAAATAATTACAATCACTACCCACTACTTTCAAATATTACCCGATCTACCCACTAAACTATTTACCCACTCTACCCATCCAGACTTGTATAATATAGTTTATGCAGTATACCATAAAAGTATACACATATAAGGTATAACAAATGTATACAATAATAAATGGCCCTCCAGAGTTTTATACCATAATTTATGCAGTATACCTTAAAGGTATACACCTATAAGGCATAATGAATGTATACAATAATAAATGGGTAGGTTGGATAAATACTTTTAGTTTTATGGATAGTATAATTTTTAATGGGTATGACGTGTAAATACTTTAAATTTTATGGGTATAGAGTGTAAAAATCCCAAAATTTGCTAATTATATGCTTAAAATTTAGGGAAATTTTCAAAAATAGGCAGACCACTACCAAAAATTACAAACAGGAGCCCATATTTTTTTTTCATGCATAGCACCCACCCCTAAAATTACAAATTTTAGCACTCCTTCATAAAAAACACCCTAGCTATCAAATTTTCCCCTCCCCAGCCACTAAGCCACCGGCAAATACCTTCCCCCGCCAATGGTGTCATTACTTTTTTGTATTTTACGAATTTATGTTGTTTATTGCGTCTAAATCATTGCTTTGGATAAGTTTATACACACAAATCTCCCTCTAAAAATTAAATTATACATGATTATACATATATAAATATGTAGCAATGAGAGAAATACAAAAATATAAACAAAAAAAGTAAAAAATCATATAAACATCCTTAATATACAGATTTATTCACTCGCATATACACACTTATACAAATTTATACAATTTTATACATTGTATAAATTTGTATAAAATTGTATAAACTTGCGGCAACTGCTATCTCGAAAAAGGAGTGACAGCTCGGGTAAGATTCGAAAATATTGGCCATTTTTTATAATTTTCGTCTTTTGCTTGTCTTTTAGTGTAATTAACCTCATTATCGCCAAGTTCTCTTTCCTCCCATTCTAAAGCAGGCAAAGCGTAGTAATGTTTAAACTCGAATGTCCTAATTAGTAAGGTTATACACTTATTTTGTTATCAAACGTGACTATAACTTAATGATTTGCAAGTTCTTTCGTATTATCAATGCTTGCGCAATTCAAATTCACGTGGTGATAATAGCATGAGTGTAATATATTTGTATTGGGTTAAATCCGTCGTCGCCAAGGATTGATGACTAAGCATCCACGTAGGACGACGTATAGGCGACACGTGGCTACAAGTGGATAAGAAGTTAATGGGTAGAATCAAGGATGAACAGTTGCAACGGGCAGATAGACAGTTGCAGCGGCCAGAACAGACGCGACTCTTCATCCAGCAGGCTTAAAAACAGGAATCTTATCCTCAGGCGGCATAACTGCCCAACCAGGAAGTCGCAACTGCTCGCGAACAGGCGTCTAGTCGCTTATATATTGTAGTTTAAGTCACAAGCATTGTATAAAAATTTCTCTCTCTGAATACACATCTGTACTTCAATCATTTATACAAAAGCCTTCATCTCCTGTCCATACTAATTACTTTAATCCAAATTCAAGCAATCTTATCTATTATTTCGCTGTTTCAACATCATAAAGAGTACGAGGAAGGAATTCCATCAGATCCTCGCGACCTGAATACGGTTCCTTCTGCTTGATTTACATTTATTGCGTTGCATTAACTGCTTTCCTATTTCCTTACTTTTACTTCCTGCATTTATTCCAAGCATTTACTTCCCTCTACGATCCTCGTACGCTTTTACGTTTGTTCACACTTAGGCGATTAATCTTAACTATTGACCGTGACTCCGCATTACAAATTTAATTGTGAATTAGCCTAATAAACGAAATTACGGTTAAACAATTTGGCGACCACAGTGGGAGCCGGTCAATAACTTCTGTAGGTTAGTTGCTCATCGTATTTTATTCTCTGTTCGTTACTTTTCCTGCTCGTTGGTTTTCCTCGTTTTCTTTTTGAAATGGCAGATAACAATTCACACAACAACGCCCTCATCGATGGGCAACAAAACCTTAACGACGCGGAGCAAGTAGACCTGAATCCAGGCGGGGACGAGCAACAAAATGTCCCCGCAGACGACAACATAATTCCCCCCGCAGAGGACGAGAACGTGATCCCAGCGGAACAGGAAAACGAGCATAGCCAACAGAGTAGCAGACATAGCCACCTTCCTGGCCGGAGAAATTCCGATCAAGGACCTGGAGGACCTAGAAGACCCAACGGCCCCGTGAATTCAAGGAATTCTCAGGATCCTATCCTTGAGTTCATACGGCAGCAAGCCGAAATCAACAGACAAATACGGGAAGCTATCGATGGACTACGAGGACGAGCCCCGCCAAACACAGGAAATCCACCCGCTGATCGCCCAAGGGATGCCTCGCCATCCCATGCCTCGAGACGCGCTGAAAATCAAAATGCAGGATCAACGGTGCCAACGGAGATGAGCGAAGTCATGGAAGCTCTCACCAGGCAGTTCAAAGAAAGCCAGGAGGCCCTACAATGTTCTCTCCATGAGAGGATTGATCAAATCCCTGGCGCGCCACCCACTTTGAAGAAGGTAGACGTTCAGCGGTATACCCAAAGGCCTTGGAAGAAAGAAGCAGCGCCCAAGGCAATACCCAAAACATTCAAAATGCCAAACATACCAAGATACCGGGGAACAACTGACCCCAACGATCACTTGATGATGTTTAGCAATTTCATAAAAGCAAGTGATCTCACCGACGAAGAGATCGAATCAGTACAATTAAAGAAATTCGTGGAGACGTTGGCAGACGGCGCTCTCCGATGGTATTCAATGCTGCCGCCAAATTCAATAGGATCCTTTGCCGAAATGGCAGAGTTATTTGTCAAAGCGCACACAGGCGCCCAGAAAACAGAAACAAGAGTCGAAGACATCTTCGAAATCAAGCAATTGCCCGGGGAGTCTCTCCGGAAGTACGTGGATCGCTTTCAGCGTGAGCGCATGTTACTACCCAAGGTTCCAGATCGGTGGGCGGCTATCGCATTCACGAACAGTTTGGATGTCAAAAGTTCTGAAGCAACCAGACGATTGTACGAATCCTTGCGGGAATACCCTGCAGCAAACTGGTCGGATGTCTACAATCGCTATAATTCAAAGGTACGTATAGACGAAGATAAATTAATTGGCACAGGTGCCCGGGGACGGAGCCAGGCTCGCGTCGGCGGCGTTGGGGGAAAGATCGAGACCGATAAACCAGATGTGCGGCACGATCCATATCCCAATCGGTCACGCAACAACTCAAATGGACGCGGCCGCAACAACAACAAAGGCCTCGCAAGAGGCAATGATTCTGCTTCAACCTCTGGTGGACTCCCATCCCTGCCCGTCTTCACTATCGGAGCAGTTGAACTGGTAGCAGTACTCGAAGGGATGAGCGAAAAAGTCAAATGGCCTAAAGATATGAAGGGTGACCCCAGCAAGCGCAGCAAGAACCTGTGGTGCGAATTTCATCGCGATCACGGCCACACGACGGACGACTGCAAGGCTCTAAGGTACGAGGTCGCTAACCTATTGAAACAGGGCTACCTCAAGGAGTACCTGACAGAGAAAGGAAAACAAACACACGCAAAGGCCCAGCAAAGTAAATCAGAGCCTCCCCGAGCATCGTCTCCAAAGATGACGGTCAACGTCATCTCTGGTGGCATTGAGGTTGATGCAGTCACGTACACCGCAAAAAAGTACGCCAAAGTATCGATTACCAAGACCAAACGACCACGGCTCGAGGATACAATAACTTTTGAAGAAGCAGATGCTGAAGGCTTACAATTTCCTCACATGGATGCCTTGGTGATCACATTGCGAGTGGAGGAATTCGATGTCAAGAGAGTGCTCGTCGATCCAGGCAGTTCAGCGAACATCATGCTGTCTCGAGTCGTGCAGGAATTGAAATTATACGACAAGATCTTACCAATTTCTCGCGTTCTCTCGGGATTTAACAATTCCAGCGAGAAGACGTTAGGAGAAATCACTTTAACGACTCTGGTCGAAGGTGTCAAGAGACAAACGACATTTCATGTCGTCGACGGCGACATGGCCTACAATATAATCCTTGGGAGGCCATGGATACATGATATGCAGGCAGTCCCATCGACATATCATCAAGTAATGAAATTCCCCTCGGAATGGGGGATACAAGAAGTTCGGGGAGAACAACGCTGCGCTAGAGATTGTTACTCAGTTGCAGTCAAGCTCCCCGAGGAGGCAAAATAGCAATCAAAGGGCCCGGGATCGGAGCCAAACGATGATACATCAAACTACCGGGTCCCGGAGTTCATATCAAAGTTAGACGCACGGGGAGAATATGCACCGACTATTGAAGCTTTGGAACCAGAGGAACTTTTCGACAGCATGCCCGAAAGAAAAGTATACTTGGGAGCGGAAATAAACAAAGACTTGCGCGAAGGTATTTTGCATTTCCTCAAAGAGCGGCATACGACTTTTGCGTGGTCGCATGCAGATATGACAGGGATCTCCCCGGAGATTATTTGTCATAAGTTGAATGTGGATCCGTACCATCGCCCGGTGAAGCAAAAGAAGCGCCAACAAGGAGCATTCAGGAACCAGATCATAAATGATGAAGTCGACCGCCTGCTCAAGATTGGCTCCGTCCGGGAAGTCAAGTATCCGGATTGGTTGGCCAACGTGGTCGTGGTGGCAAAGAAAAACGGCAAGTGGAGAGTCTGCATCGACTTCACCGACTTAAACAAAGCCTGCCCGAAAGATTCTTATCCACTGCCTCAGATTGACCAACTAATTGATGCGACGGCCGGGCACGAGGTGCTTACATTCCTTGACGCATATTCTGGCTACAACCAAATCTTGATGGATCCGAACGACGAGGAGAAAACGTCCTTCATTACTTGCCGAGGTACGTATTGCTACAAAGTAATGCCTTTTGGACTTAAAAATGCAGGTGCGACTTATCAACGACTTGTCAATCGGATGTTTCACGACCACATTGGCAAGACCATGGAGGTCTACATCGACGACATGCTGATCAAATCTAAGCGGGCAGAGGATCACTTAACACATTTGAAAGAGGCCTTTCGAATCCTTGATCAGTACAACATGAAGCTCAATCCGGAGAAATGCGCATTTGGAGTGGGTTCGGGGAAATTTCTCGGTTTCATCGTTTCCCAACGAGGGATCGAGGTAAACCCCGCCCAGATCAAAGCTATAGAAGCCATCCCCGACGTACTTCATAATAGAAAAGACGTAATGCGGCTAACTGGGAGAGTAGCGGCACTGAGAAGATTCATTTCCCGCTCATCTGATCGATGCAAAAGCTTCTTCGACGTGCTGAAACAGAACAAGGAGTTTGATTGGACCCCTGAATGTCAGCAGGCGCTCAAGGACTTGAAGCGATACCTGTCAAACCCTCCTTTGCTCTCAACACCTCAGCCAGGCGAACAATTACTACTCTACCTGGCCGTATCTGAATCTGCGGTAAGTGCAGTACTGGTTCGAGAAGACAAAGGTAAACAACTTCCAATCTATTATATTAGCAAATCCTTATTAGATGCCGAAACTCGCTATCAACCTTTGGAGAAATTAGCACTAGCCTTAGTAATCGCTGCCCGTAAACTAAGACCTTATTTTCAAAGCCACTCGATAGCTGTAATTACTACCTTTCCTTTGCGAAATATCTTGCATAAACCTGAATTCTCGGGCAGGTTAGTAAAATGGGCAGTAGAATTAAGTGAGTTTGACATATCTTATCAACCCCGAGTAGCCATAAAGTCTCAGGCTCTAGCAGATTTTATCGCCGACTTTAGTGCTACTATGTACCCTGACGCTCAGCGTGAGGCGGTTCTTTTCGCCGGGTCGGAATCAGGGGCATGGACCTTATACACTGATGGGTCCTCGAGTGTCAAAGGATCAGGATTAGGCTTGGTCCTTACCACCCCCTCAGGGGAGACCATTAGGCAAGCCATAAAATGTCCTTTTATTACAAATAATGAGGCCGAATATGAGGCCGTAATTGCAGGTTTGAAACTGGCTCGAGAATATGGAGCAGACAAAATCCACCTTAAAAGTGATTCTGCCTTGGTTGTCAATCAAATAAATGGGGGTTTCGTAGCAAGGGAATCTCGTATGCAAAGGTATCTCGCCCGAGTCACAGGTTTGCTGGCACAATTCGACAATTGGGAGGCCACACAGATCCCACGAGAAGAGAATCACGAGGCTGATGCCCTGGCGAATTTGGGCTCGGTGGCAGAAATGGGAACAACAGGTTCAGTGGCCGTGGCTCATCTCCTCTGCACAACAATAGATAAAGACGCGATGGAGGTTAACACAACCAGCTTAACTTGGGATTGGAGGAATGAGATAATCAATTATATATTGCATGGAACCCTGCCATCAGACGCTAAAGCTGCTCGAAAACTGAAAATAAAAGCGGCCAGGTATACAATTTTGGATAATACCCTTTATCGTAAGACTTTTGCAGGCCCACTCGCCAAATGTTTAGGCCCCAGCCAGACCGAATACGTGATGAGAGAAGTTCACGAGGGTTGCTGTGGAAACCACTTGGGAGGCAAAGCGCTCGCACGAAAACTTATACGAGCAGGCTATTATTGGGACAAAATGGAAAAAGATACCAATGAATTCGTCAAGAAATGTGACAAGTGCCAAAGATTCGCACATCTCCTCCATCAACCGGCAGAACCCTTACATTCAATTATCTCCCCGTGGCCATTTATGAAATGGGGGATGGATATCGTAGGACCACTACCCACTGCACCTAGAGGGGTACGCTTCTTGCTAATTATTACAGACTATTTTACAAAATGGGTTGAAGCTGCAGCGTATTCAAAGATACGTCAAACAGAAGTAATCGATTTCCTTTGGCGTTATGTCATTTGTCGCTTTGGTGCGCCCAAAGAGATTGTAATGGACAACGGTCCTCAATTCGTTGGTCAGAGGGTCACAAGGTTCCTTGAGGACTTGCGCATCAAGAGAATCACTTCGTCCCCATACCACCCAGTGGCGAACGGGCAGGCAGAATCCACTAACAAGATAATAGTGGATTCTCTCAAAAAGCGCCTCGAGCAGGCCAAAGGGTGTTGGGTAGAAGAGCTCCCCGGGGTTCTTTGGGCATATAAAACAACTACGAAAATGAGCACCGGGGAGACACCTTACTCCTTAGTGTATGGTTCCGATGCATTAATTCCGGTTGAAATCGGCGAGCCAAGCCTGCGATACGCTCATGCAACTGAGGAGTCTAATGCAGTCAATCTCTCCGAGGAGTTGGATTTTCTAGAAGAACGAAGAGAACTAGCCCTTATACGAGTAGTAGCTCAGAAGGAGAGGATAGAGCAATATTATAATCGGGGACTTAGGCTGCGCAACTTTGAAGTCGGGGACTTTGTACTGCGAAGGGTTTCCCAGAATACACAAGAAGCAAACGTCGGCAAACTTGGTCCGAATTGGGAGGGTCCCTACAAGGTAGTTGCATCTGTTGGTAAGGGCTCGTATCGCTTGGCTCGGACAGATGGGTCGCTTTTACCCAGCAGTTGGAACGTCACTCACCTAAAGAGGTACTACTTCTAAGTAGTACGAGGGTTAGTATTTCTTCTCTATTACTTACTGTTGCTTTCTTTTTAAGTCACTCCATTTTCTTATCATTTTTCCGAATGGTACTAACGGTCTTAAAAAGGCCAGATCCGTTTAGCTCAACTGGTAGAGCTCGAAGTCCTCGTGCTTCGCAGCTGTGGGTTCAAATCCCACAACGGACATACTCCTCTTATGGCTATATGTGTTCCTTGATCCAGCGTCTCACCCATTGTCTTTTTATGGCTGAAATCACGGAATTTCAACATAAAAACAGGGGGGCGGTGAGGGCCCCAGTAGGCCAGAGTTTCGTCCAGAATAAGTGATCCTCGTGCAGAGCAAGGTCATAATCACTTGCCGAATCCACAACTAAGCAGAGTCAAGTAAGTTCAATAGAACTGTTTTGCTTGCGCTATGTTATTTTTGAATTTTGCGGCCAAATATTAACGTTGCGGCCAAATATTAACGTTGCGGCCAAACAATCGCGTGTCTTGGTTATTGGGTTGCTTATCCTTTTCAATAGAAGTAACAGGGTAGAACTCACTCAACTAGCAAAATTTTTCCGCGAAAAACTTTCAACTGTCGAATACGATAAGCAAAGTTTGTCGCAAGGCCATCTCATGCGGCCAAGCTTCAGTCAACCTCAACGGCCTAGTTTCGTCTAAGCCAAAGAAGACTGACTGCATTTACCACAACTAAGGGCAACCTAGCCTATTTATGGTCAAACATGGTTCCATACATCTGCGCAGATTAACACCAAGAGAGGGAACTCAGACACTAGGATTTGAAATATAATCCTGACTTCTGAAAACCTTATCAAACAGTGGATATCGACATCATTCATGTGAGCGAGACTTAAAATCAAAAAATGATTATTAAGCCTTGCCGAATTAACCAAGGATATAATCAAAAACATGCATTCATTCATGAAGAGTTCAAAGGTCAACAGCGTTCAACAAAATTTACAAGAAGAACCAGACAAGGCCTTAATCGTTGTTCGGGCCAGGGTCTCGACCTGATGCGCTAGCTCCATCAGTCGGGTCCCCGCCCAAATCTTCATTGTCATCATTGTCTTCATCATCGTCCTCACCATCATCATCTTCAGCAGTCCCTACTTCCATGCCTAGAACCTGCTTAACACTGATGATGGCCGCTATAGTCTGATCGAGGACCGAGTCAACATCAATATGTCCACGCTGCATTTGGATGAGCAACTTTTTCTTGGCTTCAAGGGATTCCAGTTTGGACTCAATTGTATAACGATCCCTCAAGTTTGCCAGATCCCTCCTCAGTTGCTCCTGGGTCCTTGCAGACTCCTCAACCAGGCCCTTAGCTTCCTGAAGTTCTCTTCGAGCAGCCCGAGATTCGGCTTCAGCCTGGTTCATGTTTCTTAACATCAAGTCGGAAGCGCTGCGAATGCTCTCCAGAGTGACTTCCTTCATATTAAGTTCATGGGCGAGTTTGGAGATCTGTTGACCTTGCTCATCCATCTTGGCCCTCAGCTCCTCGAATGACAGCGTAAACCTCTTCTTCTCATCTAGAAGACGGTCTTTCTCCTCAAGGAGGGCGTGTATCTTACCGTTGGCATCAGCGTTGGATTTTTCCAACCTGTCTACCCTCTCTTCGAGGAAGCCACGCCTCCCCTCCAAGGCCCGTTTCTCCTCGATCAGGGCTTGTTTCTCCTCCTCCAAGGTCTTGTTGGCCCGAAGAACCTCCCGTAAGTCTTTCTTCAAGCCAAGAACTTGATCCTGATTGTTCAATCTGGATCGGAGCATAAGCTCAACAGCCATCATACCCGCCTGGCAGCAAGTAAAAATACGCAAGTAGTTAAAATCGAGGTTATCAACGAAAGATGAACGGAATAAAGAAGGAAACATTACCCGAGCAGTGTCTTCAGCAACTGCATAGGCCAACTGCTCGTCGCTCATACTGCGCATATTCCACTCCTCGCGAGGGCCAATTAAGTTGGACGTCACCTTGACCAAATGGCCAGGCTTCGTCAGAAAATCTGTGCCTGGGGGAATGATAAAGTCGCATTCCCTCTCACACGGCCTGGGCTCCCTCGCCCGTTCAGAAGGATAGTTGGGGCCAAATTTGTGGCGAATACCTTTAACAGAGTGTGCCCCAACCGATCCCCCTAAAGACACTCTCCTAGTCAGCTTAGTACGGGAAACCTCGACGTCCCCCGACTCATCGAGGCCCAGAGTATCGCACTCCTGCAAGTAGACCGGCGCCGCCCCATCGGCAGCCAAGTTCATCATATCCTTGTAATAGAAAACCTGGGGTTCGGCCTCCCCCGCAGGCTTCCTCCGGTCACCTACCTCCTCATCCTCATCCTCATCCTCATCCTCGCCCTTCTCCCCGTCTTCCTCCCTTATAGGCTCTTTGCCTGGACGCCTGTGGGCAACCCGCTCAGGTTCACCTTGTTGACTATCAGCCTGCCCAGGTTCATCCTCGGGAAAGAAGGCAAAACTCTCGGGCACTCTGTCTTCCTCTACTTCTCCAGCCTTATCCCCCTCTTTCTCCTCAACTCGAGGACTCCCTTCAAAGGCATAGGAAGAGGTCTCCGCTTCCTTCCTCCGGTTTCCCCGAAGAGGCATCCTCCTCCTTTGAGTTAAGTTCACCTCGGGCACCTCTGAATCTGAAAGGACTACTACTTCAGGTTCAGCAGACTCAGGGGCAGCCGCCGAGCTCTTAACACTCTCTCGCCCCGCCTTGGGCGTTTCAGAAGCAGCAACGGTAGCCTCGACTGTCTTCTCGGAAGACTGAGGGGTCTTACGAGCCGTCCTCTTCTTCTTCTTAGGATGACTCTTTTCAGAGTCAGCTTGCTTCCTCTTCAGGCTCGCGAGAACCTCCTCGCCCCCTTCCCTAGCTTTCACAGCTGCAGCAGTCTGAAGGATAGCAGCTGTTTCTTCATTGATCTCAGCCATGGGATCGATGGCCTCCTCCCCAGAAGGAGGGGCAGGAAAATAGTCACCGCCAGCGCCCAGACCTGGAAATGAAAGTCGCGTTAATACTGCGAAAAGTTTTACTCAATACGGTAATAACTCCAGTTGTTAACTTACCATGAGTGCTGGGATTCGACAATTTTTTCTTAGTGGCATAATGAGACCACTGCCTCTGCTCATAAGTGAATTCTGCCAAGATAGGCTCAATCCAGGCCGTCAATTCCCTCTCGGAAATCAAGCCGTCATAGGGAATCTTGTCAGCTGCCCAACGAGGAGAAAAATCAAAGAATGCGAAAGCTTGATTCAAAAAATAATAATAAATAAAACACTTTGTATGAAGAACTCGGGGACTTACGAGTTTTGTTCCACACCTCGCGGAGATTGGTTTTGTCACTGCGGGTAAAGCGCCTGGATGCCACATAAACATACCTGTGCATCCAACCCCTATCCCCCGAGTCTCCAGAATTGCTCACCAAGGCTTTTCTTCCTCTCATACGGGCATTGACATACCCATCCCTAGCAACCTGAAGGCTGTACAGAGCAATGAAATGTTTAAATTCAAAATCCTGCTCGGTCTCATCGGCGAACCACTGCAGCAGGGAAATAATCCTATAAACACTTGGGCACAACTGCCCCGGGCAGATCAGGTAGTGTTTACAGATGTCCTCGATAACGGGGTGGAGCGGAAGCGAATGGCCTATTGTGAACGGGTAAGTAGACACGGCCGTCCATCCAGGCCTTGCAGAAGTAATGTTTTCAGTAGGAAAGGGGCAAGTAACCATAATATCGTCTCCCCAGCCACAATCTGCCCTAACCTTAGGCAAGAGGTCAGGGGTGATTGAACTCTTGAAACGGCTCGAAGGCCACGACCTAATGTTGCCATAATGATTGGAAGGGTTAATCGAACAATCATTTTCAAGACTCCCCCAAAGTTTTGGGATTATATCAGCAACAGAGGTGGAGGTGCTTGTAGATTGATCACCCGCCGCTGACGAAGTACTGGCCACGGCGTCCATGTTCAAGCTTTTCTTAGCTTTTGGAGACATTTAAATTAAGAAATTGACTGAGTTCTTAAGCTTTAGAAGGTTTTGAAGAGATGTTCTGAAGCTCTAAAAGATTTGGAATGAAGTAAAAAGCTCTCAAAGTAAGCAGAGGTCATATTTATAGGGTTAACCAGACCCGACCCGCATCTACACGTGTCACACGCTCGTGCAATAGGTAAATCCAGCCACTAACATATAAAATAATAAAAATGGCGGTTTCTTTTACCTTGAGACGTGCGAGACGTGAACAGGCGCAGCGTAATCATCACCCCTGCGTTCTCGGAACACGCAACAGCCACTTTTTCAGTAAAAGGCGGAGCGGAAGTGACAGCCTGCACGGTTTGTCTTTAGTAAGGCATTTAATGCCCGCACTAGTAAGATGCCAATTAAATCAAGAAACTCTCAAGAAAACATTCAATGCTTGCGTACTGACAAGTTGATGATCAATCCAGCGGGCAGTGCCCGATAAGAATTCAAGTGTATCATTGGAGAAGAGTTCAGAAGGGTCATTTCTCGCTTAAAATTCGCTCTCCACTCCTCGACCAGATTCTCTGCCCGAGAAGTGCGGGGACTATCTGTATTGGGTTAAATCCGTCGTCGCCAAGGATTGATGACTAAGCATCCACGTAGGACGACGTATAGGCGACACGTGGCTACAAGTGGATAAGAAGTTAATGGGTAGAATCAAGGATGAACAGTTGCAACGGGCAGATAGACAGTTGCAGCGGCCAGAACAGACGCGACTCTTCATCCAGCAGGCTTAAAAACAGGAATCTTATCCTCAGGCGGCATAACTGCCCAACCAGGAAGTCGCAACTGCTCGCGAACAGGCGTCTAGTCGCTTATATATTGTAGTTTAAGTCACAAGCATTGTATAAAAATTTCTCTCTCTGAATACACATCTGTACTTCAATCATTTATACAAAAGCCTTCATCTCCTGTCCATACTAATTACTTTAATCCAAATTCAAGCAATCTTATTTATTATTTCGCTGTTTCAACATCATAAAGAGTACGAGGAAGGAATTCCATCAGATCCTCGCGACCTGAATACGGTTCCTTCTGCTTGATTTACATTTATTGCGTTGCATTAACTGCTTTCTTATTTCCTTACTTTTACTTCCTGCATTTATTCCAAGCATTTACTTCCCTCTACGATCCTCGTACGCTTTTACGTTTGTTCACACTTAGGCGATTAATCTTAACTATTGACCGTGACTCCGCATTACAAATTTAATTGTGAATTAGCCTAATAAACGAAATTACGGTTAAACAATATTGTCCTTGGTCATGCTCGTGAACAGTCCTTGGACTATTTGATGTAATCAAATTTTCGATCTTAATTCAACTTATTATATGGGAACGAAGTTTAAATAACTATAAAGAGAAATCCATTTAAAAATAATTATTCTGCAGATGAAGTACTTGGCAATGTGGTAATCTTGCATGAATTGGCTGGCGGGACTTGCCAAAAGGAAATCGCCGTTTGATACGTAGATAGGAGTATATTAAAGCAATTCCTTCCGATTGAAAATCGAACAAAGGTGATCATGTGCTTATCTTTATTCTTAGCTTGTTAAAAGATTATAAGTGCATATAATATCTGGACACTTGGGCACATATCTAATATATGGCCATCAATAATCGCTGGTGTTTTCAATAATAGCACGACGCTTGGCAAGAATCATTAGGCAGAAAGGCATATACGGTGATAGTGTTACCATCAAGAAAAGGATGAAACTTGTGTGAGCTAATTTACATAAGACAACACCGCCATATCCTGTGTCATTCCACACGTGAAGTTAGGAGAATGTGAATTGTACCTAACTCCTACCTTGTGTAAGATAGATAAGTTGTTTTTAATAGACACTCAAAATATAGATTCGCCCTAATTGTATATATACACTTTAGTTATAAGATCATGGGTGGCGCTGACTATTCATGTAAGCTAAGTTTTCCTAACCTTTACCATTGAATGATTTCTATGGTTATGGATAGGTTAGAAAGAACTTTGAGGAAGTCAAATCACTGTGGTTATCATTTTATGACTCAATCACAATAACTTTCGAACTATATATCTCTATTAGTCAAAAATCGGACGCAGACTTGGTACACATTATTAGCGACGTGGCAAGCATAGTTTACCTATCGGAGTCGACACAAGCGATACAAATAGAAAGAGTAGCTCAACTTGAAGGCATCAATCGATCGCCTGAACGACCGATCATAGAAACGGCGTCAAGAGTAAGAGATAAGTTCGATTCTCAACCGCTTCCACTATTTTCGGAGGCCGTTCGCAATAGATTAGACGTGGGAGAAAAGTGCAGAGAGTGGACTTCTACTAGGGCTCAGACTCTTAGCTATAAATATAACCTCGTTTCTCATTTGTAAGGTTACGTTCTTCTGAACATAACTCTCCCTTAAGTTATTATCGCCACCACTACTATTATTCCACCACCATTATTATCTATTCACTACCATTATATCTTTGTAATCTAGTTGTTCTTTGGAGGAGACGTTCATCTTCTTCAACGTAGCACGAGCATCTGATCTTCAATACAAAATAAGCTTTATTCCTTTTATTTACTGCTTTAATTACTGTTGTTTTGCTTGTTTATTCTCACTGTTGTCATCATTATCCGTTAGCAAGTCATCTTATTCAATCCATTGTTGGGTCATTAAGTAACAAAATTAATAACTTATAGCATTTTAACTTCGATCGATCTATCATTCATAGTTATCGTCCGTTTGATTGCAAATACCTACTTAAGGTCACTCAATTCAGTCACTAAATCTTTGCCAAGTTACACGAACTTGTTTATTGACTATTGGCATAATTACTCGGTCTCATTACATCGTCCATTAAATTGACTTGTTTATCTGCTTGTTGTCTAGTATACAATTTGTTCGTTTGCATATCGTCCGCTTAATTTGAGTATGTTATCATTACTTGTCACTCTCCCTTATTCTTTATCGAAGTATTAATCGATTGATATTCTAATCGGACCAAAGATACTTTATCCGTTAGACGTAAGGTAATTAACAATCCAACAGACGAAATTTTGATATGAAACGGTCGTCGGTAGCTCTACTAAATATAAATATTAATTGTAATACCTGAAATCTATTTAGGAAATACAATAGGGACATTGAAATTTTAATCGCTTAGACCAGCTTCATGCACTGAATCCAAATCCAGAACCCATAGTAGCAAGCTATACAAAGATGGACGAAGGACTACAGTAAAGGGTGAAAAAAAAGAAGAATATCATATGACAGGGGGACAGGGGCTACTTTATGCCTTTATATATAGTTTCGTGGCAACTTTGCGATATGGGGGAGATTCATTCACTCCACTAAATTGTAGATACAGCCCACCATTTTTCAGCCTTATGCCACCTATATATTTATTTATTTATTTATGAAAAAAAGGACACTCAATTCCCTTCTTTTCATCTTAATGTCGCATTCATGATCTTTGTCCTGGCAACCGAAAGCTTTGTTTCCTAATAATATTCCAGAAATGATTTTGGAAGAGAAAAGTCTCCACTTATTTCTTCATAAAACGAGTGAATGTTTTGTCTTTACAGAAATCAAAACGAGTGACCCTATTATACGCTTCCCATCAAATGGGTCGCTACGAGCAGGATTGACGTGGCTCCTGTTTTGAACGAGCCCAACTCATGTAAAGTCCAAGTTTTGATCAACAAATTCATTACCAAACTACGCGTGCTATCCGTTTTTCACCACCGGGTCTTATTGTTCAATGATGACCTCATCCATCTTTTTCCCATAACACACACTACATAAGAATCTTCCAACTAGAAAATCGGTATCACTTCATTGAATAGCACATATGTACATCAAAGCCAAGAAGATCACAATTAGGCATTTGAATGTTAGCTAATTATGACTGATGAGAACTAATTATCAGGCCCCAAAATGATCATGTTTAAAAGTCCTAGCAAGCAGCATCTAAAATTAACCAACCAATTATGAGTAACTACTATCTCAACAAGTATCTGTCCGCACTGGAAATCGACAAGGGATTCTTCGAAGCAGGCAAAGTACAAATATAATTGAGACAGACACAAAAATTCAGAAATAGCAGGCTTCATACGAACAATATAGAAAAGATAGCAGCCTAATCTTAGTCTATAGCAGAGATAGATATTTTACCCAACTTATCTTTTGTCAATATTACCAAATCATTTTCGAATTTGCTACAGCAGCTCAGCCTATCACTATACTCAGTACGTACTTAGTGCAGCATATAATAAGAAAGGCAAAAACAAGAATAGGTCGGCAAGCACAATGCCTTACCTGTCCGTAGGTAACAGAGATGCACCTTTTTTTGCTAGTAGGATTACTTTTTCACTCTTGGCATGGCGTTCCTTTTCTTATTTTACCCAGTTACCAAGTTCTTGCTACCGTTATGTCTCTCTCTAAATAAGTTGTGGCTAGCCTTTTCTCTTAGGACAAGAAAAAGTTAGCCCCAATTAGCATACAAGATCTTTTGAAAAATTCAACTAAATCTATCTAAATAGCAACATTACTCTGGACTAATCATAAGGTCTAGCCCCTACATATAATGAGAATTGATTGCTTTCTTACCATCTTCACCAAATATAGCAAAGCCACACTAATTGATGCACAAGTCCAACAACAGAACCATCCTATATTTACAAGCTAAAATATGAATATTGCATTCCACAGGTTAAAAGATAAAATTGGGAAACTTTTTTGTTTTTTCACTAAACATGGTCATTTATAACTCAACATGTGAGGATACTTTACAGCTAAATATGTCCATGAATTTGATAGGAAAAGATTTGATTTTTTGCAATGAGATACATATCCATATAATACCAAATGTCATGAGCTGGGACAACCCATAATTTCCACTTTCCTTTTTTCTCCAGATATGATAAAAACAGTGTGAAACAACAAATGTTGATCAGCTAAAAATGGAAAGACTCGAGCTTTATCATAACCAGCTAATTTATAGCCCAATTTTCCCCTTTAATAGAACTCCAATAATCAGCCTTTCACCACCACAATCATCCCAGGGATAGAAAGTAACAATATTTAAGATTACACAAATTAAGTAAAAATAGAAAAAGAACAAAAGGGGGGAAGGAATTTCTCCAAACCTAAAAACATTGTCAAGAAGAAGAAAAATGAGGTGGTGGGGGTAACAATTGATGAGCTGCTGCCTGATGATTACTGAGTGTAGCACTGGCAGGAACACCGGGGTTGGGTCCCGACGGGCTGTACTGAGTGATAAAAGGATGGCGCAGTAGCTGCGCCGCGGTCCAGCGCCTAGCTGGATCCCTCTGCAAACAGCAAGCAATAAAATCCCTGAACTCTCTAGAAGCTGTAGCTGGTGCTTCTGGTGGCTGAGACATACAAATGGCACACATAAGGCTAGCCCAATCACCTTGTCTCCCAACAGAAAATGGAAACCTTCCTAAATAAAACTCCAAGATGCTCACACCAAGACTCCATATATCTCCAGCATATCCATCGTACTGTCCATGATTCAGATCTGTGTTGATTCTTTCAGGACTCATGTAAGCAATAGTACCCACTGATGAATTACAAGGATCCATTGTTTGGGCTAACACACGGGACACTCCGAAATCAGCAATCTTAACCTCACGTCTCGTGTTGATTAAAAGGTTTGAAGGTTTAATATCTCTGTGCACAATCTTACGCCTGTGGAGGTAATAAAGACCCGAGAGTACTTGTCGGGTTAGATCCGAGAGCGATGGTTCGTAAGGGATGTGGATCGATTCAAGAGAGCCTTTGTCCATGTACTCAAGCAGGACTTGGATTTCACCGTTGTGATCGAACATATCGTGACATCTAACGACGTTAGGGTTGTCCACGTCACGGAGAATCTCGATCTCACGGCACATCTGGAGACGTACGGAGTCTTCGTGGTTACCGTAGATGACTTTGAGTGCGTACAGCTTGCCCGTGGGGCGGTGTAGGACCTTGTAGACGGTACCGCCAGTGCCGCTACCGATGCGATTAACGCGGTCGAGCTCGGAGAAGTGGAGAGGGGTGGGGAGTGGGGAGGAAGAGGCGGAGGAGGTGGAGGAAGGGGCGGAGGATGGAGGTAGAGGGAGGGGGACAGCTAGAGCTGGGTCCCGTTGAGGTAAAGGAAGGGTTAAATCGGTACGACGACGGGGACGATTGCGTGATGGAGGAGGAGGCATGGGTGATGCTGTAGCGGAGGAGGAGGTGGTGGTGGTGGCGGCTGAGGGGGGTGGTTGAACAGGTCGCATGATTGATTGATTGATTAATTAATTTTAGAAAGCTGGGGATATTGGATTGTCTTTTAAAATAATAATAATAACAATAAAAAGAAGAAAATTAGAGAGATGGGAAATAAGAATTAAGAGGAAATGGGAATGAAAAGAAGAAAGAAATGGAATGCAGCCATTCAATTCAAAGAGAAAACATTAGAGTAATAGAGAGAGAAAAAAAGAAGTTTCTTGGAAGAGAGGAGGAGAAAAAGGAGGAAGAAAAAAATTGCAAGGTAAACGTATATGTAATAGGTGGTGTGGTGGTGGGGGTGGGGTGGGGTAGGTAATTAGGGTCTGGGTAAACGCTACCTGTGAATTGTGATTAGCAAATCAAATCTCAATTGTGATTAGTCATTTTCACCCATAATGATACAATTCTTCATTTGCTTTCCTTTTTTCAAATTCATTTTTATACTTTTGTTAATGAAAAACTTAAAATGCAAAATGCACTATCTCCCATTAGCTATCTAGATCAAAATCCAAGTTATATTTTCATATCGCTAAAGTTTTTAGTTCAATAATAAAAACTTAGCTATTTACAGATTGTACCAGGAGCGGATCTACCATATACCAGGGGATTTTGAATTCCTTTCGCCAAAAAATTGTACTTTAAGGTAAAATTGATTATATTTGAATATGTTTTTTATATTGATCTCTCTTGACACAAAACAAAGCTTCAGCTTAGTGAATAAGGGACTTCAATAGCATATCAACTTATTATGGTTGAGTGATTTAATAATGTGAGAATACACTAATTAACCATGGTTAAATAAAAGAAGTGTATATGCATTACAAACACATGCAACATATTTATTGATTTTGTATAAACATCTAATGATGATAAATTTTAACATTTAAAAGGAGGTTTTTGTCTTACTACTTTAATTTGTGGGTAAATTGCTTACGAGCCTATGATTTGTTAATGTTAAAGAACAAATGTATGCGGTTCTCGTTCTTTCCTGCCTTCCCTCATAATAGGAATAGTCATTTAGAATTCAAATTGACTGTTTCAACACAAAACCAACATCTCACTAACTTTTTACATCCCTTAATTAATCTAGACTTGATAAATTCAACTTTCATTCTACTAAATTTACACTTGTCTCATTGTTTATAAATATATATACTTGAAATGTCTAAAGATTCTTAAAAAAACAAAGTCATGAATGTTGTAGCTGCAAAAACAAACAGAAAAATGATGTTAAGGTGTAGAAATTGAGCAAGATATGATGACGACCGACTGATTGGTCCTTAATTTTTAATAGAAGTGGTGAGCAGGTGATGTATACTTATCACAAGTTTCAACTAGAATACTTAACCAATTCATTTGGCAATAAACGTCCACGATACTAAATGATGGGATCTTCAAAGGCCATCGACACAATGTCGGTAGCTTAACAAGTTGAGATACGATAACTAGGTTTTGGGAAAAGCGTTTAACATTGGTATCTCAGCACCTTGAAAAAGAAGATATGTAAAACCCCTCATCTTCTTTTGCTGTTTTTCTAATTCTGGCGTAGGACGGACAAGAGGGGCAAGAGGTAGATCCACATGTTAAAATAAAGTTGTCGAGAGCATATTGTATTTGCCAATGCATAGATGAAAAAAAGTGCTACCGTCAACACGGTAACATGTTGAGATCAGACAAAAGCTATTCTTTAAGTACCTTTCTTTACATGCAATCATTTAAAAAGTACTCCAGCACCTAATCAATTTAAAGTGATAACTCAAAAACTTGATAATTCGTGACAAATGACTTGTATTAATTTGCATATTAAATCATTTCTAACTATGCAATTGAGTAAAAGAGGAGTAGAAATTTTCTATTGAGTTCTGATACCAACTACTTTAACTACTCTACTTTTCATTCCCAACTAACTTTCTCCTTCATTCTCTCAACATGCAGCTCATCATAGGCCTTAAATGACTACCATCTCATTTATCACACTAACAAATTCGCAGATGGTTTCTCGAGCAGAATGGGCAATGAGGAGGAGGGTGAATATGGCCGCTTTAATTACACCAGTTTTACAATTTACTTCATCAATAATATATTAACTGTACTAAAATCCACCAATATTTTCTTTATACTTCTTTTCCTATTTTAGGTGCCATTACGAGGACCCATAGTAGAAACAGGCGGACCAGAAGAGTATCTCCACTCACCACAAGCTAAGCACCGTTCAACCCCATGGCTATTGTGCAACGTGCAAAATTTACACGACCAGGCTTTTGCTCCCTTTGCTTCATTTCCTGTACCTTTTGGGGTTCCACAAGCTCCACACAGAAGGGCTAAAGGCTGCAATAGTGAAAAGAATATCATCAGAAAGATAATGCAAATGATATCCCATAAGATCGAGATGTCTGAAAATGAAAGTAAATCTTACTAGGAATTATTAGATTGGGCCAAAATGTTTGTTTTTAAGGTATAGTGCCATGTAGTGAAGATCAAAATGGTTGAAGTGGGCCGTTTTTCAAAGAAGATGTGATACAGGACTACCATAGGAAATAAAAAGAGCATGGACAGAGCAAAAAACATAACCTGGTTCAATAAAGTGCACGCACAACATTCCCACATTATCTGACGATCAGTTTCTAGAACTGAAATATTACGAGGCTTCGGTACCACTGAAGCTTTAGAGCTTTCAGAGGGGCCCTCACTCTCTACCATCTTGGAGCCGCACCACAGATCATCATGTAATCTCCTTTCTGCAGCCATAGCGGCTGCCTGAGTTGGGCTGAGTGCAGCCTTGATGCTACTATCACCGCCCAGGCGCTTAGGACCCGATGGCAGAAGTACTCCAACTCGTGCTCTGTTTTCTGCAGCAGCCAGTGCTTTCTGCCGCAGTGATGACACCGGAGGTTGACGAGAAAACCCACCCAATCGCTTTCCAGGGAGATCAAATCCTTGTCCAGTACCTGTAATTCCTTTAGCCATAAGCTCTTCACATTCCTGAAAAAGGGATACAGGAAGAGTTCAAATTAGAAAAAGCAAGAAGGAAAGTTCAGCCATATGTGCAAGTGGAAATATGAAATGTTAAAAACAATTGTCAAGGACACTGTGGGAGCAACGCATACAAGCATCATTCACAGGCTAATAGCTAGACAGGCAAGTTGTAAGACAAAAACGGAAAGAAAGAGGATGAAAGAAGCAGTAGCACATCATGCAGACACACAACCTTCCTGATTTCGTCCAATAGGTTATAAAAATCAGCATTATGCGGGCCATACTCATTATGGCAGAGTTCATGAAGCATGGTGTCAAGAATTTGACTATAAGGGAAGAAGTCCAACTCATTGTTTGGTCGGCGCAATCTAAGCTTAACCTCTGCACCTCCTCCAATATTGAGCCCCAAAAGAGATGGATTCGGAGGACTGCAAAATCAGACAAGCTGATTAGCTCATGAACAACAATAGGAGATATATATACAAAGCAGGAAGCTCATTAAAGTTAAAGACTCATCAGGAGATAAACGGCTGAAATGAAAGAACGGTCACTACCAGAATTCAGAGAGCACCTTGACCTTCCACTTCCTTTTACGCATTATAGGTTGCACCTGCTTTGCTACTTTTTCAAGAATTTCCCTTGCCTCATCGTCACGTACCTTCTTCAAAGCTTTGAATTCCCAGACCTTGTTCAGATCATTAAGATCCATGTTGTTGGTGCAAAACCACAACAAAACTGACAACGAGGAGGAACTGATGAAATCAGAAGTCAAAATAATCAGATGTTAAAAAAAGGTCATGTAATTATAAAGAATCAAATAGAGAGAAAATAGCAATAAGTTAGCAGTAAAACTATGCTAGAACTCACGCATTTAGGATTTTTGTTCACATTCTTTTGGGAAAACTATCAGGTATCTCAACTCAAAGATATATTATAGATGGATTAGGCAAAATACTTAAAGTCACACCTTAACTTGTCCCGAAAGCCCCCTCTAACACCTTAACTTTACGGGTGTCCTATGACCCCCCTTAAGAAGTTTGAAGTGGTATTTAGACAAACCTTATTCGCCACGTGGCTGTCGCGTTCAACTCAATTGTTTTGGGCGCGTTAGAGTCATATTTCTGAGTAGTAAATAATAATAAAGAAATTGTTTTAACACTTTTTACCCATTTATACCCGGTTAAACAATATTCCTACCCAATTCTAAACCTTGTTCTTCCCCAATTGTAAGAAACCCTAATCATATTTCTCCTCTGCCCGATTTGTTCCTAGTTCCAGTACAAACTTAAATTACATCACTATTTACTGTTGAGATGTCTTCATCTTGTAGCTTGAATAGTGTTTGCAGGGGCGATATTGACGCGGCAGTGAATGAAGAAGTGAGATGTAACCATGGCTTGTTGTTGCCATTGTTGACTGCCTGGACCAAAAGAAACCCAGGGAGAAGGTATTGGGTTTGTCCTTATTATAATGGTCCAAGATATTGTAAATTTTGGCGTTGGGCTGATGATGAAATCGATCCAAGATCAAAAATTATTATCCCAAAACTAGTAGACAAGATTCGTGAGCTAGAGACTAATTTGGGAGCTTATGAAAATGATTCCAAGCATGTTGCGGAATTTAAGAGGATGGAGATGAAATTGAAGAAGATGGAAGTTGACATGGAGAGAATGAATGAAAAAGAGAAGAAGTTGAGAGGAAAATTGGGCAAGTACAAGCTCCGGGAAAATCTGCTTTGTATTGTGATCCTGCTTTGCCTTCTCATTGCTATTATGAAGTTATTAGGGATGTTATTTCAGTTTTTCAACTTGTAATGCAGGGATCATCTAAGCTTGTTGTTGCCATTACCATGTTGTAAGTCATTGCCATTATGAAGTTATTAGGGATGTAATTTCAGTTTTTCAACTTGTAATGTTGGGATCATCTTCCCCAATTGTTGCCATTATCATGTTGTAATGTTTTAGGGTTAAGTTAGTAATGTATTAGGATTATGGTGCAATGTTATGTTTTAGGAGTGAAATGTAGTCATTTTGTTGTATGGAAACTGCATTTAGGTAATGAAATGATGCTTATTAATGTCAAATATGATGTTTAAAGGACTTGAGGCAAATAGTATAACATAAGTAAATATGCAGTCATTGCTGGATTGGCATTCAACAAACGATGTTCACAAGACAAAAGATCTAAAAAAAAGCAGTCACAGCTGCTGATGTTAATGGTAAACTAGACTAAGACTAAGCAAAATATGCAGTCACAGCTGCTGATGTTAATGCTAAACCAGAATAAGACTAAGCAAAATATGCAGTCACAGCTGCTAAACTCCAGTGCTAAACCAGAATAAGACTAAGCAAAATATGCAGTCACAGCTGCTAAACTCCAGTGCTAAACCAGAATAAGACTAAGCAAAATATGTAGTCACAGCTGCTAAACTCCAGTGCTAAACCAGAATAGCACTAAGCAAAATATGCAGTCACAAGCTGCTAATAAGCAGAACAAAAAAACAGTCGCAGCTGCTAAACAACCAACAACATATAGTCATTTCCATGGCACATTTGCAGTCACAGAACTAGTCTTGCTCCTTTGCACTCTTGCTGCAGCATTAGCCTTCATCTCCATGGCTTTTTTCCCTTTCATTTGTTGCAGCCCAGCAGAGGTCACAGCAGACTTTCCTCTCCATTTCACCCCAGCAGTTGGCTTATGGCCAATATCTCCTGTTACATCTGCAGAACAAGCATATGTCCTTGGTTGCATTCCTGGCTGCAATAACAAATCTGAAACAGTTAGTATCAATCTCAAATTGGTTCAAGCTGGAAAAGAAAGGTACTTACATTGATAATTGAGTGTCCACTTTCAGTATGAAGGACACCCATCCCAACCATTCTTAGCTTTTTGAAGGCTGCCTTGCCCCTACAAATTCCACTTCCACTTACAGAGCCAACATCCTACATAACAAGGATAATTGTTAGAAAAAATATCAAGACACAGGCAGTATGAGGTATTATAATAAAACATTACCTGGGTTGTATTCTGACCACTTCCTCTACCTCTTCCCCTTCCTCTACCCCTTCCACTGTTTGGAACAACTGCTGGAGTTGTAGAAGAGGCAACACTGGCTTGTGTAGGTGTAGATGCTTGTGTAGATGCTTGACTGGAGGCTTGTGTAGATGCTTGATTGGAGGATTGTGTAGATGCTCTACTGGAGGCTTGTGCAGTAGCACCCTTATGGCATCCCCTCCTGTTGTGACCTCTTTCATGACAATTGCCACAAGTCATCTCAACACCCCTTTTAGAGAGTTTTCCAGTCTTATTTTCTGTTGGCTCTTTCCTTCTCACTTTTTTGGGTCTTCCAGGCATCTTTCTAATGACTGGTGGTATCACAAGAGGGTTTAGACCCTCAGGCCACATCTCCAAATTATGGACAGGCTGAATGAAATTACTGTAAGTTTTTAGGTATGTCTCTTGACTGTACCAGCTAGAGACATATTGCCTAGGGTCCAACTTTCTATGATGAAGGGCAGCAATACCATGGGGACATGGAATTCCCTTAAGGGACCAAGATCTACAACTACAAGTAAAATACTTCATATCAACTTTGTGCTTAAACTTTTCTTCTAATACTTCAAAACCATACTCACCATTCCAGACAAGGCTGCATTTCATGGACCTTTTTGTGTTATCCTCCAACACCTTCATTGCCATTGGAGAAATAGGATCCTTCCAACTCATACCAAACTCTCTCATCTTAGCAATTCTTGTCATCATCTTAACCCTTATTTCCTCAAGCATTGTTATTATGGTCTTGTGCCTTGGAGCAAGTATCCATGAGTTAAAACTCTCTGCCATGTTGTTGTCAACACTGTCACAACTGCTATGGTACTTGAAGTATACTTTGCTCCATCTCTCAATATTGTAGTAACACAGTTCATCCATCATTCTCTCTGGTCCCAATCTCTTCATGAATTCAATGTTCTTCTTCAACTCCTTCTCAAAAGTGCTTCTATACGTATCCCCATCAGCATGAAAATTACCTCTATGGTATAACCTTAACGTAACCAGTACAAAAGACATGTTAATTTCGATACATAAATAAACTGACCTTTAAACGATTCTGTGATGGATTGTGGGATTGTAAACCTGTTTCGCCACAAATTTAGGGTTTTCACCGATTCTATGATAGATAGTGCTGATATATTGAAACAGTGCGACGATTTGATTGTGTCGACGATTTGATTGTGTCGATTCGTTGGTAGGGTTTAGAATGGGTAAGAAGAGAAGACGGGTTAACTTAGAAATGGGTAAAAAAATTGTTAGGTTAATTTTATTTTCAGGGGGGTAAATACGTGGCAGGTCTTACACGATGGATATTACGTGGGACGTTGTTAGGGCGAGTGCCATACACACAATTACATATGCCTGGGAAATAACACATAAGGTTTGTCTAAATACCACTTCAAACTTCTTAAGGGGGGTCATAGGACACCCGTAAAGTTAAGGTGTTAGAGGGGGCTTTCGGGACAAGTTAAAGTGTGACTTTAAGTATTTTGCCGATGGATTACACATTAGATTTTCTACGGTTACATAATCTAGAATATGGGATTGGTAAGAATCAAAACAATAATAACTACGAATTGTGATGATCTCAAATAAAGAACACCTTAAGAGCAGAACTCCTAGCACTATCGGAGGACTACAATACTTACCATAATCTCTTAGCACCCTTTCCCATATATCCTGCTGTATCTCAAAATCGTCTCATCGCTAGTTAACTTTACTGGTGATTGGTCCCCCCTACTGGCTATTCCTGGCCCTGGCCTACCATTAACATATAAACCGTTATGTCCTATCTTATCAACAATGGCTTCTTGACTCTGTCACTATCTTGCGGCTCATTTCATGAGCTTCCTGAATCTTACTCCCAGGTGCTGACATCGGCCTTGTCTTGCCACAATCGGGGTAAGTCTCCTCATCCAACCTCCTAATTCTTTTCTTGTCTTCATCTTCTATTCTCCACCCTCCTTTTCTTAACACCTTTTCATGGCTTCCTCTTCTCCCCCTCACCACCATGAGCATATCCTTACTCCACTAACCTTATTTGGCCCATTTTGACCAAAGCAAACTTTGGGCGGGTTGGGTTAGGACCAAATAATTGATTTGAACCGACCTACTCATTTTCCACCTCTAGTTGAGTACCGCCTAGAGTCTTCTCTTTCGCCCAGGGCATGCCAGACCATGGTGTGACTCTTCCTTAATTACGGGACATAGGGTGGTCCATCTTGAGTTCCGTGCAACCTAGAGGCTTCTATTTCCCCCAGGGCACACAAGAGCATGGTGTCAGACCTCCTTAATACTGGGTTGTGTTTTGCAATTTGAGAATGGAAGTCAATTAGAACATACTGCAGCCATTACATTTATCCAATATGACCGATGGACATGGATTATCACATAGGGAGCATGGAAATATGTACACAGCTCAAGAAGAAGAAACCAAGCCACATTTATTTACCAAAAAAGAAAGAGACAAAAGGGAAAGATTACAATTTACAAGGCTACATATTGAACTGAATCTGATGTGGCAGTCAACAGGCAGATTAAATGTGTCATTCAATTCATAGAATACAAAGCCAGTGAATAATAATGATTAAGAAAATAAAGCTAGTGACTAGTCGACAGGGAGAAATCTGGGCACGCTCACAGAGGCTTCAAGGTTTGCGGAGACAAGCCTCACTTTCAGGTAAAAGTTAGCCAAAGTTTAATCTAATTTGTATGGCTCCAACTAAGTATGCCTTAACATCTATCCATCTACAAGGAACAATATGTATGTGCTCAATATGGCAGTGCATAATAGGGGAGAAACACGCATATGTGATGGGGCTGCTGAGTACAGCAATTCAAACAAGTCACACATACACACACAACAAGTGTAATCATCCACCCTGAGGCATCAAGTATAAGGGGCTTAATTCAGTTGTTAGATGATGAAAAGGATCTAGGAAATGTTTATGTAGAGAGTAATCTGTGACGCATGCTCATATTACCTGATCAATTTAACAAGGGACAATTAGGCGCCAATAAAAACGTATATCAAATTACAAGTGAAGTTGAAATGCGCAAGTACTTGCCTGTGGATTATTGGTCAATGTTTCAGGACTCCCTGTTGAAATCAGCTTCCACTTTCTTCGCTTTTCTTCAGGAACAAGACATTTCCAATTCGGCCCGGACTGAATCTGTTTCTGTAATTGGACAACTTTTGATAACTAGTCAGTTTTAAGAGTTTAGTTCAAAGTTGTGGAAAACTTTTCGGAGCTTCATATTTTGCCTCTCCTGACGAGGGTCATTTTTGTATGACTTTATTAAAATTGTAACAACCGCGTCAGAAGTCAAAAACTTTGTGTTAGTTCGCAAAATCTTGGTTTTTCTCTGTCACCTGTTAACAGTGACGTAGCCAGAAAATTATACCGTACACCTAGATTAAATTTAATTATTTATGACAAAATATTACTAGTATGTTTTAAATATTTTGACTTAATTTATGATGGTAGCCTAATGGTGCAGGGTATTCAAATTTAGCTAAACAACTCAAGATCCAATCAGCAAAATTTAGTTTAAGCATATTTGCATTACATATGGTTTAAAACTTGAATGATTGTTTTTGACTTCTAATCAAGTTGCGGAAGCAATCAAATTTACTGCGATACATCATATAGGTCAAAGTAAACTAAATTTGACTAATGTGTTTTGCTAGTATACTGCAAGTCTGCAACAAACAATTGTTAATTCTCTTTCATGATAATCAAGATTAATTACGAACTAAGGAGTTTGGATATTTTGAGTTGAAGTCATACGAATAATAGTTGAGGTTGAAAAAGTTAACTAGCGGAAGTTGCAAGTTAGGCTTGATGATGCATTTCACTTGGGCAAACAATTATAGAAGATAAAAATTTATGAGTGAAAATCAAACAATTCTCTTGAAAAAGGAATAATATTTCACTTGAAAATGAAATCTTCATGGTCAAAATAATTCTATTTGCAAGTACCTAGCATTTACAAATACTGAAACATTGATGCAAAGAACTCACAGTAATTCACCTTGAATTCGTACAAATTGTCATGCAAAGCTTAGGATGAGATAAAATATTGCCAAAGGAGGAAAATGAGAGTGTGACATGTGAAATATGAATTGACACTTAGAAGGAGTCTTGGTATATGGGATTAGCATTATCAATCCAGGGATAAAATATAGGATTAAGTTATTCCATGTTTGGTAGGAATTTTAAAACTGGGATTATTAATCCCTGGATTGCTTATACCACAATTATGGTATTATTTCTATCTCATACCTCATGTGGGTTTACTAGTCCCGGGATTAATAATCCCATGATTAAGTACCAAAAGACACATTTGTCCTTCTTCTAAGCTCTTCTTCCAATGGTTTTTAAGAAAGTCAAGGTTAAATATGAAAATAAATGTTTATCCCACTTTATATTCCAATGAATCAAATATTTATCCATAAAAGTATATCCACTAAATAATTCTGTCATTATTAATTCCGGTATTATAATTCCATCATTATTAATCTCAGGATAATTCTTTGGCGTACAGAACGACCCCTAAGGGTGTATTCTAGTCATCAATAAAATGAAAATTATAGGAGATTAGAGTATAAATTCAATCATATACAATAAAACTCAAGAAACCTGACACTAATTGTATTTTGGAGGAAAAAAGTAGAAGTAAACATGAATGTAGTATACTAGTAGTAGGAGAAAATGAGGAGATAAAGGCGGTGTTGAGTGTTTGACATTGTAAAAAGGCTGGTGGGTTAAGAGCAAATAGAGTCAGTATCAATAAATAAGTTTTGATGAAAAGGTGTGCCATTTTGCATACTCTAGTCTACCTATTTTAACTGTTTTTAACAGTTCGCAATTGCAAACGCTCTTTAACCCCTCTTCACATGTATGCATTCAACTGAATTTCCCACCAAATAAACACTGCTCTCCTCTCTACCACCCCTACTCCTCCCCCTCTTTCTATCAAAACCACCCCTCCCCACCGTCCTCCGCTCGTCGCTTCCTCCACCCCCACCCCCTCCTCCTTTTCTTCAAGAATTAACTTTCTAAAGCAACTTTTTTGTTCTGGTTTGTAAAAAGAAAATGGCAAAATCTTGGACTCTTTACATGTCATATATCGTCTTCTTCACCATCATCACGCTGATTTCCTTGCCTACAATGCATGCTGATTCTTCTGAAGAGAGTATGATATTCAATCCCTCTTCCTATTTTCAACATTTTTACTGATTACGTAACACATTCAAGAATTTGACAATATTTTCTTGTGAATCCTTCTTTTTTTTCTTTTTTACAGGTCCAAAGTATATGGGGTTTGTATTCAACGCAACGGAGTTTCCATCGGAAGATTACTATGACTACATAGTGGTGGGAGGTGGTACTGCTGGCTGTCCACTGGCGGCTACGTTATCGGAAAGGTACAAAGTTTTACTTGTTGAAAGAGGCGGTGTTCCTTATGGAAGACCTAATTTGATGAACCAAGAAGGGTTTCTCACTGTCCTCACTGATGTTGATGATTTTGATTCCCCTGCCCAAGCTTTCACCTCTGAAGATGGTGTTCCTAATGCCCGTGGTCGCATTCTTGGAGGTAGTAGTGCTATTAATGCTGGTTTTTACAGTAGGGCTGATCAAGATTTTTATGGTAGGTCTGGGATTACTGGGATTTACAAGTTGTAAATCAATCGTATGAATGGGTTGAGAAAGCCATCGTGTTTAGGCCTGAATTAAAGAATTGGCAATCTGCTGTAAGAGATGGATTAGTGGAAGCTGGTATTGGTCCCTTTAATGGGTTTAGTTTAGATCATGTTCTTGGTACCAAGATTGGTGGTTCCACTTTTGATAGCTCTGGCCGCAGACATAGTGCTGCTGATCTTCTCAACTATGCAGATCCTTTAAATATTAAGGTGGCTGTGCATGCTAGTGTAGAGAGAGTTCTGCTAGCTCCCTCTGCAGTTGATTCTCACTCGACGGCTGCTACTGGCGTTGTATACCGTGACCAAACAGGGCGATATCACCATGCTATGGTGAGGGGGAAAGGTGAGGTGTTAGTGTGTGCAGGAGCTCTAGGTAGCCCACAGCTGCTTCTCTTGAGTGGTGTTGGTCCAAGGCCTTATCTCTCTACGTGGGGTATTCCTGTTGCCCAGCATTTACCTTATGTGGGACAGTTTCTGTTTGATAACCCAAGAAATGGCATCTCAATCGTGCCACCAATGCCGCTGGAGCATTCATTGATTCAAGTTGTGGGGATTACTGATTCAGGGGCTTATTTGGAGGCTGCCTCTAATGTCATTCCATTCGCTTCCCCTGCCAACTCTGCTTTCCTCAGGACTTCTCCTTCTCCTGTTTATCTCACTGTGGCCACACTGATGGAGAAAATTGTTGGACCAGTTTCTTCTGGTTCTCTTAGATTGGCATCGACAGATGTTAGACTTAACCCCATTGTTAGATTCAATTACTTCAGTAATCCGGGAGATGTGGAGAGGTGTGTCAATGGCACCCGAAAAATTGCAGACGTGCTCAGAACCCAAACAATGGATAGTTTCAAGTTTGATCAGTGGTTTGGTGGTAGGGATTTTAGGTATGTAGGTCCTGCTTTGCCTATTGATGAGTCAAATGATGAGCTTATGAGGGAGTTCTGCCATCGAACGGTCAGTACCATTTGGCACTATCATGGTGGATGTGTTGTTGGAAAGGTGGTTGATCAAAACTTTAGAGTGCTTGGCGTTGATGCTCTCAGGGTTGTCGATGGTTCAACATTCAGTGTGTCACCAGGGACCAACCCCCAGGCTACTCTCCTCATGCTTGGACGGTAGGTCTTTCTTGCCTTGACTGGATGACTATTTGTCTATTTCTAATTTATTATGGTAACAAGTTTGATAATCTGTTTGGTTTTGGTTGCAGGTATGTTGGTTTGCAGATGCTCAGGGAGAAACTCAGATAGGATCTTTTTTCATGATGTGAGCTTACTCTTTTCTGAGCAAGCCATCAGTCTTTTTTCTCCTTTCGCTGCTTATGGCACTAACTTCTGTAAGTTGGTTTTTCCTGAACAACTTATCTTGTTGTAACGGTTGGTGAAAATTGTGATTCATTCGTTCTGTATAAGACAACTGATGATGTAGTTCTGCTAGTACCACAGAAAATGATACTACTGCAGTGTCATTTTGGGTCAGTTTAACCCGTTGAGGTAGACGTCTATATGAAGTTTATGTACATATTTCCATATCCAACTGTAAGATCGATAGACTTTAGTAAAGGTCTGAATACCCAGTTCTTTCTTTCATTGTACTCATGCACCTGAGACGTGTGAATGAAATGGTTGTGTTTATTTTTCTGAAAAAGCAAGAACTGCAGTCGCGTGCAGTTTCCATGAGCTGGACGTCTGCTTCCCTCTAGCTTGTTAGATAAAATTAAGATACAAAAATTAGTGAGGTTGCCTATTGAAGAAGGGATTTCCCCTGTCAACAAATTTGAATCCAAAACGAGATTTCCAAGTTTGGTAGGCTGCCAACAGCAACTGGAATGTTGCCTGTTAGACGATTATAACCGAGGTAGAGTAAATCCAAGCTCACTAGCTTTGAGATATCTGTAGTGTCTTTAGTTATGGTTCCTCGAATCTGATAAATAGGATTGGCAACATTTTCGTAGGGATCAAATGTGATAACCTTATCTTTATGTTGTGATATCAAGTTTGAGCTGCAAATGGGAATTAGTAGATGCTATTTAAGTATCTTTTTAGTTCAACTTGAATTGACTTAGTGTTAGATGGTAAAAGGATTAGCATAAATTGTAATGAATGAGTTTCAACATTTATAAAATGTGATTAATAAGAGAATTTAACTTTCTTGGTTTGAAGCCATATGCAACTTCCCAATGTTAGACCTCAGACTATGACACTCTATCTCCTCCTTTCTTTGTTCCTCCAGTTATTTTCCCAGAATATGAGTTTACTAGAAAACAAAATATATTTAGAATAAACTCAAGATGATTCTCGTAGTAAGATACGCAAGCAGCAGCTTTATTTTTTTATTTTTTCCCAAGACATGGTTAGACCAGATTTTAGAACTATACAATTTAGTTGTTCTTATTGAAAATACTAGTACGTCAGTATTTAGAAGCTAGAAAAGATATATATACATCATCGATCAGCTGAAATTGCGTAGGCCTAAAGAAAGCATTTTCAAGGCAGGACATGGTTCTTAAAGCTAAACTCAGGAAAAAAGGAAATAAAAACATCTAAGCCCTGTATATAATGATAATCCATTAGGTGGCCCAATTGGTCTGTCAAAATTTTATTTCTCGTTGCATTTCTGATTTGGCTGTTATTTATGCTGATATAGTACCTGGTATCTTTTGACGAATAACTTGGTTCCCACCTGATATTATGAATGTTAGTCAGTCGGCGTTGTAACTTTGAGTTGCTGAATCCTTAGGCATACGGGTGCTACTGTCCATAGAAAGGGTGTACCTAAGGTACAGAACTAACATCATTTGTTTAACTTAGGAAGTTGAATTAGAATAGTGGATTTCAAAGAGTTTGGATATGCCTTTGGTTTGTTATTAAAGCCAATACTTCTAGTCTGAGCTTTACATTTTATAGTGCTTTCACTGGCCCAACTTAGTTCTATTAGCTGAATCCTTTGGCACACAGGTGCTACTGGCCATACAAAATGTGTAACCAGGTTCCAGAAGTAAGATTTACGCACTGACATCATTTATTTAATCTAAGCATGCACTTGAATTAGAATAACAGACTGCAAAGAGTATGGGGATATGCTTGGTCACTTTTGTTATTAGTCACCAATATTTTGCTTGGCTGAGCCTTACAATGCCATCCCTTAAACCAAGAGATGTCACAAATATTTTGATGCTTCTCATATCAACAACAAGCTGGCTGAGCTTGCAGGATATGCAAAAGGCAAGACAATACACAATCTATTGCACAGTATGTGCAGAGGAGAGTCAAGATGGGCAAAATCCTTCTTTAAGCTTTCAGTAGGTTCCAAAGAGTTGAATAGTTGAAGGACTTCTCATGCATTGATAAAGTCTTTTTCATCGTCTTAAGACTAGTTGAATCTCTTTCAATTTGTTAAATGATATGAACTCTGTCGGGGAGTAGTGTTCCTTTGTTTAGCTTGCAGCAGATTTGTAATCATAAATCAATTTGAATTTTAAGGTGAAACCATAGCCTTAAATGCTGTGACAACATTTACATTTTACTCTCTTTTTGGTCCATAACATGAAAAATTATAGTACTGAATACTGATGAGACTGGAAAGACAAATGTTGTTAAGATCAGACAAGTTTTACATAGGTATTATCTTGGCACTTGATAGTCATTCTGTTTCTGCGGAAATAAGCTAACAACCACCCAACCCCAACCTCGCTGCAGTAAGTTTATCCATTTATTCTTTGCGTTGTGTGAATGATGGCTAAGCAATGTATAGGTGGCTCTTCTCCCAAGCAGTTCAGTACTTTGAGCTTCTCATTCTAAGTTCTGCACTGTCATGATATTTGTCAATCAGAAAGTAGTTGTTGTTTGCCTAGATTATTAGTTCTGGTAACTTATTGGACTTTTCTCCGTGTGAATAAACTTCACTGCAACTGGTTCTATAGTGGCTAGCGTTTAATTGATATTGATTGCACTGCTTGCAAAATAGACATACCATTGTGTACATTACTGGGTTAACCTATCTTTAGATCTTTAATGATGCATGGAAAAGTGGTAGAAGTGCCAGGTAGTGTTTGGTTGATGAGCTAGGGCCCGTTTGGTTTATTAGTTTTACTAGTGTAAAAGGTAGAAGTAGTATTAGTTAGTTGCACGTTTTTGTTGCAGCAAAATAGAACAGCGTGAGTGCATGAGAAATAAATAAAGGCACATGTAGCATCTGTCAATGTCTAACTCAGTTAGCAGAGGGAAGAAAGTTAAAAAGCAGGAGAAGTAGGGTTGAAACATAAACAAATAGCAGGAGATATTTCGAGGAATATGTGGTGATATTTGGTCCCTACTTTGTAGCACGAGCACAATGAAAATTTTTTAGGTGATACTATATTTTGAGAATAATAATGAGAATCTTAGTTGCTTCTTTTCCCAGTCTCAAGGCAAAGGCTGTAAGCAAGAAAGACGATCGGGAAGGATTACAAACGCATGACGCTTCTCCTTTTTTTAGTCCACTCCCCCTTAGAAAACGGAGGCTACCACATTAAGGTTCCAAAGTTTAGTATTCCCAAGTCCTATGTGAGGTGAGACGACTCTATCGTGCAAATAACTTTCACAGAACTTTATGAATAGGTAAATACTTGTTCGCATCTCGTGTTTGCATCAAATTATATCAATTTATCTTGGTTAAGAAATATAATTAAACAAGAGTGTAAATTAATTAACCATAGTTATATAATAGAAGACTAGGGCAATCACATGTCATTGTGTTAACTGATAGAAGACATTCTCGTTTGGGTGAGCTTATTTTAAGCAGCTTATAAGCCAATAGTGGTTTATAAGCCAAGAAAATAGGAAATCATAACTTATCACGTTTGACTTTTTCTAAGCACATAAGGACTTATAAGTTCATAAATTTTTAAATTACCAAACATTTACTAATTGACTTATAACTTTATAAGCCACTTTTAAGCTCACCCAAATGGGCTCTAGGAATCCAATTTGTGGAAATGCAAGTTGAAAGAGCCAGCGGCATATTATTGGAGTTTGTGGGACGTGAATATTATTGGAGGGCCACCCAAAATAAATAAAATAGGAGTAACATTAGTTCCACTGTCCGAGAGACTAGTGCTCGAAATATAGAATCAAACATCTAAAAATTAGTGTAAATTGGATATTGATCTCTTAATCTCATTGAAATAATACTCAAAAGAATTTTTAAAGTACTAATATATCATGAATATTTTGTCAAAAATTATTGGAAACGCTTCGTTAAGCATATAATTCCGTCAATTCAAATTTTCATAAGATAATGTAAAATGAGAAAGTGGAACTAAACTTTAAATTAGGAATTGAAACAGACCAACTTTTGCCTAAGTCGCTTTTACATTAAATTATTATTACTAATATTTAAAGAAAAAAGTATGTAGGCTTTTAGCTATGTGATGTAACTTTATGGTTTGTAGATTATCATATTTTATCAAACAACAAAATTCTTTTTGCGTCAACAAAGTTTATTTCGCTTTGTATTAATCTTCTTTTGTAGATATCTTATTTCACAAAATAAAATGCTCTACTCTAATGAGACAAATATCTCTCTTTTTATTATAACTTTATAGTAATTTATTCTTGACAACCAATAATAAACATGTGATCCCATACGTTCCTTTTTTAATTACTACAAATTGATATTGATTTTCAAGAATAATAAGATAATTAAATACTAAATTTATGTAACTAAACTTTCGATTCAAAATCATACAATCCATGATCTTCTATAAACCTATTCGGAAAGATATCATATTCTATGTTTTGATCAACCTAATCACATGTTATTAGTCTGGTGAGTTGTTTGGTGAATAGTACTAATATTTAGGTCGTGATTACTCTACTTGATTCCCCATTTGAAATGACTTTTGAGTTAGATTATCCAACTAATCGAATAAGGTACAAGGGAAGAAGCCACCATTATAGCTCAAGTTGTGGAATTTACCAGGAAGGTCACGAGGGGTTGGTAAGTGGATCTGTCACTATACTCATTAGATCTGTTAATTGAAAGGCTGGGATGATACAAATCTTTCATCTTTAATCATTTTCAAGTTTGAATCATAAAAAATAAAAATAAAAAAATCTAATAAGAGGCGCTTTTTTAAAGATAGACTTACATTATACCATCCGTATTAGTCAGGTTTTAATACAAATACCGAATAATACCTGAAAAAAAAGGTTCACCTCTAGCCAACGTCCAACCAAAAACAAAAATAAATAGTAAATAAAGTCCAGTCATATGTGATGTCCACAAATAAACAGTACTCGTCGTAATAAAGTAGTATAGTCACCGTATGAATAGTTTTGGTATTTACGAAATAATCATTCGACGTATTTATATATTTTGTCGTATATGTGATACTTTTAGTTACCACTTTTTAAAATGTTTGCTGAAAATATTATCATACTAATTTTCACACAATATTTTGAAATTCATATTACAGATTTAGATGTGATGTTGTTTATATGATTAATCTATTAGCAACTTATTATTTTGTTTTTGTATATCTACTAAATTACAGTAATAATTTTATAAAATCTCGTTAATGAATCTTTATTTATTCTTCAGAGCATCTATTGGTAGGACCCACCTAGAGGAGTATATTACACTTGCCACGAAATATCTCGGCGCCGTAGACTCACGTCACATGGCATAAACAAGATTCCCAGGATATTACAACACCGTCCCCGCAACTTTGACATATCTCCTCTTGACCCTAGTAAGTCCTCGTAATTCGGTTTTAAGTCATAAATCAAATCAAACAGACTTCTTTGCGGGTTGTCGGTTTTTTCAACTTTGTTCATGACTATGGCAAATGCTGGTGTATGAGGAGGCTTGATCAGCAGAAGTTGCAGTATTCCATAGAATATTGTGTGTAGTATGTAATTCAAAATAGGAACAACATTGTTTAAATGTATCATATATTCCAAGTCTGAATTTTTCTAAACACAGTCTATGCAAGCTGTTTCATTAATTTATCTTACTACAGCTGTTTTTTAACTACTGTATCATGCCAACAAGATTAAAGGTATTCTTGACAAGAAGGAAAATAAGAGTTTTGAGGGACTCTCGAATCAATTTGGTAAGGAATTAAGTTGTTAACTACTCCATAAGAAACAAAAAAAAAAAAGACATTACAGAGCATTCAATTGGTAAGTAGTAGTAATTAAGAAGGAAAAGGAGAGTTTTGTGGGACCCTTGATACAATTTGGTAAGTAGTAATTAAGTTGTTAACTAATGGGAAGACATTGTAGAGCTTCAATTCTTATACCTAGCCTACTAATTATAGAAACAATAATGATTCCTAAGCTTGCCGTTAATCAAGGTATTCAACTAAAAAATATTTATCCTTTCTATAATTGGTATAGGTTGATCACCAGTCACCAATTGATCTGAAAAATGTCAATTAATTTTTTATGCAACTACTCTGTTCTTTTTATGAATATATGATACATTTTCTTTCAACTAACTGTTTTCACGTACTATAGAGAGTAATTGTACTAATTAGCATAAACTTTCGGTTTGAATTGAATTTTCTTAGACTAAATAGATAACATGCACCAGTGGTGTATGTTATTTGCAGATGATATAGTTTTGGTGGATGAAACACGCAGCGATGTCAATGAGATGCTGGAGGTGTGGAGACAGATGTTAGAGTCTAAAGGCTTCAAGCTTAGTAGGACGAAAACATAGTACAACAAGTCTAGTAATCCATCGGATGAGTCGCATGTGGAAGTGAGGCTTGACTCTCAAGCCATTCTTAAGAAAGAAAGCTTTAAATATTTGGGCTCGATCCTCCAAGCTAATGGAGAAATTGATGATGATATCACACACCGTATATAAGTAGGTTGGATGAAGTGGAGACTTGCCTCCGGTGTACTATGCGACAAGAGAGTGCCGACTAGACTCAAAGAAATTTTTTATAAGGTGGTCGTTAGACCAGCTATGTTATATGGAGCAGAGTGTTGGCCAGTAAAGAAATCACACATTCAAAATATGAGTGTGGCGGAAATGAGGGTGCTCAGATGGATGTACGAGCATACTAGGATGGATAAGATTAGAAATGAAGACATGTGTGACAGCGATGGTTCAGATATATAAAGAGGAGGAATGTCGATGCTCCGGTGAGTATTGGGTCTACAGAGAGGTAGAGGTAGACCGAAGAAGAGCTGGGCCGAGTTGATTAGACATGACATGATCCAGATTCAAATCACTAAGTACATGACCTTAAATAGGAGAGCGTGGAGTGCGAGGATTAGGGTAGCATGATAGATAGCAGTTGAGTCCCTTGTCTTTTGTAGTTATTATAATATAATATGCTAGATAGATTAGTTTCTTCTTAGTCTTCATATCTATGCCTATTGTTCTTAGACGTTAATGTTGGATATGCTTTTTCTTTATCATTCTCTTTAGCGGGATATTTTCTTGTTGGTTCCAATGTGTTTTCTAAATATTTTCTAAATGTATTCTCTAGCCGAGGGTCTATCGGAAACAACCTCTCCACCTTGGTAGGGATAAGATCTGCGTACATCTCACTCTCCTCAAACCTCACTTGTGGAATTATACTGGGTATGTTGTTGTTGTTGTTGTTTAATTAAATAACACAATGGTTAGAGTTGAAGTATATACTTAATCTCATTCGCATTTATATTCCATGTTCAAAATAAGTCTATGAATGAGAGCCTTTCTATCTCTCACAAGGTAGTGATAAAATCTGCATACATCTCATCTTTCTAGATATCATTTGTTGAAATTCATTGACTATGTTGTTGTTCTATGAATAAGAAACTGACATTATAATTCATTTATATGAACTAAAACAATAATAAATGTTACACTCCCACATTCTAGAGATTTTTGTATTTTTTAAAAAAAAAACGGAAAAGGGTCAAATTTGCCCTTAAACAAAAAAATTCAACACATTGCCCTCCGTTACGAGTTCAGTTTGGGCATACCCTTAATGTTATTAAAATTAGGGCAAATATACCCTTTGTTTGACGGAACTTACTAATTAGACTGCTTACACTAAGCTTGCTGATTTGTCAAATTCTTGGCCACGTGTGCGCCAACGTGACGGAGGGCAAATATGTTGAATTTCGATTGTTTAAGGGCAAATTTGACCCTTTTCCGTTCTTTTAAATAAAAGAGGTTGTTCTCATTTTCATCAACAACCTTGAACAACAATCAAACAAAGGACCTTGTTTCTAATCAAACTTCATAAAAGAGCATGTTCTAACATTCCAAAGATTTTGATTTACAAAGAAGAGAAACCTTTCACTCTTTAATAGAGATTGAGAATAAAATTAGAGTATTTTCTCCCCAATCAATTTATGCTTAATTCCTTAAGTAGAGTTTAGTTCTAACCATAATCTTTCTCTTTTCCATAGATTTAGTGTTCAATATGTCAAGTTGTTCAAGTTCATATTGTGATTCATTGAGGAGGTGTCGTTGTGGCTTAGTTGCTCGTCATTTCACTGTTTACTACTGGGAATGCTGGTAGCCTCACCCTCCACACATGACCAGCTAGAGCTTGGACTGACAAGAGAAAATTTGATCCAGTTTGCCAGTCTTAAGCTGTTTAACTTGATTGTGTAAGCAAAATGGCATTTCATACATCTACTAATCGCTAGGATCTTTTCATTGTTGTATCAACTGCTTAAAGAGTGCATGAAGGGGACGGATAATGAAATTGTATTGTATTGTATTGCACATTATATCATGAACGACTTGATTATTCAAAAGGATTTGAAAATAGAAGGAACTTGTTGAGATTCCTTAAAAGATCTAGTGTCAATTAGGTGATTAAATATGGCATGACATTTATTGTGATGTAGTAACGAAATTTTTGGTTATAGTAGGATTCCTTAATATGCAATTTAAGTTGTAAATCAAAATCTTTGGGATGTTAGAACATGTTCTTTTATGAAGTTTGATTGGAAACAAGGTCCTTTGTTTGATTGTTGTTCAAGGTTGTTGATGAAAATGAGAACAACCTCTTTTATTTAAAAGAACGGAAAAGGGTCAAATTTGCCCTTAAACAAATCGAAATTCAACATATTTGCCCTCCGTCACGTTGGCTCACACGTGGCCAAGAATTTGACAAATCAGCAAGCTTAGCGTATAAGCAGTCTAATTGGTAAGTTCCGTCAAACAAAGGGTATATTTGCCCTAGTTTTAATAACATTAAGGGTATGCCCAAACAAAAATGCCGAGTAGAGTGAATAAAGGAGTTGTGTGTAGATTACCCTAGTACGTTTATTACTCCGTATGCAACAATTCGTTTGAACATTGGACTTGACCGGAATTGTTTCTTTCTAACGTAAGGAGAAAATTTCTGTAGACCCTTTATTATTATGCAGGAGACAAGAAAGGAGAAGAGGAAATAATAGGATATTGCGTGTCAAAAATACACAAATGTATAATGTGGGAACTACTATTAAATTACATGCCTTGACAGTAAAAAGAGGGATAGATTGCGATTTTGGCAAGTACTATAAAAAACAAGAGTCGGCCAATTTTGACATCCAAAAAACTTAGGAATTTTATTTATTTGCAAGGATAATGACAAATTATGTCACCTTTATTTTGTTTGGGGTTTGAACAAAGCCGGAAAATGGTGCTGTAGAATTTAAGATGTTTATCTTTAGCAAAAATGTATGCTAGTAATTAGGAAGTATGTCAAAATGGTCAAGTTTGGTAAAGTAATGGTCAATATTAGGAATACAAAATTAGTAACCACCAACTACGGAGATGCTAATGTCAATCATTCATTGATTCACAAGTCTATATAAACAAAAGATCTTTTTACTTCCTCTGTGTCTAACCTCAAACCTCCAACAACTTTTCAAGTTTTCTTTATTAACATAATAATGGCGTCCACCTCTTCCCCTCACACTACAGCCACCACCCATCTCAATTCTCTTGTCCCTTCTTCTTCCTCTGTTAATCACAACAAACCCTCAAATCTTTCTTTCCTTCATGCCTCCTCTCAATATTCATCTTCTCCGCTTAAGCTTGTCCACTCTGTTTCTTCTAATTCTTTTTCTTCCATCATTTGTAATGTTCTTAAAACTGTTGAATCTGCTGACTATCTCCATCTCCAACAACCTCGAAGGTCTCGGTTCGATTCCTAAGCCAACAATTCTTGTCTCCGAGAAACTTGGAGAGGCAGGTCTTGATTTGTTAAGGAGTTTTGGCAACGTGGATTGTTCGTATGACTTGTCTCCACAGGATCTTTGTGCTAAGATCTCTCAGTGTGATGCCCTTATTGTTCGTAGTGGAACTAAGGTGACTCGTGAGGTATTTGAGGCTGCACAGGGTAGTCTTAAGGTTGTTGGAAGAGCTGGTGTTGGTATAGACAATGTGGATCTGCAAGCTGCTACTGAATATGGTTGTCTTGTTGTCAATGCACCAACAGCTAATACCATTGCTGCTGCGGAACATGGTATCGCTTTGCTTACCTCCATGGCTCGTAACGTTGCTCAGGCTGATGCCTCCATGAAAGCTGGTACCTTTTTTCATTTTTTAATCTTGTTAAAACTAAATCTGCTGTTGTTACTTGTTAGATCTGAAAAAATGTATTTTACAAAATTTTGAGAATCTTGATTAGGAAAGTAGGACAAGAATTGGGTCCACTCTTCATTTATTAGAAGACGTGACTGAAATTTTAGGCAAAAAATCATTTTTTTCCCTAGTCGTGTCGTTTTAAACAAAATTTATTTGATTGTCGGAACTTTGACTTTGATTTGAATAAATTATTTGGCCTTCATTAGTTAATTAATTGGTTTGTGCATTAGTGGGCAGGTAGAGTACTGTAAGTTAAGTAGTGAAGTTTTATTGTGACATAAAAATTACTCATATCGCCCTTATATTAAAAAAATAAAATAAAATAAAGTTAGATCATCACTTCTTGAGATTTACAACTTAATATTACAGCTCTACGATCTGATCTCTGATTTCTGACAGTTATGTATACTTAAATTGTGTCAGTAACTAGATCCGATCTCTGATTTATGGAACCAATAAACAATTAATTAACCAAGTTTACAGGTAAATGGCAGCGCAACAAGTACGTGGGTGTTTCTATTGTTGGAAAGACATTAGCTGTTATGGGATTTGGTAAAGTTGGTTCTGAGGTTGCAAGACGTGCTAAAGGCCTAGGTATGCATGTTATTGCCCATGATCCTTATGCTCCAGCTGACAGAGCTCGTGCTGTTGGTGTGGAGTTGGTTTCTTTTGAGCAGGCCATATCCACTGCTCACTTCATCTCACTCCACATGCCTCTTACACCTGCTACTAAAAAGGTGTTTAATGATGACACATTTGCAAAGATGAAGAAAGGAGTCCGCTTGATTAATGTTGCTCGAGGAGGTGTTATTGATGAAGATGCATTAGTTAGAGCCCTTGACAGCGGAATAGTTGCACAGGTATGTTTGTTACTTAAGTAGTTAGTTCACTTAAAATTTTTATATGGTTCTGCCTCAAGGAGGAATAGGAATCTAGTTACTGATGTCTTCTTGTTGCATTCACACTTGTCACCATCCCTAATTTGTTACGAAACTCCTCAGCTGTGGGGACACTAGGTGCTAAAATGCGACCCCCTTGCCAACGATGTTTATCTAATCCCGAGTGTGATACGAACCCTCCTATTTCTTCCAACAAAGGCGTTAACTCAACATCCCCAAATCTAAACACATTTAGTTCTTCATCCCAAAACGAGACCGATGCTTCAATCATTGCTCTACATGGTTCCATTTCTAATAGGGAAAATCAATTTTTCACTTCAATTTACTTTGAACCTCGGTGCTTACCAGTCATCATTTTCTATTACAGGCAGCATTGGATGTGTTTACTGTGGAACCCCCACCAAAAGATAGCAAATTAGTGCAACATGAGAATGTCACTGTTACTCCTCATCTTGGAGCTAGCACTAAAGAAGCACAGGTACCATTGTCATACACATTTAAATCTTCTTCACCTCTTGTCATATCCACTTGCTTTAATATGTTCTGTCCAGCCCGTTGAGTTATGTGTTCGAAATCTTATTTTCTTAGGAAGGAGTTGCGATTGAAATAGCTGAGGCTGTTGTTGGTGCTCTAAATGGGGAACTTTCTGCTACAGCAGTGAATGCTCCCATGGTTCCTCCTGAGGTAAGCTATATTATTATGTGCTTATGTTTCTCTTTAAATCTCAACCCATAGCACGGAGTGAAATTCTTGCTTCCATTATCAGGTGTTGTCCGAGTTGGCTCCTTATGTTGTGCTTGCGGAGAAACTAGGTAGACTGGCTGTACAGCTAGTGACTGGTGGAAGTGGAATTCAGGCTGTGAAAATTGTTTACAAATCGGCTAGGGACCCTGACAGCCTGGACACCAGACTTCTTCGAGCCATGGTCACAAAAGGCATTATTGAGCCTATATCCGATACAATCATCAACCTTGTTAATGCAGATTTCAGTGCAAAGCAGAAAGGTCTTCGCATTAGTGAAGAGCGGGTCATTGTTGATTCATCTCCAGAGTTTCCTGTCGAGTCAATCCAAGTGCAAATTAGCAATGTGCAGTCAAAATTTGCAAGTGCTTTATCTGAGAATGGGAATATCAGCATAGAGGGGAGAGTGAAGTATGGAGTTCCTCATCTTACACGAGTTGGATCATTTAGTGTTGATGTGAGCTTGGAAGGTAACCTCATCCTTTGCAAACAATTGGACCAACCTGGTATGATTGGGCAAGTTGGAAACATTCTTGGTCAGAGTAATGTGAATGTGAGCTTTATGAGTGTTGGGAGAACCGTTAAGAGGACAAAGGCTATTATGGCAATTGGAGTAGACGAAGAACCAGACAAGGAAACTCAGAAGAAGATTGGAGAAGTGTCTGCAGTTGAAGAATTTGTCTTCCTCAAACTATAATCCGGAGATCCCATGCTGGTGGAGCGAACAAACTCCATAATTATTTATTACTATGAAAAATTCAGTATCTTTTCTGTGAATTGTTGGAGAATAACTATTGCCTAATGATGCCTGTGTTTGGATGCTGGAATGTTGGCTGAAATAGATGTTGTCATTTCGCATTCTTGTTTCAGAAGAAGAAACATAGTAGTACTGAGTTTAATATTTTACAGTTTGGAAGAGGCATATGAATTTTGGCTTAACGTTTGTCTGCCTGCTCTGCTTAATGTGAATCTTTGAGGTGTTGTTAGAAGTGATCAAAGCGATGTTCTTTCTCATGTAATTCTTCCTTGAGCGTTTACATATTCTCTTATTTTAGGTTTACATAATCTTTCTCAGTGTGCTCTATTTTGGTAGCATATCTTTTAGCATTTTACAACTTAATTGGACATTTGGACATAATAAAGTAACCATTGATATTCATGAAAATATGTCAACAGTATCAGACCTCACAGTGAATAACTGCATAGTATAACAGAAAAGTGCATATTATAAAAAAAGAATTACTTTCCCGACAAGGGGATAAAGCGAAGGGAATAAAAAGTCTCTATTTATAAAGATAGCATGTTAAGCAAATCCTAATCAGGGAATAAAAAGTAGCATCACAATAATATACGTGTTCATTATAAGTGTATTGTTCTCCTCTTTTAAATAAAGGTATCCCGCTATAATCAAAAGAAACTTTACAATAGTTTGATCATAGACTAGGGGTAGTGGTGGGAAAAGAGTAAATCATTGTAACTCACTCACCCAATTACTTTCTGTTTTTCCTCTTCTTTCTTGGTACGCTTATTCACATTCATTTCCTCGACATTGATCATGACGGGTCATATTCATGTGCTTATAAAACTTCTTTAATGATGACAGAGTCATTCAACTAAAAAAATGCTAAATCATTCATTGAATGCACACAATTACACTAACACTTTACTAAAAACAATACTAAGTACTTTACTATTTATATAGAAAGAAATTGCCTTGTACTAGTTTCTGTTATCATTAGATTTTAGCATAGGTTCTTTTATTAGCTATATGACTCATCTCATAGTAAATCCATATATCCAGATGTAGGAGATCGATACGATAAACCATATAAACTCTTTATATGATCTTTTATTTTATTCAAATTGTAACTGATTATTGAGTATTTTGTTTACTAACAGTTTACAATGATCAACAGATAAAGTTATAATTCTTTGTAATTGTGCTATGCAGTTAGCATATTACACCGTAGGTTGACGAATTCTCGATGAGTTGTTACTATCTTTTAACACAAGAAAATCACATCATATCTTGATCCCTGTTGTGATGTACAAATTTAACTTATCTCCGAGCTTATAGAAGATAGACCCATAAAACATAATGCTAATATATTATTTCATCCGTTATATCTACTATGGTAAATTGTCTAGCTGCCACGTAGCATCAACCTCAGCCAAGTGTTATATCGCATCAGATTTGTTGGCCAAGTTGGATTTTCGTTTGAAAGGTTAAGTTTAGCTACTTTACTAACGGTAGGGTGGTTTTTGACCTGAAAGTATAACGGCGGACAAATCTAGACAATTTACCATTATAGAGGGACCAAATTTGACCCGTTTTGATAATTTTAATATATTTAATAATTTCGTTAATTATATAGAAAAACGTTCTTATATTAACACCAGAGACCTCAAAGGAATTATCCAATATTGAAGGAGATTAATAGTATAGTCGCAACTAAATGGTTACTATAACTTATAAGGCATAATTATCGTTCTAAATGCTTGTATATTTTCATAACACAGTCTATATTTATATATTTTTTATTAATATATAAGTGGGAAGAGCTTAAGTAAAATGTTGAAAGACCACGCTAGCCCTTTAGAGCTCGTTTGGTAGGAAGGATACAAGACTATACCCTTATTATTATTCCTATGGAATTATTATATTATTTATTTCATGCTATATACGAATTTAATTCTTGGATTTCTCCCATTTTCTACCAAACGACCCTTAAAGTTGATAAACGATAATAGTACCTTTTAAGCACAATAGTGCATGAAATGAAACAAACTAATAAGCTATTTCTCGTTGAAAATTTGTGGAATACTTCCATATATATTTAGTCGTTTTATGCTTATTATCGCCATTTTCACTGTCATTGTTGCTGCCATTGTTCTTGTCGACGATCAAGTTGTTGCTCTTATGGGGCTAACTCCGCCCACATCAATAAGAACACTCTACTATGTTTTGATTACTCTACTACTTAATTGCTATCATTGTTTCTTCATTCTTACTCAATCCGTTTATAATCGTTTAATCACTATTCAATTATTTGAATATGTTCACTAATTAAGTCTAAAATCTCGATACAAATGATTATTTGTGGCCTAACAAATACAAATCCAATTGTGCAACCCAATACCATAATTCAGGGCATACAAATAATTTACCTCCTTTTCAAATTGTATAAAAAGTAAAAATCTAAAGAATTTATTTATAGATAATTGTCTTTTAATAATTATATTTTGATATACTTAATTATTAATATATGGGTGTAAGTGTTGAATTTGTATAGCATAGGAGGTGTAATTGTGTGATTTTAATTGTTGCCAGCTCTAAAATTATAAAGTGTTTATTTCAACTGTTTTTTTTTTTTTTTTTTTTTTTTTTGTTTCTTCTTCTAAAGAAGGACACTTCTCACCCAAAAGAAAATAAAATAAAATCATCTCTCTTTGTCGTCACTTGTTATTATCCCAAATTGCTCGTTCTAGGGTTTAGGTTTTGTGATTGAGCAAAAAAGGATTAATCGATTGGTGCAGCAGATGGCTGGTACTGGGATTCACCCATACCACCACCACCAATGGCCTCCTGCTCCCCCCCCTCCTCCTGCTTCTGGTCCTCCTTCTTCCCATCTCCCTACTCCCATTGACGAGGTAAACACCCGCATTTATATATTATGCTTTTATCCCCCATTGTTCTTATTGTTTACGGTGTTTGCCTTTTTCAGGTTCGGACGATTTTCATCTCTGGACTACCGCAGGATGTAAAGGAGAGAGAACTGCAGAACCTTCTGAGGTGGTTACCGGGTTTCGAAGCATCTCAGGTCAATTTCAAAGGCGAAGTTCCCATGGGTTTTGCCTTATTCTCCACTCCTCAATTTGCTATCGGTGCTAAGGACGCCCTTCAGGTCTTTTTACATGATACTCTTGTGGTGCTTTTTTTTTTCCGCCACGAGCTGTTTGTTTTGAATGATTTCCTTCTTTGTTGGGTGTAGGGTATGGTTTTTGACATGGAGGCTAAATGTGTTTTGCACACTGAGATGGCAAAGAAGAATCTCTTCGTCAAAAGAGGTGCCTTTTCTAATGTTTAAGTTACTCTGCATTTTAAGCTTTAGCTTTTCTTTCTGTCTTTTATTCGGAAAAAAGTTATAAGCATGTCCGCCTAATTGAGATTTTGCAAGAAAGAAGCTTACTTTCTGTGGTTATATAATGCATTTTAAAAGAATACTATCTTTGGTGGATCCTGAGCTCCGATAGCCTTGTTTGAATGAAATGTTGTGTAGGATGTTTATTAAGGCATGAGAATAGACTCTCTAATGAATCTCATCCAGATGTCATTAGGATTATCTTCTTATTGAACTGTTATTTTCCTAAGAATAAATACATTTTTGCTCTTAGTAGCCTGTTTTAAAAGAGCGACGACATTCCTATATTTGGAAACAACTTAACTTCGAACTTCTCATTTTACCCTTAATAGGAAGCTTTCATAGCCATATAATGTTATGGTTTGTTTGTGAAATCCACGCCTGCTTCTGTAACTGTAAACTTTAAGGTGCTTGAGAAGATTAACAAGTAATTTGACTGTTAGTCCTTTTTAAGGCAGTCAGCTTTTCACATCAATCATACAAGAACAAGCTTCTTTTAGTGGTAATTGCTAGCTAGTAAGTCTCAGTTGCTTGGCTGATAATCTTGAGTTTAGATTTGTGGGATTGTGTGATGGACATTAGGACAGTATGGCTGCCTGGAGAAGGGCTATACATACTCAGAGGGAAGAACCTTATCCTTTTGATAGATATTCAATGAAAAGAATTTACTAAATTTACATGGGATTTCGTTAGGGATGGTAGTAGTGGGAAATTCAGATATCTTATTTTTGGATGCTAAGCAGTCTCTAAACCACTCCATCAGTAGATTAGGGAATTAAAAACGTTTTATATCCGTACTTCCTCTTGCACCAGTAGCCACCCAGCACACACTGGAGAGTAAGATCAGCATGGGGAAAATGGCTATGTCAATTGTTGAGAGTAAGATCTGCATGATGTACTATTTTTCGTAGAGTCAGAAGGGGAATTTGCCTGGCAACTTCTTACTCACCTGTAGCTTGTATAATCTCACTGAAGTGTTAAGCTACACAAAGAGGACTACTTCGGAGCACTTCAATAATTTTCTTCAAAAAAGAGGAATACTGTAGAGCACGTTACTTTGAAAAGTTCCTCAACTTTATTGCTTCAGCATGGATTTTTCTGATTTTTATTGGTTTTTACTTCACTATATGCAAATTTTCTTAACTTTCCTTGTTTGTAGTTGATCGTTTAGTGCTTTGGAGATCTTACCGATGTTTATATGAATTTGATTCATATGAGTTCTCAATTCCTACCCACCATTTACTAAGCGTACAATTCATCTTTAATAATGCAGCAAGATACATAAAGAAACCCTACTGAATAAAAAAATTCTCAGTATTTTTGTTGATCTCCATTTCTGATGAAACTATTCTTTGTGTATTTGTTTATTTAGTTATCACAAGTGTGTTACTTGGATTCTACCATTTGTATGATAAAAAAACTTTATGCTGGATTATTCTTGTTTGATTTTGTCTGCAGGAATTGTAGCTGATTCAAATGCACATGACCAGAGCAAACGTATGCGTACTGGAGGCGATTACACACACACTGGTTATTCAAGTCCCTCTCCCTTCCACCCTCCGCCGCCACCTGTATGGGGACCACATGGGTAAGAGTTCTAAATGCAAAATTTTCTTTTGCATGTTGAGACAACCTCTATGATGAAAAGTGTGATAGCGTTAGGGATTGATTGTTCTCACAACATAGAGCTACTTTCTCAAAATTTAGTATAATGGAGTTACCGGAGATATTTGGAAAAAAGAAAAGAAAGTTAAAAGGAGTTTAATATTTTCTTTAAGAAGTTAATGATTGTTATCTTCTTTATATCGGACCAACCTCTGCCCCACCCCACTTAAGAAAATAAATAAATGATAAACACTGGTATCTCTCAGGTATATTGCTCAAACTCCTCCACCGTACGATCCATATGGAGGCTACCCTGTTCCTCACATGCCAATAGCTGCACCTGCTCCTGTGCCAGCACCAAGCAGTTATGTGCCAGTCCAGGTGATGCATGCATGTAGCTGCTTCTGTCATTTGTATTAGATAGGGGTGTTTTGCAGAGTTAAGGGTTGACAGCCTTTCCTGCATGCCTTTTCATGTTTGCTTTTTGGATTTTCTTCTTTTAGTTTCTGAGTTTTGTTTACTATTGCATATTCCCGTAGGCCTAGAGTACTTTTTTTACTGTTAAGTAGGTTTGATCTGACTTCCTTCAGTGTAGTTGTATCTGGTTTTACTGCTGATATTGTTGGGACAGTGCTATGCGTTATACAGCTGATGGATATTTCTGCAGTATATATCACTCTGAAGATTAATGCACCTTGAATGCTATAGTTCGTGTTTGCTGTGTCGTCTGATCTATTATTGCTTTCTTGTAGAATACTAAAGATAACCCTCCTTGCAATACCCTATTCATTGGCAATCTTGGAGAGAATATAAATGAGGAAGAGCTGAGGGGCATTATCAGCGCGTATGGTTCTACATTTTGCTATTGCTTTTATACAAAAGTTGACTATTCTGTGTCAACCAATGCCTAATCTATTCATTTGCTAAATGTGCTACCAGACAGCCTGGTTTTAAGCAGATGAAGGTTTTGAGACAGGAAAGACATACCGTGTGTTTCATTGAATTTGAAGTAAGTTCCTTACTACACCGTATTGGATGCTTTTTGAAGCATCTTCAATTTTTGTGCACATTCTATGCTCCTTCCACTTATCAACTTTTATCTGGCATATGCAGGATGTGAATAGTGCCACGAATGTCCACCACAGTTTGCAGGGTGCTGTCATACCGAGCTCTGGTTCTGTTGGCATGCGAATTCAATATCCTTTCTTCTTGTTTAGTTGTCTCATCTATTGGATATTTTACAATCATCCCTTTTTCTTTTTTCTGCCACACTGGTTTTAGTAGCCCTAGTCGGACTGCTGACATGGAAGTTTTGACCAGATGTCGGGGCAGTCTGCTATAGGTTTTGTGCCTATTAGATACAACCTACTTGAACAAAATTATCCCGAGTTAAGACACTGAAGGACAATATATGCATGCTGAGAAGCTCCCTTTGGAAATTGGAACCGTGGAGCTTCCAGAAAGTGGATAACCCAGAGTTTTAAATATCATTAAGATTGCTGCTACCCTTATCCAAAAAAAAAAAAATAATAATAAAAAAAATTAAGATTGCTGCTACAGGACAGTACCTGTCTAACGTTTTATTCCTGATGTTGATTTGTGCTCCCTTTCCAAATGTTGTGGCGAACCTTCTAACCTTTTTCCACTCATCCTTTTCTTCTCTGAGATGACAACCAGTCCTTTGTGGCATCCTGAAAAGAGAATGATGATAGTGCTTTATGTTCCTCTGCATATAAAAATTGAGAAAGGGCCATGTTTCTTAAAAGCATAAACATTATATGCAGCCTGTCCCAAATGCATATGTTAACAAAGGTCTCTGTAATAATCAGCATCTCATGTGAAGTACTCCTTCTAGGAGTCTGAGTTTTAAATTGTATAATCTACTCTAACATTCTTTGGTTGGTCGTGTTTCTCCTTAATATTCAGCTACATATTCAAAAAATCCATTTGGAAAAGGAAGGACTCTGGATACTCAGCTGTTGGCCCCAATGCAAATGGAGCTCCTCCACTTCCGGCCTACCAGTAGCTGCAGGGGATGTATTCTGTTCTCTCTGCCAAATACAAACGCATCATGCAGCTGTTGCATGCATCCTTGCTATCATCAAAGTCATGAGCATTAGCATCTTGACATGAACATCTTTTTGGAGCATATCATAGTTTATCCAAGACATGCATTTGAAGCACGGTCATCTCAAATTGTCAACTTATTCTGGGTTCACATTTTGTGACATGTCATAGGAAGGATGCATTTCATTTCTGGCCTTAAATCTTGTTGATCTGTGATGTCACATGCTATTATACATTTGGGAATTGCTTGGTTGAATATATTTTTAGTGCTAACATGTGTTTTTAACCCTCTAGTGTGACTCCTTTAGCAACTCTAAATGCAGTATGTATGGAGTGAAATAGAATCTACGTCGTAATTGAGATCATAATATGGTCAGCATCCACCTTAATTCTCTCTGGTTAGGGTTGTCAGTTACTCCATTAACCCCATAATGCAAACTGATGATAAACACACTAACATCCAGGTTTCCAGATCGAAATTGCGTTGTGCTTGTGTTATGCAGGAGATTTGTAGAAAAAGACAGGACTTCCTTTTATTTGGGAATGGCCAATTGCTGGAGTTGTTTTATGACAGGTAACTTTTCCCGCATGCAGAATGTGCACATCGTATTCTAGATGTTGATGCGGCACGCTGCGAGAAGATGGTTCTTCTGTGTTTCGGGCTGGTGTGCTAGCTTTGAGATTCTTGCTTGTTCCTTTTGCCTTTTCAGCTAACTCCAATTGCAAACAAAAGTTCGATTCTTGGGAGTTTCATGGTTGACTGGTTAGATATATGATCTGTGACAATTAGAGTTGATTGATTTTGAAAAGTAATAGTTAAAGGATTTTGTAGGAATTACAAAATCCATTAGATGACCGAATAACTTGATTTTTCATTGGTTAAAATATCACGGAATGCACATGACGTCATGGTGCATTGGCTGCGCTGAAAATCTCCCAGCAATACTTGCATCTCTAAGGGGACGTTTGGCTGGAGCCTGAATGGATAATTCTAGCCTACAGTCCTGTATAAGATAGTACTTAATATATTATTTGGGTGGAGGGTTTGAAAAATAACCTCCGCATATTATGTTGTAGTGTTTGGTTGTCCTTGTAAAAAATCTCTACATAACTGTAGTGATTGTAGTGTTTTTGGAATGTGATATAAAAAATAATCTTCATAATGAGTTATGAGAGAATCTTTCTATTATATTATGCGAGATATTGTGGAATAATAATGCATTACGAGCAACATTACTGCACATTCAGTTACAATCATATTGGGTTGCTGTACATTTTTCTACAGGACTGCAATCCAAACATTATATTTACAAGCACGTTAGTGCCAGATCACAGAAGAGTTTTATGTAGGTTCGAATTTCTGTTCTGATTACTAGTGGAATGGTGGTTGTAGGAAGCAACATTAGTTCACATTCAGTTAAATATCGTGATTGGACTTCCAGTGAACTTTTCATCGCGTGTGAGCAGCAACTTTGTTGCTTTCTTCGTAGTGTGAAACAGGATAAATATGTTGGTGAGACGTTGCTTTCTGTTATGGATAATATTATCAGAATTAGGAATTTGAAACCTGTTTGATTGCACTGTATCTTTACTTGGGTGATTGTTGCCAAAGAATTTAAGGCAACTTCGTCCACTGACGACGTTATTTATGCGTTCCTTTACACCTTAGACAGTTTGGACCAAGTTCTGCACAGAAAATGACAAAAGTTTGAGGAGAGAAGGCCTTGATAAGAAACTAAATAATTAGGACTGTCAGTTTGTATTATGCGGAGTTTAAAATAGCAATTGCGTTTAGTTTAAATGGTGATGGAACAAAAATATTGAACTATTTTACGTGGACGCTGAACTTCAAAGTCAACCACAAGCAAAACAACGACAAAAGTATACTGATAAAGTTCCATTAGGGAAAAAAACAAATCAAATCTGCATCAAAACATAAGGAAGTTTCAACTGACCTACCAATATATGTTATGAGCTAAACACTTGAAGGATATCGGAACTCGAAAGGGTACTGGCAAATGAAACTGGAAACGCATATGCAAAAGATTCACTCGCACGAAGAATCAGTAGCTTATTTATTTTGGAAAAATTATATTTATGTAATTGGAAGAATTATTTTGGAATCAGTAGCTTATTTTTATGTATAAACAGTTTTATGTATTGGACTATAGTTGAATCTTTGTTAATTTCACGTAACTTATATAGATACTTACAATTTCATGTAAACTACTCCGTACTTAGTAAATCGCGACATGCACTTTACATTCTTCTTTGGCGTAAAAATTCTGCGAAGGAGTTGCAACAACGATGCTTTATCACTGCTTAACAAAGTGTGAGAACCTAATTATTCACTGCTTAATAATTAGTATTAGATTTTCAGTGGTGGACGTCGAGATGGTTCCCGCCGGAGAAGAATCCGCTGTAGCATCTTCATAATTCTTCTGCTATTACTGATGAATAGTTTAACATAATTGTTATAAATAAATTAAAATAAGTCAAATGTAATATTGTACATTAATCACAAGCGACGGGAGTGTTCAAATAAATCCTTGAAATTATGCTATTGAAAATTTATTCAAGATTAGCGTAGATTCGATTTACAATAATTAAAAAAAAGAAAAAAAAAAAAAGCAGCTTACTAATGCATTACACCCACTTCGTGGTGTGACATGTCAGCGCTTAGGTAAAAGAAGGTCAAAGAAGAGTCTACAAAGGGAAAATAGAAAGATGGGGTGGGCCACGACCTGCCGGAACACTTTTGGCAAACTTCCATTTCCACCCACTAGTCGACAACTATTAGGTATGCTTTTGTGATAAATAATGCGACGTCATTAAAGTAGTTACATTTCACATTGACGTCTGTCCCTGTTTCACACGCCCTTTTCACACTGTTATGTACTGTATAATATCCAACCGCTAAAGATGTTTCCTAACTTCTGTTTCCCCTACATGCTACAACCGACTCACATTTTTTCTTACTTTTGTTCTAACTATGAACACCCTTCCAATAATTTGTTATTTTTCTACTGCTGTTGGTTTTCTGTGTCAGTTTATGGTCTCAGCTCAGATGGCACAACTCTGCTCTCTCTTGTTAGACACTGGACTAGTGTACCTTCTTCTATCAACTCTTCTTGGAATGCTTCACATGCCACTCCTTGTTCTTGGGTTGGTGTTGGATGTGATCGAACCCAACTTGTCACGTCTTTGAACTTGTCAAGCTATGGAATCTCTGGCCAGTTGGGTCCCGAAATTGCTCATTTGCAGCATTTGCGTTCTATTGATTTTGGTTATAATGCTTTCTCAGGTTCCATTCCTTCTCAGCTTGCCAATTGCACTCTTCTTGATTACTTGGATCTGTCCTACAACAGCTTTACTGGACAAATTCCTTCAAATCTTGGAAATTTACAGCTTTTAACTTTCATTAGCTTCCACTCTAACTCATTGATTGGTAATATTCCTGATTCCTTGTTTTCTATCTCACGCTTGGATACTATCTATTTTAGCAAGAACAGGCTTAGTGGTCCCATTCCATCGAGCATTGGTAGCTTGAGTGAGCTTTTGTATCTCTATCTTTATGAGAATGAGTTATCAGGTCTAATTCCTTCTTCCATAGGAAATTGTACTAAGTTGACAGAACTGCTTTTGAATGATAACCATTTAGCTGGTAGTTTGCCTGATAATTTGGATAAGCTACAAAACCTTGTTTATGTGGACGTAAGCAGTAATAGTCTACAAGGCAGAATTCCTTTCAGTTTAGGTAACTGTGAAGTTCTGGACACTCTAGTCTTGTCATTCAACCGTTTCAACGGAGCACTTCCACCTGGGTTGGGGAATTGTACCGAATTAAAAGTTCTTGCTGCTGTCTCTGCTGGTTTAAGTGGCCCTATTCCTGCTTCTCTAGGCCAGCTCTCAAATTTGGAGAAGCTTTACCTTACTGACAACAATTTCTCCGGAAATATACCTCCCCAGCTGGGCAAGTGCCAGGCCTTGCTGGAATTACTTCTGCCGGAAAACCAACTGGAAGGTGAAATTCCTAGTGAACTAGGGTTCCTCAGTCGGTTGCAATATCTCTCTTTGTATTCCAACAATTTGAGTGGTGAAATTCCCCTCAGCATTTGGAAGATTCAAAGCCTCCAAAATCTTCTTGTATATAGAAACAACCTGACCGGGGAGCTACCTCTTAAAATGACCGAGTTGAAACAATTGAGGAACATATCCTTATTTGACAACCAGTTTACAGGAGTGATACCTCAAGACTTGGGGGTTAACAGCAGTCTAATGCTGCTGGATTTCACCAACAACTACTTCTCAGGTCCTATTCCACCTAATCTTTGTTCTGGCAAGAGACTGAAGAAGCTTTTGTTGGGTTATAATCATTTTGAAGGTGGTGTTCCTTCTCAATTGGGAAAGTGTTCTACATTGACAAGAATAATTCTCAAAAAGAATTATCTCTCAGGTGGCATTCCGGATTTTGTTAAGAATACAAATTCTATATTCTTGGATCTTAGTGAGAATGGTTTCAGTGGGAAAATACCCCCAAGCTTGGCAAATCTTGGCAATATTACATCAATTGACTTATCAATGAATAAGCTCTCAGGGTTTATACCACCAGAGCTGACAAACCTTGTCAACCTCCAGGCTTTAGATCTGTCGTACAATGGTTTGGTAGGTGTACTGCCATCTCAACTTTCTAACTGCCAGAGACTGTCGAAGCTTGATGTAAGTCATAATTTGTTGACTGGCTCGATCCCATCCACGATTGGAAGCTTGAGAGAACTATCTATTTTGAGTCTTAGTGAGAATAACCTTTCAGGAGGTATTCCACCTTCCTTGTTTGGACTGAAAAAGCTTTCAGTGCTGCAGCTTGGTGGAAATGCTCTTGGTGGTGGCATTCATTCTGCAATTGCATCTGCATCAAGAGAAACACTGAGGTTGCTAAATCTGACGAGTAATGGGTTGACAGGTGAACTTCCTGCAGAGATAGGGAAATTTACTTTTCTGGAGGAGTTAGATATAGCTGACAACAATCTTTCTGGGACTTTAAGAGTTCTTGATGGAATGCGTTCGTTGATCTTCATTAATGTATCACACAACCTCTTTTATGGTCCAGTGCCGGAAAATCTGATGAAGTTCCTAAACTCAACTCCTACCTCTTTCTCGGGAAACTTGGGTCTTTGTGTGCACTGTGGTTCAGATGAAGGCTCAATTTGCCCCGAGAATACCACTCTAAGTCCTTGTGATCTTCAACCCAACAATGGTAAACACCTAAGCAGAGCAGAAATGGCAATCATTGCACTTGGGGTACTGTTATTTACCATTTCCTTACTCCTAGCAATTGCTTACATTCTTCTATGGCGCAAAAATTCTGGGAAAGGAGTTGCTATCTCTGCTCAAGAAGGTGCTTCATCCCTGCTTAATAAAGTATTGGAAGCCACAGAGAACCTAAATGATAAGTATGTCATTGGGAGGGGAGCACATGGAATTGTATATAAGGCCATCTTGGGTCCGGAGAAAGTGTATGCTGTGAAAAAGCTAGTGTTTGTTGGTATAAAGGATGGAAGCACAAGTATGGTTCGAGAAATTCAGACAATTGGAAAGGTTAGGCACCGCAATCTTGTCAGATTAGAAGACTTCTGGCTGAGAAAGGATTATGGCCTGATCCTTTACAACTACATGGAGAACGGGAGCCTTCACGATATTCTCCATGAGACTAATCCACCCCGGCTATTAGAATGGAGAGTTAGGTACCAAATTGCTCTTGGAACTGCTCAAGGGTTGTCATATCTCCACTTTGACTGTGAACCTGCCATCGTGCATCGAGATATCAAGCCCATGAATATCTTGTTGGACTCTGATCTGGTGCCTCACATATCAGATTTTGGTATTGCAAAGCTTCTGGATCAGTCTGCTGCAATTTCTCCCTCCAGTACCCTCCAGGGTACAGTTGGATACTTGGCTCCAGGTATCTTTGCAATATCCTTTTTTCCCCTCCCAATATGCTCGGTGCTCCACTTTTAGAGATTTTCGTCTTTAGAAAATAATATCGTGTGTCCCATGTGTACTTTTCTTAATGACATCTGACTAAGCTCCAAACTAGAGCCTTAGGTGCATTTCTTTGGGACTAAAACAAAATTATACGAGGGGGACTAAGTGCCTAACCTCCTAATCCTATTAACAATTAAAATGCAACATGCATGTACTAAGGAGCTATCTAGTATTCTAGTAAAGCATAAACTTGGAGGACTCCTAGTTTACAAGTACTGCAGTCTATCTCATTTTGTGCGACACTATTGCTATTTTTTTCTTTGAGTACGATTTTCTCAAAATCTTTTTGAATACTTTGAAATATTAACTATGTTGACTTATAGTAATTTAGTCACATAGTTTTTAACTATGTATATATTTTTTTTTTAAAAAAAATGAAGAGTCTATGCCTGGATTCGCACAAAAATTAGGTGCTTTGACTCTCGCACTCCGAACGCTGACACATAAAATGGGATGAAGTGAGTAATAATGTTGAGATCCACAAGTAGCTTAATACCCTTTCTGGAATAAAAGATATATTTAGTATGCTATATGTGCTGAAATATATATCCAGATTGCCAAAAATGTCTATGTCTTTTACTTATGTGAATAAATGGAATATTCATTTTCTCTTGTCTACTTTTTTGACAGAAAATGCGTTTACAGCAGCGAAGAGCAAGGAGTCGGATGTTTACAGCTATGGTGTTGTCCTGTTGGAACTTATAACTCGAAAGAAGGCCTTGGATCCTTCACTCTATGGGGATAGAGACATTGTGAGTTGGGTTAGGTCTGTTTGGGCAGGAGCTGAAGAAATTGAGAAGATTATGGATCCAAGCCTTTTGGATGAATTCATAGACTCAAGTATCATGCAGCAAGTAAGTGAAGTGCTTTTACTGGCTCTTAGATGTACAGAGAAGGAAGTCAGCCAAAGACCCACAATGAAAGAGGTGGTCAAGCTACTAACAAGGTCCAGTTCGAGTATAAGAAGCAAGTATTAATCTCTCATTTCCACGTAAACTCTGATGTCGGAGGCATAGTATTCTCCTGATTAACATAGTCATATGTTTTAGCTCTCAAAATTTGATTTCTGAATCCCTGATACAAAATACTGTCTGTAGTTAGTCTCTTTTATTGGTATAGGATGATAGAAATGATGCAGTTTAGGAAGAGAGGTTGCTGGCCTTATAGCTGCATATGTTTTTTCTCCATCACGTTTACATGGATGAAAAATAAACGTAAACTTACTGCTGTTCATCTTAGTTGTGAAAATTAAATGTAAAGTAATATTTTTATGTCGCCGCTAATGAACGGGAAACCTAAATGAGAAAAACAATTGTCCCCTAATCTTGTCACAGAAAGCACTATGACCAAACTATAAAATGAGAAAATGTCTTGGCGAATATCCCTCTTTTCTTAGATTCTTGTCTGCAGTGGGTTTCTGTTAAGTTATACTTCTGCAAATTTCCTTCCCCTTAACTATAGGCTGCTATATATGGCTAGTTTTCTTTTTCTAGGCAAATGGGATGACCATTGAATTGTGAGAGATCGTTCACTGGAAGTGGGAAAAGTAATGAACCTGATTTTCATGGTCAGAGAAGGTCCATGTTGCCAAAGTTGGGAATATATACAACAAGACGTAACTGTCAAAGGGGAACTAATAAAGTCCATCAACTAGTCCTCCAAGTTCATTATTCAACGGAATTGGCAGTCCTAGCGTGTAGATCGCCCGATAAGATGCACAAGGCAACGGAATGAATTTTTTGTACTCTGTCAAGCAGGGTGTTATAAATATTTAGGTGGTCAATAGCAGTTTTTACTTGGTTTTTCCTCTGTTTTCTTCGTTCTTTGAGATTTGACTTTCAGCAAGAGTTTATCAGCGTTAACTCTTACGTTGATGTTTCACTGAGTAATGAAGTCCTAAGTTATGAAAGAGCAATCATCTCTTGATCAAAAAGTCCTAGAGGTCTAGCAATTTCCACGAAAACATAAATTGGTCGCAGTAGTCCTCACAGTTGGGGCCTATGAAGTGTATGGAGAAGTAAACTCATTTAGTTAGTTGGTTGTTTCTCATCTGAGTTTTAATCCTTATAATCAGAAAACATAATGTTGAAATGAAGTAAGAAATGAAGGATATAAACAATTAGCTTAGTGATATGTACAAACAGCAATTTTCCAAGACACTCCCATCTCCTGTGGACAGTCCAAGAATAGCCCAAAAAAAGAAGGCCTTCAAAACTATCTTCAGTTCGGTTATGCAGATGGAAGGGACTACTTCTGAGTGTTGTGCGTCAGGAGTATCTTCCAAATTCGAACTATGAATTGTTGCACTGTCATCATTTAGCTCTTCTGGTGCAAAGAATACCACTTCATTGGATTGAGGATGATGATTTCTTGGTACATCTGGTGGTTGAATAGAATTTTCTGAAGAACTATTTGGACCATTTCCAGCTTCAGGAAGTCTATCTTGAGGTATTACCTTGCTACCAACAGGAGAAGATGAGAGGTCTCTCTGGTCAAAGTGTCTGCACATTGCTACAACTTTGGACCAAATTGTGATTCTAGAATCTGATATTCTTCGATGGAAATCTCTGTACTTGTAGAGGTAGCAGGCTATGAAAATGAGGAGGCTTGCTGCTGTAATTCCTCCTGTAATGGCAAAAAGGCCCTTAAAACTTTGTAACGAGATTGTGCTTGAGTTCATACTGTTGTCCGGTCCTGCGCAAGCTGGTTCATTCCTCAACCAATGCTGCTCCATTTCCAATATCTTCCCATTCTCTGTTAATTCTATGACTGCACGAGAGACATCAGCAACTAAAGGAGAGGCTTTAGGAAAAACCTGTTGATATACACAGAAGTACAGTAGCATAAGATAATCATTTGCAGCTCGAACTAATCTTCAGAAGCGCGTGCCAGATATAAAGAACTCAACACCATGCAGAGAAAACAAATGTCTTACAAAGGCAAAGCCGTCTGTGCGATAGGTAGGCCCAACTGTCATGTATTTGTCGCAGTGCTTGGATAGGAAGAGCTTGCAGTAGGGAATGACATCAAAGAATGCTGAAATGCCACCATTTTTACTTCCTCTAGACAATGCTTCATCACAGTCATCTGGGGATGTGAATGTCCTGATCCTGGACCCGTCAAATCCCTTTTTTCTCAAGAAGTCCACTATGAATGACCCTTCTTGGCAGCCAACAATTTCCCGATTCTTGATGAGCTCACTGATATCTGTGTTTATTGGTTGTAGCCTCCGTACGGTTAATCTTGATGATAAGCTTGCAGTGTAAGTGGAGTTCAGGATGAGTACAACAAACATCCATATCACTACAACCAGTCGAGCTAAATTGCTCACTATTCTTTCTCCTACAAGCAGATCATATCTATTTGTGATTTCATGAGTCAAAATTGGACGAAGTACGATTCCTGTAATCTATAGAGGAAAATGTTTAAATAAATTCTAAAATTATTTTGTACTCACGATGTGCGAATACTAGCGTTGAGAAGGGGAAGTAGAAGATCATGCCAACATGTTGAGAAGGAGGTCCTCGAAAGGCAGAGCTTATCCTATGTTCAAGTATCCAGACCGCCAGACCCGTAAGAAAGAAAAATGCTATACTAGTTAGCCAAAGTTCTTTCTTTAGGGGCTTTAGGAAAGCCCATATATCATTGACATCTTCGTATGTTTTTGGCACGATGCTGATAATACCTCCTTCTGCGAATGGCAACGTGAAATCCACGTATTTTGATCGGTTTGCCGTGATAGTTATATCTCCAATTGCACCATCATAGTTCTGCATACATTGTATCATTGCTGACTGAAGTTAGTAACTGTTCACTCACTGATTTTACAGCAGAAAATTGAAAATATAGTCTTGCAGACACCTAAGTGTACCTAGCTTACCTGAAGAAACACTTGGTAAATAAGATCATTATAAGTCCCTGCACTAGAGCCATCCAGATTTTCGAAGGGAACAAGTTCATAGGGCACAGCATATGGCAGCGCTTCCATGACAGATTTGAACACTTGTATGTATAATCCGCTGATTACGGGGGCATCAGCCTGACTGTCTCTTACTACTCTGACGAAATCCGTAAATCCAGCTTTCACTGGCACTCCAATTCTTAGCTTTTTACCAGACATCGGAACATCCCATCCCTTGGGCACAATTGTTGAATCACCAGGCCATATGATACTCCTCAAATTTTGCCTTGAGCTTGTATCAGTTAGTTGTGGTGTTCATGTTCAGTTGCCTCTTTATTCCAAGAGTTGGTGTCCATATTCCTACCTCCTTCTGTCCGTTTCCAACCACATTAATTATCTGGTAGGATGATGGCTCTAACTTGCCATCTACAAGATGGAACTTCCCTGAGAGCCCTTCAAATTTGGTCTCCGACATTGCTTTCAGAAGCTGTGGGCCAACTTCTGACATTCTAAACTTGAAAAAGTCTGAAACATTTAGGTTAACACTTGAATTCTCTACAGCTTTTGGTTGCTCTTTCAATCCAACTCTTTCTGCAGCCATAGCCAGGCCCACAAAGTATCATATGCCCACAGGCCAAAAATGCTCACGTATGCTCGTCCGATTCCAGGATTATTCTCATAGGACCTTTTCTTCAACCTATTGGCGAATGAGTTGAGCTGTTTAGATTTTGGTACAAGTGGTTTCACACCTATTACCCCTTGCATTGCTTCAGCAACTTCAGAATCCATCAAGTGGACTAAATCCGTTATGCCACTGGTGATGATCCATGCATAGCCTTTTTCCATCATTCCTATTTCCTTGGCTTTCAGAAAGAGTCTGGCAGCAAGAGTAGGTGTCATGTGGACCACAAACACCCTTGTTTGTAAAGTCATCATCTTGTATAGCTCTTTGAGTACAAAGTCATCACTTACTGAAACAGGAAATACACTTCTATATGAAATGTGAGCATTCACGTCTTGGAATGCATTAGATAAGTACGGGACAATGCCACTGCCATATTCTGAGTCTTCATAGATGATAACAACCTGACTCCACTGGAAGGCTTTAACTAGGGCAGCAATCGCGCCAACTTGAGTGTCATCAGCTTGTGTAGTTTGAACAAAGTAAGGAGTTCTAGTATGAAGAGAAGGACTTGTTGCAGAGAAGGAAATTATGGGAACCTGGGCTCTGTCTCCAAGATCCATCAAAAAGTTGGCTTGTGCAGATGTCACAGGACCTATGATTGCATCTACCTTGACATCTTTCAGCAAACTGAGACCTGCAATAAGGCAACCGATGTTGATTAATTGAGACCTGCACAGGCTGAAAGGCATTTATTACTTGATCACTTCCTAGTTTCTACCTAGAGTTGCACATGAACTAAAACAAACTCAACATGCGAGTATGCGTATAATATGCAATGCACATGACCTAGGGGAGATGAGGTATATGTACCAGCAGCAGCTGCTTCAATGACTTGTTTTTGAGAGTCCCTAACATGAAGAGACAGCCTCGTTGAGTAGTTGCTGTGAGTCGAATAGAAATCAGAGAGGGCCATGGACAAGCAGCTTAGACCCATGCTTCCGACCATTGACTTCAAATCAAGAATCACTCCCACTTGGAAGTTAGAAGTGCGATTATGAAAGTTCCTTTGTGAATTGCTGAAAGAGGAACACAGCCAGAGTGAGACACAGAATAGTAGGATTAATTTCATCTCCTTCAATAGCTGGATGCAACACCCAAATTGGCAGGTCAGTAGTGTTTCATATATCCCAATTTAAATTTTCACATTGTTTAAATTAAGTCTTAGGTATATGGGGGGTGGGGGTTGGAGTTGACTTGGTAAAAGTCTAAGCTTGCTGATGCCAAGATACCTTGCAGTTGAATCTTTCCTTTTTAAACTGTATGTATTACTATAATGCAGTTGCTTCAAAATAGGAAAAGTATTACGGTCTCGTCAGACATTTTAACAGCCCAAGCCCGCTAGTGATATTGTCCGCTTTGGGCCGAGGCCCTCACGGCTTTAAAACTTGTCCGCTTTGGGCCGAGGCCCTCACGGCTTTAAAACGCGTCACTAGGGTCTAAGGCCAGTTAACTTATATACCCAACATCTCTCCTGTGTTATGCCGATGTGGGACACTTAACCCTTAGCTGGGGTGTTACATACACCACCTCTTATGGACTCAGCGTCCTCGCTGAGGTTTGCCCCGCGTACCGGGATTCGCCTAGACTCACCACGGAGGTTTGCCCCGCGTACCGGGATTCGCCTAGACTCAGGCCTGAACTTTAACCCACATCGACAAGGCTGACACGGAGTGGCTCTGATACCATCTTTAACAGCCCAAGCCCGCTAGTGATATTGTCCGCTTTGGGCCGAGGCCCTCACGGCTTTAAAACGCGTCACTAGGGTCTAAGGCCAGTTAACTTATATACCCCAACATCTCTCCTGTGTTATGCCGATGTGGGACACTTAACCCTTAACTGGGGTGTTACAGACATTGTATAGACCACAGGAAAATATTTTAACGATTCAGATAACATAAGCAATAAAGCACTTAAAACAGGCTAGGCTAGCACACAAGTGACTGAAGAACACAGCCTGTTCCTTTATCATTTCCTACTTTCTCCCTTTTTGCTCTAATTACTACTCCGTGCTAAGTTAACAGAGAAAGACGTGTGAGGGGAGAGCGGGTGCTGGTTTCTACTACTACAACACAGCCGATTCAAACTAGGACCAATATTCTGTAATCTTATTCATTAATGCCTACTCTTGAGTCCTTGACTTTCTAGTGTATTTGTCTTGCTTAGAACATTGACTGAAAGAAATATGATTTGTGTAAGAATCTGGACTTGTTGAGTAATGCAAATAATGGAGGAAATTACTGGGAAACTAGGCTTTGATGTTGACCCCCTCAATTAATAGATAATCAACTAAGTAAGTGAACTAAATATTAGTATAATGTAGATTTGGAGAGGTTATGATAGCAGCGATAACAATGCAGCAAAGTCTATCATCATTCTATTGGTCAGTCTCCGCCATGTAATTTATTACACAATCACAGCTTTAATTAAGGAGTAAAATATTTATCATCAACTGTAAGAGAAGTCATGCATGCGCTGAGAATTCCACAGCTCGTATGTGCATGGATTCTGGTCTTTACAGATATTAAATGATACTTACAAGTCTATTTAATTGACTTCCAAAGCCACCGGCCATTTCAGTCAACTTTAGGCACGTCTCTCTCACAGCCAACTCAAATGAGCTTGTCGCCTAGAAATAACAAACCATACATACTAGCATTCTGTAGACGGTTGAAGGGGAGATTGATGCAAATAACAGCTTCCTAGGATAATTCTTATAAAAAAAACAACTTCCTAGGATAATACACAAAAGTTCATTTCTTTTAAAAAGTTGGACGTTGGGTCTAACTTAATTAAAAAAATTAGCTCATGATGTGAAAATTTAAGTGTCATATTTAGCTCATTAAAGTATAACCTGCCTAAACTAATTGTAAAAGAACCAACAAACAAATAAACAGAAAATTTTGGATGGACATGTTAGGTTATGACTCATTGTTTAGGTCAATTTAATCAATCCATATTGATCCAAGCAAACAATGGACGGACACAACTCGTTAATTACTTTCAACAATTTTAACTCGTCCAAATATAGTATGATCCACCATTTGATACCCATAGGTGAAAATTGTCTAAAACATGTGAAGAGACATTTAGAGGGTGTTTGGGTGGCTTAACCAACTTTTAAGCCACTTTTAGCTAGTTAAAACTGCTTAAAATCACTGGTTAGAAGTAAGCTGGGTAATCTAACTTTTTGCTTTTAGCTTAAAAGCTGTTATAGCTTGACCAACAAATTTACCTTTTTATCCTTTATAATTTTTTTCAGTTCTACTAATACTCTCACTAACAAATGCCCGTCCTCCCTTTTTCTTTTGTTCTAGAAAAGCATTATTTTACCAAACAACTCCTTTTTTTTTCTTTAGTTTCAACACTTGTATCCAAACATACTACTACTACTTAAAAGCTACATTTTTCAGCCGACCTAAACAGGCTATTACTCATTTTCTCCATCAAGGTGAGGTATTTTAACGCTAGAGTTTCACACGGGAATTTTGTTTCGAGTATATCATACATCAGGGCAAAGTGGATCTAGTGATAATGATAATCTTGTGAGCGATGGTTCTGCTAAGTTCTCTGATGGACCTGTTCCTAGGCATGCTAATTGTTAAACACAGAACACGAGAGCCCACAAGGCAACACGGGTGTTAGTAAATAGCTCCTCGGGGCCAACCCACTGAGGAAGACGGATCGACATCATAATTTGAATTCTCAACCTAGAGACAGAAGTACGGTGATGATCTCACAAGACGAGGTACGGATGATGTTGTTCCTACAACTGTTTTGCTTACAGAGTGCGCCAGGCTTTGGATACCTATGATTCTCTACTTCTTTCTCTAGGCAATAGCCAGAAATTAGAATCTCCCATTCTCCAGAAGAACGCAACCACTCAAGATAAAGGTTTTTTACAACACAATCAGTAGTTCCAGTTCATGATATTGCTGCAATATCATAAACGATTGAAGAGCATACTATAGCTGTGAGCAGATCCGATTCTAATGTAAATGGATGCGCAAGCATTACTACATTATATCTTGACTATGATATTTGAGTCAAGGCTTCAGCTGGACAGAAAAGGGATTTCCGATAAGGAAGAGGACTTTATAGATCAATCATTTCGAACCAATTAAGATGCAAAGAATCAAGAGCAGTTTGTCCGGTTAGTGAGGCTTAAATAACTAGCTCCGTGCCATGATAACCAATTTCCTTTGGCGCACTATAACAGAACATATAAAGGAAACAAGAGAGCCTTTGGATTCGAGATCAAATAAAAAAATTAAGATATACAAACTCCAAATGCTTTTCCTGAGGAACACTACAAAGAATTTCCTAAACTCGCTATCATCCAGCACAATCTACAAATTTGGCAAGTAAAAGAAAAGGAACCTTAATAGACAAGGAAGACAAGAGAAGCTTTCTATCAATACATTCGCTAACCAAGCCAAGATGAACCTTTTCACGTACTTTACAACAGTAAAATAAATTATACATCAATAACTCCCGTGAGATCTGACAGAGGATATAGATTGGGCTGAGACAGAGGCAGTTGGACTGTTAAGATCCCTTTCCCCATTAGCAACTTTAGGTTTTCCACTTAGCCTCTCCATCGCATCTTGAGCAATGTCAGTAAACCAATCATCATCAGGGAGAACACTGCCAACAATATCCATGTTTAAGTTAAAGCAGATCATTCAGATATACAAACTATATATAGGATTTCGCTTTGTAAGTCGTAACATAGGCAGACGACCCCTTAATGCATTTGCAAAATATACTCAGAATCAGATAAATGATAATGAATGAAATTCGTGTAAAGAGGACTACCTATATGGATCCATCCCCGTTGCAGAAAAGGCTGACATTGCTTTAGAGATGATATCATTCACAGCTCGAAGCAAATTTCTAGATAAGTAGCGCCCTTGCGAAGCAAAGCATGTGACAAATTTCATGTCCAAATAGAACTACAAAAAGTTCAACCGTGAACATAAGTTGTTGTTGCAAACATATGCGGAGTGGAGATGAAAACTAGATAAGTAGATACCAGTAATTACAAACCTGCTGAAGACCAAGACGGTCCAATGGCCTAGGACCTTCCTCTATATCATCCCAAAAGCTCTGATCTTGTGAAAGCCACAAGATAACAGTTTCCGTCAGCCTCATCAACAACAATATTGCAAATCTTTCTCTTCCTACAAACATATCAGCGGCTATGGCAGCCATTCTGTTTAGTTTGACATAAAGTTCCTGGCAGAAAAAAAAAAATAACAATAGATTATCAACCATAAACAGGACCACTAAAACATCGAGAAATTCCAGACCACATGTATAATTTTAGTTAACATCTAATAAACAAAAAAGACAAATAGATGCAAGGAAACGGGTGCTCATATCACGATAACAACTTAGCTTATTATATTCTTAATGATTAAGTAGGCGTTTGGACAATATCTGCAGTAACTAACAAATAATAAAGAAATCCATATTTCAGCGAATCTTGTAGTTGAACGACCTAGTGACTCATAAGTGTTAGGCATGTAATTCCTTAAAAAAACTTAAGGAAGAGAAAACTGCACCTGGAATATTAGAGAAGGGAACCATTCTATCTCATCCACATTACCCTCCATGTTTATATACATTTCTGCGGTAAGATGGCTGTCCCCTTCCTCAGTGAATATAAGATCCAGAGCATGTTGCTGACAAAAGCTATCCTTTAATCGGTCAACTGAGTTCACAAGACGCTTTTTCCATTCCCTTTGCTCAGGGTGACGGCTCTGCCTATCTGGAGCTCGTCTTTGAAGATCATCCTTGTGATTAGCCTGGTTCAAGGGAGCAAGCTTCATAGCTGCACGCGGCAATAATTCGTCTGCCAATAAAGATGCATTTGCAAGCAAAGCAAGTTGCTGAGCTTCAGTCTCGGCCATGCGAACAATTTTATTCACTGAACCTTCAAAGCTGGTCTCATCCTCTATGGAGCCAGGTAATGCTTTTATAAGTGTGTTCACATAAGCATTAAACACCTGAAATAGACCTTCCAAAGCTTTCCCTCCCAACTGCATACTTAGCAACGGTCCCACATCCTCAAAGAAATCCTAGATAAGCACGAGAGTTGCAAAAGAAAAAAGAAAAAGACATCAGGACCATTAGCAATACTATCATCCACAAAATTATTTCTAAAGAACATTGCATGCAGCTTCCATACTGAGAGGAGAGACAATCTGATAATAGATTGACACTAATCTCAATTGTGACAAATCAAAATGATAATATAAAAAGCAACACTTTCATATAAGACAAGAGTTGCATCTTGCTAATAATCTATGTTAATTATCTACAGCAAAGAGGCAGTGAAAACGTTGAGAAAGAGAATGCAAGGCACCAAAAATATTTTTGAACTGTAAGCTTTTTTTTTTTTTTTTTTTTTGGAACTGGAAAAGGCACCAAAAATATAGGACAAGGTTTAAGTAATTTGGATTCCATAAAGGTCAATCCATATAAACATATTTTTTCAGATCTCACAATTGAAAAATGTTCAACACACAGTATCATGCCGCAGCGATGTCATACCATGACCATAATGAGGAAATGAGATTTCCTGCTTCTAGTGATGCAAGTGTGCTCAGCTAGCATGTTACCAAATAAATAGAGTAGAAGACAAAGATTGTCTTCTGAGAAGCTGTGGAGGAATAAAGGGCAAATTCTGCTTGCATGCAATCTTCAAATATCTTTCAATATGATATGAAGAACTAGAGTCAAACCTAACAGTGAATGATGGAGAACCAAAGGTAATGAAAAAGTAAATTAAGCACAAGACCAGCAGGGAAGGCACTCTAATGCAGGCAGCTGCACGTATGATAGAAATATCAGGTGCTCATGAGGAAATGTTATATATTTATCTTTATATCAGTTCTGTGAGAATAGCATTACCTGAACCATCAAATTGAACCGATGAGCACTGCTTGAAAGTTTATGCTGATATGCCCCTGTAGCACCAAGAACAGTACCACCTGGCCTACCGGATGCGCGTGTGATTGATGGTGGATATGTGAGTTCCCAATCATCAGCAGCTGCCAAAGCAGCAGTACTTTCTTCAATTCGTTTTAAGTTGGCATCTAGCGCTTGCTCAACACTAGGTCTAAAAAGCTTCAAAAGGATAGGGCAAAGTGCAAGCCCACGAGCTTCCAACAAAGAACAGTGTCCTAAAGCTATTTGGACACATTCTGCAGCAGCTCGTAAGCCACCAGCAGCTGCAGATGAAGTTAATGCATGTCTTTTGACCAAAAGTGCAAATGCCTCTGTCTGCTTAGTAGCCCACATCACTAGTTCGGATGTATAAGCTGGCTCTTTACCAAAAATAGCAAATGAATCAGTGGCTGCTTGAGCAATGGCAGAGAATACCAGCTGCGAAAGGGCCGCAGTATAAGCTCCTCCATATGAGGTGCTAGATGGACGAAGATTTTTCATGTTGAACTGGTACTTCTGATAATGAGCATTAAGGAGTAAACTATGAGCACGGGGGCCATCTCCAAGCTTTTTAAGAGCTGAAATAGCAGCACGAAGTTCTGCACCGCGAGTAGATGGTTGACACGCAATTTCAGCAAGCTGATCAGCTAGCTTTTGCCTACGTTCAGCAATAGCAGTTTGTAGTGACAACAGCGCTGCATGACCCAACGTTTTCTTCTCTTTAGCTTCAGACTGCTATGCGCTCTCCTTCATCAAGACTCAAAAGGGCTTCATCTACTCTCCTTTCAGCTAACAGAACATCTAAAAGATCAGGAAACTCTGTTAGCCACTTCTCTAGGTCAGAAGGCTCCCTGGCTTCATCAGTAGAAGAGCCATCACCGTTAGACTCGGGAACAGCATCAGACAAAGAATCAATGGGAACTCCCTCAGCTAAACCATGAATTAGAGTTGCCTGAGTAGATAGCAAGTTTTTCATGGATGAAAGCTCACCCTCCAAATCCGATATCTCTTTTGATGTGCTGCAAGTAACGTAGAAACAGAGTACAAAAAATGGTAAGCATCATCAAACACAAAACTCAAGGTTGACGCACACTACAGATGAAGAATACACAACAGTTGTATTCGATGCCCAATGGGAAACTTCTCTTATTTTAGAGGTACTTTAGTTTGGAACAGGAGGTCCCATAGCAACTATATCAAGAACTCACCGTATGAAAGCTGTATAGTTGGCATAAACACTTCTGCGCATTTCCTCAGCAGAAGCCCTTTTTAGATCCAATAAATATGAGCACAACTGCCTTATTTCCTGCAAAAGGATGGCACTTCTGTCAACGCCTCACCACATTCAGTGCAAAGAATTTAAAACACCAAGGAGAATAATATGGACGCCCAAATATGTCTTTGCAGTAAAAGCATTTTCAGACCATAGAAGAATTTAGTCAAGTGGGCTGAATGCCTGAATCCCCTCCTAAACCAAAAGATTCTAAGAGTTATTCTTTCGACTATTTTGAAGTGTGGTCTCATACTAGCCTTGAATCCTGATCTAGTGGAAGAGTTGCATTTAATCAACCAATAAAGCCAAGGAAGACTAGTAATATTATTTTCCCTATTAACACTCAAGCATTCCTTCCTCCATACTATGACCACCAGAGAAAAAGAACAATCATCATCTGGTAGAGGGCAAGTAGCAAGTGGAATCATTCACCCATTTCCAGTTTTATGGCCGTGTCCTATTTGTCATCATACAACTAGCCATAGTCCCAACTCTCAAGAGATTGTCTGCCTGGGCAAACTAAAAGATGAGAAGTTTCAAAGTGTATCATGACAGAAGCTATATATGTCTTTGTGGCAGGAATAAACTTTAGAGCATACTCCCAAATAAGTGTGGTACTCGCTAAGAGGTGCAAAAGAAAATTATGAAACCAGCAAGGAGCGCAACAACTAGCTGCAACAGCATTGCTACTTTACAATATGAAGTTGACAGAGCAGCTCTCTCTGTCTTACAAAGGTGCTAATGATAATAATGCTAGTCGGAAGGAGCATAGTATCTTCTTGCATAGCTACTCATAGAATAGAGAACATAGGAAGAAGCAAGGAGGAATAGGTCAAGAAAGATGTAGAATTACCATTCTCTGTCTCTTTTGTAAACCGATAGCAATAATGACAAGATACTTTGTAAATTAGTAGCCATAGATTGTAATAACTTTTAGTGGGACTGCTTGTGTTTGCTTTTTTTTTTTAAGTAACAACCGAGAGCATGTTTTGGCTCATGGATTTGTAATTTATGATCGAATATCTCTGGATGAGTCCTCCTCGGCCTAGATGAGTCATTCGGTAACACATCTTAGGATAAGATCTTTTAATTCATTTTGATGAAGTAGAATAAAATCTTTTCAGTCTAATTTTTATTATTATATTTTGCTAATTAAAAGAAAAACTTCAAAGGAATATAAAATATGTGATACTTGAGATACTAAAAATGGCTCATCTGCGAATCACTGAGGACATGATCCTAGATTTTGTGGAGGTCGAGGAATAGGGTAGAAGGTTAGATAATAGTCGAGAGATTTCGTTCATATTAGTATTATTCTTATTTATATTATGTCTATTGTATTGTGTATCTTTCTTGTTATCGGTGCTTTCTGTTTACATTGGTTATTGGTAGCTTCTATGTTATCACATGTTTTTTTTTTTTTCAAACATGATTTCAAAAAAACAAAAAAACAAAAAAAAAAAAAATTAGCCGAGGGTCTATCGGAAACCGCCTCTCCACTTTGGTGGGGGTAAAGTCTGCGTACATCTCCCCTTCCCCGGACCTCACTTGTAGGATTACACTGGTATGTTGTTGTTACTTGAGATACTAAAAATCATATTAAAGCTTTTTAATTAAGAATAGCATTTTCATAAGGCAAGAAAATAATAAAATAAATAAAAGCAGTAAGAAAATGATAGCCTGAAATTAATCCATAAATCGACACAATGGGTAATGGCTAGCAATTTGAAATAAGAGATGCTCGGCTACATGGACAGAGGCTGGGGAACAAAAACAAACTTGGAAGGCAATCCCTTTACATATGTTTTGGAACATGGTTAGAAAGAAATCATGGGTATTTTGACAGAAATCTAGGTGTTCATGATACTTAAGTGTGTGTGTGTAGATAGGATAACTCAAAGATTTTCTGTAGGATGAATATTGTAAATGCTCTAGATAGTCTTGGACTTCATATACTCCTTACATACATAGAGGAGACAAGATAGCAATATTTTTCATACTATCAGTGTGCTGTGGTTTTCTGTGAATAAAAAGAACTTAATCATAAGAAAAAGATTCAGTATAGTCTGTATAAGCGAATATACTTTTGGTAAAAAGAAGTGGGGTCTATAGTTTGGTAATTAGAAGCTACAGATTATCGCTCTTTTTAAATTACAATTCAATAAGATTCTAGTGCCATTACGATCAATACAACCTCCTCCAATATTACATAGTCCATTATATTGGGACAAAATTTGACTTGTCCTTGTATACTATTTTTTTTGCATAGTTTTGCATCCAAAGACGGGATGAGGTGAGAGGGAAACCAAATTGTACGGAACATCAGTGCATATTTAAGTATATCTATTGAAGGCTGAGCTACATGAGTGGATCATTATGGTACAAGTAAATCTAAATATTGCAGCCAAAGTGCACTTTATGTTGATCAGTAATCCAGTATAAATCAAATAACATAAGGAAATAAAGATGAATAAAAAAGAGGGGAATAGGACCTTCTCGCTGAGGGAATGACATTTGGACTGGACATAGAAATCAGCATCGAAATTATCGGATTTGAAGACGTTGAGATTCTCTTCGAACTTGGCGCCAGTATCCTTGTTGTTGATTGCTTTAGATTGATTGACGGAGTGCCCTCTTGACCGAGAGGACTTGACGGAAGCCATGACTGATTCAAATAGCCGATATTTAGGGTTCAATCAAAAACCTAGATCTAAGTAGGAAAGGGCATGGCTGAGATTATTGATTGATTGAACTAGGAGATTAGTTGGTTGGCGAAATGAAGAAAGAGAGTTTGTTTGAAAGTGGGTGTTGGTTCGCTAATCGCCAGCCTACCCACGCCACCCAATTTTCTCTTTCCTTTGTAGCCTCCCTCTCTGTGCTGCTTTAATTTTTAACTTTCCTTTCCCGGTCCAGACCTTTTAGTACAACTCATTTCTCCTCCATTTTTAAATTGGTTTTAATCATTTCACATTATTTTTACAATTAGTAATGCCATATACAATTTGTGTGAGTTTTAAAATAATACTATTATTTTGGATATTCATTTTTTAACGATATAATTTCATGTCAAACTATGACATTCTAAGTATTATTAATACTATTTTTGATATCAAAATTTGAAATGTGATATTTTTATGTCAAACTAACTTTTAATATTGCCTCAAAATTATTTCACAATATAACGAGTGTTTAAACGGGGAACAGAGCGACACAACTTACCCAATACAAATTATTTTTTGATTTCCTTCGACAAAAGTTTAATGTCCGCCACTGCTTGAGGCCAAACATTTCAAAATTTTTATAACTAGGCAAATAATATAACTTGTTTAAGACGATATCACATAACTTAAAGCGCATGAAGTAGTTGAAGAATTAAACAAAGTAGGATGATATAAGCATGAATAGCACAAAGAGGTTCAAATTTACCTGTAACGTTTGCGATTAAGCTTAAGTTAACCTTTTAACTTACGAACACCATTGTTGTTAAAAATCAACTATTTTATGTCTTAACGTAGAAAAAAAACAGTGCAAACCGTGTAGGAATATGTCAAGTCATTCTCAATTTTTGAATATTTCAATTCAATATTTGAGTGTTATTTGGATATTTTCGATTGCTTATGGGCATGCATCAAATTATTACGATTGAATACATATATCATACCCATTTAGCTCTTCTCCCTCGCATCCATCACTCTCACCGTTCATTCTTAGAGTAAAAATATATTGTACTTTTTTCCCCTTCCCTTCATTTTTGCTTTATCTGGTTTCTCTCTTGTTTCTTATTTGGGCTGCTTAATGTGTACTCATTCTCTTACCAGTTGCTTGGTGAGGTTTTACTTTTCATCTTCCAAGGCACCCTCGAACACCTCCCCAAAAATAAGATAGAAGGTAAAGGAAAAGATTAGTTAAAAGCCAAGATTGCTAAAACTTTCAGCTGTTGGAATTATCAGCTAATAAATTGGGCAACATCGAATGAAGACCAATTTAAGATGGAGTTCTGGGCATCCTGCCAAGACGCTCATTAATTAGTTTAATAGAAAGACAATGATGTGGCTGGTGTCTAATTAAACAAACGTATATTAGTTGTCTTCCTGTTGGGATAACGTAGTTTGACATCCCTCACATAATTCATCTGCAGGGAGCAATTGTCGCAAGGACTCTCCTTATATAGATAAAAATTCTAACTGAAAATAAGTCCGCAGGCATAACATCACTAGAGCTTCAAATTGCTTTAGACAAGGTAATGTAAAAGGACCAGTTTCAGATAAGACACCTTAAATTCAACTTTTAACTCTTCCCGGCTCATCGACACAGGCTTGCAAACTTGTGATCATCATTTCACTTGAATTCCAAAACAATAAAAGATTCAGCATAAACACGAGAAAAATTATCTCGATTCCATCCAACAAACAAGATCAAAGTCTATAGGATATATTATTGAAAGATAAAATGTCTCAATTCAACCTCTCCACTAAACAACCAAGGCAGTATGAAATCCACTCAAGAGACGATACAACCCCTGAGATTCAACATTATTCTCATTATTCCGGAGTGTCTGAGCGGATGGCTGCAGGAAATGACCAAAAGAAATGTTTGTCAGTAAACAAATACTTTAGTATTGTTTCTCAAGTTAACAAGACAACTAAAGCAAATAATAAGTGTATGGACCAGTAAGCCCAATCCTCCACACTCCTCAATCCACCAAAACAAAAAACTATGTGAAGTACAAAAGGAGGACCCAGCAATCATGTAAGAATTATGAACTTAATCTTGTCTATGTATGCACTAAGGAAGCACATTGATGATTGAAGATATGACAAATCTTGAAAAGCACACGACTTTTTTCTCTTATTGTATCATCTTTAAGTAGTAGCTTACTTTATATATCCAAGCACCACACCAACACGTGAACACAGTTACGCAGACAAAGACTAATCTTTTTCAAGCCAAAAAGGACAACTCTGTGCACAAAGCATCCCACGTTTAGTGTCCGGGGAAGGCCGCATGTGTGTGATGTACGCAGCCTAACCTAATGCAAGCATCGATGGTTGTTTCCACCGCCCGAACCCGTGACCTATAGGTCACACGGAGACAACTTTACCGTTGCTCCAAGGTCCCCCCCTTCTTTTTCAACACAAAAAGCTGAATCCTAAATCTTAATAGATCCAATTATTTATTAGTTTCAACATGGAGATGCCAATCCAATTAAAGAGTGCATAAGGACTATTGTAAAACTTTCAACACCCCAAAACATCACAAAAGCACCATTTCTATGCCCCATCCCCACTTCTACTGTTATTTATCTCCAAAAACTTAATACTCAACCAACGACCAGAAAATAATTTACTAGCATTTCAAGGTAACACAAAAACATGGAAAACCAACCACACAACATATTAACCATGACGAGACAAGACAGAAACTGGAGTGGATAAAGACAGACAATGTTATGTTTGAACTTTTGGTTAGTCCTCTCTATCAGCAAAAGAGAGTTGACTACAGTTTACAGAATTAATGCCTACAAAGCTAAATCCAGTAAAATTTCTGACAATATATGACATCAAGTAACATGACAAATGATATTGAGAGTGTGAAATCATGTTGGAGACAGGAAGATGGTATTGTCCTCTTTGAAAGATCAGCCATAACTAGAGCGGATGGTGGTAAGATATGAACATCCAAGCACTGGCATTAATCTGTTCTCCTAGGTAGAAAGTGGGAAGAAGGGATCATGACTTGAGGAAAAAGGAAGAAAACCAAAAACCGAATAACTAAATTAGACATCGGTGGCAAGAAGGGACCATGTATTGAGGACATATAATAGTCAAATCCACCATAAGCTATCGAAAGAGAGGAAGGAAACCAAATAAGAGATAAAGAGAAGCAGGGACCCTTGAAGACATACAATAATCAATCAAGCATAAGATAAACGACAAGAGGGAAACAACCAAATAACCAATCAAAATGCGCTGAGATCAGTGATTTAAAAGTTCAAAATAAACTTAACGCACTCGAAAGCATAATCAAATTCCATCTTCCATTGGTAAAAGTCAGAGGTGGAAGAATCTCTCAGCGAAAAAATCAATGCCGTAAGCCTAATTATAAGAATTGATATGGGGAAACCTGTCATAAACTGAATTAAGCAAGGGAAATGTAAAGGGGTAACAAAACAAAATGTTCTCGTAAGGAGCCAGATGATTGAATTTATCCAATCAGGGAGGCATAGAAGGGCACAGAGGACACAATAGGCACACATATTACAGAATAATGAAATGAATCGCAATCTGCAATAGGAATACAAACCCTAGATTTAAAACCCTTAATTAGCCTAAATACATTTAAAAATCCATCTCACGAATAAAAGATGAGAAGGTGGATGAAAGCAATCAGATCTGAGATAACTTACTGGGTTTCTGAGGCTTGCCATCGGCCCATTTGGAGATGGAGTAGTGGACCTTCTCACGGGACAGAGCTTCGGTCTTGTAAGGTTCCTTAAGGCAGTTCCTGACCAGGTTAGCGCAGAGGTTGGAGTAGGTGATGTAAGTCATCCCCGCCGATCTCCAAAAGGGTGCTGCTGCATTCGACGCCATTCTTCACTTTCTTCGATCCCTAAAATCGCTTATCAAAATGGACTCACTTTACTGACTGCGCTCCTTTCTAGCTGCGCCCTCTTATTATATTCGGGTATTTACCAATATTACTAAAATACCCTTGCAATGTTTCTAAAATATGAGGGCAAATTCGTCAATGTGCCAGGCCCATCTCCTTCATCGGCCAAAACCCAACCAGAGTGCCAAATTATGTATGCCAATTGCAATAACATTATTCTTCCTCAGCTATATGTTTTTATTAATTAAATATATTGGACAGAAAATATTACTATTACTTCTTTAGGAAAATTATAAAGCTTTTTTCCCCTTTCTATTCCTGACAGAATGAAGAAGGACAGATTTGGTTGTATTTCACTTGTTGAGATGCTTATGAAAATCAAGGATTTGATTTTCTAGTATCAGGGACAACATGGAAAGGTAATTAACTTTTTTCCAGCTTATGTTTAAGCTCCTATGGTTTTTATAACCGATAAATTCTGAGTGCGAGTGGAGCATGGTTCGAAACTCGACATATTAAATACCAAACTCTTGTGTGCGACAAATGTTTATGGTTATTTAGTTATTTATTTTGACTGTTTTTTTGTTACAGTATTTGTACACTTAATTACTTTTGGATTTTGGTCATCTCCTGCTTTGCTTCACCACGTGTTAACTGCACTCCCTAACTTGTCCACATTTGTTTGCAACTGAAAATTCAGTTCTGTTCACATTGTCGCCTGATGTCTAGTGTATTAGAGTTGTTGACACTTGCAGATGACCTGCCTTTTAAGTTGTCCTTATTGTATTGACTATGTAAGCGTAAATCTTCTCAAGATGTCAAGATATCCCGTGGTTAGATGCGTCTTTCTTGTTTTCTTTTGTTTTGGTGGTGGGCTTGAACAGTAAAGAGTGATTTTCCCTTAATTAATACTTATTATAGGTAGGACTATGTCGAAAAGAGAAATGTAATCAAGGATTTTTCATTTTGAGTGGCATATCTAATTACCGTGCCTAGTTAGGAAAATCAATAGTTACAAAACGAATAGGCTGCATTTGTGTACTCTAGTTACCGTAATCTAGTAACTAGATTGCTCTGATAACTCTTAAAACCTTCAAATCTTTGCACACTGGCTGTCACCTCAAAAAGAAAAACGAAAAACAACACATTCAAAGCTTTTGCGGTGAGAAAAAGAACAAAAATGGGAGAAAACATCCAAAAGAGTTCTACTTATTGTGGTATGGATTCACCTTGCGTCCTTGCGCTGGAAGCGCCAAATAAACCCGGAAGTTCTGCTAAGCCTCCCCGACCTGGGAGGAGGAAGATTCTTGTTGCTGATGGTACCGGCTATCCAACTTTTATTTGGTTGTATATTTGTTGATTTTGATTTGTTTTAAGGTTGTTTCACATGAATCATGTGTCTTCAAAACCTCTAGATTTTACATAAATAATAAATAAATTAAAGGTACTGAGAAAAGAGAAGGATTAGACCTAGAAGAAGGAAAATTCTCACTGATGGTACTGGCTATTCAAATTTTATTTGGTTAGACATTTGTCGATTTGAATTTCTTATAAAGTCTTTTCACATGACTCCTGCTTTTACACAAAATAAGGACTATGGAGAATGATTCTTTCTTTTTCACCCCATTCAGAGGGGGGTGGGGGTGGGGTTGAGGTCCTTGGGGGTTAAGGGGAAGAAAAGAAGAGGAGAGACGTTCTTGATATCTTTCCTTTTTTTTTTATAAGGGAGAGACGTTCTTGATATCTTGAGATCTAATCCTTCTTCTTAATCTGTTGACGCCGGTCTTATACTCTTTGAGTCCATCCCCTCTATCAACCACAAGAGAATAAAGGAAGAAAATATGTCCCTCACCCCTGGTGAAAGAAAAAGGAAAAAGAAAGAACTAAAAGTTGATGAAACCAAGCTGAATGTACATACTATGCTCTCTTAAACTTTCTATTGCTCAAAATATTTTCATCTGGTAAGGTAGATAGAATGTGTCTGTGCATAAAGAATAAAGTATTGCATGATGTGGGTCTCAGGCTCCCAACTTACTGTACCTTTTGCTTTGTGATCTAATGCCAATATGCCATTACTTTTGCTGGGGACTTGGAATTCTGTTGTGCTTCCATATCATGGTTCTGGATATATATACTTTTTTAGAACTGTTTGCACATTTATGTTGTTGCTCATGGATACGCATCGCACATTCAATGCTCATGTCAGTTCAGCATTTATGTTGTGCATGTAACAAAACATTCATCTAATACTCCATTTATAAATTCTGCAACTAAACATTCTAATTACATTTATTCTTGCAGAACCAAACAATAAAGGTTGGCGTGTGGATTCTCTGAGGATCAGTCAGGGAGAGGTATTATTTTTGTACTTCTCCAGTGTTCATATTCTTTGGACTTGACAAACATCCTTGTTTTGCATGCTATTTTCTTCTCTGACATTAGTATATACCTTGTCTCTTCATGGACCAAACGCATCTCTTTTACCTTGTCATCTATTATGCATTTATTTTGGTACCTAATACCTTTGCCCGCCAAGACTTAGGTAGGATGTGAAGAAATCACTTAGCTTTTCTGCCTATGTTGGGATTCAAACCCTTGTCTCCTGTGGTCTTTTTTTCAACTTCATTGACTGCAGACCCCTTCGGTGATCTCGGAAACACACTTTCACGGCTGATATCTTGACTGCATTCTATTGTATGACTTCCCAGTAGCAAGTCAATTGTTTGCCTTGGCCATGGTAGAGGTGCCACTTTCGACATTTCTATAGAAATTTTGTACAAAACCATACTTGAAAATAGGAACACTCAGACTATGTGGCTGTAATAAAACCTATATATATATATAATATATATATATATATATATATATATATATATATATATATATATATATATATATATATATTTTTTTTTTTTTTTTTTTTTTTTTTTTGAGCTTCTTACATCGTAAGAGGACTTGCTCAATAATAGAAGAAGGATATTTTTGTTGTTAGGGGCTAGAATGCTTCCTGAGGTAATATTTCACCATTTGTTGAAAATCATTTTCTCCCTTGGTGCTGAGTGTTAATGTTAGAAGTTTGCTGGAAGGTTAGATGCATTTCTTATCAAACATCCGATTTTAGAAGGACTAAAAGGAAAAAAAAAAAGGAAAAAAGAAGAAAAGAAGTAACAAATATGTACTGCAATTACTGGACTAACTTCCTAAAGATAAGCAAGTTTTACTAAATTCCTATATCATCTACGTCTTCGGCGTTTTGATATTGCAATTCTTCACTTTGTTATGCTCCATTGCCAAGCAGTGGGCCCCCACATGTCCCTTATGTAAGTTATTAGCAATACTCAATGAAATAAACATTAATGGAACTATTATTAAGTTCTCATTTGTTAACATAAGGCACCTATTGGGTTTTGAAGATTACTAACTAGCTTGGCCATTACTCTACTGCTGATCTTCCATGCAGTTGGAAAAACCTCTCTAGGCATATTAGCTCAATGTTACCTAATACGTGCATCACTCTGATATACAACAACATATCCAGTGGTATTCCAACTGGTCTGGGGAGGGTGAGATGTACGCAGACCTTACCCCCACCAAGCAGTGTTATTAAAAGCGAAAAGCGCAAAAATGCGCTAAGGTATGTTTGGGGCTTTAAGCGCAAAGCACAAAAAAGGCATGGGCTTTAGTGAAGAAAGGCGCAATGGAAGAAAATATGCAAAAATATGCTTGTAACCCAAAGACTAATAATAATAAGCATTAATAACAAATATATGGACAAAGAACTTAATAAATATTAAGATAAAGTGAAGTATCAATTGTTTTAATGCGACTCTTCACGAATACGTTCATTGGCAAGAGGAAGTACGTCTTATAGTTTTCATGAAGACACTGAAGTGCACATTAAGCGACGTGAAACGCTCAACATGTTTTGCGCCTTGCTTCAGGGCTTAAGCGCGCCTTTGATAACACTGCCACCAAGGTGGACGGACTGTTTCCAATAGACCCTAGGCTACGTGCTTCACTCTGATATGTGGGAAAAAAAATAGAAAACCAGATTTCATATCATACGTAACCGAACTCTAATACCGTCGGTCTAGGTCCCATTTTGTAGTCTATATTCAATTAATCAACTGTGCCTCAATCCCAAACAAGTAGGGATCATCTATATAAATCCTATGTGTCCATTCTTCACTATTGTGCCCCATTTGATTCCAGAATTAGATAACTTATCTTATGACGCAAATTAGGGGCTATCTAAATCTCACATTATCCATACATGAATATATAAGTCTTGTACCAGCATAAAGAGACCCTTGGCAAACATTGAACTTAATGTAAGTGTAACAACAATAACTTGCACTAATCCCAATTAGATTGTATCGCCTACATGGATTTTTGCTTCACTTGTATTACGTTCTTAGCTAAGTCCTTGTAGGGATTTGAGGTAAAAAGTAAAAACGTTATTAGCACTTTAAAATTAGACTAAAAAGCGAGCATATTTAATATCAGGAGCTTTACTTAGAAAATACTTGTTGTCACGTGATTTCTACTAAACAATAAATTAGCAAATAAAAGTATATTTTTCCGTGAGCAAACGTATTTGTCGAAAATAGAGAGAAGGATAATAATCTGAACCGCTAAATTTTCGAATTTACAGGTTCTAATGTGTTGGGATTTTGTGAGGTTTAGTGTACCGTGGTAACAATGATAATTGATATGTCTATCTTTCAGGAGAATCCCTAACCATGCAATTTAATGCTAAGGATAAGTGCCTAATTCACATCATCCAGTTCACGGAATTGAGATATTTGCTTTCTGTGTGGCTATTATTTTTATTGTGTTTTAACTTGATCACTCAAAGTGATGACGATGAAAGCTAGTCTATTATCATTAAAATTCAGGTCCTATGGAACAAAATCTCCTAATCATGAAAGCATATTTGTAGGGGTTTGAATGCTTACAGAAAACCTATCAGAAACTCTTTTTTCCCTAACAAATTAGACTGGAAGTGGTAAGGGTACAATTCTTGCTTCATAAGCTTTAATTTTCAAAACTTTGGAGCAACAATATGTTCTGTAGCAATAACAATGACTGTGAGTTTTCTTCCTTATTTTGCATGCCTAGAGCCCTAAAGGATAATTGTATGACCTTACAATTGGCGGTAAACAAAATATAATAGGCAAGAATATGAACTTCAAAAGAAAATTGGGATGTGAAATGCTACGTGGCGCACTGGCGGTCATCATGATATCTTTATCCTCCCTCCATTTGTTGACATACTAGCTAGTCATCCTGTTGAGTGTTGAGTGCTAGTAAATGACTAGGGTGGTTGATGTATTCTGTCTTGTTCTATAACTTCTGTATGGGTAGTAGCAACCGGTGAAAACTAGCAGGTTAATTATACTTGTATTTTGCAGTTAGATTGTAGATGTTCTGTTGATCTTCACAATGGTTGTCATGTTCATTAGTTACCTACTGCTTCAGAATTTCTTGATAGTAGATAGGAAATGTACTTTCTATTTTTTTTTTTAACTAAGTAATAGATTTTTTACAAAAGGATAGTTGTACATAGTTGGTTTCACTCGAAGTAACTTCAATTACCTTTCTTAGGATATCGGGGAGAAGGTTCTATCTTTTTTTCAGAAAAGTACTAACAATTCTGTAAGTTCTCATGGCCGCGCACGGATGGGCTTTATCATGTCAGCTACTGGTTCCGTTTTGGACCCAAGTATGAACACAGAAAGTTGGTCAGCTTCATACAAGGTACCTGATTATCTTATTTGCTGTGTTTCCTTTTGCATCTCAAAACTTTAGTCCACTGCTAGATCACTATAATGAGCTAAATGCCCTTGTGCACATAGTGGATCTCTGTTTTTTTTTTTTTCCTTTATATTGGTAGTGCTCATAATGCGTCTTCTTAAATTAATGAAGATGATTTCTGATGTTATGTGTGTTAAGAATTCTTTGTGGTGTAACGGAATCTCATTAGGTGTGGAAGCTAGTTTTCGTGTTCTTATTGCTAGAGCTTAGTAAAGTACGACTTTGAAATAATGCTTGTGATTTACATGATTGCCATCTAGCTTTAAAGATAGCTGAAGCAGACTAAGATAAACTCAAGCCTGCCTAAGCTTCTTTTATTCAGGTCAGCTGAGCTCAAATATGAGTCGAGCTGGATGGTGTTTGAACTTGTCTTATAGGTAATTCACAAAATGGATACACCAATCTGGGGTCTTGAGGGGTGAGTTTGCTCCAGTGAGGCTAAAATGGATTAGTCGCTTTTATAGAAGGCAGAAAAAGAACAATGAACAGAAGTGGAACGATGGAGCCATTCCCTTTCAACGAGGTACATGTGCACACATGTGCTCTTGATTTGATTTGGAGACCGAGTACTTTGGGGGGAGGAGGGTTGTAGGGTGGGGCAGGGAAGAAGGCAAATTATTGGAGGGTTAGCTGCATTTGCTCTCAAGTTGGTATCATTACTAGGGGGCAACAACAATTTGAAGCATATGTTTTATATTTCTTTACAATTCTAATCTTTGATTCTAAAAAAGGGCAGCCCGATGCACAAAGCATCCCGCATTCACGCAGGGTCAGGGAAAGGGCGGGCGTACGCTATGGGGTGTGATGTACGCAGCCTATTCTGATGCAAGCATCAGTGGTTGTTTCCACTGCTCGAACTTGCGACCTTATAGATCACATGGAGACAACTTTACCAGTTGCTCCAAGGCTCCCCTTCTAGTCTTTGATTCTCTTGTAGTTAAATTGGTTTGAATGCCGACTATTTTGAAGGTGCTTATTGATACTATTATACTAGTATTTTCTCATCAATGATAATCTCAAAAAGGGAATTACTATTTATTCAGAGAGATAAGTGGGAATCCATTCATTTCACTCGACGAGTATGCATGGTTGGTCTAAAGAAACACATTAGGCATCACAATAGTTAGCATTTGGTATGCTAATAAAATAAATTCAATATATTGTATACTAGTTAGGATCCCATTGGGGAGAAAGTATTGACTGTTCAATTTTATAGATATATAAACTAAGATGTAATGCAATAATTAGCATTGATTGTGCTCAACGAGTATGCATGGTCTTAAGAATATTGAACACATTACTGCTACAATAATGATCATTAAATAAGCTAATAAAATAAATTCAATATACTGTAAACTAGTTAGGATCACGCAGCTAAGGAAGCATTAACTATTCAGTTTCATAAGATAGATATACTAAACTTTTGTGATAATTGTAAAATAGATCCTCCTTACTGATTAATTATTTGCACTATAGTAAACTCTCTCTCTCTCTCTCTCTCTCTCTCTCTCTTCCCTTTTGAATGTCGTGCTTCCTCATGAAGAGTCAATTTGGATAGCTCAAATAGTATTATTCCAAGATGATTAAACTGTCTTATTGAGAGTATAGCATCGATATTTGAGTAACTTAATATAAGATTCACCACTTTAATAAATATTAGCACAGATAATCTAAACATTTATTGTGGTTGTGAGATACGAATACAGATTCACTTTTTCTGGCTTATAATTATGATGTATGTACGTTGTTCTTGTGAAATCTATTAACTTCAACACAATAAAGGGTGTACACTAAGTTTATCTTGGAATTTGTTAAGCATGGGAGTTTATTATTCTTCCTTCCTAATTTTGAGTAACAAACTTCCACTCTGGAAATATTGAATTGTGTGAACCAACTCATCTAAAGTCTTACAACACGCTTCCTCACGTGCATGCTTATCTCTTCTGGACCAAGCACGTGGAAATAACTTTGTTTATTGGTTGATTAGATTCCAACCTGAACCTCAAGATCTTGACTTACAAATGATTTTATTTCGATGCTTGAACTTCATTTATCAACTCATTTAGAATACCATTTGATGTTACCCTATGAAACTTACCTTTTAGTTCTATTAATATTTCCTATGTTATGTTTCCCCATGAAACTGACCTTTTTAGCTATATCAATATTTCTTCTACAATGATGAATATATTCTTCAAATCAAATCTACAGATTAAAGTCCGCAATTCGTGCAAACTGTAAGTATAGCAATAAGTATATGATCTTGACTGTAAGTGTGGAGTGCCCTCTCGTACCTCTCGGAACTTTTTGTTGAAAGCAAACTACTTGAATCTTAGAAGTGCCCTCTCGTACCTCTTGGGACTTTTTGTTGAAGGCACTCTTCTGTTGCTCGTTAGGCTTCTCAAGTTTCATGGTTGGTTAACCAATCTTACTTTGTAACATGGGATGATGGTATTTACCTGTCTTGAACTCTTAAGATTCTTATCTTATGGTTATTCGTGTCATCCTGCAGGGTTCATTTCCAATTATGAATCTTGGGGGGATGTATATAATATCTGAAGATGGCCAAGTGCAGCAACATGGGCCGCTGACTATACTCTCTTTTTGTCCATGTGTTCATGCTATTGGGGGCCGAGTTAATGGTCGTCTGGTTGCTGAGGGGCATGTTGAGGTTCTTACTATTTACTTCAATTACCATTTTCTCTATCAGAATATCTTTCCTAGCAACTTATGGATTTAATGTATCAGACTAGTATGAATCATATATAAGGTCTGATTTATATCCTGCAAGTTTGAATAGAATAATCATTATCTCGAACTTGAATTTTTTTATTTTGTTTTTCCTTTGTTTTGGTCCTGATCTTCTCCAGGTTAATATGTTAATTAATAGGTCCATCTGAGTTTGCTTCAATTATTCATTTTGCGCTTGTTCATGTTGTGGATGAGTATTATGTAATCATTATTACCAAGAAGTCGTGAATGATGGGTAATTTGGTGTCCTTGCAGGTTCGGGTGGGTAGTTTCTACACAGAAGGTGAACTAAAATTTTGAAGGGTTGCAAGCAGCTCTTGTTTGCTAGTTTTGTTTCTCCTCAACATATGTGCTTCCTATTCTTCTTTGGTTATACTTTGAAACAAAAAATTGATTGGTAACTTGTCATGGTTGTTTCTCTTTACATTGATCAGCGATTCAGCATACAGCAACAGAAAAACTTTGATGTTATAGTCTGTCATGGTTGTTTCTCTTTACGTTGACCAGCAGTTCCGCATACTGAACGGAAAAAATTTGATGTTATAGTTGATGGAAAACCTTAATACTTCTTTAGGATGATCTTTTGTGTTGAGGTGTTTTCTTTAGATGTGTATGTTTTGGGCATGGAGGGAGGGGGCGCTTACATATTTGCATTTTGCAGGGAATGTCCTAGTGCTTTTGTTTTAGTGGAATCCGGTGTATTAAAGCAAACATATGGTTGAACCAGAAAAACGTATTAAGTATGAACAATTAGAACTTGAGAACTTTCCAGGAAGATGTAAACCCAGTATCCGAAGCTATGGTTTTTCCTAGAGGAAGCATTAACGTTTTGTATGTTTTGAAGAATTATGGAAGTTACACTTAAACCCATTCTTAATCTATTTGACAAAACACTATAGACTGGTTTACAAATGAAAATGATGGGAAAAGTTGTGCAATCCTAGGAAGCTCCATAATGAATACTACTATGTTATTTTGGAGTGACTACGCTATTAAAAGAAATAAGAAAGAACGTCTGAACAAATTTTCAACTCACGTTTAATAAGAAGACCTAATTTGACCTGCACGTTAGGTAAGAGTAAAATATTTTGAAATATAAAAGGTTAAGTGAACTTTTTCTTTGTTAAGCAACCTAATGTTATCTAAGTTGTGTTAAACCATTGTACAGTGTGAAGTGTGAACCATAAGAGGGCTCCACTCATAATAGTGTAAAGAATTAGCTTGAAGTGTAATGGAAGAAGATCCCATTATTGGTAAGATGTCAAATCAAGCGTGAAACTATGCAAAGTAATGGAGTATTATTATTAGCTGCATGGTAGAGAAGAATATTTCATTCAATGAAAGATGCCAAGTTTCTCAACATGGACGAAGAAGAAAATCAAGTTTCCTAGGGTTGACCAAAAACATAATTAAGGCCAGATTTATTATGATAAAGAAGTAACAGAAAATTACCATAATCTTACTGATTACATACTTCCTATGTCCAAATTAACTGCCTTAAGTTGATTTTAGAGAATTCTTTAGCAAAACATAGAGAGTATTTTATTAACTTTACAAAACATAACATATTTTTAAAATTTATTACAAAACATAACAAAATTAAAAAGTGTGGTTAAAATAAAATTTCTAAGACCTCCTTTTCTTCTCTCTCACAATATCGGCATCCCTCCCTTCCCCTTCGAGCATGTGATACTTTGATGTCGCAGGCATCTAGCTAATGTTGTCATCTCCTCTACCATCATGTCGAACGACATGCTGCGGCTGCCATCTTTATTTGTCCGGCGACGTGTTGTTGTTGCTTCCTTTTCTGGCGAATACTACTACTTCCTTTTTCAAAGAGGAGTTGCTACCGCCTTTTTTTTTCTAGCGATCCTTTATCTGGCGAGTTTTGATTCCAACATTGCTCAAATCGCTTAGTTTTCTCTGGCGAGCATTGGTTCTGGATCTGCTACAACGAGCACTAGTTTCTTCGGCAAGCATTGTTCTGACGTTTCAGATCTACTCCACATCTAAAAAAATTCAAATTGTATGCCAAATGTATGTCAATGTATGCCAATTGTATCTCATATATATCAAATTGCATTGTTTTTGTATCTCTTGTGTTTTACTTATATCTCCTTTGCACCCTCCTCCCCCTTCTCCTTCTTATGGTTGAGGTGGTGGTTGTGGTATTTTTGCTGGTGATGATTTGAAGGTGGAAGGATTGTATGACTATTTTTATCCATCATGTGTAATACATAGGACATATACTGTACATACAATAGACATACCTTTAAAAGTCGTATTTTATACGTATTTTTGCCTCACAAACAAACAACTTGATACATTAACGAATAAGGATTTAAAAGTTATAGTTTAGACGAGCAAAGGTGTTGAGATGAAAATTTTTCAAGTATAAACATCAAACCATAAAACTGACAAGTATAAGAAGTTAATTGGGCATCGTGCATTTTGGAAAATCAATGTAGTTGACCGTCAATCAACTTTAACATGTACACCCCCTAAAAAGTAAAAAAGTGAAAACGAATGGAGAATTGAATTTGCCAAATGGATTGTGAGTTAATTTAGTGGCACATACATGGTACAATAGATAAAAGATTGGTCCTCCATCCCATCATCATCATCATCTTCAGAAATACTACTAGCATTCTGCTTCTTCCAAATGACCACCCACCTCCCCACTTCAACTCTTCCCTCCACACTACGTCTCTCTAAAATCCCAACACCGTTCTTGAATACACCTCTATTCAAAACTAACCCAACTCCACGATTCTCTATTCGATGTGCAGTTTCGGTGGTCTCTGAGCCAATCCACTCTGAAAAAACCAAGAATGGGAAACCATACCCAGCTGAAGTTTCCAGGACTATTATGGAATTATCTTCAGTTGGTACTTTATCCACAACCCCCACCCAAGATGATTGGCCTTTAGGCATTGGTGTCCGTTTCGCCGTTGACCCAAATGATGGCACTCCTCTCCTCTTTTTGAATCACTCCACTTCTCAATTCTCTCTCAATCGCAAGTCCAGCTTCCATGTTCAGGTTTCCATTTTCTAACTTTATGTGTTAAAAATTTAAGCTTTATTTTTTCTAAAAGTTTTAAACTTGATATCAGTTAGAACAATATGGATTGCGGACTCCACAGTGCACCATACAAGGGACCCTTGTTAAGCCACAAGATACCACTGCTTTCAAGGTATTATCCAATTTACTTGTAAACTTAGCTTTTCTCATTAGTTCTTAATGTGGTTTTATGATCTATGCTCAAGGTGATACTGGAACCTATAAAGCATATATAGGCCTTAATATGAATTTCCTGTAAGCTTAAATGCAACAGTACCCTTCGTATTAAATAGGTTCGTGCTATTATCATTTGGTTACAAAAAGGGAGTGATAAGTATGCAGTAGAGTTTTCTGCAGCTGACTGGGACAAGATTGAAATTCGTTTAGCCCACCTTAGCTTAGATGTTATGAAATGTAGGATTTTAGCTCGTGAATAAATTGAATACTCTACTGTTTTTACTAGAAGGTGTTCAAAGAGGGTAAATTTGTTCCTGTAAGGGCGGCTTATCTCTTCTTTAATGTGTTGCCGGTGTAGAAAAAGTGATGTCAGATAGAAAGAGATTACTAATATGCAATAACATATTCATAAGGTGAGCTGAAACAGCCATCTTCAAGCATGATGTTCACTCTCTTGCCAATAAATGGTGTGCAGTTGATGGTAACCATGCGTGACTGGTGCTTCTTGTTTGTCCAATTTCAATAATGTCATATGTTCTAAGTTGGCCCTTCCTCTGTGATGAATTTTACCAAGTTTTGGTCTTCGATGGTAATCTGAACTCTCTATTGATGACACCAGTTTTCTTGTTTCTAGAAGCTTCATTCAGTCTGGACAAAAAGATTTGGGCATGAAGTGGATGAGGACCGCTTATTTTTGCTTTCTGTGGAACGGGTACTTCAAATTGAAGATTTTGCAGAGGTTTGTTAGTCTACTTCCTATGAAACATGGTTGGTTTCCAATAAACAACTCATAGTTATGTTTTGGCCTCTTGATAGGAATTCCTTCACCTTATTTGATCTCCATATTAAAACCAAGTCTGGTTAGCGTATCGAAAAACAAGCTTTTATATTTCTCTCAATATCCTGCTTATCATTTTAAGCATTTTAACAGAACAAGTTAGTTTTAGTCAATTATATGAGAACATTTATTTAAGTTAGTCCAAACAGCAATTTAAGTTCTTTTTGCCCTGAATAGTAGTCCATGTTGATTACTGATTGTAGCTACTTTAGTGATAATGATGAGATAACAAACTACTTTCAGGAAGGAATTTGGGTCACTTCATCAGACTACAAGTTGGCGAACCCTGATCCTCTTCGAGACTTTGCAGAAAGAATGATTGATGAGATAAATACTAACAATAGGGATGACATATTACGGTTTTGCAACATCTATGTAGATTTGAATTTCCAGGTTGACTTTCTCTTATTTCCAATTCGGTTTCTCTTTTTTATTTTAGTTCCTGTTTTAGATACAATTATATTCTGCTTCAAGAAGTGTCCTTTTTGCATGAAGATAAGATTCTATGAGAGTATACAGCAACATAATGACAACGTCTACCTATATCATTTTCTGTCCTTCATATATTTAGATTCAATAAGATCTACTCGCCACTTCTAGGACATGTGAGTTTACAGAACAGTCTTGGTCCTTTTCGAGTTTTCTGAATATATTCGCTTGAAAATATTTTACTTCCGGCATATATGCATATAAAATGACAGAAGTTCTAGTGTGTGTGGTTTTCATGGAGACATTTGGATCTACTCGTCACTTCTAAAATGTGTCAATTACAGATTGATTACCAAAGTAATGTACCTATTAAAAGAACTTAACTTTACTTGCTTAATTGCTTAATGTTTTTTCTTGGGATGTTTGGATGCTGTGAAGTAATTGCTTAATGTTTTTGCTTGGGATGTTGGATGCTGTGAAGTAATTGCTTATTGTTTTGCTTGGGATGTTTGGATGCTGTGAAGTAATTGCTTAATGTTTTTGCTTGGGATGTTTGGATGCTGTGAAGTAATTGCTTAATGTTTTTGCTTGGGATGTTTGGATGCTGTGAAGTTATTGCTTTTAGGATCTAAACTTCGTAAAAAGTGAAGAAAAGTATTGAGAATGTAAGAAAGAAAGTCGAAGTTCTGTGAAATACTCTTTATCTCTACCGATTTGTCCACATCTAATATACTTATGTAAAGAAGAGTTGAAAATTTGAGCTGTTTGATGTTTCTTGGGAAATACAGTATCATACTTCGACTTTTTTGTTAAGTTAAGAACAGAATATAGGACATAATTGTGTTGAGAAGAGTAAAAATGGCAAGATATATATGATATTCCTTGTAACAGAAGTGGACAACATCATGGAATAACTGCAAAAGAATGTAGGACAAGTTTGTTGGGACAAAGGGAATATTAAGGAACTTTTATGGTTTAGAAACTAATGTGAGATTGGGGCTAATAAACCAGCATTGTATTGTAGATTTTAATTGAAGGAGAAAAAAAGAGAGAGAGAGAGAGAAGAAGATGGAGTTCCAAGTATGACATTCAAACGACTTGTGTAAACTTAATCACTGCTCATACATGTAGCTTCTCAGAGTTTAGGTTTTGGATTATGAATAGGATTATCAGTGGCATCGTGATGTTCCTGGGTTCATAGCAGTTGATAGTGTGCCTTTTCATCGTGATGTTGTCTGATCATTTTCTCCTTCGTCAATTTTGACTAAATAATACTCCGAGCTCTCTAAGACTTAAGAAATAAAATCTCTCTAAGTTTATCGTAGTAGATTTGCAATATTATCCACCAAGTAGTTTTGTTGAATGCTTATATCTTTCACACCGTGCTCCAGGTCAAGGAATGTATCATCTTCCTCAATCATTTGTCTGCTGTGAAGTAGATTACGATTTCGAACTAGTTGTTTCTTCACCCTTATTTGAGCATTATGTATTATTATTTTTCTGGGGTTGCACTGGCAGGTTTCTGAAGCCAAGATGCTTTGGGTTGATAGATTAGGTTTTGATGTCCGCTTCCGGTCTCCTCAAAATGATGTATTTGAAGCCCGTATCCCTTTCCCCAGAGAAGTTACAGATGAGAAGGGCGCAAAATCATCTTTCAATTGTATGTCTCAACTTGCTTGGGAAGTAGAAAAGAATTTCCATGCTGCAGAGTTTGAAAAGGCGAAACAACTGAAAAAGATCGAGCACAAAGGACTATGAAGCAAATTGGCTTCTCCTTGCAATTTTTGTGGTTACCTAGATGTCTTTTGTCGCATTCTGCATTTTGATGCAATCATCGGTTGTAATATCTTGAGACACCATTCTCTGTCTCGAGGGGTTGCTAGGTTGATTTTGGAATTTGGAGGCTGATCGATGTAATTTCTCAGTAGGGTAGTGTATATTAGTGAATCTTTCCAAAGCGGCAGTGTAAATGTGCTGGAAGACATGTTCATCTCTGTCGAAAGCAGCACAAAAATATTTTTGAGCACATAAACTTTCGTTTAAAGGAGCTCGTCTAATTCTTTCTTTGACATGTAAGACGTGGAGCAGCATATTCTTTTGCAACTCCCAAAACAAGAGTATATTCATGTGAAGTCCATCACTGGCGTATTCAAAGTTAGGATTTTGGTCATCTTTTCTTTTTTCCTACCTTGGTTGAACAATCTTTTGCCATAACTATTTGTAGCAAAATTCTTAGTTGGAAAAACCAGTTATGCATGATACGCCATGGGCTGAGGCTGCCAAAACTTTGCTCTGATCCAACGGTTCTCAGAGTTGGTTGTCCATTGTGTTACCCTTTTAGAAGAGACTTCCCTATTTGATAGGCTAGGCTTGTTTCGACTCTTTTATGCATTGCTTCAGCAATATTGATAAATTCAAAACTACGTAAACAGAGACAGGCTTCCTTCACATTGTTCTTACACGTCGATATAGAGAAGAAGTCAAAAAGCAGTACTAGACTATAAATTTCCTTCATTTGGAAAGGGTCAAAGGGACGTGAGAGAAAAATAAGTGTCATACCCTTTTTTCTCTTCCTTTTTCCACAAGAGTAGCTTGTGTTCTGGACGAAAAATAGTAGAACCAAGAATATAACGTCTCTGGTTTGAAAATTTTCAAGAAATAGATTATTTTATTTTCATATATTTGGCTAATGCCCCTAATAATAGTTAGCTCTTTAAGAAAGTGGGTAACTTGAATAAAGATGTTCTAAATTCATTAATTTTCAAAAAATGCCAGTCATATTAATCTTAAAATACACTCACAATAAAAGATTTCGCAGAGCTCCTTAAAAAGAGGATCATCTTTGGATATTATAAGAGACCGGGTACAAACTCGTTTAGAAGCAGAGTTGTAGTAGGATTTGGAACTAAGTAGACTTATGTAGCGTGAGTTTAATTAGAGTCGGGAACTAGCATAAAAATGATTTCAACTTTGATATCGTGACAAAATAGGATTGTACACATGTAAACATAAATAAAAACACAAAGATACTTGGCTTGCACTTTCTTACTCCCTGCATTATTCTCCGTCATCAAATCAAACAAAGATTACAATGTTACATACAGTAGAACAAGGAGAATTGTCAAAGATCATATTTATATAGTTACATGAGCACTGGTAAATATTCAGGAATATATATTACACATGATATATATGAGGTCATGGAGCGAACAAGATGAAGATGAAGAAGAAAGCACAGGTCATGAAGTGCATCCAGGAATAAAAGCATTGGTGTTCTCGTGCATGGCTGCCGCAATCCTATATGCAATAGTCTTGGGTAATAGGCAACGCCCTAAAGAATTATTGATGAAGCAGCAGTTTTTCAGATTAGCGACACATCTTCTAATCACCCTCTTCTTGTTTTGCTGCTCTGCTTTTCTCATCAGCTTTACAATCTTGAGCTGTATCCATCTTTATATGAAATACTGCTCTCACCATACATTAACACCACCTGATGAAGAAGCAGCACCACAAGGGCTGCAACAAGGACTACTAACACAGTCACCTGAAGATTCACTACAAGGGTCATCAACAACTTTGGTTTAGCTCACCAAGTCGAGGGTGATCGAGTTTGTATGTTATTCTTTTGTTATTGGTAAGTAAATACTAACACTACGACTTTTGAAAAGAAAAATAAACTACTGTACGAATTTAGCCTTTTGTCTTTTTATACGGAAAAAATCAAGGAGTTAGTAACACTTTATCATTGTCGTGATCTTCGCTAATCTATTGTTTTGCTTTGCTAACTTAAATCCATAAGATAGTAGCTCAACTACTCATACCAGTTTTAATTAGAACACCTTTCCTTCAATTCCGCTAAACATGTAAAATTTGGTGACGTACAAAATTAGACATGTTGGACCCAAATCAACATTAATAATATGTCTAAGACATGATTCCAGGTTTAACTTCATTCTAATCGAGCCATCTAATTAGGTTTTACACTATAGCGTGTATCAAGTAATGTAGACTGTCAAAAAAATAAAATTGCAAACAAGATCTTGATGTATATCATGTGATCTAGGGTTGTCAATGGCTATTTGCAAATAATTTTTTATTTTTCCAAAAACTAGGAAGGGGTGAGGGTAATAAGAAAGGGACTACATCATTGAGAATCGAACTCTCATCAACAAATAAAAATTCAGGTAGCCAACCAACTGTACTATTAAGATTTTCCAAATTTAACCATAAAGACTAAACGGCAAAAGTTCCAGCACGGTAAATTTCGATTTCAAACTCCTTTAGATCTAATTCTCATGAAGTGATAGATTTGTTTTATAATGTTTACGCAAGACGTTTTGGCTCATAAAATTTGTCGCTATGGATAAAAGTCCAATATCTTTTTAAATTTGTGCCGATTGCTCTCAATTTAAATTTGTGATTTAGTCTGCAACAGTAGATGATGGTCAAATATTCATTTGAGGGGAAAAAAAGAAAAGAACATGAGTATGACATTCCCACTCAAGTTGTTTTGAGATGGAATCAATATTTTGGTTTGAACACTAGAACATATGAATTTTGTAACGAAAGTAATACATCTTTTTTAATGTTATTGACTTGTATGCATATATACGTCTTTTTTGTGGCATAATGTTAGATAACGTTTAAAAAATTAATGTACTGAAGAGAATCAAGATTATTGGAATGATTACAAAAATTCAAATTTTGATTACACACATTAGTATAATAAAAAAAAATGGTAGGGTAAAATTTTTGAAAAATAATTGATGGAACCAACTTATTGACACCCCTAATGTGATGGCGCGTATCAGTTCGAATCAAAGGGATAATAAAACTACGCCATATGTGAAATTACATCTGATTCCCTCAATTTGATTGGTCCGGTGACTTGAGGGAATCAGTCAATTTAAGTGGGAGAGAGTTCATCAAGTTCAGGTCGAGATTCGTCTAGTTCGAAAGCAATTATCGTTTTGTGTCCAAATCGTCTGTTGAGACATTGAAGTGTTTGGGAAAGATAATATAAAATCAAGCCCAAGCTATTAAATCCTTAAGTTAAAGTTCAACTTCATTGAACTCCAGAACAAAGCTTACAAGTCATGGAGACAAAAAAATCAAATCATCCTACTTTTCAATTTAGAGATACTCTAGAAAAGAATATTAGGAAAATACACAATTTAACATTTCTGCTTGTTTATACGCCATATATTTTTGCCATTAAAGGTGAATGCAAACACTTTAAATATGGCAAGTAAAATCAGAATTAACGACTAAACGGCAAAAGTTGAAACTTTTTTGCGAATGGTCAGTCAGGCTTGGCCCCTCCATACTTGGTGGGGTTTATATTCTACTATGGATGCAAAATTCATTTTCTTTCCCACTCAATTAAAATAATCCAACTTATCTTACTCATGATAAATGATTTTCTTTCCTAAATCAACAGAGGCAGTTGAGAACAATTTATGACACCATAAACAACAGGGTGTAACCTGTTACCACAGTCCGACTTTCAAATCTTAAATTTGAGATTACAGTTATTCTATATTTAATTAATAGTATTAGTTAAATTTGGACAATTTTTATACTAAAACTATGATATTATTGTATCCCATATAAGAATCCCCTCCTATAGGATATTCTTATTTTTTGATCCCGGTAACCAAACGGTCACTTTTGCATCTCTAGATGCACTAGCTAATCTACCATGGAGTTATCACTCATTGTTTTTTTTTTTTTTTTGGAGCCAAAAGGGCGACCAAGAGCTTTTTGGGTAGCCGATTCAAAGTGGCTGATAAGTAATAAGTGCTGAAAAATACAAAAATTAATTTATTAAATAAGTAGTTACATGTTTGGATGGAACTGTTTAAACTGATAAACCGTTGACGTGTTTGGTAAAAAAATATTGATAAGTACATTTTTTTTATTAAAATAACGAAAACGTACTTTAATTTATTTATTAAACATATGAATTTAAGTGTTTTTATATTAAAAAGGACAAATGACGAATATAAAATGTTAAGGGAGTTGAAACTTATGTTTAGAAAAGAATATTTCATGGATTACAGAATATCACATACAAATACTTACCAAACGCATAAATAACTAAGTAGTAATTGCTTTTATAGGCTGATTGACGAGCTTATAAGTATAAGCAAACACCCTCCTAATCACCCTCTTGCACATATTTATTGACTCCATTCCGCATATTCGTATCTCTCCTAAATCCATTGTTTATGTCAAAATTAAATAAATATTGGTGCAATTGGTTTGAATAAAGAATGGGGTAGCGCAGAGAGGCACATTCAATTCAGTCGTCATTTGTGGGTGGGTATGCTATTTTACTTGCCTTTAATTACGGCAGCATCCCCGCTTTGGTCTCCTTGTTTATACTACTAATACCAGAAAAGATTAGCCAATGTTTGACTCTCTTTTTATTGGCTGCTATTTCTTGTGACTTTAATTATTATTCAATAATTTGTTTATGTAGCTTAAGTTTATTCAAAGGGGAGGTAATCTATCAGCTTCAATAAGTGGTAAACTTTTTAAACATATCAAGTGTTGAAGAAACAAAAATTGAAACCAAAAGAAAGGAGTTGAAGGTAGAAGAAAGTGTGTACTGAATCAAAGCAATAATTGATGGAGAGTAGATTAGTGAAGAATAGAGTCAATTATTAGATCCAAAAGAATCATACGTTTCCCTTCATCATAGGTATATAGATTGTCGTATCTAACCATAATATACTACTAGTACACTAAAATATTGGAAGATAGACAAACACGTGCCAAGTTGAGTCACAAAGTCAGGTAAGTCACGAGGGTAGGGTGAAGTGTGAAGTGAAGCCAGCAGGTCACTTGTCCATCCAACCTGGCCTTGGAGCATCCTGTTTTCTTGTGATTCACTCATATTTACTCAATTCTATTCTCTGTGTTACCCCCACTCACCTACAAGTTTGAGCCAATTATTACTTAATTTTGCTCCAAGAAACATTTGCTACCTATATATCTACATGCCTTTTTATAACAATCATATATCTCAAATAATTACAACTACATCTTACTGACCATGTTACTTATTAGTTCAATTATACCTAGATGGGTTTCTGTGCCTTCAAGGTAAATATTAATCAAACAGTATGTAGAATTTTCGATAAGATTTAAGTGTAAGTAGATAAAATCAAGGCTTAGTATAGGAAAAGCAAGATGTTTCATTTGGAGATATAAAAAGTTGTCACAAATACAATAAATATTGCTGAAAATTAGAAAAAAAAGGGGAAGGGAATGCAAATTCGTGTGAGTAAAGAAAATGAAGAGTAGCTTAAATAATAATTGGAATCCGAAATTTACATCAAACTAATTAATTTAGTAAACATATCTTTTATGCAAACATTTTAGGTAGACCATAATAATGGATATATTGTCTGATTAAGAAATTAGTTAGGTTTAGGGGATAAATGTTTTAAATTAGGTAGGAGAAGTGTCGGTGGGAGAGAGTAGAGGCAGTCGCCCTCTCCGACACACTTTTAAACTTATGACTTACTACACCCCCTGGGCCCTACCCCCACCCTCTTTCTCTATAATGCAACATTAGTGAATAGTGAGTCCCAGACCTAAGACTGCGGGGTGCATATCTTCAATCTCAAAGCTCCTCTATTTTCTATTCTATATATAATACTCATATCACTTTATTGTTATTCCCAGGATTCACACACTACACTACACTACACTAGAGTGCATTATTGAGTTGAGTGGTATCAGAAATGGCAGTGGATCCAAGACAGGTGTTGGCTGGAGTTCTTACTATCACTATGTTCGTAATGCTGGGCGACATGATCAAAAGAGACCACTTTGATTCCCTTCCTGTAATCCTCTTCTTCTTCTTCTTCTTCTTCTTTTTTGCTAGCTACTGCATTTTCCATTTTTGAATAATATGCTTGTTCCTCAAAAATCACTCATCTTTCTGCCTCTGCTTTATACATGAATCCAATTTAGATTTAGCTGCTTCAATGTTAACTGCACCCTTGTTTAAAACTTTGGAAACCCATTACCAACCAATTTCTGTCTTACACTTGCTTCTTTTTTCAAATCTTGTTTGTCGGTTACTCTACAGATCCCCCCTTAATATTATCTACAAACCACCTCTACTTAATTCTTTCTTTACTTTACATTTGTTCAATTCTCATTTCTTTTTTTTTAATGTGTAACAAGGTCGATTCTGAAACATCAATTCATGGTACCAGAAGGCAAAGCCTAGTTAACGATGGAGGTGAATCCCTACAGCCTTGTTGGTCTAAACCTGTTCTCGGTGAGACATTCTTATCACTTCACTCCACTCTTTATTACTTATTACTTTTCCACCATGTTTTTTAATCTTTTCTTATATGAATTTTTCTAATAGATGAAGCTGACGATTCACAAGGATTTGTTACCTTCTCCTTGACTAATGGTCCTGAATATCATGTCTCTCAGGTATTCTAATTCTTCTAACTTTTAAAATGTTGCACTTGGCCCTCCAACTTTACTCGTTTGAGTTGTAGTTAGTTAAGCCGATTCTTGAGGAAGTAGGGTTAATCCGTACAATACTTTATTCCCCTACTCAATGGATGAAGTAAGACTGAATTTAGTTGTGTATTCTCTCCGGAATTTGTAGATTGCTGATGCAGTGGTAATAGCAAGGTATCTGCGAGCAACACTTGTACTCCCAGACATTAGGGGAAGTGAACCTGGTGATAAAAGGTTGGTGTTTAAACTGGTCTTTACACCATTTTGTTATTCTAGTGATGCTGTGCTCTGCTTTTTTCAAACGGAGGCTATGTTTATACAGTTATAGCTGCAAACGAACTTTAGTGCAGTACTCTTGATACTCCTTCCTACAGTAGGTGATCTTTCTTTGTACATAGGTCCATTGAAGAGGTTGCAACATCATTCTTGATGTGATGCCTGATCATGATTTTGCTTTGTCAGATAGAGAAGCTAAATTAAAAGTTGGCGACGCTCTTTAGTCAGTCATTTTAGTCAGTAAGAAAAGATTCAAAGGGCCACCTCTGATGGCAATATATCCTTTGCCAGCAGAAGTCTCTGAAACAAATCTCCCTCTCAGATCCCCTTCTCTCTTTCGATTTGAAGTGTGTCCAAGATATGGCTTGCCTTCCAATACTCTTCTTTTGTACTGTGTTCATTCCCATCTCCATTTAAGAAGACTTGGTGCAGTGTTCACTTAGAAAATGACTTTGGTATAGCAAAAAACATTAAAGTCAGTTTTTCCGGTCTTCTGTTTTTCTTTTTTCCGGCTGTTTATTTGGGAATTATGTTCCAAGGCAGACATTGAGTAAGACGCATAAGTAATTTCTCTCTTTCTGAAGTTTCTTCAGAACTATACTTCCTCTGTAAACTTGAAACTCCGACAATAAAAGCTAAATAACTGTAGATTTGCTGAATACTTGAAAAGCTTAATAGAAGTATTCCATTCTATAAATGCATTATGAAGCTCTTAAGTGCTCATAATTTTGTGACTGTCAGGAACTTTGAAGATGTCTATGATGTTGAGCACTTTGTGAAAAGCCTAGATGGAGTGGTAAAAGTAGCAAAATCTCAGCCAGCTAAAGTCTCGGAAAGGAAGATAGCAGTTGTGAAGGTTCCCAGTCGGGTCACTGAAGAACACATTGCTGATAACATTGAGCCAATTTTCAGGTCAAAGGGGAACATCAGGCTGGCGACATATTTTCCTTCAGTAAACATGAAAAAAACGAAAGAGAATAGCAATATTGATTCAATTGCATGTTTGGGGATGTTTGGTACTCTAGAGCTTCAGCCTGAAGTTAATGGAGTAGTTGAGTCTATGGTGGAGCGCTTGAGAACTTTGAGTAGGAAGTCAAACGGACAGTTTATTGCGGTGGATCTAAGGGTTGAAATACTGGAGAAAAAGGGCTGCCAGGAAACAGTGTTTCTAGATCAAAGAGTTGCTATGGTCCACAGGATATAGCTATGTTTTTGAGAAAACTTGGTTTCAACAAAGATACAACTATATATCTGACTCAATCAAGGTGGGATAGCAGCCTTGATGCATTAAAGGATCTCTTTCCTAGAACGTATACCAAGGTAAGATTTCTTCCATATCATTTGTTAGAGGAATAGAAGTCCACACACTTCTCCAATCTTCAGTGTTTGTGATGTAAGTGTTTAGCCTCTGTTTTGACTCCACTTTCTTCAAAATGCAATTGCAGGAAAGCATAATGCCCATTGACAAAAAGGCAAGATTTCTTGACACGGAGAATTCTGAACTGGAGAAAGTTATCGACTTTTATATGTGTTCTCAGAGTGATGTATTTGTACCAGCCATCTCAGGGCTCTTTTACGCCAATGTGGCGGGCAAGAGAATCGCCTCAGGAAAGACTCAAATACTTGTTCCTGCTGATATATCTGGTTCCTCTGCTTCTTTAACGGACTACATCTCTCATTACGTCTCAAAAAGGAACCACTTTGCCTATTCGTGCTTCTGTTAGCGTTGTGAAGAAAAGAAAAGGTCAATGACCCATATATGGTACTCTTATCCTGCAGATCTTTCAACTTTTGTCTACAGAAGACACAGGTTTGCTTCTCGTAGTGATCAGTAATTAGATAGACCTTTTTGGGGGTTCATTTATAGAGGTCTTGGTGGAAGAGATGAAGCACCACCTCAACCCCAACCAATTGTGTTGAAGTTTATCATTTGTTGGACATAAGCTATTTTCATACGAGTATAGTGATTTTGAATGGTAAATTTTGGGGTTTTTGAGTTTGATTCTGCCGCGGTCAACTTAAGTTAACAATTTGCACTTTTAATGAAGAACCGAACAGCAAAAAGGCAGTCCAAGTAATTTTTCTAATGTGGCTCTATGAAAATCTTTTGTATAATGTGATAGCAAAGTACAAAACATGAAACCAATAGTGCACCTTTATTACACATGGCTCTGACGCTATGGTCAACAATAAGAGGTTTTAGCCATGGCACGTTAGCACTGGATATTACGCTCTTCGCATTAGCATTTGTGCATGCAAACACAACTGATACAACAAACAAATGACCAAGGAAAGGTAGAAACGAAAGCTTACAGAAAATTGGCCACAACTGCAGAGCTGACAATGACGATTCAAAACCAAACCTCCAGACCCTTTTACACCTCTAGTAGCAAGCACAAAGACAGTGCTGCAACTAGGAATATTGACCAACTGATATGCTTTGCGGAAGTCGCAGGTCCATAAACCAGAGGGATAAACCATGACTTGCTTAGTACACCTGTTCTATGAAAATAAATACACACATATCTGCCATACATATACATATATACGAATTACTTTAACAAGATTTATGCATACTAAAAATTACATATTTATCATGTGCTATAGCTCTATAAGCAACATACTCTCGGGTTGCTTTCTAACGCCTATTCTCAATCTTTTTTGGGGTTCTCTTTTCTTTCTATACAGCATTACCAAATACTAAATTCTATGTAGTATAACTATTTAACAACCTAGTGGACAATATACATACTATAAACAACCTACCGTGTGACTGCTTCTAATTCCTATCTCAATGTCTTTTGGGATCTCTGTCTTCCTATTCTCAGCATCATCAAATACTAATGGTAGGTAGAAAAAATATATGTGACCTAGTAAGACTGTGGATCTGCATGCAGCAACTGAGTGAAAGCAATTTATTTATGCATTACGAGTTGCAATGCATCGCTGATATGACTTGAGGAAGACCTTAGCCAAGGGGGTCTGCGGAACTGGGATCAATTTTCCGGCAGCTGCAAGAGGCCAGCTGTGACAGCAAACAAAAGTGTTGAGATATAACGAGATACAATGGCTAATCAAACCAACCAAAACCCACGAATCCTGTTGTACGCTACCTGATAATACCAATGGCAAGTGAAACCAACCATAGTTTCCAACTGAGTCTAACTGTCGAAGTAAATTTCCCAAGGAACTCAACGATAATTATCTGTTGCATGGAAGAATGTGATAATCAGCGACAAAACAAAAAGAATCTTCTAATCAGAAACCACTATCTGCGTAATGTAAAATCTAACCTGAAGTATGAAAGTAGTTCCCACAACCCCAGTAAAAAGGGGGTTTTTGGTCACGCCAGTAAAGACATTAATTTCATCTGGCTTTCGAGCATTAAACTCATTGAATATCTGCAATTGAACTAATTAGATGGCTGATGCTTGATATGTGATATAGCCTTGAATAAGATAAGTGAAGAAGATGATATGACAGAGGGGATAGCCATTTAAAGAAACACACACACACACTCTTTTCCTTTTTCATCAGATAAGACAAAAAATTTAATGACATCTCAGACACACCCTTCTTCTCCTTTGCATTAGCTGAAGAAACTTACTTGGCAGAAAACAAAGGTGTTGAAAATCAAGGTATTCTTCACCATATTAGCATGTTTTGGGTCATCATGCTCTAAGCTGAGAATACTCTTGCCAAGGAAATTGAGAACAAGAAGGATTCCGACTTGGTAGAAAGCCTGCAACAAAAATAAAGTAGTTATAAGAAAAAAGACGTGCTGCTAAAATTTCTTCTTTAAGGTGAAAATAGCAAGATGAAATGAAACAATGATGCCTTATATTAGTCAGGCAACAGACCTGAATCAACAAGTTCCTCCACATGATATTTGTTACCAGAGGTTCCCTATATTTCACGAATGATAGCATCAGAACATGTAAAAAAACCTGAATGAATTCTTAAGACGGTAAAATAAGGCAAACAAGACACTGTCTGATTTCCTTTTTTTTTTCTTCTGTAAAAAATCATATACACAGCTGAGAGCCAGAAAAATCATGAACAAAAGCAATTTCATTTAGATAAAGAATATCTGTCCCATGAATATATTATTCCTGAAAGTGAGGAGTTCTGACATTAACAAACAATATAGGAGATAACACTAGCTATTAGCAAAATTTACATTTCGATGCACCATTTAAAAAGAAGTGCATTTAAAGTCTTCACAATTCATTGAACCATTACATGTGGAAGATGCCAATGAAGAGAATTTGAAGAACACATCATGAGAAAGGGAAAAAGATCCATCTACCACATGTACTACTTTGATCATGCTTATCACGCACCGTTCTTAAACTCAATCTAGCAGACTCTATGGGATAATTCATTTTACGGAAACTGGAAATCATAAAAGATATTATGAAATGTAAGAAGATAACATGGCAAATCTCCATTTTGAAGAGGATACACACTGACCTTCGGCCAACAGGAGGCCTATGCATAAGATGGTCCGTTGGTGGTTCAGTAGCCAAAGCTAGTGCTCCCAGAGTATCCATAATGAGATTGACCCAGAGAAGCTGCAACAAAAGTATCCCTGAGCATAAGGCAAAAATAGATATCCTGCAATCTACAGTTTGTAGTTCCTAATTACCCAAATTATAAACACAGCACGCATATACATAGTACCTACGTAATTTCAAGTTATATATGTGATCCTGCATCTGTGTGGGTCAGAGAAGAGAGAGAGAGAGAGAGAGGACCTGCACTGTGTTTAAAGGAACATCACCAGAGGAAACTGCTGCCACGACATTGATTACAAGAGCTGCAACATTAACAGTAAGCTGGAACTGAATGAATTTCTGGATATTTGCATACACAGAACGGCCCCAGCGTACAACCTACATTGAGATAAATTAAGTCAAGGACCATGGCTTTTAAACTATGCTAGTTGCCTAAGCCACTAAAAAAAAAAGGGGGTGGGGGGGGGGGGGTGCAGCGCGGTGCACTAAGCCACTGACAAACTAAAACCAGCTGATACAACACAGACATGGATTCACAAGAACAGCATACATCATCAGCTACCACAGTATGTGGCTGCTTTCTTCAAGTTTGTCAAATAAACATGGCTCAAACAATGGCAAGCCAGTCAAACAAGAACAATAACAACTGGAATTTGACAACACAAAGGTAGAGGGATGCAATAACAAGATAAACAAGAAGCTTGTACTGTTTATTTATTATTTTCTGACTCATCTGTCCGCCCTCACGCCCCCTCTTTGCCACCACATGATCTAACAAAATATATGCTGAACTTCATTTTCATGTTGACCCTCAAAACTTCGATAAGCCCATAAAATTCAGCTTTTAACAAAATTAATGGAAGTTCGGACTCAATTCTATTACGTACTATAAAATGAGACGAGCAACCCATTTCTCAACCAATGAGGGAAACTTAACACCCCCTCCCCCCCCCACCCCCTAGGCACACCCATTACTTGCTAACTGGAGCGCATGGATAACATATTATTTTGGCCCAATATCAGAAAACAAAATAACGGGGATGAGGCTGGCTCTGATACCACGTGAAAAAATGGACCCTTGGCCTAACTTAACCCCAAAAGTTAGCTCATAAGGTGAAATTTGCCTCAGACCATATAAGGAGACAAACAACCTATTTATCAACCAAATTTTGGATACTTAACGATATGTTTATGAAACTTTCATGTGCTTTTGACCACCAAACCAATCCTCCATAGTACAAATAAAAGTTATTGGAATTCTGAAGTTTGGATAAATGTGCTATGTATTTAACAGTGAAAAGACTTGATAAGCATTCCTAACACATCATACATAGTTGAGGCTTAATGAAAGTTCAAACTATATTCTAATACCTACTGGCTAAGGATCGCATCATTTACATAATCGCTGCAGAATTAACAATCTCATAAAGAAATTTCCTATTTTTAAAGGCTTATAGGCTAGTCGAAGTCAACCTCACAGTTTAGCAGGATTACCTTCCAAGATCAAAATAATAAATAGAACATTAATACATGTCTACGAGCTTTCATGAGTTTTTACGTCAAACCACCTCCATAGAATTCTGAAGTTTAGATAATTGTGCTATATACAGTGAAAAGACTTAATATGAATCCCTGACACTATATGTATGTGAGGTTTATAATCACAGAAATAATCTCTAAAGAACATTCTAACGTTTCTGCAAAAACTGTAAGAGAGTCTCCAACACACCTTCACCACTGTAGCAAAATTATCATCCAAGATAATGATGTCAGAGCTTTCTTTTGCAACTTCTGTTCCTTGGATACCCATGGAAAGACCAATGTCGGCCTAAATATTGAAGTACAACGAAATTAGCCAAACACAGAAAAAAATCACCAGAAACATACAAAATATAACATTGATAAATTTATAGACAAATAAAAGCATTTTAAAAAGAATAACGTAATTAAATACACCAGCTGAACCTTGGCACTATCCTTAACGCCTAAGCATCAAGTCATGGTACATTTAGGCCCCGGTTACTTAGATCATAGTGCATCTTGGACAGAACTAGTTTAGAGTCACCAAAGGGACGCTCAACAGTAGGAATTACACGGTAGTCAGTGCTACCTGTGATAGCTATTGAACATTAGGAACTCCACCTCATGAGGCTAGTTCCGTAATTCTTAAGTCATCTTGACCAAATATAATTAAGAACTGATGCCGAGAGGCCTTTATGGCAGAAATCCTCCCGAAAAGAATGACTTTAGCTCTGTAATGAGCACTTTGAAACTCTTGTTACTCTAAACCATCATTAATTTAATGAGGTTAAGTTTAATCCCTAACCTTCAATTTAAATTTACCTGTCCTTAAGTGTTCATTTGGGTTTTGGGTGATCTCTGCATCACCATTATCTTTGTTAATAAAAAATGACCAACCAAATCTCAGTACTTGATTTCTCAAGTAAACGTATCAAACCACTTGGTAAGTTTGTGTCATTGCTCTGAGACCAGTGCTTACAAGGATGAGCTTGTGAAGACACAAAAAGGAAAAAAGGAAAGAGAAAAAAATTGAATAAACAGAAAGCAACAGGAAAGACATCAAACCTCATGCAGTGCAGGAGCATCATTAGTTCCATCTCCAGTAACAGCAACAACCTCCCCTAGTTTACGCAGTGTTTGCACAAGCAATAGCTTGTCACTTGGAGATGACCTTCCCATAACCTAAAAAGCAGCTTTCTACTTTTAACAAGATGTGCCAACAAAGGAGATACAAATAGATTAAACATATAAGTCAGTTATTATCTCAGTTCGTGGATAACATACCGACATTCTTTTTGCAACTTGTTCTCGCTCCTTCTCGGGCAACTCACGGAAGGTCTTCCCTTCGATAACTTCAAATTCTGTGATTTCAGCATCTGAAGTCAAAATTCCACACTCCAAGGCAATTGCTCTAGCTGTTTGAATATTATCTCCAGTTACCATGCGCACCTAAAGGTATATAAAGCGTAAAATTTATGCTTATAAGAAAGGTGCTTCAGCTAAACTGCATTCCAGATATCCTCAATTGTAAGTTACAATCATGGGGCTAAAATTTCCACACACAACCATGACAAAATAAATACTGAGCTAATATGCATCATAAAGAATGACTAATGATTGAAACATTTTAACGTTCAAGACCTACCACCCTGTAAAGAGGAAAACGGATTTTGACAGAATAGGTACAGAAAAAAAAAACACTTTGGACCAAAGTAAAACTCTTCTTCTTGAAAATGTCCAGCATATGATTATATTGTTCATCATACCACCTTGTTGGCCATAATTACATCCATATGCAGCCAAAATTTGGGAGATGAAATACCTTAACACCAGAATTGGTGCAATGTCTCACTGCATCTTTGACACCTGGCCGACAAGGATCCTATGCGGAAAGGCAAAGAAAGATAAATGAGAACTAATACTATTCATGTAAAATTAAATACTACACAAAAATGAACCATGTGGTATACTTTTTTCTTGTTTGGATAAAAGTGATGTCCAGAATAGCTTGGGCGCCCCCGACTAATGCGGCACGTAGCTGCTACTCTCACTAATATAGGATAGGTACCGGATAACTCTACCAACCAAGACTTAAGTAGATGGGAAGAATTCACCTTATGTTGAGGAAGTATACTCAGCCCATCCGATTTGTTTGACCCAGATTTTAGTTTAGTCATCCATCAAATTACAAAGTCAATTTAACATATAATACTTGTAAAGTATATTATTTATATAATACTTTTGAATTATATTATTTTAAACAGGATGAGACATCATTGTATCTTATGATAAAATCCAATTACTATTTTAAGAAATGTCTATCAATCAGAATAACAGAGACTCAATTCAACCCATTTTCTCACAAACCCCACGATAGTTGAGCCAGGTCAAAGAAAAGAAGGATGAGAGAGCACATGTTACGTTGTAGACACAAGATTGACAAAGTAATTGAAGGATATGGTAGAGTATGTCATAATTTACCAGGTAGACAAACTCAAGATGAGGAAGGACATAAGTAGGAGAATATTCAAGGAGCTATATACATCCCCCCACAACCTTACAGAACATACCTTTATACCGAGTATAGCAAGCAAAATAAGGCCATCTTCAGGTAAAGCCCATTGTGCCAGCTGTTCTTCATCAGTTGGAACCTCATTTACATCACAACTTCGGTATGCAATGGCAACACACCTCAAACTTTTTGCTGCCATATCTTCAATAGCTTTGTTGAAAACATCCTGCAGCTAACATAATTAAAAGAGATGAACGGTGGAAGCATGCACTAAAGCATCGCTTTCCTAATTTTGCTGATGTTTTTTAATCCCCAAATTTGTGTCAGCAGAAGTGTTCACACGACTCAACTTCTCAAAGCCAGTTTTAGAAATTAGTCTTCTTCTAACCTTCTCTTTTTCAATGGATTGCAAGCAGCCATTTGAGTCAAGGTATCCAGTACATGATGCCAATATAATTTCAGCTGCACCCTTCCAATGCATATGAACTTGAGACCCACTCTATATCATAAATAAGCAGAAAATTTAAAAACTTCATCCATGCACATATATAGATTGGAGGAAATCTGAAGTATGCATGAGCAACTATCATGTGAGCCATAAAGAAAACAAGAAACAATGGGTGAACTTGAGAATCCAAAGAGGCCACTGCCCATGTGCTAGCTCTCACACTAGGAAGCCCTTCTTTCGTGAGTGCTCATGTACCTGAATGTCATAGTCCCACAGCTAACACTAAGCATTTTATCACAGGATAATCATACAAACAAGATAAGTTGATTACCCGCTCTCTAACTGCAACACCTCCTCTCTTCTTTGTGGAGTTAAAAGGAGAGACATGAAGAATTATGGATTGTGATCTGACGACATCGAACTTCATTCCCATCTGCCATAAGATGTGAATTAGTTCAATCAGAAATGTCAGTGATTTACAAAAATAAATGGAAAGAGAAGCTGCTAACACTACCTTGATGCCCCATGAAAGAATGGCCTTTTCAGTGGGAGATCCTGAAACCTCTACTCCCCTGCCATCCTATGAAGAGGGGAAACGAGTCAAAAAACAGAATGAGGGAAGGGTAAGAAGATATTAGATAATAAATTAAAACCAGAAGTATTGGCCACTGTGATGGTGAAAGTGGCGTGAAACAGTTGATCCAAATCCTACTGCAAAATGTTAAATATGAAAAGGCAATGCATGTTTTTCTCCAAACAGTTGATCGATGGGGAATTGGAGAGCATTTTGGGTAAAAGTCATCTAAGAAGTGTTAAGACTTCCCATCTCAAACTTTTACATGACACGTGTATGACAGAGAGAGAAGGAAAAGCAGACAGAGAATAGTACCTTGGAAGTAAAGACACTGCCGGAAGTATTCTGATTTATTCCCTCATCCAGAAGAGAGGAAACAGCTGAGTGCAACTGTGAACCATCTTCTGGTGGATCAAGTCTCTTTTCGCCAATATAGGCTTCAACCACCGTCATCTGCATAAAGAGATAGCATATTCGTCAAATTTGTGAATAAAGAGTAGAGATGTAACTGAAGGTGTCGGTCTGAAGGAATGGAAGTGCAAAGCAACCTGATTCAGAGTCAGTGTTCCAGTTTTATCACTGCAAATAGTTGTAGCAGAGCCCATAGTTTCACAAGCTGAAAGTCTGCGCACCTGCACATTCATCACAGTAACTATTTTAAGCACGACTACAACATGTAAATGTACTGATACCTTTGACTAATCAAACAGATATAGCAAAAAAGAGGAAAAAACTAATGTACCAAAGCCTTGTCAGCCATCATTTTCTTCATTGAGTATGCTAAACTGTCACAAGATTTAGAGCAGGCATAAATTTAAGTAATTTTAAGGCTCAAGTAGATTAAGTGAATCATGTTGAGTAAGAAGCATTAATTTGATACTTACGTCAAGGTAACAGCTAAAGGAAGACCTTCAGGAACAGCAACAACCACAATTGTGACCTGAAAAGAACTTAGTGCATTAGCTAGACAGCATTCAAATTTAACGTTCTGAATTTGTGAGAAACTTAATGGTCTTCCAAGATCAACAAAACTTGGAGAAATAGTTTTATACAAACGGATCAAACTATTCATTAGTACAAAGCCAGAATTAAAAGATATGGGCACTAAAGATACAGGCACTTCTAAGAAATTTCTGAATTCATTATGGAGACTTTTTACCATCTTCATATCATTTTCCCCACTCACTTTTTGACCATCAAACAATGTGGGGCAATCTAAGAGGATATTATCCAAAAAAAGGAGACCATTTGAAAGAGACACTATTTAGGGACATGTCTCTCCCTTCCTCCCTTCTTTGTGCACTGCAAGAGGGCAAGTTTACAGGAGAATCTAAAAATTTCCAAACTACGCCCCTCATCTAGAAAAGGATAAAACATCTATAGCAAAGATAAGGATACAATTTCCAAACTATGTTAATTTCTAAGAAGAACTTAATATGTTGTACACAAAAGTGGATATAGAAATTAACACAGTATGTAAATTGTGATACACAAGACTCCACTTCCACTTTTGTTGATACACTATAAACATGTTATACATAAGAATTAGATCGCTGCTCCATTCACTTTATCATAGACAGCGTCTTATTAGAATTATATTATCCGCGTGTCAAAAATCCTGATTGGACATCAAAACTTGTCTATATTTGCGCTATATTAACAAAAGCTTTCTGAATGAGAGTACCTTAGAACAGTGACAATCTATGCGAAGGCTTTTGCAATTCGCATAGATTGGATCAAGATTTGCAACTCTTATCGTGTCTATTGGAATCCAGGATTTCACAGAGCATGACCCGTAACAGAGGCTAAAGGGCAAAAAAGCCAAGATAAAACTTAAATATTGATCAGCAAGAACTTACAGCTGCAGTGATGATATGTACGACTCCATCTACTGTTTTACTAACACGGGTCTTCCCATGGACAAACTGGGTAGTCCCATCTGGATTTTTGGTATTTCCCGTGAAGAACCTGGAGAGACAATATTTAAAGTCATACGCAATATTTAGCATGCAAACCATAAAGATAGGCTTTGGAAGCAGTTCCTTTACCTGCATAAAAGAACAATGAGAACAAAAAGCGCAACAGCAAGGCCAACAATGCCAATAAAGGTGGCAACCCCATTCAAGCGCACCTGCCATATTGTCATCGGAAGCTAAACACAGATTGTATATATAGCAAATAATAAAGAAGTTTATTGTGATGAATAGCACATTCTAACTGTAACCTGCAACGGAGTTTCTTCACCAGTATCCTCTGATATGCTCGCCATTAACAATCCCCATTCAGTATTGATTCCTACACCAGTTACCTAAATAAACATTTACGGTTATTAGATAGAGATAAGGATAACTTTATTTTCAATATAGAATGGGAGACGATCCTTGAAGATGTTTACTGGGTATGCGAACATTTAACAAAAACATGACAGTCCCAATAAACCATACGTTAAGTTCAATTTGTCCATCATTTCTATCTTCAAGTAGGCAATATCATGATGTGAACTATCAGAACAGATTTGATAAAAATAGGTATACACAATTACAAGCAACTTAGGCCTAAAAGGACTATTTGTCATCATAGAATTTCTGCAATAAATTGGATTTAAGTTAGTGCAAACCGTGACTAAAAGGTCATCTGCATTCTGCTCCAAATGGTAATATCTTTAATAGTCTAAAGAAAGAACTTTTGGCACCTAAGTCCTCAAAGGGATGGGGGGCTTGGAATTATAGAAAACAAAGAAAGAAAGAAGATGATCTTACAAGCATGGTTCCAGCACCATCTGCAACCTTGCAACCAGCCATCAAGAAAGGTGCCTTCTGATTTTTGTTTACCTTTAAAAATGATATGATATTTAAGGTCATTTTGATGATGAGCTAATAAATATTATGCTAGAAGGTCTAACCAGCTTACAATCTTGCTTTCGCCTGTCATGCTAGACTCATCAATGGCAAGAGAATGACCAGTAATCAAGACTCCATCTGCAGGAACCTGGAAGAACACCTAAGGTTTTAGCTCTTCGCAGAAATTGACTAGAGAAGAGGCAGAAAAACCTAACTGCCACCTTTACCTGATCGCCTATCCTGAGAGGAACAACATCACCAACAACAATTTCATATATTGAAATTTTCTCCCTCCTGCCATCTCGTACGACCTATAGAAATCATTTTCAAGTACTATATCATCCATAAGACAAGAACAGTAATTAATATAATTGTAGCGAGGCATTGAAGCATAAACTACAATTACCTCTACTTGAATATTTCGCTTTTCTTCATTTAAGTTCTGAAACCGCAGGGACTGTCTGTAGTCACTTGTTGCTAATGAAAATTGACAAAACAAATCACTCAATCAACCAACTAGACCTCAATCCCAAAATATACAACCAAATCCAGAAAAAGAGAACTAAGAACGAATATTCTTCAATTTGTGCCAATAGATAATATAAATTCAATAAATTGGGATTGATGAAAGAGAAGCTGTTAAGCCATCATAGAATTTAATGACTTCTGTAAAATCCATTCACTTGGACAGAATGGAGTAGACAAATAAGAATCAAAGGTATTACCTGTTACAAAAATAACAAGAAGAACAGCAAAAGTTATGCTTCCACCATCATACCATCCTTCCTTCAAACCCTGTATAAATAATCATGAATGAAAGTATAAGCAACAATCATCATTAACTGCAACAACAGCTTCTTTCAAATTTTCTAAGCTAATGACCACCCTTTAGTTTCCATTTTGTATTTGTTTGTGTTCTGAGCAAGATCATCACAACAGAAATCAAAACTAATTGAACACCTTTTTGCTCCATTAGTATGTTTCAAGAATTGTTTACTTGTGTAAGCTTTTAAAGCATAGGAAGTCCCAAGCCTGAATAACTAAGAGGGCTGCAGTAGACTGATGGCTAGCATAAAAATAGACTGACAAGTGATAAATCCTCATAATGCCAAGACATGGATAGAGCGGAGAGGATAGAAGAGTAGTGGATAGAGAGGATTCATATAGGCGACCCAACTAATTTGGGTTGACGTATAGTTGACTGATTGCTTGAGCATATTAAGAACATGCACTGTAGTGAGTAGTTCTTCTGATTTTTACCATTCTCACCAACCTACACCGCTGATACTGCCCCAAGATTATCTTGCCCATGTTGAATTAAAAGGTCAAACTGTACTATGGTTCAGAAAGATTTATGCTCCTCAAAGCCAAATCTGACCTATGAACAAATTGTGACACAAATTGTCGAAGATTGCTCCAATTTCTAGTACAAACATATGAGTGAGGGCGTACATTTCAACTTACTAAGTGGGTATTTACTAAAGAAAGTAAGAGCCTGCTCATTTTAGTTATATGTTTACTAGTTACAACTCCCTTTTGTCCATTTTCTCATTCACTGTTTAGAGGTCGAAAAAGTTCATAGTGGAGGGAGGGTATGCAAAGGTTGAATAGGTGGTTGATGTTTCCTCATCTTCTCCACAACTGAACCGGTTCCATAACCATAAGCTCATTTGATTTCTTAAAAAATTTATACAAGAGACTTGACATGGATATCAAACACCAGAAATTGCAGAGAAAATGCCTAAGTGAGTGAACATATAAAAAAAACACTGCGTCAAGAGACAAAACAACATTCCACATCGTGAAAAGATATAAGAAGAGAAGAAGTTTCTACGAAGTGATTGACAATATACAAAGGAACTCTTTATATTTCCCAGGGATATAACGTGATGCTGATTGGATAGTGACAACATTGCTGACTGGGTATGTGGATTGTTGAACACTGGGTATGTGCTACTGGAACAATAGCCTCATGAGACTGGAATAGTGAGGAAGAGGAAAGAATGATAACTAAAAGAGGCTGAATTAGCGGTCGGAAGAGGTCGTAAAGAGGCTATGTCACCGAAGCAGTCATTTGAACTAGACAATACTAGAGTATTATGAAAAGAAGGAGAAACTTTAACCGAGCAAGCGGCATTGGGCTGCCCGTCTTACAGAAGCTACAGTTTTCTGCTAAGAATATAGAAACTCTAATAGCATGTCAAAAGAGGGAGGAAAAAAAAAAATCTTATTCAACACTTTAAGGTGTTCCTTTTTTATGAATTAAAATTGTAGCCTATGTTTAATTTATCAGCTTTTTTGCTTTTTTCCTTAATTGGGGTTTTAATGGGTGTTATAGACATCAAACTGACAAGTACACACATTTGACATTTTCACAGGTCGGGAATTTCCTCGAAACAGATAAAATATAGTTGAACAAAAACAAAAGATACAGTACAATGTGGAGCTCTTGACATCAATAGATTAACCTATTTGGGCAAAGGTTGAAATTTGCAATGTAAAGAGTAAAAATACCTTTGTGTGTATTCCAAGTGCCAATGATAGCACAGCAGCTACAATTAAGATGATGAGGGTCAGATCTTGCCAAGCCTCCCAAAGGAACCTCTACAAATAACATAGATCATAGTTAAATCTCCCTCCTCTTTACATAAATCAATTCAGCAAGACAACTTAGGTGGAAATAATACCAAGAAACTACGACCCTTTTTCATGGGATACGTATTTGCCCAAACACATTTTTTCTTTTTGACAGTTCTACACCATGATCAACAATCCCTGAATCCAGATCTGTTTTTAACTTCTCTGATAAACCTTTGGCCTGAAGATGTCAACATCAATATCAGTACACCTAGAGAGGTGAACCCCTTCTAGTAGCAATATTATAACTTACTCCTCCATATTGTTGCAATGCAGAAAGATTGTGATCCCTAGTCACTGAAGCCAGCTGTTCAAGTGAAATCCCATAGTCACCACTGGGAGCTGGAGGAGCAGCTGTGGCACCCAACACTATAAGCAAATGGCATATTTTAAGGTCAGTTGCTAGTAGAAATAGTTAGTATCTAAGCTAACAACACTTAAATGACAGAGGCTTGCATTTAACTATAGCTTCAAATTCACTTGATAATTTCCTATTAGGCTTTTCTGGAACTCTATGCAGAGTACATACCAATAGCTCTTTGTCCAGCGAGTTTAAAAAGTAGTGCAGCCTACAAAGGCAAACCAATGACAGTAAGATCTTCGCTAAAAGCAATGACAAGGAAACGTTAGAAATGAGTTTCATCATTACTCTTATGACTTGAGCATGTGCTCTGATCATCCTTCTTCTTTGTTCTTTCTCTTCGGCTTTTTTCAAGTCGAGTGTATACCTAAATCGGCGCGAAGCATTAAGAACAAGTGCGGCTTCCTGTCAGTGATCGAAGGTCCATCAGAAAGATAGAAGGCGACGTGGATCAATTAAGACAGGAAGAATGAGATATTAACATACAACACAGATTACTTCCTTAAAATGTTCTAGTCACAAACTATGAAACAAAAGAAGACTTTCGCCAACATGAGAATTATTTACAAAAGAATACTTGATAGTAGAGAAAAGATATGAGAAATCATCAAGGCACCATAATTCATTGGTGCAAATATCATCAGTTCTAGTTTGAGAGTCAATGGAGAATGAAGTCATGGCAACATGACAACATACATTGTGTAAGGCTTGATATAGTCAGTATTTAATGATTAAGAATAGAAATGAGATGCTAGAGAAGTCCAACAAAGACTGAATATAGTGAAGAAGCAAGCATTCGATTGAGTTACCCTCCAGCGTTTAAGAGCGTGGAAAGAAGCCTTCTTGGTGTTAGCAATGTCAAAAGGATCAGAGAAATCGAGGGAGGCATAGAGATGGGAGGAGCCAGCCTCGAGGTCATCTTTGGATGGTAAGGCCGCCGTATCATTTGCAGCAGCAGTAGTCGTCGTCATGAGAGATTGCAGCGCGGCTGGCTGCTAGAAGAAATAAGGGAAAAGTTGACAAGAGAATGGGAATGCATACAAAAATAGCAACTAGTAGTAGTAATGAAATATGGAAGAAGAAAGTATATTGAGGTGGGGCGAGTGTATAGGGAATAATAATATTGATTTGGGGTTTTGCGCAATACCGTAGGGTTCATCATATAATCGGCAAACTGCTTCTCCTCCACTAATCTTGTGATTTACCAAAAAACACGCAATGCCTGCCGTTACGACTTTTCGATTTTCTTCAATGGGGGTTTTCAAGTTTTATTGGCGGGTTTTCTCATGATTTGTTCCCCCGCCTTTTTCTACTCACACTTGCACCCAAACTTGTCCGTCTTAAAGCTCTAGTTTTCAGTTACATTCTCTCACAAAGTATATCATTCATTTAAGCAACTCATACTTTATGTACTAGTAATACTATTATCCAATTGATGAGATAAAATTACTACTCCTTTATTATCCAATTAATGAGAGGTAATAAGCATGATCTAAACTAACTCGAGGAAAATCATATAGAAAGAAAATGCAATAGAATGTTTTTAGTATTTTTGGTTCCAACTTGATATATATCTCTTTAAAAGGTTTAGTTTGTAGGAATACATCTTTGTACAAATTTTGACATCATTAAAGAGTAACAAGAATAGATTTTGCCTAACATCACTTAAAACCATACATCTCTCACTTTCTTCCTACTACAAAATGCATGTATACTCAACAGCCTGTGATATGGCACCATGTCAGTCACATGTAACTAAGTAACAGGTATGTCTCATTGACCTGCACCTCCATCAACACATGGAGGATTCCTTGTGATTGGTAGGAAATTTTGTGGTACCATAATTTGAGAGTACACATTACAACAGTTGTCTTGGCTGTAAATTATCATAGACATCAATACAAATTTTACTATAACAAGTTCCTTTATTCTTTTCTTCAGGATACCAATTAAAAAAATACCTGCAAATGTCTTTTAAAGACAGGTCTATAACATCTTTATATTGTTGTGTATAGAACTCAAACTCTGTCTATTATTCAACAACTCTATGCCCAGTTCCTTGCACGAATCCTATATAGAATTAGCTCTCCCTACTGGCAGGTGCACATATATTACGCAAAGAGCAAGGCTTTTCCAGAGCTCAGGATCCCCTCTTCTGTGCTGAATCTGAGTTCTGCTGTTACCAAGAATGAATCCCCAGCCATCTCCCACTATGATTTAAGGAGCTCTCAATATTGCAGACAAAAGTGCCATTCGCCCAAGCTATATGACATTTCTCGGTTGTAAAGTCTGACATTCTTTAAACAAAAGGTATACGTTACAGCGAATTAAGCATTTCATAACTACTCATGGGGATTGACCAATTGAACTATGTGCCTCAATGTCTACATGCTTAATACCAGGAACTATTTCCTGGATTTTCCTTTCTAGCCGATCAACTTCACTCCCTAGTGCTGTCACAACTTCTTCACCTGCCAAGATATAAATTCATGAGTTTGCTAACATGTGGTGTCTGAAATTCTCACTGTCAACAAAAACAAAAGAAGAGGGGGGAAAAAAAAAAGAACAGTGGAATTCATAATAAAGGCTTTGAACTTAATGATACCATAATGTGACATGACTGTCAATATCACTGCATCATCCTTCTGCTCTGAAGCCTCTCGAAGCTATACATATAAAGAGCAACAATGAGTGTTCATGCCTTTAACTCTAAAGACAGAGAAATCTTGCAACATGTGTTCGCCCATCCTATGCTGTTAGTGTTAGCTATGGAACCAAGACAAGGGTGCCTATTTCCTTTCCAACTAAGATAGTTGCATTCTATGGGACATGAACTAATTAATAACCTGTTTAGCCCACTCAGAGCGTCCGGCTCTGTCAAGATAATTTTGTACCACCATCACGCCATTGAAGTCTGCAATGGAAAGAGCATCATCTAATTTATAGATGTGCTAAGAAAGAAGCTGAAAGAATGAAAAGGAAGCACCAGATCCAATCACCTATCTCTGCCTTAAACCTAAAGAACCCAGGTCCAATCACCTCACTTTTGCAATCATAAACAGAATCAACAACCTGTGACAAGAACATTTCTGATACTTAGGTAAATTGCAACCCCGATTAAGAAAAGCTAGGGTGATCCAGAAATGATATACGTACAGGGTCATTTTTCAGAAACTGCAGAACTCTTTTCATGTCCTTGTCATCAATTGCTCTACCAATTAAAGCATGGCGGTTTCTCTGAATCAAGAATACAGCAACCTGCAATTCAAATTCCATCTGATGAGTTTACATGAATCAAAAAGAAACAAACAAACAAATAATTAATACATTTAAACACATGATATTGACTATAAACATGTGAAAAGTGTGAAGGCTCAAATACCATTCCGAGAAGGTTTCCCACAACAATGGAACCAATGGGATCATAAATTGGATTTCCTGTGGCATTCACTGCAACCAATGATGCACCCGCAATGACCAGGCCTGCAACTGAAGCACCATCCTACAAATTCATAATCAAATCACGCTTCAATAACAAATTAAGACACTACAAGTACCTTGGAGATCCAAAAGACGCGTCTTTTACCTCAGTCATGACAGCCACAGCTGTAGGATCATGACCAGCGCCAGATATACTCTCTCACTTTCATTCCTTCTGCAGCAGCGCCATTTCTCACAGATTGTATGGCCACTACAAGAGAAACACCTAAACAAATTCCGGAGCTCCAAATGAGACAAAAGGGTAACAGCTATAAAAGTATAAATGGAAAATCCAGCTACATGACCACTATATATTTTTATTAAGAAATTGTACCCTCTAAAATTAATGAGCCACCAATAACCACAGCTGCGTATTCTAGATTTTCAGGGGGCTGAAGCAAATACAGAGAGAAAAATGTGATTCTTGTTGAACTGGCAACAAAGTATTCAGTATACAATCAACCACTTTATTTCAATGATAAATTACCTAAATGAAGAAACAATAAGAAATTACCTGAGAAGTCCACAGATTTTGAACTCCGTTAACAATTGTAGCACCAGAACCAAGGCAAAAGATGCCAACTGCAGATATCAATGACCAGACAAAACGTTCCCGGAAGTAACCATATCTGAGAAAAAATAATAATTAAATAGAAGTTTCAATAGATTCACAAAATCCTCCATGCTTGATATGTGATGAGTTAACTAGCAAAGTAATTTCACGGGTAAAACGGTGTAAACCTTCAAAAAAGACCTGTAGCCATTAGGACTCGATTTATAATAAATTTCTCTAGTTATTTTTGTTAACTGTTACACCCTAGTCAGATAAAATAAATAAACAACATGATGGAAAATACTGTGTGAATAAATGATACAAAATTCTTTTTCTAATGATGGATATACTGCTTGTACAAGAGGAATAAATAAAGGTATGCTACATCAACCGACAAGAGAAATGTAAAAGTGATGGTGAAATACAATGTCAAAGGTATTGACACTTACGGATGGGCAGCATCTGGTGCACGTTTCGAGCTATTTAAACCATAAGCAAGAAGCGCCTACAAGTATAAAAATAAATAATCTCAATGCTCCTGGTTTGATCAATGAATTATACCAGCAATGTAAATATATTTGTCAGATCCGAGTGGTAGATGGACAATGAGCTGAGAAGTTTACAATACCTGATTTGCAATATCCGCAACTGAATGTAGAGCTTCAGCCAGCATGACGTGACTGGCGCTGACAAACCAGACCCCTAGCTTTAGAGATAAAACAAGAAAATTGCACCTTAAAGCTGTTGTGACGGCTCGCTGGCTACATCAAATATTAGGAATTCAAAGTTTAGCTATTCCACCACCGCTAATGTTATGTTATTAGAAGATATATTAAGTGACGCATTGAACTCTTGCATTCAGAAAACATGTAACGTCAGACGACATAAAAAGAGTAAGTTTTAGCTAATATATTCTACCAATTTGTTTCAAAAAAAAAAAACTTACTGCTATAAAAGTTTATGTAATTAAGAAGCAGAAAGATTCCAAGGGAAGTTAAAGAGACTTTTATTTAAATGTATAATTGTCAATCAAAGTGGAATAAATTTGGTGGTAATTTAAACGATCGGTTAAAAAAAGCAAATAATAAACGAGCTAGCATCAAATTAGAATTAAGAGGAAATTAAAGGGGCGTTACCCATGATCATCAAACTCTATCTTCTTAGCTCGAGATCTAGATCTAGTGAGGAAACCTGCAAGCAGTATATGTATTAGCTATAGTAAGTATATGCCTGGGGGGGGGGGGGGGGGGAGCGAGAGGAAAGTGGGAGATGTTGCAGCATTGATGGAGAGAAACTCACCACGGGAGAAAAGGAGGTGACTACTTTTACTGGTAACGGAAGACGGAAGCACTAGCTGGTTTACTGAAGAATTGACACCACGCAATGCAAGTGAAGGTCGTCTGCCAACTCCAACGTAGTATTGGAAATTGCCGTGTAATATTGTATGATCATAATAAGCTTTATTGACATGAGGTTGATCAGGCGGCTCTTCCTTCTTGATGTCACAATAATGATCAGAATAATGTTGGGAGAAATTAGGGGAGAAAACCGTGCAGAAGTAGCCAGGAGAAGAGCCTTGATAACGATGACGAAGAGAAGAAAGAAAACGGGTACTAGCCATGAAAGATCAAGAAGAAGAATGAAGCTAGACAGTGTAGTAGATATATATATAGTGAATTGAGAAGAGGAAAGGGGCAGCTAGCATATAATCAAAACCACACAGCCATGCAATGCAAGGCCCTGTTATACGTAGCAAGCGTGAGCCACAGACGAACTATTCTTTTGCCTTTTACTACAGACTGAGGGTGCAGTGTGCTCGCCGCACGTTGTGGCATGCATACGCCATTTTTGGACGGATGTCTCCTCCCAACATATATAATGCTCCCTATTTGTTCTCTTTCTTTCTTTCTTTTTTTTTATTAACTATTAACTGTAACCAGTTACCACTTACCAGTTAAATTTTTTCCTCATCGACTAGGAATTTTTTGTGGCTATCAACTACAGTAAGTTTGCATACTAATGGTTCTGGTTGATCAGTTTAGTTCGATTTTTCACTTAAAACTAATATCCCAACCTAATTGAAGAACATAAAAGAATTTCAATAATATTAGGATGTTTTATCTAAAACAATAAGACCTTTTTTATCATACTTACCAGCAAAAAATTGTTAACAGCTTCGTATTAAGAGAAGCCACTCGATATATAATAGTTACTGCAAATCCAACCTGCTATATTCATCCTAGGGTGGGTCGTTAAATATTACGAAACCTAATCAATAGATATTGAAACGAATAAAATTTGAAATCCTAACCGTGGGTGTTGAACTTACTAACGACCTGTATTTTAAATTCACAAATTTTAAGTGTCACTTTTCACGGTTAAAATTAACCACACAAAGTGTCGCCTAATTTTCACAAATTCATATATACATGCAACTTGGGCGCTTGCAATTCTCTGCGGTAGTACAACTCACAAGTCAGAACAGAACCCGCCCTGACGTTAGAAAACTTGAAACACCAGCTGCCCATTGAAATCAGAGTTGGCTTTTATAAAACATACTAAATGAATTACAGAAATCAGCGAATGAAATAAGGCGATACAAGAAATGCAATTTCCTCATCAAGCCCCAAAACGTATAGCTGCCGGCAAAAATGCAGTTCCCTATGAATACACGCCAGTTTATGAGGCGAACCTAAATAACTATGCTACATACAACTACTGCTCCATGTGGAGCATTTAATAAACTACAAAGTATAGCATTCATCCAATGCCACTGTGGAGTTGCACATCCTTTGTTCACATTGCATCATGAGGCTAGCACTTCACTTTGATTGAATCACATTATAACTAACCAACAGCTTGGTTAATGATTAATGCGAAATCGACCTTCTTTCCTGGTTCGTGACTGCCTGTCAGTATCTTGCCGCCGACCTGATCCTCCAGAACTTATTGCCCGATCATTTCGGGTAACAATTTTTATGGGATGGGCTTCTGTGTTAAAAACCCATTCGTCTAGAGGGATGACTGATGAGGGCGAGAAAAGAAGATAGAGATATTTAAGAGTCTCTGCAAGAAAGAAGCTTTGCATCATGTTGTCTTTGACACCTGTATTGACCTGGGAAAATCGGCAAAGATGTGTTAAAACTGAGATCTGCAATGATATCTGAAATTAAAGCCATGCCTTCACTACCAACATTTAAATCAGCATGTCCATCAACATGATACCTATTTGAATTTTTGAACTGATACTTATATGAGGATCCACATCCTTCAACATAGAACCAGCAGCTAATTATATCGACCTCCCCAAAGATCATCCACGGAATGGATGTGTTCAAGATTGAACATGTAATGCCAGTTAAAGAAATGTTACTACAACGGAAGTTCAGAAGGTGGAGGAAGAGGAAAGATTGGGAGGTGACACCACTGGAGACTGGAGTTTATGTGGATAGGATTCTCTTCATGGAGAGAATAACATCTTTTTTTTAATGAAGTGAGTAAGTATTTTCATTAATGGCATCAAGAAGATGCATATAGCATGAGTGATTGCAAAAAAAAAAAAAAAAAAAAAAAGCCGGAGCTCCAAAGCGAATAAACTAGGCTATGTTCAGGGAGCTAACAAAGTCTAAAAGTTGAACTAATGAATATACAGGGCAAAGATTCAAGGATTCTATGTTTATGGCGTACGCCTATGCGTACAGGGAAATTTCGGCAATATATTAATATAATCTTTTACCTATTATTATAATGAAAAAGAAAACTATATGAAGCTAAGAGAATTAAGTCAGTGCTTACATCTTTAAGTCCAACATATCCAGACTCTATCCTTGAGTTCTTTTCAAAAGCTTGAAATATGTTCCAACCCCACTCTTGGTAAGTCTTGTTTCCTGTTAAACGCCAGAGGTAAAACAGCGACTCAACTGTCTCTGGCCTTAATATGTTCCATGATGTGCCCACACTCATATCCTGAAGAGAAGGAAGAACAGTAGCAAAAATAAGTGTCACCATAAGCAAATAACTAAACAAAAATCACCAGGAGCTAAACTGAAAAGACTAACTTGGCCATCATTGAAGAAATAGTTCTCTCCTGCCAATTTTGTAGGTGTTGACTGGTAAAAGTTATAGCAAGTCCAAGCAAGCTGCAAGAGAAGGTTAAGATACTCAGCAAAAACACACTACTATAACTTTCTTTTTTTGAGATTGAACACTACTATAACTTTCTGGCATCAAGAAACAACATTGGAGTCACTAAAAGCCCATATAGATTCAGCCCACCGATCCTCTGGGCCTTTCCATTATGTGAAAGGGAAGCCTAGTACAAACAACTGTAAAACACTAGTTCACTAACACAAGAGAGTTAAAATTCATAAACTTAAAGAACATGTCTCTAAAAATTGGCATTGGTTCGTAACTCAAACTTCGCCCTTCAACATCCCAAGCTAAATATATTTTGTATTTCCGAAAGTTGACCTAAAACCTAAAACTCCTTTCAACAGAGACCACATCTCAATCAATTAGCAACAACCCGAACCCAAACTAGTAGGAGTCGTATGAATCCTCTGTATCCAGTCACTCTATTTAGACCCATTTCATTCTAGTAGTAGAAGTTCTCCCAAGGGAGATATAAGGATTCACTAAAACTAGATGTTCCTTAAATCTCACACTGATAATGAAACAATTACACACATCTTCAACCAAAATAAAACTACTCACACCAAGAACGAGACCTCTATGAATCTTTAATCCCAATTAGCTAGTACCATCTATATGGATCCGTTCTCATGTTCTGTTTTTAGCTACCTCCGCATTTGATTCCGGTAATTGTCGGTCTTATGATGTAACTTTTCTCAGTATGATTTTAAGTTCTTATCACTTTCAATCAACATGGTGCCACACATACGACTTGGAGCATATGGATATCATTACTCAAATAGGAACCTAAATCACACACCATAATAATCTGATGCTCTATTAAGTAAATTACCTCCTCAGCCAGTGATAAGAACTTCTGAGCCTCGTCAGGGCTATAACCAGATGATCCTAAAGCTAACATCCCAGGAGCAAAGCATGCAAGTTCATCCATCTGCACAAAATCCAAAGGGTAAACAAAACACAGCTACGAATAAAACACATCTCAGACCTCCAAAATATATGCAAAAGCCTATCCATCACCTTGTCATTTAAAGAACTTCCCATCTTCTCACAAATATATGCAAACGACGAAGGGGTAGTCCTCCGGACCAAGCTTAAAAGACCTTTCATTGATGTCTCCCACATTTTTCTGTTTGCAGAATTAGTGGAAGAATTATATAGAGGAACATAAGAGAAATGCAAGATTTCATAAAAAGAAATTAAAAGTTAGACAAAACCATTTCATATTTCAAATCTTTTCAACTCTCAGAAAGGAGATGCATCAACATACTTTTTTTTGTCCCGCATTAGATGTGACAACCCACCTAGGAGAGTATCCCCATCGGCAAAACACATGATAGACGCATTCTAAACACGTGATGGCCTAGGCCCAAAGTGGACAATATCACTAGCAAGCTTGGTTGTTACATTTGAAGACCCATTTTTGTAATAGCTAAGCACTTGTTTTTTCCCAATTCATTGCTCACCTCTCTTGTTACTACATCAAGCAATTATAATCCTTTGACAACTTAAAATAACTTCAATTAATTATTTAAAAGTCTGTATCTTGATTATTTCCATTTTTATTCGAAATAAGAAACGGATATAAGAAAGATGATTGATTTAGCAAAAAATGATCGAAAGAGGGTTTTGATTCGACACTTCAATATTGAAACTCTCGTCAATAACACTGTAAATTTAGTGCTTTCAATTACTCCTAAAAGACACTACAGCTACCTCACTTTGACAGTTTGACTACTCTAATGTGTCAACAAAAAGTTTTTGAAGCTTGGAACCAGTAAACAAATATATGTCCAAAGAGTATAAATATACAGTAGAAAGATGCATCAAAAAATTAAGTATATATCAGCAACATATAATTTTCTCGGCATGGGATAAAACTGGGTATGTTGTTGTTGTTGTAAAATTTTCTAGGCACTATGATTATATGTTAACTTAAGCTCTTCAAAAGGGGTAGCTATTGCACTAAGTGACAAGGTCAATGTTGGGAAAGAGTGATATGAGTAGATCTAGAACGCTAACATGTATTTGAGGCCATTGCTGGATAGGGATTCTAATCCACATTTCTAGCTTGGATTGAGGCGTGATTCTGATCCCCATTTCTAGCTTGGATTGAGGCGTTGTTGCTGCTAATGTATGTACTCTGTTCAGGTCTGATTTTATGTACACAGTGACATCATATTCAGTTCTTTCAGTTTTTTATCCTTGCTACAAATTTCCTTTGTTCCTTATTCTTGGCTTTCCTAATTGAGAATTTAGACGATGCTCCTAATATGTAAACACTGTCAGAGAATATTTGTATGCATTCCCGAAATGCAAGATCAATGATTTGATTTCAGGTGATGAAGTATTGCAGCATTAGTTCATGTACTTGCACCTACAGAACCATTAAGTGAAATATCGTATGAACTGAAGAAGCCTTGAAAGGACAACATCTGAAGTGAAAACAGAAAGAAGTGAACAGAAGCAGCTTTACCTATAATGACTCACAGCAGCAGTCTTGTTTCCTTGTATCCAGACCTTGAGTAAATATTCATAAAAGCTGAAATAAAAATTCTTTTACTATCTTTTCATATGAAAAGAAAACGTAGAAGCTCTAAATGTCAATGCACAAATGCATAGGACGATAACACTCCTTTTCATTACAATTCTTCCCTTTTTGGGGGATAAATACTTCTATTCAATCAGAGGTCTTCACAGGCATCAGTCTGCAATGGACAAACGAAGATCATCTTACCTGTCACCCATTGCCCCAAATGTAATAGTTGAGTATGATGTTGTGCCTTTATGCGGGTTAATGTATATTGGAAGCAAACCATCATCTGGAAAAGTTTTGTTAAGCTCCAAGATGACATTCTCCGCCTGAAATACAACATACACCATTCATCACCACAGGAACTGATCTAACAATTCGAAGCTTAATCAATTTCACTTCATGTCGTAGTTTCAAGATGCATCTTTGAGAGTAAGAATCAGTATTTTTAGAGATTTTATCAGGCATACCTTTCGCTGATATTTGGGGTCTCCTGTCCTCTGCGAAAGAGCAATAAACTCAAGCTGCTCAGTGCCAGAGTCTGCCAGGATACTATCACCCTGAGAGCAAAGAGCACATTAATCTTTAAAAATGCACACAACCGCCCTCTAAACACATCCAAGTTATGAAAACTATAAGCAAAATATGACAAGAGCCAGGAGAAAGGTCACCACAAGATTCCTGCAGTCTATGATTGCAAAATGGACAAGAATGCAAGTTCTTTGAAAACAAAGGGGCGAGGTTTAATGCAGGGAAGTGAGCAAAAACAAAGAGAAGCAAACATAATTTTCTTTGAGCATATTACAAAGAATCTTTCAAGAGCAGATCCTTCATTCACACACCACAGATAGACACTCTTATCCTATGTAACATCACATAAGAATCAGGACACCAACTCTTTAACTTATCACAGACGGTAATAATCACATCCATCCTCTTTGCCAAAAGAAATTGGAATAGCAGCACTAGGGGGAAATAACTGCAATTTATTAGATTTCACACTATGAGAAGCTTCTGGTTAGAGAAGAGCCCACTCATCTTTCGGTGTGGATTCCTACAGTACCTAGAAATGTGTGCTTTATTTTGACAGCAGAAAATATGAGAAAGAGGAGGATTACATGTATTAATTGGTGTTTCATGCGCAAAATTCAGGCAAACATGTGAACCATCTCCGTGTACACTCCAGTTAGCAACTCGTCTGTGGTGGAAAATTATTGGGATGGTTTGGTGTTCAGTGGGTTATGCCAGGAGCGGTTAAAGAAGTCATGTTTAGCTGGATGTGCAGAAGACAAAGAAGAATATATAGAGCGAGGGAGATGGCTCCTATTCCATTTATGCGGATTACATGGGGAGAAAAAATATTATCAATCCAGAAGGGTAAAGCCCCATATACAAACCGTATATAAAAGGTAGAGAACCTACATCAAAACATAGTTCTCCACAAAAGAAACTGGGAAGAGAAAAATAGGAGAGCTTTTGATGGAATAGAGAAGGATTTTATTTATTTGAGGAATAGCCTTTTATCTTGTATTCCTCTTTGTTGTACATATAAGATTCCTGTATGTATAGAAGATTGGTTTAGTGTTTGTAGAATGCCATCTCATTTTGTAAGGGTTTCTACTTTTTAGGTATACTCCTTGTATATGGGTATTGTTATTACCCTTCATTTATAAAATTTATTACTTGATAAAAAAGAAATTAGATTGCAAACTTACCCCTGTCCACCCAGGGTTATGTGGATTGCCATGTGCTAAGTTGATGATGTTGTAAGGGATGCCAGATTCTGTATCCCATGCAGGCAACAATCTATCAGCAATGTCTTGAGCCTTATCAAGGAAAACCTTATCGCCTGATAGATCATACGTGCTTAGAAGTCCACCTACAACCCTGCGTTGTTGAAAGATTAAAAAAAATGAGAATCATGGTTTATCTAATTGAAGCAGAGAAAAGGTATCAGAAAACTAAGAAAATTCATTAACACGCATATTAAACCTTATAAAGCAACCTTATGGTTGTCTCAAAAACACTTGCATCATAGTTCTTGTTGAAGTCCAAGGAGTTCGCAACCCATCTGCCATCAGCGACTTGTTAGCGACGTGTAATAATTCATAGGAAACAATTACATTTGAAAGTTTAAACACCTTTCAAGCGCATCTGCAATAACTATTCGACAGCACATATGCTTAACAAGACAAGAAGGACAATGTCGGTTATGGAATTTACACTTCAATGTCTCAAGAACCAAGGCCTCAAATCAATAAATCAAAGATACAGAAAGCTTTGATCTCTCTCCCTCTCGAGCATACACAACAGGCAAAAGGGAGGAATAAGAAGGTCATTGGAGAATTGACAAGTATCCTGACCAATTGCAGTTTCAACTTTAACATAGTAAAAAAGACACATGGTGTCTTGCTTGTGACAATTTTCACTGTATTTTAGATTTAACATTTTTCTTCTATCTGGAGACAAAACGAGGAGCATGAGTAATATACAGAAATAATCATGCTTGCAGTATACAGATTAGAGATCACAGTAGAAGATGGTACCACTGTGGACAAGGAGCTGATTGTCCATAAATAAAAGATCCAATTTCAGAAAGTACAATCAGGAAAATAAACAAAAGTAAATAATCTAAAATCTGAAGGTGCAACTGCATCCTGACTATATAGGAAAAGAAAAGATGATTCCAGCAGAGGCAAGAGAATAAACTCACTCTTTGGCTCTCTGAAACTGCTCATCCAGGCCCATGATATATAGTGTGTCAAGAGAATCTATTAAGGTTGCTCCAAGACCACCAAAACTGTCTACACCATTCTTTGTTTGCGGCTGGCATTAAACATTTTCAGAATAAGTGTTAAATAAATTTACAAAAGTGCCACAAGCACATCGCAGAAACCAAATGCAGAATCACAGTAAGTGTGTCAATTTCTAAAAAATCAATTATGAATGAAATAAAAAAGATCTGTCCAACAGAGTTCATGCATTCACATCATTGGGACAGAATGAGTTGAGTAAAAACATAATATGAACAAGAAAACTAAATTTCTATGTCACTAGAAACGATAGAGAAACCCTAATGTTAGAGAACCCCAAATTATCAAAGGTTGGGATGGAATGAGCCTTTATAGAGTGAAATTACCATGATGACTCGTATTTAATGTGTAGTTGTGGTGATGTCGTAAAACTAATCTACAGAATATTAGAATTGAAAAACTAGGAGAAGCACAGGCTTATCTAGTCAACAAAAGGTATAGCACTTGGGCATCTACAGCCACTACACACCTCAAACAACAGCGAAAAGAAAAGGTACGGAAAACACCAATCAACTAAAACACGCCCCCCCCCCCCCCACCTCTCCACACACACACACAAACAAACATGAATGGATAAAGGATATTGAAATGTCCCCCATTCATTTCCCAAAAAACATAAATTGTAGCTAACTACCCCAAAAAAAAAAAAAGGCAACATTGACAACACAAAAGACAACTATTTAGAAGTGACATCCAAACCTGTAGTTCATCATGGCCCCACGCATATTTTTCATATGAACTCCAAGCATGAATCATAGCATCTCTCACTTTCTCTCTTCGCTGAGCATCAAGGATATTATCGGGTGAATCCATATTCTTCGCGGCGCGACCACCTTCACCACTTGATTTCATCTTTTCACCTGACATGCCTTGACCACTCTTCAACTCTTCCAGCTACAAATAGTATCCAAAATAAATAAAAAACAAGTTGAGTATTTAAAATCAAAAGCTTGAATGCTTCACTGCAATAACAGAAGATAGGTAGAAAAGAAGCAAGCAAACATGAAAATAACACTTGGCAAAACTAGCTATGTTCATTCTTTGTATTTCTTTTTCCAGAAAAAGAACACCAAACCACCAAACTTTTAGACAAATACGAAGGAGAAGAAAAGAAGTACACAACATATAGATATTCTCGTGAAGTTACATGGCACATATATTATTGTGAGCCATCATTTTAAGCCATTGGTGTGGGTAGTCTCAAATCTTCTTGAGTACTCCTCCTGTCCTCTTTAGCTCCAAAGAGGAAGCCACTCCACATGCCTTAGCGGGAACTTTTTTGCCACCCATTGTTCAATCTCCGTTAATTCTAAGGTAAAAATACGAAAGGCGCCAACTCGAGGTGCATAAGTAATTTGCAACCGCTCAACTCTTACTCCATCCATCATTATCTTGCTTGATCAGTCCTTCATCTGCTAACATCATTTCTTTTTATTCAGTAACCGGGGAAGTCCCTGAGGACCAGTAGTTTCTGATCGAAACTTGGTGGAGAATGGGTTCATTTGCTAATCTTTTCATCCTGATTTGAAAACATCATAATGTATCACCTTCTTTCACTAATTTACTGGAGTACCATTTCTGTTTGTTGGGTCTTAACTTGATTTTTTCTGCTTTTGTTCATTTCCTAAAATACTTAAACTTGGCAGGCAGGTCCCAAGCTTCAATGGCACAACATTTTAAATTCCAAGCCAATTAAGAGGGCCCAACACTGCAGTACTAGTTTGAATGTTTTAACTCAGTGAAAGGGTGGTAGAGAAGCTCTTCACTAAGCAGGCCGAATTCAGTGTTGGGCAGTACTAGCCCCTAAAGTAACTGAAGCAGATTGAGGTATTAAGCTTGTTATAAGATGGTACACAGAAGCTCTTCACTAAGCTAACCAATTCTGGCTTCATAACCAAGCTGCCCATATAGATCCCTCTCGACATTAAATATTTACCTATAACAAAGAGATGTTATACTAACACAAACTAGTAAGTTATTTGGCTTGTGCATATTAAGTAGTTAACCAAATACTTAACCTCATTTAATATGAAGAATTAAGAAAAGTAGGCTTAAAAATGACCTTAAGATTTGACTGAAAATTCGACAGATAGAGAAAATTTAGAGAAGAAAATTAAAATAACTCACCAGATTTCGCAACTGTATAACTTCTTCATTCAACTTAGAGATCTCTTCCTGCAAAAGAAAGTTGCGGATTTCTTTACCAATAACAAATATAAAGAGAAATTGAATGTGTGTGTGTGTAAGGAGTAGGCATCCTGTGACTCTTGTCAAGACAGCTGCTCAGTTTGGTGCCCCCAACAGAAATGGCAATCAGGAAAAACCTTCTGAATATCCCAGGGAAGCAACAAAGAGGATGCAGATAGAGTATAAATTCCCTTTGGGTTCTTTTAGCACACTTTATAAAGTAGCACATAATTACATGCAAAGAGGTTAGAACTAGCCAACTCCAACAGCTCAGTTAAGAAACAACTACCAATGCTTTAAGTACTTTTTCTATATTCCACTGGGAATTGAAGTACCTGGAGAAAACTATATTCGTTGAGAAAAGAGATACTCTTTAACATATCTTTTTACTATATTCGTCTGGAAAAGAAAGTGCAACTCGAAGATGCACGCCAAGATTGTTTTGTAGTCGATGTCACGAAAGATCTCCATATCTATACAAGGGGTTTGGAAAAAAAAAAAAACTTTGCTTATTTAAAAGCTATAAAATGTGTTTTTTTTTTCTCTGGTTATTTTAGAGCTCTTAGTAAGAATGATATTAAAAAGATTGGGTGACATTTGTAGAAAGCCATCTGTTTTTCTACTTTCTTGTATACCCTCTTGTGTACGGGCTTGTTCTGCACCACCGAAGAATTAATAAAATTAAAAGTTTATCAAAAATTGACATTAAAAAGTATTTAGTCCAAAAGAATAACACAAGTTGATAAAATGAATGGTCATTATAGTTGGAGTAAGGAGTAGCTAAAGGCTTGGAAGAGGCTCAGTGTTTATTACCACATTAACAACAACAACAACAAAAAGGGGGAGATCAAGTGATAGAATGTAAATGAGAAATTGTTCAATTCAATCATCAAATTCCCTAAAGAATAGAGTTGATTTGCAATGAATAAGAAGAACCTGATGATCACGGACTAAAGTCTGACGATCCCAAAAGAAGAAGGTAGCAACGACGAAAAGAATGAAGAGCAAGGCCAGGCGCTTGGGTCGCTTCAGATAGTAAGCCGGATTTATGTATCTCCATCTTGTCCACGACGACGATCTACTCCGAGCCATCTTTCAGATCGATTGGGAGTGAATGGATCCAATGACTAAGAAGACGACTTTGCAAAACATCAATCAATAATAATACTATAAAAAGAAGAGGGTAATAAGGTAAAGAGTGAAAAACACGGTTAATTAGAGTATATAAAATAAACTCGTGCACTGTCCATGAAACAAATATCCTGCCCTGTCGCTTCTAACATTTCACTTGTCTTCCATTTAACAAACTAGTATAGTGCCCGCGCGATGCGCGGTTGATATCAATATTGACTAATATAGCAGATTTTTTATATCAAAGTAGCAAATCTAAAGTTGTCATATGATTAAGATGTTTACTATTGTGGTTCCTTTTTTTTTTAACCTCTTTTGGTTGAAATAGCACAATAATAAATATGAAACCAGTTAACGATACATTCATTCTAAAGACATAAAGTTTGAAAAAAAAAGGAATAATTATACCGTTGGTGATACTAATAATTTGATGACCATATAATTTATGATACAAATAATACAAATTAAAATAATGATACAATAACAAATAGTATTTAAATGAAAATAGATTCAAAATGATATATAGTCAAGATGCGATACATCTCTTTTTGAGAAGATAACTGAAAAAATCATGTGCTTGTACACTCTGCTTTTGTTGAACCATCTTATAGAAACTTGAATCTTTCAGCTTTTGCTTCAAACATCAAACATGATGATAATAAATGACAAAAAGTGGATAAATTCTCAAGGTAATATCTGTTGTTAGATATAACCCATGATAGCTTCTATGAATAATTAAACTAAAGCTACACATTTTATCTAATCATGTGATAAGAGGAATAATAGAAGTACCAAAACATCAATAACATAGGGGAAATAACTTGATATTGGACCATTACATATAAAATTAAACGCAAACCTTCATGTCTCGTAAGTAATGGACACACAAAAAAAAAAAAAATCACTATCAATGTAATAACATTGCATATTATCCATATCACGCCAATTATTACTAATACTGCTCTCTATGGATGCCTCAACGAAAGATTGGTTGTTGTTGTCTTCAATTCTTCACCACCATTACAAACATTCTTGCGTAAAAGTTCATTTGGATAACAAAGCAAGTTGGGATTACTTACAATTACTTAAACTGCAAAAAAAAAGTAGCTACCGTTATATCCGATTTACTTCCATTGTCAAAAATAATTACTTCATCATATCTCTCACTCAAGTGGAATGTTATATTGAAATTACCATATATATATATCAAATATAGTTTCAATATTTTTATAGCTACAAAACTGTATTTGGAATGTTCCCTGACATATAGTTGTATTAATTGACAATAATATTCACCTCATCGCGTTCTTGAGTTCTCATATTGACATCGACACTTAGAATAATATTTCATTCTGCTAGTTATTCATGCTCGTCGTAAGTTGATGGACCAACAATTTGGAACTATAAATTATTCACGTGGGAATTTTCAAAAGTATACCTTAAAGGTTGAACTTATGTTCAAATGATCTAACCTAAACTACAAAAAGACTCATAACACTATTAATTTGTCATGATCTTTACGTTCATTACATTGAAGTTACTTTCAAATTGAGTACATGAGAGGTCATGCATGCTCCTTGGTTTAAACGGATAGTTCCTTCACTGTCAATTATATGTAGAAAAATATTATATGGTAATACGTTTTTTTCATTTAGTTGAATCAACACACGCTCCGTGGATCGCATGAAAAAAGTAACTATAGCACATCAGTCGTCTAATTCGACATAGATTTAGTACATATGTATTACAATCATCGCACCAAATATTAAGAAAATATTAGATAAATTGAAAAGGCTCACATAAAATGAAGTTCATTTAATAATGCTGAATTAGATCGTATTATTATATTGTATAAAATTTCAATTGACCTATTTTTCTTATTTCATGGTACCTAATAGTCTCTATGAAATTAAAGGAAATGAATAATATAGTCATATAAATGAATAATAGAATAACTATTATTATATTTCTAATATGATTGTTCATTATCTTATCACCCAACTTAATATCATTCAGTACTCATTTTTCATATAAAATAAATATAATCTGTTTGTACTCCTAAAATATTTTTACACGATATTAGAAAATACTATCATATTTTAAATTCAAGTAGGTCTTAGCCTTCTATTTAATAATAAAGCTCCTGTCTTTTTTATGTTTCGGCTTTTCATTAGCACATCCATACACACTAACCTCAATTGATATTATATTCTTGATATGAATTTTTATTAGCTTATCACCTAATTCATACATTCAGTACTCATTTTTTTTATCTAAAATAAATCTATACTTTTGTACTCCTAAAATATTTTTGCATTATATTTGAAAATATTGTCATATTTTAAATTCAAGTAGGTCTTGCCCTTCTATTTAATAAGAAAACTCTAGTCTTTTTTATATTAGGGCTTTTTATTAGCACATCCGTACCCACTCATTCCAATTGATATTTCACAATAGGGATACATATATTTAACTTTTAAAATATATTTTAGTTTTTTCTATTTATTCTGTTGCTCTAAATTCTTAAAGAATTTTTTTCAGTAAGTACTTTTTATTCGATATTACACAAACTTGAAAATTCATAAGTCAAATATATTTTTCTGTATTTAAAGTAAGCTCTTAGTTATTCCATCTGAACACCTATTTAGACTCTCAAAATACTTGTGATAAAAACCTTAGGCATGATTGATCATTATTTGACTTACAATTCACGTGTGTGTATATATATATATATATATATATATATATATATATAGACACACACACACACACACACTCATCTTCAAATATTTTGACTACTCTTTCTGATGCTTTTATCATTAAGTAAACTACAACACAAATAAGAATAAACATATCAAAAAGTTGAAAGTAGTAGTAGTCAAAGTTCATACCTTACTATTTGTGGCGAAGAAGCTGCCTTGTAAAAAGTCATTGTAGCAGGTTGAGTAATCTGAGAAGATATAATAAAATGAGTTAATGTGTCACTAAAGGGTATATATAAGAGTTCAAGAAGTCGAAACTTTACTCCAATTCAGATTCCATTTAAACTCTATTTCTTTTAGTGTATAAAGAAAGCAACATTTAAAGAATGAGTAAACATTCATGAGTTTAAAAAGATTCGAATCCAGCAATCGTAGCAACTTTTGTGACCATACAACGCTTTTCTCTCATCACTCCCATACTGTCATACAAAGAAACAACTAAAAAGTGGATTGAAAGAAAAATGACAAATCTAATAGAAGAGATTACTCACTCGTCCGTAATATGCATTTGTAGAAAACTGAAAGTTTTATCTGGACAAAATAAAGAGTAAGCCTTTTCAATTAAAGAACACAAAAAAAAAACAAATACATTAGATATTATAATGTGCTAATTCAGCCTAGAGTGGAAAAAAATACAACACTACATTTTCAACAATTAACATTACCTTTAAAAGGTCAAGCAGACACGGCCTGATGAGTAATCAACCGAAGTCTCATCCCTCATATCACGATCATGTAATCACTATTTTTTGCTCTCAAATTGTGAAAGCTCTGTCGCAAGAAAGCTAAAACATCATGTATGAAAAGAACCAAAATAATTGAAGAAGAAGAAGAAACAACGTAAAGATTAGCCTTATTAATTCAAAGAATAGAGATGCAAATGGAGGGCTTCATTATACCTGATGAGATTATTTAAGCGAAACAATTTTTAGAATTGAGAACTGTATTGTAAGATTATATATATTTAATTATATAGTTTGATGAAAGTTATTCAGGAGTGTGAGAAGGGAAGGAGAGAGAAGGACCGATATAAGAGTACAAAATACTGAATTTCTTCCGTTCAAATCTTGTAATGATGTAAAATTCAAATATGAAAACTTCCACATCGGAAAGAAGTCATGCTACAAGTTGGAGTTAGTGGATAAAAGCAGTTCATCTGCAAAAGAGCAGTTTTGATTCATGCTCCAAAACCATTTTTCGCATGGATTAGGATTGGAGGTTTTCCGAATATTGCTAAGTGTAAAGATACAGTTTTTAAATCTTGCTGATTTATTTTTATTTAAATTCAAATTCAAATTCAATTTAAAATGTGAAAACTAATTTTATCCTGACATAACTACCTTAAAAACTAACAACTAATAGAATTGTGCCACTTGTTAATATTGTAATTAAAATTAACTAAATTTCAAATGTAGTAACTAATTAACTAATTTTTGTCTTAAAATTGCCATGTGTCATTTTAATTTATTGCCACTTGGCTAATTATTAATGGCTAGGACTTTCCTTTTAATATATATATAGATACCTAGTACACACAACCTTTGCCTCCCCAATCCTCTCTATATTTTCTTTCCAGTATATATGCTTAATAATCCTAACCATAATTATAAATAATGTACTAGCTAATAATTGATTTTTTACACACAATTCGGGAAATGTTGTGTACTTAGACATTCTCTTTTGAAATATTAATACTTTTATCTACTATTAAATATATAAAGGGACCACCAGAATGTTGCTGGTGTACCAATTTATATAGTCAAATTTGTTTATAACAATCGTTCATAATGTATCAATGGTTCGATTTGGCCGGCTATTTTTAAATTTTTCTATCATAACAATTTTTCAATTATTCTAATTTGTATAACTAAAATTTGAATTCGTCTTAATCATACCGATTCCTCTTCGATTTCGGTACAATTCTTAATTTTTGGTATTTTTTAAGAAAATCATCTAAAACCATCTTAGAAACAAAATATATTCTTGACATATAAGAAAACGACGTTGCAAATAGGTGTCATTTTCATGGCAAAATTCATATGATTTAAGTGACTAAATCAAACATAAATTCGTCTTAGTTAAATAAAAGATATTAGAGACGAAAATGATATCATATTCTATTGAATATTTGGTGACGGGTGCCTAAAATTATTCATTAGAAATATGAAGGAGTGAAGCACCTTCAATTGGTGGTACTAGCATTATATGATGCTCAATCCAATAAGGTGAATACAATGCTTTGGTGTGGTGCTATTTTATCACTACTTAGGTATTACTTAGTACTAGCTAGTTCGTATTTCATTCATGATTGTAAAGACCGTATTTATGTATTTTTATTTATTATTAATAAATTAGCTGCTAAGCTATAAGTTTAATGGTATTTACGGAAAAAAAAAAAAAAGAAGTAGTAGTAAAGCACTTTCAAATCTTAACTCTCTAAACAACATTATTAAAGAATGGGTGAGAATGAATAAACGAAAAACTAGATAATTAGTTATATTATTTCGACGGTTAAACTCAAGATTGTTTATTTTATCACAAAGATATTTGATTATCATATATTGGTCTATACTAAATCACAATTTAAAATAAATATAAGTCGTCGTGAATCTAAAAGGAGATTAAACATTCACCTAAAGTGAACAAAATTTACAAGACGAACAAGACCGATCACAAGACCTTCTACAATAACTCTGTCCCTTTACAAAATTTAGAGTTAAAGAGAGATTTGAATTTAAAAAACTACCGAAAGTAGTACATTATTAAAATATATTAGTTTCAACTTACGTAGGTGTTATTGAAACAATTTAATTTTCCTCACCTGTCATATAGTAGTATTTATCAGGTTTGGATTTCTTGGAACATCTTAGGTTCATGACTCTACGCAATATTTTAAATATTTTGTACTACACTATAAATACCAAATTGTATAACTGCTAACTCTCATTGTTTTTTTAAAGAATATTCTGGCCAAGGAATAAGCTCATCAAACTGAGATACGAGGAGTACTGGATGTATAAGAAGTAGCTAACCATTAGTGAGTGTGGCACATGGACAAATCTTAACCATTTTAGTGTTGATGAAAGTATATAAGTAGCAAAAACACACTGCGATATGCCTTCACTGTCTTGTTATACCCCCACTCTTTCTGCTCCTCCATTCCACTGAATATTGCAGCTAATTTTTTATTTAAAAAAAATATATATATTGGATTGATTAGGCAATTCTTGCGTTTGCCACTGGCACACAGGGGTCAGTTGGCCTACAGTCTCAGTCGACCAATATTATAAGTAAGCGAGTTCCTCCAAGTCCCAGGTTGACTCTCTCTCTCCACAGTCTTAGCCCCCGTTTGTTTATAGTTTTTGGGGACATTTTTTGGGACTTTTTGGGAAGAAAAACTGTTTGTTTATACTATTTCATCAAAACTTCTCCCAAAAAGTCCAAAACTCAAAAAGTGCTCAAAGGCTGTTTTTGGGCAGTTTTTGGGAAATTTGAAAAACTACTCACAAAACTTCAACTATTTTTTCAAGTAAATTCTATGTCCAAACACAACTTCAAGTTCCAAAAATTATTTTTCAACTCAAATCCAAAAACTCAAATTCCCAAGTTTCAACCAAATCTATGTCCAAACGCTAGCTTAGTATTTCCTAAATTAACAGCCAAGGAAATTGAAATTTACCAAAACAATTAAATTCTAAACTCACACTTATGTTTGGTCAGATTCTGTATTATATTAGTACTTCAGCAGAAAAATCCTTTTATTTTGTATGACTAACAACAGCATCACATCACTATTACGCTGGTTAGGTGGTCCACTCAAATTTAAATGGCCATGTTCAATAGCTCAACCATTTTGTAATGTGCGCGCAACTAAAAATTAATCAATAGAATTGGTATAACTCTCAGCCTGTTTCCCTATGAATCTAGAGTAATGAAATGAAAATAGAGAATGAGAGTGGAAGGGCCATAACAGCTTGTTTGGATGGAAGAGTCATTTTCTGGTTAACCGAGACGCATATATGGTGAAGTATCACCAATGTGATTTTTCACCAATACATGTGTTCTAAATTCTAACGATGCCTTTATTTCATGAATATAGATATTTAAGCTAACATGGCTATGTGATGACTAGATATACATTTTCATCGATTAATAGATACCAAGGTTGTGGTGAAGTGGTAAGTAGTGCTCCGTCCTTAAATAGAAGTCTCGGGTTCAAGTCCTGCGATGAAGTCGACTTTGGTAGGGAGCCCTTTACCCCAGGTGGGACTTTCCGACGCAAATTCAAATTAATCGAGCTTCTGGATATCGAATACCGGATGGTCAACCGGAAAAAAAAAAAATATTTCCAGTATTCTTGCATCAATATCAATTGACATATAGTACGGAACAAATCTCTTTTATTGACCAGACAAGTTCCAATGTAAGTGTCTATTAATCAATTAGATGCCTTTTTACGATAAAAGGTGTTATTTCCTACTAATTAACAAGAGCCTTACACATTCAAATGGCAAATTACATTTTGAATAATCCAAAAATAAAAAGAAACAACAACATCATCATATGTGACCGATGCATATCTATAACAAGCAGCTATATTTAGAGACATTACAGCTCGTGACAAGAAATTAAAGATTTTGGTATTTACACCGTGACAATGGGGAGTATAACAATCAATTTGAAGTGCCAAGACAATTTGAAGTGCCAAGACAATAATTGACCACCGTGTGATGGTTTCCAGCAGTAAAATTGGACATAATAGTTTGAAGCTTTTGGCCATAAAATCCAGGATCCAATGAATCAATGTCATCCCAGGTGGAATTAGAACAAGAAGAATTGAGTCCTCGAATGTTGCACCATTTCCCACGCACCAGCCCCTGATGCGGGCGATTTAGGATGTACCTGTCCAGCTCGTCCAAAGTAGGATCACCTTCTTTAAATGGCCTTGCAAATATTGCCCATTTGTTCACAAGATTGTCGTAGTTAGAGACATTTATAGGTAGGGAGCTCCAGAGATCCTGGTTTACTATGGTATTTCTAAATTCTGGGGAATTGCATAGCACAGTGTGAAAGTAGGATTCGAGAGGGGAGACTACATTGGAGTAGTACATAAGTAACTTCCGAGGAAAGTTGTCCCACCCTTTGATGCAGTGCTCCATAAAGGCTCTGCTCAATGCCATCCAAGGGGAACCTACAAATTGAAATCAAAGTCATTCACCACTTCAAATTTAACAAGAAAAGGGATCATTATGTTATTTACACCATACAAAAAGCAGAGGAAGCCAACCTCCAAATATATCAAAAGTTGTTGGTAGTTCTCTAGTCTCTACAGCATAGTGAAGGGGAGCAGCTCGTTTTAAGTATAGGCTGGGATCCACAACAATCCGATTGAAGTTATGCTGCCTGCACTAACATTACATTTTTTGGGAAGACAATCATGCCTGAGTTAATTGGAGTGTATTACAAGTCCAATTACAAGTAGATTATATTTGTCCAGAAACGTTGATGGTCATGACATCTTACCCATTTTGGTCAATAGTCCTATTGGCAAGGCGTACAAAATTGAGATCCCTTGGCAAGGAAGTGAAAGCATATAAGATATCTGCAACCAAAAGCATAGATCATTTCATAACATCATCCATTGGTAGTAGCATTGCAGGACAAATTAAGGAAAATTAGTGTAGTACTACTACGCTACTGGTAATCAAGAAATATACCATCTTGAGTGAAAAGTGGGTAGTCGGAAGAGCTTAAGGTTATAAACCAATCCCAAAGTGGATTAATTCGAAGAAGCAAGGCAGCGGCATGAAGCATGGCAGCGAGAGCAGAGGCGCCCGATTCGGCCATATTGTAATTCACAGCATAGCTTTTACCGACTATGTTCACATTCCCAAATGCGCGAAACACGTGTTCAGATCCAACAGAAAGAGCTAGTTCCATCCTCTCTTCATCCCCGTCGTCCCCATCGAGAAGGTGTAAAAGATACTGGTTTCTTGGGTGAAACACTGCTTTTAACAGCCTCAGCATCCTTTTACTTTCCCCTTTATTACCAAATATCCAATAAGCCAGGATGGGAGGGTCACCTGGCCCTTTTGATGGATGGATCATCTTTATCTTCTCCGTTGAAGTGTCATTAGCAACATCCATATTTAGACCAGAGTGATCTGGAATATTCATACTGTACTCAAATCTAGTTGACCATCTACTGCAGGGGACTCCAACAACTAAAAGTAGCAAAGCTGCTGCAATGAAAACTGTAAGGCGATGATGAACACCTTGAGGAGTTGTCCAAATCCAGGAAATTGACCTCTTAAGCATCATGAGCTTGCTAGTTTGAATGGGATGATGAAAGATTTAAGTGGCTAGTAGAATACGCGATGAGCTTAATAGTACTTGGAATATTTTGGTCAGCAAAGGTCTTCGTAATATTGTAATCCCTTTCTCTGGGAAACAAAGTCTTGAGGTAAATTAACTTGGGAGATGCAAGAGACTTTTCTTATCAGAACTAGTAAAAGTTGGTTTGTGGGACCTGTTAATTAGGGAGGGTGTGAAAGTAAGTACCAAAACCAAACAGGTCATGAGTGACATCTTAATGATTATTAGACAATAGATGCTCATAATGTGTTGATGAAAGCTTACGGCACAACTACAACACCAAACTTCTTACTTGTTTTAATTTTCTACTTAATGAAAAACCAACAGCCGTTTGAAGCAGGAATTCATAGACGGACGAATTAATTTCAAAGTGAAGGAATAGTAAATGTCTACAGGTCAAAGATGCTGCAGCTACATGGACGAAATTTCCACTAGTATTACATTTTGTTGGGACTTTGCATGCAACCCATATTCATCTGTTGGACCAAGTCATATCTACTAATCTGACAAGTCTTAGGCTCATTTGCAAAACGGGAAGTTTTGGTTTGCCAAAATGTGTCACTAACAGATGTTTAGCAAAAATGTCCTCATTAGTTTAATGAATTTTTTTTCGGACCAAAATACCCCCTACAAACCAATAAAAAGACGCGTCTCAGTTTCTCCCCTTCCTTTTCTCCATTCACGCTATCAGGAAAACCATAAAAACCCAATCCTTTTACAGATTGCTCTGTTCAAGAGAAGATTCAACGTAAGATTTCTTCAAGTTGCAAGGGTAAAGTTCTCTGCAACTATTGCCAAGAGTTTAAGCTCTGGTGCAATCAGCACCCTACATACACTTCTTGCCTATTGTCAAGACTCTATGGCCTGTTGCAAGTGCCAACTTGCAAAGAAAGTCTCTGCAACCCTTGGTTTATAGCTAAGAGTTTAAGCTCTTGTGCAATGGGCACCTGGGAGAGACTTCTTGGCTATTGCCAAGACTTTAAGCCCTCTTGCACCGGCCAACTTCAGAAAAAAAATCTCTGCAAGTCTTGGCTATTGCCAAGACTTTAAGTTCTACTGCAAAGGGAAACTTACACTGAAAATCTCTAAAGTATTGGCAATAGTCAAGACTTTAAACTCTAATGCAATGGGAGGCTTGTAGAGACTTCTTGCTTATTGTCAAGACTTTAAGCCATGTTGTCATGGTCTTTACAACTACAGAAAAAGTCTCTACAACTATTGCCAATAGCCAACACTTTAAACTCCAGCGGAAGGGGCAACTTGTACAAATAGTCTCTGCAAGTATTGACAATTGCCAGGACTTTAAACTCTAGTGGAAGGAGCAACTTGTACAAATAGTCTCTGCAAGTATTGTCAATTGCCAAGACTTTTACCTATATTGCAGTGCAAAACTTGCAGAGAAAGTCTCTGCAACTCTTGGCAATAGCCAAGACTTTAAGTTCTGCTGCAAGGGGACCTTACACAAAAATTCTCTAAGAGTATTGGCAATTGCCAAGGCTTCTCTAAAATTCTCAACATACAAAACGTATAAATGTATGTTTGTTTGTTGGTTCTCTAGCGGTAGATGGTGGTTGTTGGTGGTAGTGGATGGTGGTTGTTGGCGGTGGTGGAGGCAAAAAACAGTATGTCATGTGTATACCCAATGTATATCACCTTACATACACTGGGTATACACCTTACATACAATACGTATAAGAATACACATATTGTGGGTATACCCAAGTGTATGGCCTATTCACACACTTTACATACACTAGCCATATACAGAATATACAAACAGCACACCCTCAAGCTACTTTGTGTATGCTTAATGTATTTGCACTGTGAATAAGAATATACATGTGCAGACAATGAAAATACACAACACATACAAAAAAATACAAAAAAGAAAAAGAAAAAAAAAACAGAATTTTCTGGCGATCAGGCGGTGGCGGCGAGCGGGGGGTGGTAGAAGCAAGATCTAGGGTTTTTAGCACCCTTTTATGTATTTTTGCTATGTTTTGAAAAAATATTGCTATGTTTTGTAAATGGGAAAATATTGACATTTTTGTGTAAAGAAGATTGCTAGCTTGTATACTTTTGTAAATTGCCGGAATTTTTATGTAAAAGCAACACACACAAATTATTGAAATGGCATCTATTTGTGATTTTACCCGAGATGGCGGCTATTACGCAAAATAGCAGTCTACCGCTAATTTATACAAGTTTATACACTTTTGTAAACGTGTATGAACTTATATAAATCTGTATAAACGCGTATGTAGTTGTATAAATTTTCAACTTTCTTCAGTATTATGGTAGTTTAAAATAAAGTTTTAGTTTTTTGTGTATATAGTTGTATTTCTCTGCTTGCTCATGTATTTATCTATGTATATTCATATATAATTTATTCTTTGGGAAATTTTGATCAGTAGCCATTTTTGGACGCGCTCATTGGGGACTATCCACCGTTTCAAAATTCACTGAAGAATAGCCAAAAATTCGCGCACACACTTAAGCTCCATTACCGTTGGAAAAACACCCCAGACTAGTCCCATAACAAAATACTAAGACCTTGAACTAACATGTTCAAGTCCTTGAACTAACATGTTCAAAGGTCCCATTATTTTGTTATGGGACTTTATCCCATAACAAAATAATGAGATTTATTCCCATAACAAAGGTCCCATCAAAGGGATAAATCCCATTATTTTGTTATGGAACTTTATATATAAAGCTTCAGTCCCATAACAAAATGCTGAGACTTTGAACAAGTTTTGTTCACAGCCCCAGCATTTTATTATGGGACTAAAGCTTTATACCAAGTCCCATAACAAAATAATGGGGCTTTCAACAAAACTTGTTCAAAGCCCCAGTATTTTATACTGGGGTTAGTTTACTGAAGCTTCCCAGTATAAGTACTGGGGCTTTGAACAAAACTTGTTCAAAGCCCCAGTACTTATACTGTGATTTATCCGGAAGTGGCTAGTCTTCAAACAATTTTGCATCGCTAACTAGTATTCATTTAACGCGGTCAAAACAGGCTGCGTGACTAAATTTTTATGATTTGTATGTATAAACTTGTCCAAAACGATGATATAGACAAAATCAACAAATATAACTTAAGTGAACTAAAAAATAATAATGGCGCCGCCGGGGGTGTCTGCCGGCGTGTCAGGGGAAGGGGGGAATTGGCAGCTAGGATTTTTTATTTTGAAGGAGTGCCTAAATTTGTAAAATAGGAATTGTGTTATGCATGTAAGAAACAAATATGACCCCTCGTTTATGATTTTCTTTGTTTGGAGTGCTATTTTTGAAAAGTTGCCAACAATGTCTGCTTGGGCCATATCTTTACCGCGCAGACAAGAGTGTGAAATGCAAGATTAGTCACTCTATTAAGGCTTTAGCCAGTAATGGTATGTCGTAGGTAAATAGCAGGCCTTAAAGTGGCTACCTGGTGTGAATTTAACCAAGGAAGAGCGTCTCTCCCAAGCAGAAACCACCTTTGCCGCTGAAAAGATACAACGGACCTGAAGCTCTTGAGATGGCATCATCAGTCTCAATCTCTCCAGCTGCCCATTCTTTCAGCAGCTCTAGGTTTTCAGAGACTAGTACCCCCTCTCCTGTGTTTCAATCCATTAGACTATCTAGCAGGCTCGGTTCCGCCTCTCTGCAAATGAATTTCTTGGGCCCACACCTCATGCTTGCCCGTGCCCAATTGTCGGGGCTAGGCGGCGAGGATGATGACAATAAAGATTCAACTTTTGGTTTGGTTTCTGAAGGCACCTTTTCTTTGTCACAGGTAACTACTCTTTTTACCCTTTTACTGCCTCTGAGTATTAGCATAAAAGAAAAAAAGAAAGAGGTTTTGTTGCCAGGCTTTTACCTAGGCTAGTAGTCAAATGGCTTCTTCAGCTTTGTTGTGATGGACTCTTGCATATTCTAAAGGATAATTCAGATCAAACACAAACAAATGAAATTAGTTTGGATCAGTCAACAAAGTCCCCTACGCCCCTTGATCCCTCGCATGGAAGCAGTACAAGGGCTGGTCTTTTCCGAACTCCAATATCAGGCGGTGTACAAAGTGCAACCTCAGCTCATGGCCTCCCTAAACCTGCCTTAGCTGTCCGCAACTTAATGGAGCAGGTAAATCACATATCTTTGTTGTTCCTCTAAGGTTTCTAAAGCTATAAGCTTTTCTGAGGTTTCTTCTCCCCTCATTGTAGGCTAGGTTTGCTCATTTGTGCACCGTCATGTCTCGGATGCATCATCGACGAGAAGGTTACCCATTTGGTTCACTCGTAGATTTTGCACCAGATTCCATGGGACGTAAGTCACTATACTCTAGTCCCTGACCAAACAGTGATGGACTGTTATAAATTCCACTGTTTTTGGATTATTGCCAATAAAAAATTTCCAAAAGCTAAAGCTCCTGCTGCGAAGGCATCTCCTTAGTTCTTATCTTATCTGAGAGTGGCAAAGTACCTTGATTGAGAAAAATGAAAGTCACATCATTCCCAAAAAAAAAAAAAAAAAATCAATGAATATCACATTAATTATACAGATCCTTAGGACACCACAAATGATCTGAAATTATTTTGTTTTCATTTTCGCGTAGAGAGCATTAAGTTACATAAGATCCTCAGCAAATAGTTTGCGCTCTTAGTAGCAAGGAAAGCTTGCTAGACAAGCAGATTATGATTCCACATTAGGCTCAACTAATAATTGAATGTAGAAACAAAAGAAATAATGGGACGTTTGGTTCCTAATTTTTTCTCTTCGACTGCCCTGAGTACCCAATTGAATGTTACAATTGTGGCAAGGAGGTATCCATTTTGGTGCATTCAGTTTCCATGTAGTATATTAGTACCACTAAAGAAGAACACTAAGCAATTTATCCAAGTGCTTCTTCTTCTGCAAGACCTTGCCTGAAAACCACGCCCAATATGATACTAGTAAATTCTGAAGTAAATTAGATAGAGTAGCTATTTAATATTCCAACATTGTTTTAAAATGAACCTGGTATCTAAAAAAAGTGCAAAATAAAGAAAAGAAAAACAAAAGGTGTGAAACATTCGTCCTTGATCTGGATTTTCAAAGTTATTTCCATCAAATTCATCTTCCAATACATACTTGATGTTATGTTCCAACATGGATCTGTCATGATTTCAACAGACCCAATATTTTCATTCTCGCCATTAGCCATACACACGAGGAACCTGCTAGCTGACCCAAGATGCACACTGGTCGTACAGGTTAGTGCTGTATTTCCACGAACATCAATTACGTCTGACTTAAATTTTCAGCCTTTGAGTTTCTTGAACTTCTGCTTTTTTAGATCCCGGGATGGAGTTGTTTATCTAATGCAAGGGTAACCATATTCGGTGATGTCTATCCTCTCCCAGAAGATCAACAGGTAACTGCCTGGAATTTCTCCAATATCAAAAAAGAAGAAAAGAGAGAGAGTGAGAGAGAGAGGTGGACATCCAGATGAGCATAAAATTTCTTTCATTATTCGTAGATCTATTTTCTCAGTTCCCCTTTTGACTTGGACTAATTCAGCTTTCAGTGCCATGTTGGTTTCTCTAATTTTGATGTTTAATATCAGAGCTGTACTTGCCTTTTCAAATTTTGTTTGTTCTGCTGAACTGCCGTAGTTATTTATCATGATCTCTAAATGTTAGAATGTTCTTTGAAAACAAAGTCGCTTGTTTTCACAGGAATGGGCACATAAGCAGTATGTAGCGAAACATCAGCAAGGACCTTCTCAACAATGGGGAAACTTTTATTACTTTAGGATGCAAAATATAAGGTTACTACTTTTTCCTTTAAGTAGCTCTTAATCGTTTAGCCTCTTTAGATTTTTGGTTCTGCATTTGTATTCATTTCTCCTAGAGACTTGAGTTGCACGTCTCACATTCTGGCTATATGGGGAAATTCTTCTTGAGAAAATGGATTGTGTGATATCCTCGGCCCTTCTTATACCTACAAAAAGAAAGAAAAGAGAAAAGATTGGTGTGAACTTATATTTTAACGGGTAGTTTACTTGCTGGTAAGCATCCATTCTTATATGACCTTTTAGTTGTCTAGTCAAAAAAATCTTTATTTGTGCAGTGTCACTCTTTATTTGCGAATGCCAACTCTATTATATCAAAATTCTCGTCTGTCTGCAACAGCTTATAACGAGTTCCTCTGCTGCCAAAATTTTCCTATGCTAGTTAACCTGGAGTTTTTACCCAAATGGATTTGAATTATGTTGATGTGAGATACAGAACAAGGAGACATACTTTGTTGCAAATTGTTGTATATCAATAAATTAAATTAAATTAACATACCTAGCGCAATCCCACAAGATGTACGCAGACCTTACCCCCCCCTACCTTGTTTGAGGTAGAGAGGTTGTTCCCGATAGACCCTCAGCTCAAGAGAAAAAAAAAAAAAACTAAGCTGAATATTTATGAATAAAACTTGAAAAGATTATCCACATGCTGCACCTTCCTTTGGACATTGTATTTGCGATATATCAAGTTTTATGTTGTTGGTAACGATATGATTAGCATTTCTCTAGCTAATATCACTAACCTTCCTTGTCACTTACAACAGTGATATATACTTCATTGGAGGCTTCGGCACAGTTGCTGGGTGGATGTGAAGGAATATGAGACACTACGCCTGACAAGATTGCTGTTGATGGAGGTGAACAAAATCTTAAGGTACGCTTTTGGCATTTCAAGATATTGGTAACCTTTAGGCTGCAAGATTAATTGTTTTTATGCAGCTATATATGTATCAAGGTATTTGTGGAAGTAGCAGGTCATAAGTTGATTTGCATCCCAGATTGATTGCTCCCTCTCTTCCCCATTCGCTTTCTCATTCCTTTTCTTGAAGTAAGTTTGAAAATGAGTTGGCTGTTCTTGTAGGAGTTAAATGCAATCTTTTCGAAGCCTCTAAAAGATCTTCTGTCGCAAGAAGCTGAGGTGGATGATGCTGCGTTGATATCAATAGATAGCAAGGGAACTGATGTTCGCGTCCGCCAGGGTGCTCAGGTACTTTCTCTTGCTGCTCGTTTATGTTATTGGCTTTTGCCATGTACCCTTCAAACCAAGCCTTTTCTCTGAAAATCTCCTGCAGTTCAATATTCAGAGAATATCATTTGAAGGAGTTAATTCCGTTGAAACACTAGAAGAAGCAAAAGCAGCACTTTGGAAACTGGTAAATGGAGGCCGATTGAACAATATGCAAAAATGAAAAAATCACTGCAGAATGCATTTCTGGATCAAGGATGTCTCAGATGACTAGGCGAAACAGCCACACATGTGCTGGAATAGTTGTTTTTCAAGAATGTGAAACCTTTAAATTTTCCAGGGGAAGTATTAACATGTAACACAGCGAGGTTATGGGTGTTTGTGGGCGAGCACTTTTAGAAAAAAACGCAAGTTTGTTAACCTAAATCGATGGTTTCATCACAGATGGGGGCTCCCAAGCATCTAAAATGTGTAAGCAATGAGATAATCTGCACATGTTCTTTTGTGTCTAGGTACCTGCATTCTTCATGATAGAATTCATCGAGAAGGCAGTGTTGAACTAAATGCATCTATTGCTGCGCAAGTACTTAGTAGCGTGACAGATCAGCAATTATAGATGCTATTTTTTGGGCTCTTATGTGGGACTTAGCAGTGGTTTTTTTTTCATGGACCTGGAATTGTATTGACCTGTGGACTTGGAATTTAGTTGAAGTGCAAAATTGCACGCTTTAGTTATGAATTATGTCTAGATCTGTACATATCGTACTTCAACAAAAGTACTATAATGCGACCCTGGTAATTTTGAGTTACCGTCTGACCCTGGCGTTGCCAACGAATATCTTGCATACTTTTGGTTAGAATTATTTAGAGAGAGATCCCAAAAAGAAGTTATGACGGTGTGTGGTGGAGGAGAAATTTATTAAGTATGCAACATATTTCAATTTCCAAAAAGAATAATACCAGAGTCCACTTGGTGATTTGTTTCCATACCCTAAATGAGGCTGGACCAAAATAAATCACATGGGAAACAAAGAAAAAGAGAACAGTGGCAAGCACTCGTATTAATCTACACTGTAACATTTCTCTAGAGAAGAATTGTAAATAAAATTATGAGCTCATAACTTTAATTTAGTTCTCCACATCTCTCCAATGACCTTCCTTGGTGATGGATCATCAGGTCCTTTGTCTCTTTGTCCTGATGTGAAGTACAGCCATCCATTCCAGAAGCCAACAAGCGTTGTTTTTACACGGTAGGGAAGTTTGCCAATAACTTTCCATTTCTGCATTGGATCAAAATCGGCAGGGTAAAGAACCAAGAATAAAAAAAATAACCACAGACAAGAAACAGGTCAATTTCAAGAATCACATCCCCCCAACAGACCTATAGAAGACTCTTGGGGAGGGAAGTGGCAACAAGATCCTAATAAGACAATGTAGATCCTTTTTGCCCCATACGTACATAGTTAACATAAATTGAAGTGAATGGATAAGTATAAGCATATCATGCAGTTTGAATGCACCTGACCGAAGCAGCAGGCTATAAGGGAGCATTAAATTCTAAGATAAACAAAATAAACACCTTTGTGGTTTGTCTAAGATTAGAAACAATACCTGTGTATCAAATTCAAACTGGAAAATTTCCCCAACAAGGGTCATTTTTTTGGTGTTTGGGTGCTTCTCAGTAGTTCCTCCAACAATCACAAGAGACCTGTTGACAATAGCCAAGCAAACTCTATATGGGAATCTGGCTTTGGCATGGGAGGCAACATTTTCCATTTCATATCATCATCTAACATGTAAACATCATCATATACGACCTGTAAAAATCAGGCTCCATAGTCCACATTAAGCAAAATCGACAGCTCCACTTCTCAGTATGTTGGGAATATGGGACTAATCTTAACCTATTAGTTATACAGTTTTTGAATTTCAACGCACAGGACAGTAGAGAACAGTTGTTTCATTTACCCTGGTTAGCTTTAATATTTTGTGTCATTGCTTTTTCTTTACCTTGTCATTTCTATCTTTGCATTTTGTTCATGTATTTTTTCCTTTTCTTTTCCAAATCCGTTTGCAAAACTGTTTTCTTGAGTCAAAGGTTTATTGGAAACAACCTCTCTACCTCAGTCGAAGTAGGGGTAAGGTCTACGTACACCTCACCCTCTCGAGACCCCATTTATGGGATTATACTGGGTATGTTGTTGTAGGACATTAGAGAACAAAGGTAAGAATGATTATATCAACTTCCAAATACCCTTCGATTGTTGCTAGTATAGGAGACCAAAAAATCAGCTAGTCAAGAATATATCCTAACAAAATAAAATCCCATAAAAAAAGAAACTGATGCCAAAGCTTCAACGGAACATAATTTTAAAAATTGTCGACTAATTTACGACTAACAGAAAGCCAAGTCATGGTCCAATTACCTCGAGTCTACGTGAGCATTTGAAATAGGTGATCCAGGTTTAGCCATAAAATCACCCTCTTGACCAACCGAGGACATAAAGTCTATCATCAAACACGACACAGGCCCTGCATGAAAGGTTCAAGCAAGAAGAAGAAAAATTCACTCAATTATGCACTTCTAAAACTCATCAGTTAACACACAATTCTGACTAACTTCGGAACAGCTCACGCAAAGCATGGATATACAGTTCATATATGTCACTTCATATTTGATTCTTCTCTTGCTTATTATATTGACACCTAACGCTTCAAAAACAACTGTTTATTTTGAAAAAAATCGACTCCAGCAACCAGACATGGGGCATACTGATTTATAGAAGTTGCTAAATCACTTCACTCAACTAGACTATAGTAAGCGCCAAAGATGCTAATTTGGACCACCAGCACAAAGGGGTGGCTATTTTGCGTCCATGAAGATAATAATAAAAGTTAAGCCAGGAATTCCTCTCACCCCTCCCTCTATTTCCTCCTCTTCTTCTCCTTTATTCCTCTCCTTCCACCACTCTCCCTCTCCTTCCTTCCCTCCCTTCTGACTTAACAATATGGACATTAGATTCCTGCTCCAAGCCCAAACAGGAAAAGGGCTCTCCACAAGCATATAACAAAAACCAGACTAGAGTACACGAAAGAGTTCTCCTCAGTAGCACACTCTCTTTATACCAATGCAAACCCAAAACAGCATAGAAAGCATTCATGCAGTCGAAACTGAAAGGACAAGCTTGAGTACAAAAACGACTATACAAACCATCAACATCACAATGGACCATTTTATCACCTTGCATATAAAAGAAAACATGATATGCAACTTCCCTCCTTATCCCATGTTATTCCAACGTAACTGTATTCTTGCAAATTTCAAACCATCACTAAAACCGCCAAATTGCTCATCACCTGATGATAGAAAGATTAGTACTAGGAAAACTCATTTCTCATCTTTGTTATTTGAAATTTTAAAGCTCTAGATCCTAGTTACTATTCCACGGATTCCTGGTACTCAAAAACGTTAGGATCTCCAATATCTTCATTATGTTGCTTAGCAACTTACAAAAAGCCATCACATGTGAATCTTTCAGCCTTGGAGATGGGATGAATCACTCACTGACATATTGACTTCTTACCAGGTTATACAACTGTTAAATACTGAACTAAATTATATTATCCAAAGTATTATTGCTTTCAGACGTCCATTCAGTCCCTCCAGGATGAATACTTCACACTGACCATCAAGATTTCCTCTCCCTATTTTTCCTTCTGACGGTACCTTATGCATCTACCAGATATATTATATCATGCACATAACAGTATCTGCATGAAAGCAGCCAAATACCTGTGAGGTCCACCACGAGGTATGGGTATCTCAGTCCGCCACTCCGTTTCTAAAGCTTTTCCTTAACAGCAATACTCCAGTGCTCTAATCCAGGGGTATGCCGATTCTCTCTGCTCCCACCCATTACATGAAGCCTGCCTCTCCAAAGCTGTGTTGCAGGTGCATACCTGAGAATCAAACTGATTAGTAGCTTATACAGTTTCACACAAAACTCAATACACCACTAAATGTATCTCAAAATCATTATGATTTCTTTTCCCCTCCGTTGAGCGTTGTCAAGCAAAAGTGGTGGTAATCAGAAGAATAGCTGTTTGCACTAATCAAATCGATGTAAGCAAATTTAGTTTCTACAACAGGCCTCTCTACATACCGTCAGTTTTTTTGCATAAACATCTAAAGAATTTGTTGTTTTAAATCGTACCTACATATGCAACTTAGCATAATAGGGGAATTAGTACTAAGTCTCACATGTGTAGTGATCAAAAATACCAATGGCACCAGTAGTGCTTACCATACTAGTCTGAAAAAGCAATCCCCTGATGTTAAAAACCATAAATGTTTTCAGTTTGACAATTGCTACACGCATTGGGCAAGAAAAGATAATCTTCAGTGGTTACGATAAGTAGAGGACAATAATAAAGCAGTAGAAAGAACAACTATAAGTTCATTCCGGACAAGTAATTTATAAACATGTCCAAGTTCACAGAGCAAAGAGAAAGCACAAGTGTGAATGAGCCATTTCTTCAAGTTTGGTCATAAATTCAATACCTTGGGACAGGTTAAAGGAGGGAAGTCGAGCCATTGCTTGGTGAGGGTGTCGAGAACAAAAGTGCGGGGCAGTAGGACCCCTGCACTGGGGACCGTATTGGCCAGTAACAATGTAGATGTATCTGCCATCAGTAACCATACCCAAGTGGGAATGCGCCATTTCATTGGGGCATATCAAATCTTCCTCCCCATGAGTTGGAAGTGAAATTGTAAATGTCCACGTGCGAATGAACCTGTTGCGATACAAAATGAAATTAGTTGAAATAATGGCCCCGTCGAAGAAGCGGGAAGTGTATTGAGATATATATAGAAGGAAAAACGACTGACAAGATCAATGGTACCGTAACCAGCAAAGACGAAAAGAAGGTCGTGGATCTGGATAGCAGCACCACTCTAAGACGAGGCACAGGTGACGTAGCCATCTTCTGCCACTTTAATTCAGTGATCAGGCAAATCCGCAAAAGTAGCAGAATGATCCCTGCCCGCCAATCTCCCCCTTTTCTTACTGTTCGCCCATAATGATATAAAAATTAATATTGAAGGGGGGAGGGAAAAAGAAACGAGAGATGAGTAAGGGGAATAATAGAATACCGTCTGATTAGGAAAGACAATGACATTGGATGTTGCGAGTGACCAGTTGGAGGAAGAAGAAGAAGAAGAGAAGAAGAAGAAGCCCAGAGCAGATCTACAAGAAGAAAGCCTCCCACAGCGCCACACAAATAAACACCAACTTGGTGGTGCTGGCTGCTGCTCTTAGAAGAAGTAGCTACTTCCCTATTCTCATCTCATTGCCCTTTCACTACACTTTTCCGACAGACCGTGCCACTTCTCCTTTTAAGTTTCACTGCCCACCCACATTAACCATCCTAATCTATTTTTTGCTACTTCTTTTTTCCTTCTTCCCATACTTGTTGATAGATAAAAAGATTTAATTAACTACTTATTACCACTTCAAGCATTAGCGACTCTAGACTTAAGAGCCTGTTTGGGTGAACTTAAAAGTGGCATATAAGTACATTAGTGAATATTTCGTAACTTAAAATCCATGAGCTTATATGACTGTGCTTAAAAAAGTCAAAAGTGTAAAGTTAGAATCTTTTAACATTTCAAAAGACTCATAAGCTACTTAAAATAAGTTTCTTATAATCCCACTTAAATAGACTCTTAATAGAAAAGGAAAGTTCCAACAATGTCCCAATACTACCTGAAATTGCTTAATTTTACCTTTTTTTTTTATTGCTATACACTTATACTTCAAGTTGGACTTTTATTAGAGTAGCTAGTCTACAAACATAACATAGTAGTATAAAGTTGTTCAATTTCAATAGTACATAATCAATTTTGAATTGATGTTACCTTAAAGGCATAACACTTTTGCATTATTACATAATTTTACAAATTATGTTTCTCACCAATTCATATTGCCTTTCGTCTCTCCGCTAGCTTTAATATGACCTTTTTAGGTGTCAAAATGAAACCAAAGATCCCAGGCTTTGCACTATTCGTATAACCAAAACACCGACAAAAAGATAAGCCCGAGTCTTTTCAACACCTGATACATGGTATAGCCATACAAGCATAACTTCAAACATTTAATTTTCCACTGCTACACCATTTAACATTTCCTTCATACCATATGTCTAATAAAACTCTAACAACACATACTAACTAAACTATACAGAAATTAATAATCAAGCTATTTTCAGACACCTTTTCACCATAAACATCGTATCCTAATATCACAACACCATCTCAAGTATGTTGCACATAACCTATCATACTGGTATAGCATCAACTTTTGACGCATCTTCACATCTTAATACAATTCCCTCAAGGCTAGCCGGAAATATACATTTCAGCCACTGGCACCCTGTGGTAAATGGCTCATCAGGAGGGACAATCATAAGCACATTCTCATTCCTTCGAACCACTCCAATCACGCTCACTGTGCTTCCTTCTTTTATATACCTATCAAAACAGAGAGAATTCAGTAAAAGGACAAAGAACATGTAGTTGACGTGTTCTGCAGCTGTTGCATAAAATTAATGAGATACAAGTCAGCGAGCTACATCTGGGTCCAACTTTCTAAGCGCTAATAGGAGGTCTACCATACAAACAAAAATAGAGAACAAGAGGAAGAAAAACTCGTACCCTTCCTTCAGTCGCATTACACGATCATCACTTGAGAGACTTCTTTCTCTCAACCACCGGATAAACTCTGGAGATAACTCATTATTCGAAGGATCCACATCAACAACTATTGACTCTTCTACATAAGGAGTCACCTTTGCACCATAACCTGTCTTGACCAATGCTCTCAACCCCGACTGAAAATCAGAGATATAAAAATCGACCACATGCCTCTAGAAGACATTATGGACAACAAATTCCAATCAGATGTAAAATCTCAAAAAAGAAAATTAAACAAAACAAATTATTTCTTATCCAAAACAATGAGGTATCTTTTAACACAAGGTCCAGACCGAATCCAGCATCATAATGAGAGCCTTCAATTTCAAATTAGGAGGCAGCCGATCATCCCAAACAGTACGTAACAGTTACATGTATAAGAATCTAAACAGGATATCAAGAAAAGGAAATCTAACTAGTGACTCACTTCTGAAGATCTGAGGCCCCATGTAAAACGACGGTGAGTAGGATTTGCAGCTTTTGAGTCCCATCCTCGATACTCATATAAACTTGTAGATGTATAGACACACCTAGGAACTTTTTGGAATGATGACTCAAGAGGCACGTTTCCACATGTCACCACCTTCAAGAAAATAGAGTGTTATAGTACTAGCAGTTCAAAAGATGTCAATCAACAACTGGAAAAGAAAATGTTGAACAGAAATCAATTTTCATATGTTAATACATGCACTTCGAACCAAATAGCAATAATAGTTATATCCCGTAGGAGACAACCAATATCCGACAGTTCTATCCTAGAAACTTTACATAAGATTAAGTGTTTCTAATCTAAAGTTTGTTCAAGTATTAGAGCCGATCACATAACAAGCCATTGCAGAGCTAATAGAAATGATGGAAGAAAAAAAAACCAATTTTCTACTAGGTAGATACAGATAGAAGATTAAACAGGTATAATCATGAAATACTATTGTGGCAACAACTTTGGAATGCCTACAACTTGTCTAGTGACGGATGACAGATACTTGGAGAATCCCTGCCATAACAAAGCTACAAGTGTTCATCCATAAAAGTGATGGACCGGAAAAGCCCAAAGATAACAAGGGAAGGTCAGATCAGGTTGGCTAGTGAGGCTTGTGTTGCAGGTCAATGCAAGAACCTAACGACAAAAATATGCTAACGAAGAGATGGTTCCGCTTCCGGATACAAGAATGGTGCAAGTGCATCAAATTCCTACACCACGCACCACACCTTAAGGATGCTGTCTTGCTCAATTTCTTACAAATATCATGCATGAGTGAGATAGGTGCACATTCCCATGCCTTATTTCGGATACAATTCATTCCTACGATTTTTATCATACAAATCAGGACTTGGGCATCAATTATAATAGATCAAACTTTCATATAGCACCAAATAATGGAACACCAAGACACCTAAAGAAAAGGAAATAGTTCCTCAACACTAAACTCTCTCTTTTCTTGAATAGTTTCTTGACACTAAGCTCTTATCTTCCTGTTCCAAACTTCTCCGCATCAAATGAACAGATAAGTGATTCTCACTTCAATTGATACCTACTACTATTTTGTTTTCCTTAACTCTCCCTGGTATTAAGGATTCATGAAAAGGCAAGAACAACTAATAATCTTAAAGACCAAAAGTCATTCAACAGTTTAACTAGCATGCTCTACATATCATTGTCCACTAAGAAAACCCAACGACAACACCATGATTCCCGATTGCACCACTGACCACATTAACTGATGTCCTTATCAGTAACCCTCAGTCCCTCACCACTAAGATACACTCCACCTAGAGACTCTGCTACAGTGCACACACGACCATAGCAGCCGTTATGAGGGTGTTTGGACTGGCTTATTTTAAGTGCATTTTAGCCAAAATGGCTTTTAAGCTCTTTTTTAAGTTTCTGGAGTGCTTGGCAAAAGTAGAATGTGCTTTTAAGCCAAAAAAAGCTAAAAGCTAAAAGTTAGGTCTATGGCTATTTTGGGTGTCCAAACTGCTATACCAGGAAATGGCAAGAGTCTGCTGGGCTGCTGGAAGAGGACTTGGCTCACCATTCCATTGAGTATTGTATGGACAATTTCGTTAGAAAGGAATTATAGGTGTTTTGACTTTTGAAGGTAAAAGGAACAACTTCAGCTAGTAAAGCAGAAATGCCTCTATAATTTGTATTACTGGGAGAAAGGAAATTGTATTTCTAATTACGCACATTAGCTAGACTTGTTAAATTTGATAGAAAATTGATGTAAGCAAGTCTAGGTTATTTGTAATTCTCTGCAGCATCTCCTGGATGATGTTTATAAATAAAATACTATCTTATCCAAAAAAAAAAAAGCAACAACAACTGATTTTCTTGCCTATTTGGGTGTAGCACCATGCGAGTAACTAAACTGGAGAGGAGGTAGCCTAGTAAAAAGGACCCTCCACCTTCAACCATAAGGTTGGAGATTCAAGTCACCAAGGGAACAAAGTGGGGAAGGAACACAGTTGACTCCTAAGAGGAAGGGTCTGAGTGGATGACCTTACCATATCAAGAGAATATTAACTAAACTGGACAAAGAGGACTTCTGCTAGAAATTTAGTAATTACACTTCAAAATAATTTAGATTGAGGCTGGCAATATGAAGTGGTAGAAATGGATTTGCTTCTTGTTTGTTTAGGAAAGAGAATTTATGAGTTCAAAAAGAAAAATCCATAAACAAGGTAATATAATATGATGGCACAACTAAGAGATCAATAAATAGAATGACACATGTTTGTTGTAACATATCGAAATCTAAAAAGAAAGTCAGTGAAAACATTCGCATATGGACAAGAAATTAGGACCGCGACCACTCGGAGCTACAACGCGGAGAGAAACTTCTTAAAGCCTAACATCTAGAATATTCAACAGACCACTAATATATCCTTACACGTTAAATCACGTGTTCTAAAAAGCGAAAGACACAAAACAAATGATAAGACTAGGTTACGCTTCTTCAATATTTACATAAAATAGAAAAAAAATAATATATATGAATGTAGCATGACATCAGATTACAATGAAGTGTGACATTTCTATTAATGAACAAAGGAAAAATAAAAAGTTGGTGAGATGTTTCTCGGAACAAAGACCGAAAAGACAAACGAATTTATTATCATAAAAGCAATTCTTTGTTTTATCTCATAATTTATGTACTTAGTAACGTCACTCAACTATGCTTCGATCCGATTTAAACCAGAGCAAAGGAGAGGGGCTTGAAAATTGCTATTCCTTCTTTCCACAACTCGATAGTCGGCTCCAATTACTTGAAGGAATTGCATTTGTGTTTCTAAGAGAAATTGGGCCGAGACTTTTTGATCTTTCTTTATGTGCGTAATGATATGGAGCAAAGAGATGGTGAGTAATTAGTTTCGTTGGAAAAACCAACGCAAATATAATATTTACTCTCTCTCCCTAGTACTAATGATAGATAGATATCATTTATGGAATAGTTTAAATGTAAATAAGCTTACATAAAAAATAAAAGTGAATTTATATTACCATACATGATCTATTCTTTTTTATAACCACCATACATGACCTATTCTGTCATATTAATAACTAGCTGCTACACAAAAACCTTAATCCTTCTACCTAATCGCTCATTAAAATATCGACAACCCCGACAGAAAATGTACTATCCCTATCCATAACATAGGGTATCTTGTTCCTTCTCCAAATTTTGAGGGGTTAAGCGAAATTAACCTGAAATGAAGCTGGATCTTACTGGAACAAAATTAAGATATAAACTAAAGCTTAAATTTAATAAAGCTATCATCGTAGCTAACAATGGACATATATGATAAGTGAACATCTCTAATAGGCAAACTATATGTGCTTCAAATGGAGCGATATCAAGAACCAATAACCAACCATTCTAACACCCAATCAAGCACCAGAACTACATAGTTTAAATGGTAAGAAGTAAGATCTCATCATGTTATGGAGAAAATACGTACCCCAGAAACCTTGACATATTGGCCATTTTTGGCTGTTCTTAGTTCAGCATCTGGATAGCGGGCAATAAATCTAATTATAGCCTCCCCACCCCAGCAAGAGTTCCATAAGAACAACGCAGCAACAATACCAAATAGAACCACAACAACGATGAGCAGAATAGCATTGCGCACAGCTCCAAGAATAAATCCCCCAGCAATAAAGCCCATCACAAATAGCAGAATCATTGCCCACAGGATAGGTTTAGGTAAGCTCCTCCTGAAGGAATACACATCAGTTTGAGTGAGAGTTGTCACAGCCGGGCTGTTAACAACAGATGAGCCATGAAACTTGGCTGAGCCCATTGAGTCCAATGGACCGGAGATTTTTCTTGGGGCCCCAGAGGAATTCAGAGGGCCAGAAGAGATAGGACCAGAAGTAATAAGACCTGTTGCAGGGAGAACTGGTGCTTGAGGACCTGAATTTTGGCGGCCAGTTGGTGTCACTCCACCAGATTGAGGACCAGATGACTTTTTTATAGGCTCGCCATGCTTACTAAGGGGCCCGGAATTTGATTTCTTCGTAGAAACTGAAGCAGACACCCCTGAGGATGATATGGGACCCGAGGTTGAGTAGCTAGTCCTATAAGCATTAGGATTGATAGGTCCTGAATGTGATGCAGGACCTGTAACTAATCCAGTCCTCGAAGGTGCACTTGTTAAGGGTCCAGATTTCCTCGACTTGGAGCCATCGACAGGGATATCAAACATTTTCCCAAGCTCTCCCGACTTCTTTATGTCACCGCCAGTATAAGGCATAGGCGCGGATGTCATTGTTGGTGTTCTTTCTTTTGGCTGCTCTGGCCGGCCTGACACGTAGAGGCCATTGCTGAGCTGGTGAGATGGGAATCTAGAACCCATCAAATCCTTTTCCCAACTGTACAAGTCTGGCACAGGCACACTAATTACAATTAGTTTAAAATTGCATTCCGCATTTAGCACCTTGTGAGCAGATTAAATATGGCCCACGTGTTGTATTTCAGGGAAACTCACGAAAAAAGTGCATCGAAACAAGATTAAGACGCCAAGCAACACAAAAAACAAAAACAATTAAAAGGCGACAACAAAAGGGCAATTGATAAGCATATGAAAATTATAATGTGAAGTTAAAGGGGAGTAATATGGTCCAGATGGCAGGATAATGAATAGTATAAGTTGACAAAGAATGTAAAGTGATTTACACAAGTAGAGGCGTAGCAATCTAAGGATGAGGATACAACATGTAAAAATTCCTTTTTAGTGGGTGCCATCTATCCTTTATTTTCGAGGGAAAGGTAAGAGGAAGGCAAATATGGAATTCAATCACATATTATAGACTCCAAGCAAAAACAGTAATATTGACAAAAAAAACACACAGTAGCATTAGATGTCAGAAAAAAATGCAAGATTGTTGGGCATAGTTGTATTTGAAACCCCGAAACTGGGGAAGAAATGAAGTTGAGAATAGTATAGGAAGGAAGAAAAGTGGGTAGCGTTTAAAAGAAAGAAAGAAAGAATAGTAAGAAAAGTTGAGTTGGGATTTGGGAAAATGGAATTGAGATTGTGTACCCTGAAAGAGAGAAAGATATGCAGTGTTTGCAGTCCGTACTAGAAGAAGAGGCTGAGGGATCCCATCACTCTCACACAGCCGCAAGCCTGCCTTTGTCTCCTCTAGTCGGCACACCAAATACACAATATAGGAGGAGTAATAATCATTTCAAATACACACTTTACGCGTACACCTAAAGTAAAGGCTGTGCGTAACACGGACGGGATCACTATCACAGTATTTCTACTTTCCCCTTTTTTTCAATTATTATTATACTATTCTTGGTATTCAACATTTAAGTTCAATCTCACTCATAAATGTCACTCACATTCTGCTTAACTAATTGCCCCAATCAAAATCAACATAAAATTGACAAATAAACATCACTCCCATTATCGTCTAGTCACACTGTTACTTGTATATTTTTTAAACATGAACAACATATCACGAATTTAGTAATTAGTATTAAAAAGCAAATGTACCCACTGTCATTATAATTTGAGTGTGATTAACGTGAGCTGTAATGATTGCAAGGCTCATACAATTTATATTCACAAGTCTAGACAAAAAGTAGAAAAAATTATTCCGTGCCTAATTTACTTACCTCGTGAGTAAAATTTTGTCTCAGCATGTTAACAATGGCATTTGCACACTAGCCATGCCATAATAAACAAAAATTATGAAAAACCGAGTAAACTAAAAAATAAAAGAGACAAGACTACAGACCCACTGACCCTCATATCCATATCCAAATCCAAATAGGAAGTAAACAAAAACGTGTTTGTGCCATAAACAAACTCAATATATAGTTTGAGTTTAAACTCTTAATGTAACTTTAAAATATGATTTTTTAAAGATAAAAAAATGATGAGTATACGTCATATTAATTATGTTGTTATCCGACTAAATAATGCATATCTTGGTAGGGATCTCATACCCCATGCATTCAATTTGTCATAAGAGAACGTAAATAGAAGAGCAAATCGTTACTTTTGTCGACACAGGCAAAAGATTGATAATCCACTTATCATCATTTGGTAAGGCTTCAAAGCAAAGTAACAAAAATATACTTCATCCGAGATATTCAATTTTGAAGAAATCGAAAACGTTGTCATTTCCATTTACTGCTCAGATTGAAAAAGTTGACATAAAAGGGCAAACCACACTTGATTTCGCCTCGTTCTTACTAAACACAACCTATTTTGCCCCTCCACGCACACTTAACGAACTCCAAATCCACTCTTTACACAAGGTCTCAGAATATGCACAAGTTGAGCTTCGCTAGTTATTTATACCTGATAATCAATTAGTTATTTGATGAAGCATATCACTAATCAATCATCACGCGGACAATTTCAAAGAAGTTGAGGGTCCATCCGGCGAAATTTTGACAAAATTGAAGCTCTCCTTTGGTAGCAGTTGTCGAGTCTTTTTCGGCTCTTTAACTAGAAACCAAAAAAAGAAGTCCAGCGAGTGTCAGTGACGTGCCACTTGTACACCATACTACAAACCAGGCCTATTTAGGAGCATCCACATAGGCTGCCATTCTCAAGCAGGACTCACTTTACATAGTTAAAACTTGTACCTCTCTAGTTAATCGCCTCCATACTTGCAAAACGAGGCATATTTAGCCAGAGGCATGTAACCCCACACGAGACAACATGTGATTTTCAGGAGCACCGTAAGCAAGCTAACAATATAATGAGATTCACAGATAACATGAGGTAGACATCGGGATGCAGCAAAAATCTTTACATCAAGGTCCTTTAACGGGCGAAACAGAATGCAAAAACCAATTTAGCCTATCTCAGGCATGAAGTTTAAAAGTATAAATGCTAGGAACTTGCAGTTCGGCAAATTTTATTTTCATCATTGGTACATTAGGCAAAGGAAACAGAAAGCAACCAAAAGACACCAATTGCCGGACCTTCACTGAACCCTCCAACTCTGACTACTTCCAACAGATCTGTCAACAAAGTCAAACGGATGAGTGTTAACATTCAATTCCATCGACAAGAATGCAGTACACTACTCTGAAACCAATGCAATCATGGGTATACTTCACAAATGTTTATACCATGTAAATAGTTTTTCTAATTCAAGACGAATTCTCAAAAAACTTCCATAAGAACATTAGCTTCCGTCCATAATTAGCATTGTCTACAATATTGAAATTAGTTAATAGTATAAGCACAAGTACTTTATTAGCAAGTTATTGAACCGCACCTGAAAGATACAACTAATTTTACACCAACTACAGTGCACTCAAATCAATATAGCGCCAACAGTTCATGTAAATTTCTTTCATCAACATTTACTCAAGTTAAAGAATAACATGTCAAAGACAGCTGAGAGTACAAAGTTTAGCTGCTAATAGACTAATCCGCAAGGTTTAAAACAGCATGCTTCAGCTGAACAGTGATGTACAAGGCTCGTCTAACTCAAGAAATCTGATGAAAAGAGGGTTAAAAGCAATAGATATTGCCCATCAAGTCGGACCTAAAGGATGTAAGCACTTGTTCTTTCATTGTGTTGTGGCCAGAAATATACCGTGTATGTCACTCTATCTTTTGTACATGGTTGGTAATAACGTAGAGTTCTAGAGAAGCTTCTGTAAGCTAGAGACAGTGGAACGTGTAGAAAGAGAGGAAAGAAAAGGAGATATTGCAAGCTGTACCTTATTGCATTCTAGGACCCTATGGAAGGAAATGAATACCAGATGCTTTGGGATACAGCTTCAATCAGAGCACTACCTAGATGTATATTGAATATTTTTTGGTGTAAACATAGGGATGTAAATCATTTTTTGCATTTCAGTGGCTCGTCTTAATTTTGTTTATGGAGCACTTGACATTTTTGTAACTTGTGCCTAGATGAATGAACGATAGGGAGGTGAAAATGGAGAATGTAGCAACTATCTTTAATGATGCAGTCCATGAGAGTTAATAAATGATTAAGTAAAGAAAACAAATTTCTATCACCATTGGCCAAGTATGAATAGAAATGGAGAAATTCCTTTTAAAACATGATGAACTTGCATATAATCACCCTAAGGGTAGTTGCAACTTTGTGTATGCTCAAACAAGCTAACAAGCTAATCAATTATCCTTTTCTCAGCTTGTTCTCTCAGTCTTCAGCATGAGACAAATAACTAAAGGATAGTAGCAACTGAATATGTGCACAGACAACCAAAGTGTAATAAATCATGCATCAGGTCTTTGGTACATATATTTTCCTCACTTGTAAGCAAAGAGTTCATATCATCTTCTCTTTGGGATGAGATAAATAACAAAGCTTATCAAAAACCTAGGGAGAGAGAGAGAGAATAAAAAGCATTTATTTGTCCTCTTCACAGTGGTAAGCTGCTGCAAAAACAAATCCCCCTAAATAAATACAATTTGTTGATGGTACAATCTACAATAAAGTAGAAGTTAAAAAGGAAAGTGCACCTAAGAAGAAGAGATGGTACGGGTTTAAAAAAAAGAAAGATGGTGAGTTAATTTGGGAGAATGACCATGCAGCCAAAGAAATTTGTTCTGAGTTCCAACATGAAAGGAAAACAATAACAGTTAAATGAAGAGTAAAAGCCATCAGGTTTTGAAACTAGGTACACGAGAGAAGGGAACAACTGAAAGACTAGAGTTGGGAGACCAGAAAAGAGGAATGGAACAAGAAAGTAAAAAATTAGGACAAAGTGATAGAAAATTCAATTCATGTAAGTATATCCATATTCGTGCGACAAGAAGCATTTAACCCCCTTTTCAACCGTGAAGTGGCCTTTGCTACATAAGGGAGATGGATATCCCAATATATGAGAATTTATTTGGGAAAACAACAGATGCTTACACTTAGCACAAAGCTGTAACATAAAATTGGAGAAAGTAGCTAGCAGTAATCAATGGGAATCGTTGATCATAAGGATCACAATTTAATGAGACTATTTTATATATTGGCTGACCTATATAGACAGATATATTAGATAGCAAATGGTAAAGCCAGATCTATCAAGCCAAATAGATTGCATTCAAAATTGTGTTAATGCGCTAAATTCAGCTTGAATAAAAAGATACCTAGTGTTTGGCATGTTGCTTGTGTTCAAGGTGGCGACGCTCTTCGGGGAGGGCGACGAGGTAGGAGAAGATGAGTCCTCCGAAGCAGACGTGGTAGACGGGGTCGACGGAGCTGGTCTCAATGTACTTGGCATGGTAATTGTCCAAACCCCTCTTCACGGCGGTCTTGGCGTACCCAACGGAGAACATCGGCTTCAGGTAAGCCCCTACCTCCTTCACCCGCATGCCCTTGATCTCGTTGTAGAAGTTCCTCATCGCCATTGATTTTTGCTCAGATCTGAAACCCCAAACCCTAGAAAATGAATGACTGCTTGATGATGTTTGGACTTTGGATCAAACTAATGCGATAACCCGAATGGCTAGTAAAAATCCTTAATAGTTTTGGCCAACTGCGTAAAAAACCCTCGAATTTTATGTTATTCGGCGATTCAACCATATAAGTTTAGGGGAGAATGCCTAACTACTCGACTTATTCCTTTTTGTCAATTACATGCTTAAAGTTTGTTAGGGTCATATGAAACCCCTTTGTCGGTCCAAAATCGGATGGGTGGGCATAAAACCAAAAAATAATACAAAACCGACCAGAATGAATTCAGTTTCGATTTTTTTATTCTACGATTCGATTATAGGATTTAGTGAATTCGGATAGTTCGGTTCGATATTTGATTTTTGATTTCGAAGCCTCTGTTCTTCAGTTTAAATCGAAACACCAAACTTTTTCTAATACAATCCAAGATAGACAAAAAAGGTAAGGAAAAACGAGCTAGTTTTATTTTTGAGCGGACAAATAACAAAATAAAAAGTATTCGAGATTCCGTATGAAAATTAAAAGCTATTTTGATGTGGGTAAGGAAGGAAACAACGTTAAATTTGATTAAAGAGATAATAAGGCACAAACAAATAATTATACAAATTAGAATGCGAATTTTAACAATGTTGAATTATAATGAATAAACCAAAGATGTAAAGCAGGCATACCACTTCTTTGATGTGAAAAAATCAAATCTTTGATGTTTATAAATTTTGTTCAAATTTTAACAAATCTTGAAGTTAAATCTTAATATTCCCAAAAACATGCTTAGATTAGTTTGAGAAAAATTTCACTCACCAAACTTTAATTATTTTAAAATAAAATGCATGTCCAAATACAACTTCCAACAAAATCTATGTCCAAACCTAGCTTAAATAGTAGGACTATACATGGAGCTGGGGACAAATCCTAGATTGATTGTCGAGTCGATTGCAGGAAAGAGCCCAAATGAATAGAAGAGAGAAATGGAAAATTTTGATGCGTAGCCATTTTGGGACGCACTCAAAAATTTTTATCCACCGTTTCAAAATTAATTGAGAAATAGCTAAAAATTCGCGCGCGCACTTACGCTCCATTAGCGTTGAAAAAACACCCCAGACTAGTCCCATAAAAAAATACTGGCGCTTTGAACAAAATTTGTTCAAAGCCCAAGTATTTTGTTATGGGACTGAAGCTTTATACAAAATAATCCCATAACAAATAAAGGGATAAATCCCATTATGTTATGAGACTGAAGCTTTATACAAAGTCCCATAACAAAATAATGGTTTGTTCAAAGCCCCAATATTAATATTGGGTTAGTTTACTGAAGCTTCCCAGTATAAATGCTGGGGCTTTGAACGACTTGTCCGGAGATGGTTATTTCTCAGCTAATTTGTTTTTGACGGCTACAAATCAATTAACGCGCGCCAAACAGACCCCTACGCGAAATTTTTAGGGGAATTTACACTCCATGCCCACAAAAACAAATTATTTACGTGTTTGTGCCCAAAAAAAGTCAGTTTACATGGAATACCCATGCGCCCCATTATATTTATAAAAATGCCCATTCGCCCTGTTTTATTTACACCCTCTGCCTACCCGCCCATTTTAACTGTATACCGTGCAGTATTCTGTATACCTTTTTAGTATACTGTATACCGTTTTAGTATACCAAATTAATTATACTTCTTTATGGATTTGAGTGTATACTGTAAAGAGTATACCATGTGGGTATACTGTATACCTAGATGAAGAAAATGCACTTAAGAGGCAGCGACACATATGCACTGTATACCCTCCACAGTATACTGCATTCAACCATGGTATACTGTTAAGTTAGGTTGATGCATACGAAAGTAGTGGTCAAATAAGCACTGTATACCCCTAGAGTATATTGAATTCATCACTATACCTCTATGGTATACACTGCTGAATTAGGTATACCTTACAAAGGAGGGAGAGTGTATTTTAATAGAATGGGTATACAGTATAAATAAGTTTGTGAGTAAAAATATAATGGGTATGGAGATGTAAATAAGTAGGGTTTGATGGGCATTTTTGTAAATCCCCAAATTTTTACTAGAGAAATGGGCCGAGCTCAGTGTAGGTTGAGGGTGATCCTTGAATGTCGCGGAGCTTCAGCCCTAAATACTCCTGTCCACAAGACAGCCGCAAGAAAGCTTCAACCCTAACCCTAAATCAGAAAGCAGGAGCCTCCTCTATATATAGTGATCCTCCAGTTGCTCGACATTTCTCATGGCCAGCTCCATCTGCCGAACTCTAAACATAGTCCGAACCCGAAACCCCCTCCGCAGCACCTCCTCACGCAGCGTGTCGACTCAGGCGGACACGTCGGAGGCGGAGGCTGTGGCGGTGCAGAGGATTGAGGACGCCATCCACCGCATCATAGTGCATAGATCTGCTCCAGACTGGCTTCCCTTCCTGCCAGGTGCTTCCTACTGGGCACCCCCAAGGCGCGACTCCTACGGTATCGCCGAGATGGTTCACAAGCTCTCCAATAACCTCTCAGAGGAGGAAATCATGTCCCTTGCCACCTTTCGCGGCTGGCCCTGTTCCACCTTTTATCTGGATCATCATGGTATATATATACACTCACTCTTCATTTATTTCATTTTTTTTTCTTTCTGCATTGAGCTATATCTACTTTTGTGGTGTGTTGGATCTGGGGATGATGATTAAAGGTATAATACAGTTATCCCTGTCTGATTTATTTACTGCTGATTCCATTCCTCCCATGTCTGACCCATTTACACACACCTTTACTTTTTAGTATTTTTGTTTTTCACTAGGAGGAAAATTTGCGTGCTAGTGTTTTTAATGTCCTCGCATGTTTTATTCGTAACTTGACAAATTGATTGCCTATGATGATACCTACATAGCCACGGAGGTGCTAGTTTTATGACTAGCTTCAATGTTGTAATGGCAAATGACTAGGACGGTCTGAGGCTTCCTTACTCTTTCCATTTTAATATTTTGGTGAATAGTTAAATCCGTTTTCTGTATTTTTATACTTTTCTTCCGATGAAATCAAATTCATAAATTGTTCTCAATTTTTTTTAGTTGTTAGATAGCGGCATATGATGTGATTCACAGAGATGAATACTCATATTCACTTCTTGAGTATAATGATCCTCATCTGAATAGGAAGATCTGATGCTTCTTCTTTTCTTTGTTAACTGGGATGGACTTCGTTGCTCATCCTTCCTTTTTCCTCTTTAAATTATCTATCTTGTAGTGCTCATGTACTTTATATATTCCTATGGCCTGTTCATATGTTAATTCTTATGGACACGAATTTTTTTGAGTTATGGATGATGAGATAAGCAATTCACAGTTATCCCTGTCTGATACATATTGATGAATGCTTGTGATCTGACATGACATAACCTGTGTTTTTTATCTGGTGTCTTCTTGTTGAGTCATTTTATAAGCGCTTCTCATCCTTCCAATCACAGTACCTAGAATTCTGCCATATGCTAATTGCAGGGAACTAGTTTTTCTTAAATTCCCTGTTAATTAATGTGATTAAAGCAGCTGATGTGCTGTTTTCACTGTAGGTCATTAAAATCATGTCTGATACTTTTGTGAGTTATTTCTGTGCATAGTTTTGGTATAAATTACCTGCCCTATGAAATTGAGTTTTTGCTAACCTATTCTCTACATTGTTGCAGATACTGAATCCAGGGAAATGAGCCAATCTAGGGATGAGGAAGTCTAACTCAAGGTAGAAAGTAATGCCCCTTGGGTATGCAGGTTTTGAAGTTCCTGCACATAGTATGTTTAGCTCAACAAGTACTGATGAAGTACATGTTTCTTTTTAGGGGTCTGTACATATAAAAGTTTGTACAATAAGGTGTAATCTTTACTTCTATAGTCTTCTTTAAAATTTCTGTCTGTAAAGCTTTATTTATTCTATCTTGTAAATATTATGAGCTAGTGCTCCTGCCCTGTAACCATGTGGTGTAATTGCACTGAATTATAGAACAGTTCAGCTTGTCTTACCATTATTTGCGTGCCAAAAGCAATTTGATTTGTCCTTGCTCAGAACCTTGGTTGCTTGATTAGTACATACGGGGGAGGTGATATTGGTATCTTGCTTAGTCTGAATTTTACGTGTTGCAATATACAAATGTCTTTTGAACGTCAGATTCATTTCCCCATCTTATCCCATATAATTCATATAGAAAACTAGGCTCCTGTCAGTTGCCCTCAAGCAGGAGTTGTAGGAGCTAGCCTAAGGACAAATGATATCCAAGTTGAGTCTTCAGGTTAACGACTGGCATTGTTTAACCAAGTTATTTACTAGTTTATTTTGAAACAAACGATAAGAGGTCATTGGTTGGGAGAAGGTTTATGCGGTTAGTTGTCATTTTAAATTTTAATATCTATATTACTTATTCAATCCTTCACCCAGCATAAAATAATACACAAATTCTAGCATAATTTATGCAGTTATTAGCTATGCAGAATATACAAAAGCGCAACTAAACATTGCACTAATTTTATGGTAACATTAAAATTCCACAGAGGACAACTGAACATGGTATTACTAGTGCTTCTTCCAATGGGGGTATTAAAATGCAAATGTAGTGCACCGAACGACCCCTAAGTATACAGTCTAAACCATTGTTTCAATGCACTCAAATGGAAATAAAGTTCAAACCACCAGATTTCAGCATGTTTGGGTAATATTAATCATTGTTAAGGGGCAACTGATATGAACACATGTCTTGCATTTATTAGTTTAGTGTAAACACCTGTATGAGTAAATTTTCACAATTAGCATAGACGCTTCAACTCCATAGTAGCAAGTAGAGTTTACAGCACAAAGAAGACCACTTCTGACTGCGGTGGAGAAAAGAATTATACTAGCAAGTATGTTGGATTTTGATGCTAAAAAATTATCTTTCAATTATGAAACATAATATTGCTCAGCGTATGGTGTAAAATATTGTTTGCAGCTCTTTTGCCTAATGCCACCCATCTTCAGAACAAGCATGATAAATTTGATAACCTGCAACCGGAATGAGGCAATTAGAATCAGTTAGTTTTGTAAAACCAGTTCTCAACTAGAATCAGCAGCTAAGTGCATTTCTCGGAAGCAAGGATTTCAAAATTCTATAAGGAATGGGATAGGATCCTAATCAGGTTGGACAAGCTTTCTAAGTAAAGCTTATTAGCCTCTTGAAGAAGTTCAAGTTGTCACCATTGGAAAAGGCAGATCCAGAAGAGTTTGACTTTTAAGTAATTTTTTTTGATAACGGTGGTGTCCGGGCCAGCTTACGCGCACCTCGACTATTCACCGGATACCTGCCACCTCCCACCAGCAACAGATACCAGGTAACTCTATCCACCAAGGCTTGGATAGATGGGAAGAAAGACCTAGTGTTTTTTTTGCCTCCGCTGGGATTTGAACCTGAGACCTCAGGGTTCTATCCCACTTCATTGACCACTAGACCACACCCTTGGGTGCAGTTTGACTTTTAAGTAATTCAGGTATTTGTCAAGATTTTAGAGGATTTTCACATATATCTATGCTCAGGCGTATCCAGTTCGGACCATGGGTTGAGTGTTTATAAGCCACAAGAAGAATCTGCACGCCTCTACAGAAAGCCTGTCTAGGTTGGTACACTCTTTCGGCTTAATCGTATCTCTTGACATCAATAACCATAAGATGGCAGGAGTCATCTATATACTCCCACTTAAACTAATGCTTATAATCCAAGTGAATGTGACATGCATTGCTGCATTGGATACAAAAGCTGCAAAAGTATTCAAATAATACCAAGAATACGAAGACATAATCGGCAAGAACATATTACATACACCAGGACCTTAAAAAATGAGGCAGTGCACCTAAGGATTTTTTCTTGGCCATGAATAAATGTTCTATGATGCATAAGATATCAAATCTCAGGAAAATGATACCTGCCATGCAAACTTAGATAAGATAAATCTGGTAGCTAGTATGAAGTCCTCTGTAATATTATCTCAAAATGTACTGCACCCTCCTCTAATTTACGAAATCCACACCATACTCTATCTAAATGTACGTAATGTTTGCTACTTTGGGATGTTAGAATCATTTAAATTTTCTAGAGAAATACGATTCTGTAACTATATGTCGCTTACTTAAATTACCTTTACTTCATATTCTTTAAACAAATTGAATTGAAATATTGATATCCATAGTATTACAGGTTCTTCAAGATCACATTATTCTTTTTTAGATTTGCGTTCTAGTCCCATTTCTTGATCAAGCCGTGTCCGGAAAGCGCAAAGCAATATAATTATATCCAACCAAACATGTCAATATGGCCAAAATTTCACGTGTAATTTCAACATATAAATCTGTCATTGTAGGTAGGGTACCAACCTAGATAACCATGAAACTCAATAGAGCCCCAGCATTCTTAGCTCTGTAACGTGGCTAGGATCAAGTTCTGGGACATCTTTAGTCAACATTTCCCGATCTTCTACCACATATTCCTGTCAATACAACAAAAGAAGTGTAAGCAAATTAAACATTTAGTGGTCGTCTAATTTGAAGTATAAGAAAATTCAATCTCCATATAAAATTCCATATTACTTATACAACATTTGGTTTGCAGTATAAAACCTATGCCGAGTTTAGCACTGGAATCCAAACGTCGTATTAGTTGTACAAAGATTATGATAGTTATGCCAGATGTTCAGTTTATTGCGGATGAGAGTATCTCACGACATAACGATCCATGTATTATATTTCATCTTATAACACTATCTCTGCATAATTATTCACCCGTAACAAATCCCTACATTATTAATTACCGCACAATTAATCCCTGCATTATAAGTAAACCAACCGACCATTGACCCCTTACATTTCTTGATAAAACAGGGGGAGTACTCGCATACATGAAAGGCTAAGAGGCGGAACTAAAATTATCAAAAATATAATCCAGTGTGCATGAAAAAGAAGTCCCTTAAGACATGAGTAATATTCTCAAGATAAGGGCCTGATACTGCTGAACAAGCAAATTTTCAAATATTTCAGTAACAGATCTTCGGCCTCAGTCCTCTTTACGATTAGAAGGTGAAAAGGACAGGGCACAGACAAAATACTGCTATAGTCAATGCATCATCATGTCTATGTCTTAGAAGTAGATGCAACACCTTTGTGAGTTCTTTTTTGGCAAGGACGTGATAATGGCGTTCACTAATTCTCTGACCACAAATTATTGCTATGAAGAAACCATAAAGCAAACCCACCAATACAATTGCCAAAACTGCAAAATTAAACCAAAGAAGGCACATTAGTTGGTAAGTTCGTGAGGGGGTAAAGGCTCACGGATCATTTTGAATGCACAAATCATGGACAAGAACACATTAGATCCACTAAACTTTATGCGAATTGCTGCAGTAGATGCATCAGATGGACACATTTCCCCATGTCACAGTCTTCTCCTCTTGATTAACAACCCATTCTATCAATGAAACCTCATATATTCAGAAAAATCAGAGAGCATTATGCTTAGAATCACTTCAAAATCCACTTAACATAATTCAACTCTACCGAAAGAAAGAAATATGAGAACCATACAATCAACGTATTGGAATTTCTTTTACCTTATTCCTGATAGATCACATACTATACTTGTTTCCTCCCTTTAGAGCTGGTTGAGCCGAATGTTTAAACACACATAAAGCACATTATAGCATCTCACCATCAACCTCACACAAAATTTAAATAACGGAATAGCTTTTTGAATTTAAGTATCCAGTCTCTAGTTCAAGTGATACTTTATACATTATGAGCAAATCCTAATTAATGTACCCAGTCCCTATTGTTGTATAACAGATTTTAAGTGAACTTAAAGAGTAAGCTTCTGTAAAATTATGCAATAAGAACAACATCTCGATCACGAACCAGTGGGGTCGGAAAATGAATCGTCTATACTCATTCCACTATATTTGGGTTTGTCAAGTTCCAATTCTCAACAGTTTCTCTTTTAAGACAAATTAGGGATTATTTACACCTGGAGAATATTTTATAACCCTCACACTTATTCCCATATTGACATTATTTGTTTTCCTTGATATACATGTAATAATATCTAAAGATGTTTAGTCAGTTTGGTCTCCAAACCCAAACCCCAAATCAGAAAACCTACAAGTTTTTCCAGATAAGAAACCAAAATCGAAATCAATCTTCCCACAACCAAACCGATTTGTAACCAAACACCACCTAAGACGACTCTAAAAGCCATGTGATGGCACATTAAACTTTACATTCAGAAAATTTAGTAAGAAGGTCAATGATCAAAAGTGAATATATTATGACAAATTTTGAATATATTATCACTTTGGTGGGGTTAAGGTATGCATACATCTCACCCTCCCTATACCTCACTTGTGGGATAACACTGGGTATGTTGTTGTAGTAAATTTTGACAAAAAAGATGATGTATGCCCGCCCACAAGCATAAAAAGGTTCACAAGTTCAAAAGAAGATTAATATGATGGATCAAGTCAGAAATTACCTGCCATGGTATAAAAGCCATATGGATGCTCTCGGTAGCCAAACATTTCCCTAAGTTCATCTCCGTAAAATTTGTACACAAGTACTCCTAAGAATGCTACAATCTGTGATAATTGTTCATTCAACAATCAACAAAGACAATTACTGGAAATAATTGATATGCAGGGAAAAGAATTTTATAACTACACAAGATTAACAAGCTACAATTGTGCAGACAAAAACTTCAAGATTGATATATATATATATATATATATATATATATATATATATATATATATATCTCAATGGGCCCAAAGTTCAGCATTTGTCCCTAACTCCCTATGTTTTGTGCATTATATGCTCAATGCAGATTTACTTACAAGCTGCTTGGCATCCTTAGCCCTAGTTTTTTCTTTGCTAGCCTTTAGTTGAAACCTAGCTAATGTACAGGAAACAGAGTCTTTATTTGGCACAATTGAGGATCTGCACAATCTGTGACATGTTTATTGCAGCACTTTCTTAGTGCTGATCTTTTTGATACAATCTCTTACAACTTCAAAAACAAGAAAAAGAAAAAGAAATTCTCTGACACTCTAATAGGAAAGCTTAGAAGGAATGCATCACTTGTCCACGATAATGATCAAAGTACTGCATGTTCCTTTTTGCCCAACCAACAAGTCTAACATAATTGAAGATCTCTGAAAAGGAAAAATATAGTCTATCTCTAACAATAGATTGTGATAAGGAGGCTTAATCTCTAAACGAACTTGGACAGCTTTGTATCTTACTTAATATCTACCGTGGTGTGGTAAAAATAAATTTGATGCAAAATAGTGGAGTCGGCAAAGAGTTCTAAAAATATGAGCTTCATAAGACTTGGACGGCCGAGTGACCAAGTATTACAATATGTATTTACCTATTTTATGTGACAAACACTACTTCTTCCGGGACGCTGTTTGAAGGCATTCACTTTAAGAAAGAAGGGAAGATTTATAAAACTGGTAGATAAGTCAAAAAATGTTCATAAGCTACTCTTATCAGCTTATAAGATTACCCAAACACCCTAAAAATAGCTGAAGACTTCACGGCCATAAATAAGCCATTAACACCTTTTTTTGCAAGGTAAAGTCATTAACACTTTTCAAAGGTCTGTTTCAAGTGAAAAGTGAAAATCCCCAGATCTTGTGCCTGGAAATGAGTGTGGAGCTCTTCTACTTTGAGAAACTTATGGAGAGCCTCATTGAAGATCATCAATGTCTTCTTCTTCATTCGTATTCACTATGGTAAAACCACCATCACAAAAATAGTAAGTTAATGCCAGCAGCCCAAACAAAATATATACTGACAAAGTTGCAGATCTACCTTTGGACAAGTGAAGTAAGGTGTTAACATGTGGTAAACAAATAGAAAGGGAGAAGAGCATAAACAGAAGTTATGGATACATGCCACTTCCGTACGTATACACCATAGCCAAGATACACCACTTTTAAACAATAACACTGGTAGGAATATAAGACAGAATGAAAGTTATGGCTAAAAGTACTTATGTCCATACCAACTGGACAATGAGAAAAATGAATGCATGGTCTCTCGCCACAAGGAACTGGAATTTTAGCCTTAGCCACCAGCGATCAGGTGGGACATTTGCCCGTAATATGAACTTTGCCCTGCATTCGGTACAGTGAGCAAAAGCAAAACCCTCCTGGAAAATGGACCAGCAAACACATTAACCATTTATGACGATTTGAGAGTACGTTATCACTTTTCTATAAAGAACAATTTAGGTTGTTAGTCCAAACAAGCCAACTCAAAGAATTAATGAGATGTTCATTAATTACTAAAACTGCTACGAGAAAGCAACAAAACTGAAAAATCTTATCTTCATCATACAATCATGACAAGATCATGTTGCACCCAAATCTTGATTCTTGAATAGTTGGGAGAATTTCAACAGAGACTTACAATAGTTAGAATAAATAATACTCTCAAATTCTAACTATCTCTACAAATATAGGGAGGGATCTATTAATAAATATATTATTTCAGTCTTCACCTAATAGTAAAAATAAGAAAAGAACCTCTAACCCGATGTTGGGCCGCCATAGCAAAACCTATCCTAATTCTTGATTTACCCGATGTTGGGCCGCCATGTTTTATTATTTACACTCCATATGTCCAATCATAGGCGTGGGGGTGTTAGTTGTCCCACATCAGTAGTAAAGTAGGTAATTGGTCTCCTTATATGATCTTGGTAGTCCTCACCATATGAGCAAGCTTTTGAGTTAGGCCAAAGTCCATTTTCTTCAAAGAATTAATACTTAATGAGATTGTTCATAGGTTCCTTCAACAACATAAGGACTCATGAGCATAACATATCATGTTTCAGCTCAATGGCTGCATAGCTAAATGAACACAAACAGCCCTTCATAATGGATAACTTGGGGCATGCTTATCAAATATTCTGTCAGACTTCCAACACAAACGGCTTTATGCGTTGCTTGGTGGACTTTGATGTAATTTTACAGTTTGAGTTTGATGAGAATTAAAATTTAAGTTCTCCAACGGAAGTTAATGGTTTCGCTACTTTTTAGGACACTGACAGTGACTAATTGTAGATAACATTTTTATTATAAGGAGAAAGCGTGTATAATTGGTTAGACTACTTAAAATAAGACGTGTAAAGTAATTCACCTTTGTTGATCTCCAATTATCGAGACATGATCTATGGACATACTTTTGGGTTCCTTTACAGTGGCAGGGAGCGATCAGATCTTCTCCTGGAAACCAATGACCAAACTTCCAGCTATAAGTACAGCGAACAATATTCTGAGGATATGTATCACAACCACGCAGTTGAAGAAAAAATATTCCTAATCGTTGAGAAATTTATCTTCCTGGATGGATTACAGAAAAGTAAGTGCAGAATCAACACCTTCACTGTCCAGGCATATGCGACACTGGGACAGTTCTGCACGCGAGAAAGATTGAATTCTGTCAACTTGAACACTTTGCAGATCAGCAGCAGTCTCCAAACAATCGTTACTGGCTATAATTTCAGTTGAAGGTGAAGTAGCAATTTGAGATAAGATGGGCTCTGTTTCTGAACTATCCACTATCAGGCTATCATTTGACACTAATCGCATTGCGAAAAATCTTGAGTCCAAATTAAGATGTAAATGTCATCAGTGGGGCGATTGTCCCAGCAGACCATTTCAATTGACTGCAAAACAGTAAAATAACATTTGAAAAATAGGTGCTAAGGTTTAACTGGTTAGACAGGGTAGCTTATATACAAGATGCTATGATCACAGCTAACAGACCATTTAGTTATCGTTTTGCTTAATTTAGTGTGTGGGCATTAAAGAAACAAGACCTGGTGTAAACAAATCTATAAGTATTTGAGAAATTCCAATCGGAAATTGAGTCCATTAATTAAAACGTCCATGGAATTTGACTAACCTGTTCGTTCAAGAGTAGCTGATGATCATCCTAAGGCTGGGGATTGGGGAGATCGATTTGAAACTCGCACAGAACCGGACCCGACCCGACTTTTCCAAATGAATTGTTGGAGACTTCTAGTTTGTAAATATTATACTCAACCAATTATTAATGTAAATAGTATTTGAAAACGTCTTTTTTAGTCTCTCAACTTTCTAATTATACATTACTTAATTTAATATAATTTTTTTCACTTTATCCTTATTTATTTTTTTTATTCAAATATTATGTCATATTTAAAGTCATAAATTTAAAATATACTGCACATAAATGTATAACATCTCCATAAGACAAGTTTCAGAAAGTTTTATTTTCTTTTTTAAATTTGTGTTCATTCAAATTTTGTCATATATATAGACATAAAATGAGTAATATTTAACTAAAAACAAAAATGTATTAACATGAGAAGATTTAAATGTACGACTTTTCTCATTTCATATTAGAGTGTGTTTGGTATGAAGAAAATCGAAAAAATATTTTATAATATTTTTCATAGGAAAAGTAAGCGTTTTCATAGGCATGGTTGTGGGAACTGGTTGACTCGTGCTACCAGTGGCGTACGCAGGATTTCTTGCCAGCAGTGTCACATTTAAAGAATGAACAAATGAATAAAAGATTATAAGAATACCATGTTAACAAAATTTAGTGTAGTGCAAGTGGTATTGCACTATTTTTATTTACTGAAGGTTCACGGTTCGATACCAGCTAGTATCATTTTATTAGATATTAAAAATTTGAAGATTTAAAACAAAATTCTGAGTCTAACGGGATTCGAACCAAGGACATTAATGCTCAATGCTGAGTGCTAAACCATCAGACCACTAACCCTTATATGATCAAGTAGTGTCACAATATATATTTCTATACATATTACTATGATTTTCCATAAAAATATATATAAATACCTAGTAAAAAATTTTGACGGAGCAGTGTCCCGTGACACCCCTCACACCAATGTAGTTTCGCCCCTGCGTGCTACCCATAAGCCATATTGATCGGCTTATTCTTTGGTTAACTTGAAATATCAACTAAATTATCTCACTCAAATTGGTAATGGGCGCTCAAAATTGAATTTTAATAGTTTTGCATCAGTTTGTTCACTAAAAAAATAATTTGAAAATACATTATTTATAGGTTGGGTTGCTGGATACGCGACCCTCGTAGTAGGGTGGACCAAGATATAGCATAACAAATAGAAGACTGATGTTATTAGTAAAACTAGTAAGTGATACTTTTTTTTTTTTTTGCATGATGTACGTGTATTCTATATCATAATATTTTAAATCTTTCATAAAACTACATATATCTTTTGATATATTCACTTGAATTAAGTGTAGTTTATCATTTGTTGAACAAACTACTCGAAAAAAACAAGATCATATTTCTTCAAAAATAAAAACTTGGAAGTTTAATAAAATAAAAATGATAAAATATGCTAATAGAGGGTTGCTTGTTGATATTTGTCACTCTATAATTTAACACATAGATAAGTCTGATTTAAAATAAAATATATACATATTGCTAACCCATATCAGTTGAATAGTTTTTGTATCAAATTTCATATAAAACTATTGCGAGTGCTATTCTATATATTAAATTATGAGAAATGCATGACTTCGAGGTAAATGTAATTAATTAACTGAAATATTTGGTTTGTTATTTTGACTTCCATTACCGTGGTTAGTAATATGATCTTCATTAGTTTAATGAATTTTTTTTGGATAAATATACCCCTATAAATTTTATTAAATGATGTGCGGTATGCCCTCCCTCCCTTTTCTCTCTTGCTTATGATTTGTGTCATCCTGTCGTTCCCTTCACCCAGTTAATTGTCTTCTATTATTTCTCATAATCTCTCAGTCCATCGCTTTAAGTCTAGCGTAGGCAGTACTTGCGCTTGTCCTCTTCCCCAAATCTGCTAATTGCCTTGAAGTCTGGCGTAGTAATGACTGCCATCGACTCTTTACGCCTAGACAATACTCGCACTCAACCTCTCCCCACAACTAATTCTCTTAAAGTATTGGCTACGCAATACTTGCCCTCGACCCCTTTCTCCAATCTTCCAGATAATTGCATTATAGCCTAGACAACACTTGCCCCAACTCCTTCCCACATTATCCCAACTAATTAATTTGAAGTATTGACTAAACAATGCTTTTAAAAAAAGAAATGAATGAAAGAAGAACATACTCAGAAGAGATGAAATTAGACCAACTTTAATAGTAAAGTAAAAAAAGAAGAAACGAACTAAGAGACCGTATGGTTGGCGGAATTGAGATTATAATTCGGGGATAAAAATTGGAATTACATTTATCTCGTATTTGGTCATGATATAAGGTAAATTGGGTTAAAATTAATCCCATAATTATGAGATTATCTTATCCCATTCTTATTAAGTCCGAAAATAACTTTTATCCAAAAAATCATGGATATCCATTTTTAACAATCCCGGGGACCAAATGACTCGTAAGGGTGTGACGGGAAAAAATCTACTATTACAATGTCACTCAAGGACAAAAAGAATATTTCATCATCTAGCTAAAATCATGAGAAGTGATTAAAAATTTGTGAGTGAAGTTTATGTAGGATGCAAGGAGGAGGGCAAGTCTAATTTGCAATTGTAGAATAACCAAGATAAGAAATACTAAAGGAAGTGTTGGCGGCCATGGAAGGAGATCAGCAGCAGCAGCAGCAGCAAGGGGGCAGGGTGGTGGAAGGGCTGAATCCGGCAGTTCAACAGCAACTGAACCTGGATTCCGTCAAAACACGAGCCGTCAGTCTATTCAAGGCTATCTCTCGCATCCTCGACGACTTCGACGCTATTGCTCGCACCAATGCTGTCCCCAAATGGTAATTCCACTAGCTACTTTTTGATGGCTTATTTCAATATGATACACTATGTTAATTGATTCACCCCAAAAATGAGTCCTTGTTTGCCTATTATTACACAACCTGCATACTCCTCCTAGGTCAGAATGTTGAGTCTAACAAGTTTGGATAATGCATAACTCAATTAATGCGAGCCTAAAATTACAAAGCCAGGTTACCTGAACATCTCTATTTGCGACTCTCATGCTCAACCGTGAATTATCTTCATGGTTAGGATCCTTAGCACTTGTATATTATCCAAATAGACTTGCACATTGGTTAGTACAAGGGAATGATATATATGAAGATGCACATTTGATATCGATTTCCTTCTTCATATTTTATCCTACTGCTGATTTCTACTTTTCCACCAGATAAATAAAGCATACTTGATGGTTGATACATGCTGGTTTATCTTTAGAAAGAATATTAAAAGAAAAAGAGAAACTCAAGGGTGGTTTCCAACTCATTGCTCATGCATATTAACTTCTAGTTTTAAAAAATCTTTTTTGCCAGGCAAGATATTCTGGGGCAATTTTCTATGGTGAATCTCGAGCTATTTAACATTGTTGAAGATATTAAGAAGGTTTCCAAGGCTTTCGTTGTACACCCCAAGAATGTAAATGCTGAGAATGCTGCAAGTATGGAATTCTTTACTCACACTTGGTAAATCTGTAAAGTTTGTCATTTGTTCCCTTTCTAAACTATACATGCAAACCACTGATACTTGTTATTGTGTATAAGCAAGTAAATAGATAGTTTAGAAGAAATTGAATCACCAAGAAAGTTGGTTTCGTAATAATTTTCTTCTCTTGGATGCTACCTAAGGGTATATACATATTTAGCTTGAATGTTAAGTAATTCTTTGTTTGACAGTTTTACTTCTTGCTGATTTGATGTGGATAGGTCTCTGTATATATATGTGCATAACTAGATGAGCATTATCAATCAATCAACCACACCCAATCTCAAATAAGTTGCATATTGTTTGAATTTATGAAAAGGAAAAAGAAATAAGTATTTTAACTTTAGGCTGTGGCTATGTGATATATGTGTTAATAGAAAATCTGGAAGATATTTTCTATCATTTGTTAGTTGAAAATACTTTTTGATGCAGTTCTACCTGTCATGCTGTCATCAAAGTTGCTGCCAGAGATGGAAGTGGAAGATAATGCCAAGAGGGAGCAATTATTACACAGCATGCAAAACCTATCAGTAGCCTCCCAAATCGAGAAGTTGAAGGTGGAAAACTCTGCAGAGGCTATTCTTCTATTTTGCTATTGTGTGAATTCTAAGATTCCTATAACTCACAGGTTAGAATTGATATGATTGGAGCAGCATGTGAAAGTGCTGAGAAGGTTATTGCTGATACCCGTAAAGCTTACTTTGGAACCAGACAAGGGCCAACATTGCTTCCAACTATTGACAAGGCACAAGCAGCAAAAATTCAGGAACAAGAAAGTTTACTTAGAACTGCGGTGAATCATGGTGAAGGTAATGATTTAGTGTTCAGATTCTTTTTCTCTCTCAGTGTTTGTTAAAGTTTTTCGTGCGTGAGAAATTGAGGCTTAAGATTCTTGGACCTAAGTGGTCTCTCTGATGATGTTTGGTTCTACTTTATCTAAAAAAGAAAGAAAGAAGTGTTCCTGCAAACTACCATGGTGTCATTGATAAAGATGTGTTCAGTGCCCTATTGATCAGAGAATTGCACATATTTTCAGATGAAAAATTGATATAGTATAGGAAGGGTGAAGATGGAGAATGCGCCCAGTATCTTTTGCCTTTGTATGAGCCCAGTTAACAATCTCCTCGCAGGAGATTTTGGATGCTTTATCGATCATCTATACTCTTACGGCAAGATTGGGAGAGAAATTTGACATGTGCTTTGATATGCTGCTGCTACCCGTATGCATCATAACATTTATATACAAGTATATATATGACATGTGTCTAGTGTATCTGTAGCATCTCTTTGTTGGTGGTGGAAGTACACTGGTTTATGACTTGGTCCAGTCACATGTAAACTCACAGATTTCATGAACCTTGTTCTTACGCAGGGTTACGTGTACCTGGAGACCAGAGGCATATTACTTCTGCACTTCCTGGTCACTTAGTAGATGTGCTCACAGTCACTGATGGGCCTCAGTCTTTCACTGATTCATCCGGTAGATCATCTATTGTTGTCCTGCTCTCTCTATTTTATTTCATGAACTATATGACTCGAGAAACTAATGTTGTGTTCAAATAGGCACTTATATGAAGAATACTCCTCCCTTTTCATCGAGCAATATTAATAGTCAGGGAGCTTTGTTACAGGTCAGATTCCTTATAATTTGCCTTGTAAAAGAGCCTTTGCTCAAGGATTGAAAGATAAAGTTGTAATACATGAATTTTACTTCATCTATCATCTTGTTGCGCAAAGGGGTTATGAACAAAGGGAACAAATAATAATCACACAACTGTTTTATGCTATTTTCTCTGTTTGGAGAAGTGGAGCCCTGCACAACGTTAAAAGTTGCCGCAGTGTGACAAAGAGGTCCCAGCGCATCCGCTCTAGTGTTCCAAAATCATATACATACACTTTTTATGTTACGCCAGATAGACTGTACCTGATTTTGATTAATTTCAACTTCTGCCAATTGTTCATTGCTTTTTGACATCCTTGGTTACCCATCAACTTTTCGTGCAAGTGTTTTGGTTGATGAGACTCGCGGCGCAGTTAATGATAAGCTGGAGGTTTGGAGACATACCCTAGAGTTTAAAGATTTCAGGCTGAGCGGGACGAAAACAGAGTACATGAAGTGCAAGTTTAGTGATGCATCTCAGGAGTCAGAGGTGGAAGTGATGCTTGATTCTCAGATTATCCCACAGAAAAGAAGCTTAAAGTATCTTGGCTCGATCCTTCAAGGTTATGGAGACATTGATGATATGTCACCCAATTTATAGGTGCAGGCCAGAGGAAGTGGAGACTTGCCTCCGGCGTCTTATGCGATAAGAAAATGACACCTAGACTCAAAGATAAGTTCTATAAAACGGTCGTTAGATAAGCTATGTTGTACGGAGCAGAGTGTTGACTAGTCTAGACCACACACATTCAGAAGATGAGCGTAGTAGAGATGAGAATGCTTAGAAGGATGTGTGGGCATACGAGGATGATAAGATTAGAAATGAGGTCATTCGTGACAAGGTGGGAGTGACCTCAATGGTGGATAAGATGCGAGAAGCGAGGCAGTTTTCTTCCCACGATGTAAGCGAACGAATGGAACCAAAGGATTGATTGTTGACTAGACTTATACAATATTACCTCTGTTTCCTATATGCTTTAATAGAAGACAACTATGATCATGGTAGCTGCGGTGAAGGAGGCACGAGTATCAACTTCTAAGCCCACTGTAAACATATGATGAGCGATGGTTCGGCCATGTGAAAAGAAGGAGCACAAATGCTCTAGTGTGGAGGTGCGAGAGGTTGACGGTGTGGGGTCTACGAAGAGGTAGAGGTAGACCAAAGAAAAATTGAGGCGAGGTGATTCGACAGGACATGGCTCACCTTCAGATCACCGAGGACTTGACCTTTGATAGAAAAGCGTGAAGGCCGATGATTAGGGTAGAAGGTTAGCTAATAAGCGAATGATTGCCGACATATTAGCTTTATCTTGTCCTGCATCTTTGACGCTATTGCTGTCTTATGTTTGCACTGGTTGTAGTTTTTATGTGAGTATTTGAGCTATCCTAGTATTTTTTTTCCTTGTTTGTTTTCAAATATTTTTTCAAAATATTTTTCTAGCCGAGGGTCTATCGGAATCAGCTCCTCCACCTTGGTGGGGTAAGGTCCGCGTAAATCTCACCCACCCTAGACCCCACTTGTAGGATAACACTGGGTATGTTGTTGTTGACTTGTTGTTGGGGGATGAAAGATTAAGTGAACTTGTTTCACATGCCTCCATGTTAACTGTTAAGTACTTACATAATCAGATTGAAAAGAGGATGTAAATCTCTTTACTTCTACTCACTGTGCTAAACATCATTAGCGAAACAATAAATGATTAACCTGCAGAAAGCAACCTAATCATATCCTTTCCCTTCTTTCGTCTTCCTTTAACTTAAACACATCATGAAGTCAATGTTCGCCAAGTTATTTTGATTAGTGAGTCCATATATCCATAGAAGTCCTTCAATTGTGATATCTATGTATTGTTTTGGAGTAGGCTTCTGGAGCACTTAGAACCGCGGCTTCTCCTTCTGGGACTACTTCCTTTGATACTACAACGGCGTCCCCCTTGCCACATGTCAACTCACCTCGGTCTGGTGCTAACATGATGAATACACCATCTCCTCAGCAACAGCAGCAACAGCAACAACAGCAGCAGTTGCAGCAGCATCAGCTCCAGCAGAGGCAGAAAATGATGCAGTTACCTCAGCATCAGCAGCAACTTCTTGCCCAACAGCAGCTCAGGCAAGCGTCAATGCCTGGTCTGGGACAGGTACAGTTTGTCCAACCACCTTGATTGGTTTAAGGTATCTCTGTGTCAATTTGCACACAGTATATTGCTTATTCTGCAATATCCTTTGTGCTTGTTTTTCTGTCAGATAAGTTAGTTTTAACAAACTGTATACAAGAGAGCACTGTACAGAAGAACTTGCTTCCGTAATTCTATTAGTCATCTACAAAAATAACCTAGTTTCTGTTTACTCTGAAAATACAAGTAGGATAACAGTATATTTTGAGGGGCTAGAAGTGCATTGCTTGCACAAATCATTTGTCTGTCCTTATTTAGCATTCGGATAAACGAAGAGGAAGAAGCTCAGATTAAATGGTAACACGTGCACGATGGCTGTTTGGGCGTACAACATGGATGAAAATGCACTTGCCTTTATCCAAAACAGTTACCTTTTCTCAACCAAAAAGAGAAATGAAAAGAAAATATCGATAAGATCTGATTCAAATTGTTTCAAGGGCACTGTTAAGTTATTTTCTTACCTAGATAATTATTTAATCCAGGAGGGTAGATGTGCTTCCCAAAGGGTAAGAACTATTTAATCTTTGAACAAAAAAGAAAAGTCAAATATTGATTTTCTGTACTTTCAATATGCTTATGAACAATTTCTTCTGAGTGTGACTTAAATCGTTATCCTATTTGGTAATGATATATTAGTTTCTGTAGTTGGTTATGTAATACCCAGTGAACTTGTTTATTAGATGCATGGTCAGCCTCAGATGCAGTTCTCTCAGCCTCTGGGAGCACAACAGTTTCAAGGTAGACAGCTACCATCTGGTGCCATTCATCATGGTATGGGTCAAAGTCAACTCAACCAAGGAAATCAGCTGAATCGACATCTGAATCAGTTTTCTAGTAGTCCTATGAATACTGCTCTATTTAATTCTGCGCAAAGTACGCCAAACCCTCAGATGGTGAGTCACAAATTTCAGTATTTATTTTATTTGCTTCTTTATCATGCAGCCTATCTGTAAAAAATTATTTGTTTGTCCAGTATCTCGAGTTCAAAATTACCACCTTTTGTTTTCCAACTCTGTAAAACCATTAGGGATTATTCTGTTTTTCTTACTGTGGCAAGTTGCAGAACTGAAGAATGAAAACTATAAAACATACCACTATTTTAGCTAAGTTGAATTGTTTGCGATGATCGAAAGTATATTCATTTTGGCTTATTGGTTTAGTTTGATCTTTTAGGGGAGAGGTCAAAGGTCCAAGCCCCACAGACCTAAAATTTTATTGTAAAAACGAGGCTAAAATTTATTTAAAAACACAAAGCAATGCAGAGGTTCTGAGTCGATCCTAGGTCGTGTCGGTGGAATTCATTGCGCTGAGCCAACTAAGACCATTGGAAGAACATGACAAGCAGTGTCACTTTGGTGGTGTTATAGGATTTTTTTTCATATTATTTTACGTGCATTTATATAGTTAGCTTTCCCGACCAAGCGGTGTCACGTGACACCACTTGGCCTAAGGTGGCTACGCCCCTGTTTGGGACTAACAAGTGCTAGTTGTATTCATTGAAGCAGTTAGAGCCAAAAGTGTTGGTAAATTTTCATCTCTATTTGGTTCCAACTCATTGTATGTCAATTAGTTTTTTCCTCTAAAGGTACTAATTGTACAAGCCATCAGGTTATAGATCTCTAGGCCAGCTGTGTATTTAGTCCTCCCCTACAAAATAGATATAAATACCTCAGTCCACATGCTAATGCAATGCTCATCTGGTCCCAAAACTGTTCTTTTTTCTGTCATGCTTCATTGAATGTTTTGCTTATTGGTTGTTTATTGCTTAAAGATATGCTTTTGTTGAAGACCCAGTTCAGTCGGTTATCTACTCTTTAAAAGAAATATCTTTGTTACGTTTTGTACCATTGAAATGTGCTAAAAGGGAACATGACTTTTCTCTCAATTTGTCTTGCTCGACTTAAAATTTCAAGTATTCAGTCTGCTTTGATTCATGTTAAATCTTTTTTTTTTGTGCGGCAGATCTCAAATATGTCAGCAATGATGCCATCACAAACTCTTCTGCCACGAATGCAGGTGTGTCAAAAATTATTACCTATTGCTGTTGTCATGCATGGTCTAGAATCTATAATTAATGACAAGGTGAATTGAAAGCCTTCTCTGGAGTGAAGAGTGATCTTGATGGCTTTATTTAGTTTCAAAGGGAGGAAGTTCATTTGTTTTTGCTATGGGTATTGATTGGAATTTTACGATTTTAGTGGCATTATCCACCTCAAATATTTTCTGTTCTGAGATTTATCTCGTGTGTAGAATTTGGTTTAAGTTGATTGGACGCTACAGCTTACAACTTGTGTGAGCTGAGTATATATCCTCTCCTTGCGTTTAACTTCATTTCTTGAAGTTGACTATATATGATTAAGCATGCATTTTACTCTTATGACATGCTCAAGGCCAATTTGTACTTCCAGTATAATAGTTCTGCTTTCTGAAAAAAATGCATGAAAGTAACCTATTTCTTCCACGGTTCTTTTAGATGTTCAATTGTCTTATGGCATCATTTTCCTCCTTTCAGTTTGGAATATCTGGCGGAACTCGGAATCTTGCAGCTGCAAACCTGAGTGATCAAAGTAAAAGCACCTCCTTTACTCAATTTTCATATAGTTCTATTTAAATGGATTTTTCTTTCTTTTTTAGCCGGAAGAGAGAATGCTGTAAACCAAAGAATGTGCAGCTTGTTTCTAGTTTGAAAATATTTGTTCCTAAACAGGTGTGGCACTTTTTCTGCAGTGTTTAATATGGGCGGAAACAATCCTGGTATGATGCCAATCCAACAACAACAGCAGCATGGTACGTTTGGAAATATATCGCAAAATACACAGAATCTACAGCAGGGTATGATGCCTCTTCAGAACGCACCTCAGACCCACCCTTCATTTCAGCAACAAAGACCACAAGGCCAACAGTGAAGTGTAAAATTAGAAGAAAGAGGATATCTATATCAAAATTTGACAATTCCAAAATTTGCTTATTTACTGACCTTGATGTAGCATGCAAAGACCAGGTTCTTGCAGATTGTCTTTTAAATATAACATTCTGTTAAAAGAACTTGTAAAATTACATGCCTTGTACATTATTCAGAACTTAAGGTATTCAAAAGATCATGCTATGAGCATTTATTTGCTATTACACGTCTTTCTTCCAGATTCCTTATACCTCATCCACACACTAATAATACAGTTAATCATGACTCATGAGTATGGCTGAAGGAAAGCTATAGTTAGTGTCCCAATGTGGGACGATCTAAAGGATGTACAATATTTATTCTTAAATTCCAAAGTATTTTTTCAAGTGTTTAGTTGCGGAGCCCAGGTTACATATACTTTTCTTTCATGTCTTCATTGTCTTGCGGTTACATCTTTTCCTGGTAAAGATAGTAGTGCAGCACCTTCGAAGGAACCATTTCAACCTGCATATCCCCGACAAACACAAAAACAAGAAGAACATTAAAAGAGCAGTTAATTGGAGCTTTTAAAGGAAAGATAGAAACATGGATCCGCTTGCTTACAAGTCTAAAAGACAGGATGAGCATGTGGAATGGAGTTTATTATGAGGTTGAAGTTGGTGATCGAGGGACAAAGGCAATGGAGAGGGTGCGCGAGTGGGTGATGCACCAGGAGGCGAGAATGGTGGGGACGGAGAAGGAGATGAAGAGAAATGGTAGTGATGATGTGCAGGTCCTACACTGACTGGAAGTGGGGATCGCGGAGTTGGGGGTGACGGACTAGGACTTGCATAACCACTAATCATTCTCAGTTATCACTTGCGTGCATGCGTCTCTTGTCATTTTTATGTCTCAACTGAGTTTTGAATTGTAGGTACACCAAACGGTCACCCGGAATAAATCTATATACAAACACCTCGCTGTGGAGCCTTCAGGCATAGGAAATGCACAAGTTCAGTTCCCAACAACCAATCCACCTTGTATGACAACCGTTAGTCATAGGAAATGTGGAGATGCCATCCAAGGTCAGTCTTCCCCCAAAGAAATGGTGCTGTTTTTTCCATCTCAACCACATCTTGCCACACTCCCACGTCCTCCTTTTTTGCACTTAGTAGTCCCATATAAGTAGCGGTTACAGCCCAAAATCTCGGCTATAGAATCATCCGCATTGTCTATAAAAACACTACTTTCAGCAAATTGAGTATTCAACCCAGAACAGCTTTAAAAGCTAGCAAAATTACCCTCAAATCCAACAAGTGGATCTTATCAGCTTCACATAACAGCAGAGTATCGTCCGCATATAGAACATGCGAGTTCTACACCTTATTGTCTTCAATGTAAAAGCCTTTTATCCATCCCATATCAGTAGCCTTTCTCAGCATTTGACTTAATACCTCCATAACTAACACATTTAAGTAAGGGGATAATGGGTCACCTTGCCTTAAACCTCGAATACCTGTGGGACTTGCATCAATTAGAATAGAAAATCTGATAGTGGAAACACAAGGACAAGCTATAGTGATCTAAAAATTAATTCTCCATCAATAATCTGATACTAGCTTATTCTTGACTTCCTTTGATCTCTCAGCGAGAAGCTTAGCTATAATCTTATATATGCTTCCCAATATGCTTATACCTTAACTAATAGAAGTGGCATTCAAGCTGCTTTCAAACATGCCTTCCTGCTGAAAATACTGCAGAGTTGTCATATTATATCTCTCTCTCTCTTCACAATAGACCATCACTTTTGAAATAATGTCATGCTACAACCATACATTACATATTACATATCCTAATTACATTTACATTTATATCATTAATTCCTTGTTCTTCTTGTTAGATTACTACAGTAGTTTCATTTAGAGTCATTTATTTCAAGTGAAATATTACAATCCTGCATTACAAATCTCAGACATTATTACTTGTGTTAAATCATTAGCTTCTTTTTTATTACTAACATATTATCAAATCATTAATTCATTGTTGCTAGCATATCTTTAAATAATTAATGTTGTTAATGGATATGACTACGCAATCCCATTTTGAATAATCAATTGTACGTAGTTGACTAATTGGTTTATAACTAGCTAGTTGACCTTAAGTAGATTACGACATTTTGGTTAAGTAGTTGACTACTCGATCATGTTTTGATATTGAGCGACCTTCACTAGTTTATTGCATGGTGATAGACAATTGATCTTGAGTGGATCGATGACTACGCGACAAGGTTTTCTTTAGTGTAGTTCAAGTAATGGACTACTCGACCACATTTTGGTTAATTAACATTTAGTAACAACATTTTTAAAAAATGAATAATAATCACAAAAAATAAAAATAAAAACACAAAAAAGTAGAAGAAAAAATGGTGAGAAATCGAACTACATGAGTATGCATCCATGTTTTGTTTAATCGATCTTAAGTAATGGACTGCTCAAGTACATTTTGATTAATCAACCTCAAATAGCTTACTATAGAACCACATTTCGTTTAATTGACCCCCTTTTTTTTTAAAAAAAAAGACTCAGCTAGGCATTGCACCTAATGACCAATTTTATAAATAATAAAATAAAAGCCTCAATGAGGACAACACAAAATAAGGATGGCCAAACCATAACATCATCCTATCGAGAGGGACTACGCAACACCTAGCACGAATGCGAAAAATAAGAACTAGCATGCACCAAATACTCTATGATCATCAGAGAGTTTATAACACAATATGGGGTGATATTATATACGATAATACTAAGATAATGGAAAAATATGAAGGCTAGAAAGAAAGTGGAATTATGCAATCCACACTTCCTTTTACAAGTGATGAAATGAAATATGTAAAAAGGCCCTAAAATTCTAACTTGGTGAAATATAACTACTGTTTCTCTATCTTGATTATATATGCTTTTTGTCATGCTTAGAACCTTTTTATTTTGAGCTCTGTGCAGGTTGATTTATGGACATATTACGAGCAACTCCTCTACACGAGAGTTACATGTCAGTGGATAGATGAAAATTGGTCTTTCAAGAGTGCTCATTGATATTTTTAACATATCTTCTTGTGGGGCATCTGATTTCTTGTTATACGCGAGTTCTTTAAGCTATATAATATCGAGAATAGAGCGCTTTGTTGAACATATAATAATTGTCCGATTGCACTGCATGCATGCCAAGCACTCAAAGAAGATCTAGATAACCAGGAAAATAGTTCGTTCTACTGTTTTCCTTGTGCTGGTCACACTCTGATTTCAATCATTGATGATGGTCTAAGTTCCACAAAGTCGATAATCTTCATAATAATAAGAGAGTGTCCTAAAGATTAACACATCTTTGATTTCTCAGGATATTCTTGAGTGTTGCAAAGTTTATCAAAAGGGAGACTGGAAATTCCCTCTTGATGCCTCACCTCGTTGAAGTGACAGTTACCAGATGCTTGACATTGCACAGAAGGTAGTTTTTTTTTTTTTTTTTTTTTTTGTATTTACATTTGCTCATCAATGTCAAGTTGAAAAGTAGAATGTTGGAATGTGGGGTCTAGTGTTGTTTCATGTTATGGATGATCTTCAAACATAAGTCTCAATTAAACACATTCTTAGCTCAAATCATTTTCTCTATGGGTATCAAATGGGCGGGAATCAAATGGGCGGGTTGGGTTGGGTTGAAATGAGCCGGGTCAAAATGGGTTAAATAAATAATTGAGCGGATTATTGACCTGCCCAAATATTATTTGGATTGACATGTGTTGGATCAAAATGGGGTAAACAACGAGTCAAAGCCCAACAGGCCCAACACTTATTAAGCTTTAATTTCTATATTTATAATTTTAAAATTTGTCTAATTACGCAACAAAATTAAGAATATCTTTTTCTCTCTTTATATATCTATATTTGATATATCAAAAAAAGAATAAAAAAAGATTTTACAAGTTTTTTGAATATTTCTCTAGTTGGTCAAACTTTTTGCACAAATCAACCCAATATTTGAATGTGTATTTTAAACAATAAAAATACAAAGGAACCATAAAATTGAATGGAAGTAAGTCGAACCAAACTTGGACATTATATTTAGTTTCTTTAATTTAACTATTGACCTAACTCTCCTTCTACGAGTTACTTTTAGACCCCATTAGTAAGCTAGGGATGTTTTATTTTTATTTTTTAATCATTAAAAAGTTGTATCATTAATAAATCAGCCGCCAAAAGGAGTTGTAGAAATGTGCAGAGGAAAAGAAAAACCTTCTCACTGTGTAGCTAGGGAATTTTTCTCTCGAACATGTTATTATTGTTGCTTCTATTTTACAACACCAATTATTATGTTATTCCTCTTTTTTATAAGGTCATTTGAAAGATCATATCCAAGATCGTCACCCAGATTCTGATGTAATAGTGGATTTTGATACTCCTGATACAAAGGTTGTTCCCAGGAGCCTCAAAGCTGAACCTCAATCAAAAGTACCTCATTTGGAGTCTGATCATTTGAACTGGTTGCTCCTCAACTGGCTTATTCACACATTTGTTCCTCCTCCTACTTTGGATGAACATCGCATTATGGATTCAATGAAGATTCTCAGCCCAACAGTAGAGCTTTGGCCCGAAGAGAAGTTCCAAACAATAATATCTGAAGTTTTTAGAAACATACAAGAAGATGTCAGGGTAATAGTGGGCCAAGTTTCATCCAAGATGTCTATAACTCTTGATTTATGGACATATTACGAGCAACTCCTCTACACGAGAGTTACATGTCAGTGGATAGATGAAAATTGGTCTTTCAAGAGTGCTCCTTGATATTTTTAACATATCTTCTTGTGGGGCATCTGATTTCTTGTTATACGCGAGTTCTTTAAGCTATATAATATCGAGAATAGAGCGCTTTGTTGAACATATAATAATTGTCCGATTGCACTGCATGCATGCCAAGCACTCAAAGAAGATCTAGATAACCAGGAAAATAGTTCGTTCTACTTTTTTCCTTGTGCTGGTCACACTCTGAATTCAATCATTGATGATGGTCTAAGTTCCACAAAGTCGATAATTCTCATAATAATAAGAGTGTCCTAAAGATTAACACATCTTTGATTTCTCAGGATATTCTTGAGTGTTGCAAAGTTTATCAAGAGGGAGACCTAATAACCCGTCCAAACTTTATTTGGGTTGGCATGAGTTGGATCAAAATGGGCTAAACAACGAGTCAAAGCCCAACAGGCCCAACACTTATTAAGTTTTAATTTCTATATTTTTATTTTTAAAATTTGTCTAATTACCAACAAAATTAAAAATATCTTTTTTTCTCATATTATGTCTATATTTGATATATCAAACAAAGAATAAAAAAAAATTACAAGTATTTTGATAATTTATCTAGTTGGTCAATTTTTGGCCCAAATCAACTAATTATTCAAATGGGTTATATTGAGCGTGTCAAAATGGGCTAAGCCAACAAATAGATGGGTTGAACTTTCCTAATTTTTTTTCCTCTTTCCAATTTTTTAAATAAATCAAATATTTCATTTCCCCTCCTTTCCACTCACTTTTACACTCTCTCCCCAATTCAAATTATTTCAAATTTTATTTCTCTCTCTTCTCTTTTCTTCTTTCTCCCTCTTTTTTCTTCTTCCTTTTCCTTTCTCTCTCTTCTCTTCTTTCTCCCTCTTTTTTCTTCTTCCTTTTCCTTCTTTCTTCTAAATTGCTTTTAAATTTCTATTTCATCATCATCTATGTTATTTTTCGTATCCATTTTATTGTTTCTTTGTTCTTCTCCTTTTTCTTCTTCTTCGTCCCCGTTTCATCTTTTTTATTTTTTTTAAAATCTAGTCGTGTAACACATCTTTTCGGATTGTGTAAATATATTTTCTATATGTTTATACAATTTTAGAGTTGTTTTCACGGCTGAAAAAGATATGTACACATATAATATATGTGCACATATATTATAATGTGCACACATCATCTTATTAGAATGGTAGAGGGCAGTGGGGTGGTGGTGGAGGGTGGTAGGAGGTGACGGGTGAGTGGTGGAGAATGGTAGAAGGTGGCGGTAAGTGGTGGAGGGTGGTGGAGTATGGTGATGGAGTGGTGGATAGAGGGTCGATGAGGGTGGGGGCTGATGGGGGTGGGAGGCCGATGGAGGGTGGGGGCTGAGGGGAGGGGAGATGAGAGGTGTGGGCTTTGTGTAAATAAAAACCTTGAGGGACTTTAAAAATATTGGTCATTAGTACTAATCTTTAAAGTGTTCCTCTCACCTATTTTTTGAGAATCGAGTCTCTTTTAACTATTTGAAGACTTGGTAGTCTTTCTCACCCAAAATCCCCCGAGTTACTCTCATAAATGTTCATGAACTTTGGATAGCACATGGCCAAAAAAGTGCTAAGCGTGTTTGAGTGGAAAACGTGAATGAAATATTTATTTGTATAGTGTCACCAATGTTATCACAATGAATAACATATTCAAAGCTATACGCCACATGAGATTTCGATTTCATCTTGTGATGCTATACTAAGGTAATATTCAAAACGAAAGATATATTACTTTACGCATAAGCATAACTTGATCTTTTAGTCCTTCTTTGAGTCATAGTTTATATTTAAACAAGTTGGCGTTTGTTGGAATTTGTTTAAATATAATTACTTATTATTAGAAGTGTTGAAAATAAAGGTGTATCTTTTAACTGAAAGGGTGTAACCCTTCATTTATTGGCTACTAATGGTTTTATTTAAATTGAACTTCAAACTAAGTCAACGAGGGAGGCTCATAATAATCTCGTTGAGGAGAAGGTGCAAATATCGCTTTTAGGAAAGTGTTTCGTGCGTGTTTCAAGCTTTCAAATCTTATTCTTCTTCATAATTTTCCAACATAAACTTCCAAATTTGAAAGTCCAAGGTGTATAGATATTGTATGCATAGTGTATGTCATGTGTATTGATTTTGTATGACTGGAGTATATACTACGTATTTTTGTATATGCAATTGATATACAGCAGGCATACAAAGCGTATACACTTGACATACACTAATTACGAGTTTATGTGTTGTTTATCCAGTGTATGAACGTTGTATGCATGAGATATGTTTTGAATATATACAATTCACATACAAGCATGACATACAAAAATATAGTGATTAGCCACTTTTATATTTACTAATTGAAACTATAGTCACTCTTTGCATCGCCCGCAAATCAAAAAACCGCATTCAAAGCTATAAATTAAGGCATAGCCAATTGTTTTCCCAAACCAAGTTGCCACTTTAGGGGCGCTAATTGAATAAAAAGCCATGTTTGCATAACTTGCCAACTAAATACCTATTTTAGGGTTAATTGATGAAAATATAATTTTTTTTAATGAAATTATATGCATTTTTATGTTTTGAACTTGAACTTCAAAAAATATTTCTAAAATTTACATTGGTATAAATGAAACTTTGAGATAGTGTTTGCAAAGCTTGTCAATCGAAGAAATACTTTATTCTGGACTGAAGGGAGTACTAGTATCAAGTTGTAATAACGTCAATCAATCAAATAAATGAGGAACCATTTGTCCATAGATAGTTTTTACTTTTTTTCAAAAAGTTTTTTCACAAAAAGTGTGTCCATGAAAATTAATTAGTTTTTGAAGATTTTTTTTCAAAAATAATTTTTGAAAAACCAAAAAATACTTTTGACTACTTTTTCAAAAGATCACTTTTTCTCTACTCAGAAGACTTCAACTTTTTTTCAAGTTAAATTTATGTTCAAACACAACTTCAACTTCCAAAAATAATTTGTTCACTTAACTTCAAAAACTCTTTTCTCAAAATTTTTTTGGTATCTATTATCAAACGGCTACTAAGTGTGTTTTTAGCTTGTCAAAAAGCGAAGTATTTGTATGGTGAAGTCAAAGGGTCAGAAAGAGTTAAAAAGGACAAAAGTGGGGGTTGAAGCGCGGTTAAAATAATATCATCGAGAATCTTATTCTTAATAATATTGAGACAGAGGGGTCAGCTCAACTCTACTCTACATCGATAGCGGTAGATATGTTATGTATCCCTTTGGTTCCGCCTCGAATTGTAACTTATTCCCCGCCCCTTCCTTTTAACTAACTCCACTCTGGTGTTATATATTTAATTGCGTAGTGGGTAGGTTATCCACTAAGTAATTATTGTTCTTTAACACTTTATTTGTCTTTCTCTCAAACTTCATAGCATTCAAGAAATTCAACATATTATCTTTCGGGTTCGATTTTTCTCAATACCATTCTTAATACTTTTTTCTTACGATTGAAAAATCTTATAGATTTTTTTCTTTTCCTTTTTTGGCTACGAATCTTCTTATCCAAATTTTTTATTTTCAAAATTAAGTACTTAAAAAGTGGAAAGGATGCTAATTAAATATAGCAAGAAAAGTCTTTTCTTTGGTTTTTCAATTTTATAGAGGAATGGAAGGGAAGAAATTTGTGTATTTGTACTCTATTTATGCTATATTATGTAGTGATGAGTGAAATTGAAAAGGAAAGTTCTTCTTTTATGGCTTGTTTATTTTCTTATAAAAAGTGGAGGTGAAATTCGGGCGCTAATCGTAATCTTTTGTTATTTAAGTATGAGTGTAAAACTTATCAGAGGGTTTACAAAATTTTGGTTAAAATAAAAACTGACCACACTTCCATGTGTTAATGAATCAACATGCCTCACACAACTTTTGTTGGTTGTGTGAGACATGTCAAAGAATTTCTCAAAACAGAGTGAATTATTCTCTTATATTTTCATCAAGTATTCATATAACATAAGTACGCAGGGAGCTATGGTTTAAGGTGCCCATGCTTCCTAGGTTAGGTCGTAGAGATAATAACTACTCCTACAAATTTTGTGAACTCACTTAGTTATAGGAGTACATTCGTCAGCTACTTTTTATTTAAAAGGTCTGTGAGTATTTATACAATGTTATTTTCCTTAAAAATTATAACATTTTAGATTCGCGTCTTATATAGTTCTAGAACCATCGGTCGCGGTACAAAACTTAAATTGATTGATTTAGAATGACATGTGCAATTTAAAATGTGCGTTTTTAGCTTGTAAAAAAGAAGTAATTATGAGCCTGTTTGGATGGGCTTATTATAAGTATGAGTATAAGTCATAAGCTATTTTTGAGAAATTAGGATTTTCTGTGTGCTTAACTACTTTTTGAATTACCAAACACTCAAAAAAACATATATTCACGTATAAAAGCTTACCCAAACAGGTTCTCTATATGGTGCAGACAAAGGGAAAAAAGTGAAAAAGGAAGCTGCGGTTGGAATATGATATTCTAGTCGAGAGAGGTAGCTGCCAACAGAGGGGTAAGTATGTTTTGCTAAGTCCACTCTTTAATCTGAAAATCGATTTCTTAATTTGATAGATTGTTAATTTGATTGCCTAGTCCACCGATGTCCCCTCTGGATAAGCTTCCAGATCATGTGGTTATAGAAATCTTGATTCGCGTCCCTATCTCTGATTGGCCACATTTGTCTTGTGTTAAGAAGCACTGGGCTCACCTCTTTCGCCAAGACTTGTTGTGGAATGCTGCTCTTCTCAGCAGTTTTCCTCTGGCTGCCCACGTTAAGCCATGGCCAGGCCCTATTCCTCAAGGCTTCACCAAAAGGTACCTACCTCTTTTTTCTACCTACTATTCTCTTCATTTCTAGATAGATCTCTCACTTTCCACATCAATTCAGGAGATATGCCGCATTGTATATTAGCAAACACATGTTTTCAGTGGGTGAAGAATTGGACGAGATTGTTGGTCACGTTTATTTATTTCTCAAAGAGCAGCTTCAAATTTCAAATATGCCCCCTTTGTCTGCAGTACTTCATGGAACCATCATAGGTACACTATCACTTACTTTCCTGCCGCTGTTTCTCATATAAGAAATGCAGACAGATGCGATGATTTCAGTATGACAATCCGGCTTCAATTCTTTAGCACTTCCATATACACAGGGAAATCATGTTCTCATTTGTAACACGATACCTTATTGCCAAAGTGTTAACATTTGCGAAAAAAATGTGCTTGGTAGGAATTAGCATAATCTTTTTTCTGGTAGGGGAAACGTTAAGAACCATCCCACTAAAGAACAATAGCTAAAGAGTCTGCCTTGATTGGGAACTGGCACTCATCTGTACTACGTACTATTTTCCATGTTTTCACTACATAATAAAGCTAATGGAAGATTAACGTATCATGATAGGGTACACCAATATTTTCAGTTCGAAAACTGGAACTACTCTGTACTAGGGGAGTGCTATTTTCCATGTTTTCACGACAGAACAAAGCGAATGGAAGATTATTTTATCGATCAAATTTTGAAGTACCAAATAATTTGTCTCTGAAATATGGTGGGTTATTCTATTGATGTATAAACGTGGGGGAAAGGTAGTTGGACGATGAAGATACAAAAGCTTCCTACTCTTCATTTGTGAAAGGTCATTGCAGTTACCACCATGAGGACTAGGGTGTTCGTACTTGGACAATGTGTCAAGTTCCAATAGCAGCATTTGCTGTGCTATTTGCTTTTGTCTATACAAGTGAGCCCGAACCCTTAGATGATAATTTCAGGAAATCTTAATGAATCTTTTCATCTCAACTAATGAAGTAGGTTACAATTATTATCAGTCCAATCAATACTTGAGTAGATAGCACCTTCAGATGGTAGGTTTCTTTGAAGTGCGTCTTAGTAAGTTTCTTTGCCTTGAGCTTTGACATGGACATCATAATGTCCAACCCATTAGGCGTGTGGGTTTCTGCTGCTGGAGACTTAAATCCCTTTTCCTATTGAGCTTGAATCTTTGGAACTCTAGATAGTAAGTTTTCCTTAATATCATTTACTTCATTTTCTCTTATTAAGACTGGGGAGTTGGGAAAAGGGGTGCAAGATTCGATCTCCTCTCTGGATGTTAAACAGATCTAAGATTGGGATTTGTGTGGTAGCACCTTAATTTATGTGCTTCTTTGACTTTCTTTGCTGGTCTAAGAAAAGTTAGTTAAAAAAGTGTTGGAGATCCCTGCATAAGTTCTCTGTGCGACTGTATCCGTTCCGTCCATTTGAACCTGTTTCATTCTAATACTCAACAATTTGTCCTTTAAGATAAAGTAAGGATTTTTAAATACTAGAGGCTCTCTACATCTCACACTCATCCCTGCACTGTGCAGAAACCTTATAACAAATATATAAACTATTGGCAAACACCAACCAATGTACAATATGCTACGTCCGAAGGAGCCACTAAACCATTTGCCCCCAGGGATGAATATAAAATAAAAGGCAGAAAAAGGATAATTGGAAGAACAATATGACTGTGGTGAATCTTGTGAAACTAGTGAGGCTAGAAGAAACTATGTTGATCAAAGGTAAAGAGGAGCTACTTGCTTAAACATTATGGTTTTAACTGTTTGTTGCTTTTAGATGTATAGAGTGCCTTGCAGATCACTATGACTAGCGAGATAATGAAGTGGTTCCACTGTCTTCAGCTTGTGAAGGAAAAATGGGAAATTAAACAGTGTATTTGTCAAGAGAAATGGAATGAAGAAATTGCAGATCATGCCATAATGAGTCTATTTAGGCATATTTCTTGCTCTCTAGTCATATTTCCTTCTTTTAGGGCTTCTCTGTCATACTGAAACAGAAAAATGAAGTTATGCAACATACGTGAGACCATCCAATGAGACCTGATGTCATATTAAGAATCCATTGTATACAGGCTAATGAATAGGAATATTTGACATTTTTCTAGATTGTACTTGTATAGCTTGGTCAAACAAGCTATAACTGTGTACCTATTTAGTGTTTAGTGCTCTCTGTCCTCATATTATCTTGATATTAACCTTTTAGTTCACATTTTCGTCTAAATCCTATGATCTTGTTTTATTATTTTTGTTTCTTCCAGATCAGTTTATTGCATGTGGCAAGTCAAGGGACATGGCTCATGAGCTTGCTTCCATAATCTGGCTGGCTGTGGTTGACAATCTGGAAGAGAATGAACAAACATTTAATTTATTAAAGCGTCTTGCATCAGAAGGGGACGTAAGCAAAATTTAAAATTCCTCTATTCCTCGTCGTAACTCTGATAAACACTTTTTGTCCTGTATTGCTGGTCTTGTGATGGGCATCTTCTTTTGAAGGTCAAAAGAGGGGGTTGGAGTGTCTTCAAACCAGTGTTCTTTATCTGTGCTTGCGGCCAATAGTTTTTAGACCAAACTGTTATGATACCCCTAAACCATTTCTTTGTGCTATTTGTCTTCTAGTAGTTTATTGGTTACAGTATGTGGTGAGCGGCTTGATTGTAAGAGCCCAGCTATCCAAATATTAAAGATGGCCAGTAAGAGCATCAAAACAAGTAGAGCATGTGAAAGATTTCCACCTTATCCCAAGTCCCTAGATGCAACTATCTTTATCTTCAGACAGTTTTCCTACTTCTTTAGTAACATAGTGCTTTGTCTGTCCTTCAATGCTTTTGCAGGTGATCTTACCTTTCCCGTACTCAAGGTCTTATAAAGTCCAATGGAGAGTGTTTGAAAGGCTTTTCACAGACTTCCGCGACTGCTTGAATCATGCGGAGTACTGTGATCTTTTGGCATGTGCAAAGCAAAAGTTTCAACCTATACCATCTGCTTGGTTGGGCTACTAGCCTTGCAGCACAGAATTACAAGTGTGTAAAGATTGCAAGTCTGCTGCAGACAAATGGAAATGGTAAAAGGACCTCGGCAGAAATCCTTCAAACTATTTGCATATAGTGCCTGTATTTCTTCTTTTCCTAATTTTTAAAATGTGATTTTGCAAAACGTGTAAATAGAACATGACAGATGGACAAAGTATTGAATTGTAAATGCATATTGTAAATTATCGATGTTTGAAATAAATGTTCTTTTCAACCTCTAGGCTTTGGGAAACAGGGGGAGGAGAGATGGAATGCACACGGAAATTAGTAAATATACAAGTTTCACTCCGTTACAACAGAACCAAAGGATGGGGATGGGGTTTAGGAGAGTATCTATAAACAAAAATCCAGAGTTCAATGGCTATAAGAGGGGGATTCAAATTATGCCTATTTCTTTGCATGTATGAAAAATAGGTACCCTCTAAATCACAGCAGAAGCTTGACAAATAACAAAGGGGCTATAATCCAAGATGAAGATGCAGTGCAAAGGGAAGTCATAAGCTTTTATAAGAAGTTATTAGGTACAACAACCACTACTTTGCCTGCAATTGATTCTAGAGTGATAAATTTAGGGCCAGTCCTAAAAGAGAGCAGCAAAAAGAGTTGGTCAACTGAGATTACACTTCATGCGCGCAAGCCTAGCACTTAATTTTCCTAACATTTACTTATAAATAATAAAGCTATTAACATTTCATTATAATTAAAAACATTACATATAATGAGCGATAAATTTCTCCACGTTGACGAATTAGCGAGCAATATTCCTCTCAATGTAATTTGGTTAAGTAAGAAAATTTGATATTGGATATTAATGACAAAATATACCTAAGACAAGTTGACCTTGAAGGTTAAGTTAGTGTACCATGAACTTCATCCCAAAATCATTCATCAATAGTATAAAACACCATTCGATCAAGTAACACATGTACGTAAAACATCTATCGCATTTGGTCAATACTCAGAAGTTTGTTTAGCATGCAAGTCATAAAAAGGCACATCCAACAATTATTGAAAATAATTACAAGAGTGAAAATCAGATCATATTCAATAGTCTAAGAGAAAACATGATATATGGATATTATATTGGAAGTAGTTAACCAAAGCATCGACTTCACTTAGATATCATCACAGTTTCGGTGTTGTACATGGAGGAATCATATCAAGGTCTAATAATGTTATCGTACAATTATATTTAATACTGTAGCTTGAATTTCTTATAAGTCGTACACACAAACATCAACCAACATCCAACAACATACTTAGTGTGAGCTTACAAGTAGAATTTGGGGTGTACTCTTAGCTTACCTTGTTATACACACAAACACGTGTTCTACCATAAAAAAATAAGTGTTGAGTTGTATAATACTTTATGATGTTGAATTGAGTCATATATCAATTCAAGAAGAAAATATAATTACGAATTATATAATTTTGCATAAACAATTTAGAGTTGTATATTATGGATATATAAGAGATAATAAATTTGATTGTATGTGTTTTGTTATGGTTTAAGGTGTGGGTGGAATAATAAGTAGTACTATTTCATGAAAAGAAGTAGAAGGTTAATAAGGAAAAGAGAATAATATAATATAAAATAAGAAAGGGGAAGCCGGGTGGTGGGGTTATAGAAGCGACATTTGTAATTTTAAAACAAACACAAGAAAGAAAACTCCTTCACTTCATCGTCATCTGCTCTCTCTCTAGGTGATCAGCTAGGGTTCTTGTTTCTCTTCCTATCAGGGTTAGATTCTACCCTCTTTTCAATTGCTTGCATGTCTTTTTTGTTTACATAGTTATCGGAAAATTGTGACTAATACAGCTGCCTGCACAATTCAAATTTTTCAAATTGTTTATGTTAGGGTAAATAGGGCCTATGCAAAGTAATCTCTACTTTTATTAATTTTTCTCTTCTTCTCAGACATTTTCCTCATACGTTATCATCTAAATCTCCCATTCACACTGAAATAGACATTAAAATGTCTCTGTGGATTTGACATCATGGCAACTGAGAGCCCGATGAGAATTCGTACAACCGACAGGTGGGTTGATGATGAATTGGGATTGCTTCTTAACAGAAATAAGGTACCAACCCGAAGTGGTAGTGCCCCTCCCACTATCGACGGCAACCTTGTCTCTGATCAAACCTCTGCCCGCAACTTGAGTCTTCCAAGCTTAGACAACTGCCACTCTGAAGACCAGATGCGTGCTCATCCTTCCTATTTAGCCTACTACACCTCTAATGTCAACTTGAATCCTAGGCTTCCCCCTCCTATTATTTCAAGGGACCATTTTGACCCCTGCCTCTTAAATTCTTCACACAATACTGCAAATTCTCTCTCTACTCATGATGAGGAGCTTCAAGATGAAAGTTTACGACAAACTGATCTGCCTTCACCACAGCACATGCCCTATTTTCCAGGTCAACATAAAAGTTTAGTTGACCTAATCCAGGTATTCAAGTTAAAAATAACTCTTCAATTATGTGCTATATATATACATATATATATATTTCGAATTTCTCTTTGCATGTGCACTCTTGTCAACATTTAATGCTTATCTTTTGTTACGCCTATATCCACACGGATTGGCAAGCTATGCTAAATACTCTGGCCTATAGAACTTCATATGTTGAATTGCTAGTTTTCTTTTATCTTCGTTTAATTTTTTGCTGAATGCAACTTTGGATTCTCTCAGTGGTGACCTGGCGTTTTAAATGATTTTAGAAACCATCTCACAGTTCGAACCTTGTCTGGTATACCAATCTTTAATTAGTTAATCCTGAAATACAAGGCATGTTGCCATGACTTATGGGTATATTGTGCAAATGAATGAGAAAGCTGTGTCATTTAGAGTTCTGGAATGCTATCTTCTTAGGTCCCCTTTTGTTTATACTGTTGTCTAATTGGTCACAGGAGGACTTTCCTCGCACTCCATCTCCAGTTTATAGTCAATCTCGGCCCTCAGGTCATGTTGCTGTGGAGGAATCAACTGATCGTGATATTCAATCTCTTACGCTGGACGATCTCTCCCTTGATATATCAGAAAAATCAGGTGCAGGCACATATGCTGATGTCTCAGATGACCATGATATAGCTGCCTCCAATGAGTCTTTGGCCATTTCTCTTGAAAAAGAATCCTGCGTCGACAATCTTGGGAGGTCTCCTTCCCCTCAGAAGGGTGAAATACCAGCTAATGATGCACATCTGCGGAATGAGTTCTTAGTCAATGATGGGGTAGGAGCAGGTGCTTCGAAGAACCTTCCGGCTCCAGAGGGTAGTAAGAATAAGGATGAACAATATTTTCATGGTAGGAATGGAGTAGAACAACAGCAGCAGCAGCAGCAGCAGTATCACTCCCAGCGAAGCACGACTTACCATGTCAATTCCCCACAAGTTCAAGTTGATACTCTAGGGACTAATACACTACAGAGTAGCCTAGCAAAAGATTATGGTCATAGCTGGTTCTCCTCAGTTGAGGTACAAGCAGCTCCTCAGAGTTCTGGCCTTACACCTCCTCTATATGCAACAGCCGCAGCCTATATGGCTTCCAGTAACCCGTTCTATTCTAGCTTAAGTCCATCTGGTGTATATGCCCCTCAATACAATATAGGGGGATACGCTGTCGGTTCACCTTCGCTTCCTCCATTTGTAGCTGGATATCCATCTCATTCTGGTCTATCTATGCATATAAATACTGGTTCTGGACGAAGCATCGGTGGTCAAAGTATTGCTCCAAGGGAAAGCATTCCACAAGCTGGTGATTTGCAGAACTTACCCAAGTTTTATGGACATCATGGATTAATGGTGCATCCTTCTTTCCCGGATCCTTTTCACATGCAGTACTTTCATCATCCTATTGATGATTCACACACTGCTCCCGGTCAGTATATGCGGTTTCCATCACCGGGTCTGGTTGGGCTTGAAGTTGATGCTTATGCCTCGCATAAGGAGCCAAATCTCCCTTCCTATATTGCTGATCAGAATTTTTATCGCCCAACAATTGGAAGTCTGAACTTACCAAGTCCTGGAAAAATGATAATTCCTGGTAATAGTTATTTTGGAAGTCCATGTGGCCTGGGCTTCACTCAACAATTTCCAACCTCGCCTCTTGGTAGTCCTGTGCTGCCAGGATCACCTGTGGGGAGAAGGAATGAGATTAAATCTACCCCTGGTTCAGGTAGAAACACTGGATTGTATTCTGGATGGCCTGCACAAAGAGGTTCTGGTAGCTTGAATGACCCTAAAAGACACTCATTTCTCGAAGAACTGAAACAAAGCAGTGCCCGAAGAATTGACCTCTCTGATATTGCTGGTCGCGTTGTTGAGTTCAGGTAGTATATATGTACCAACTATGTCTATTCTGCAATAAATTTTGGTAATTCCTAGATATAAAGTTAATTCATTGGTTTTCAAACCTCAGTGTTGATCAGCATGGGAGTAGGTTTATACAGCAGAAATTGGAAAATTGTAGTATTGAAGAGAAGGCATCTGTTTTTAAAGAAATTCTGCCACATGCTTCAAAACTAATAACAGATGTATTCGGGAACTATGTCATTCAGAAGGTGGCCATTTTTGTTCTCTGTACTTTCACTTCTCTCCTTGACATTTTAAGATTTTCAAATCCTTGAGGCTTTGACCCTTCCAGCATGTTAATCTATTCCATATCTGAATTATGTGTCCAGTTCTTTGAGCATGGAAGTCATGAGCAAAGAAAGGTCCTGGCATGTCAATTAACAGGACAGATGCTGCCCTTAAGTTTGCAAATGTATGGATGTCGTGTTATTCAAAAGGTATATCCTTATTCCAAGTACAACGATAGATTCTTATGATATGAATTATATGGAGGTTGTTATCCATGCATAAATTACAACTTGTATACAGTAAATTCGACAATCGATATATTTATCTTATGAAAAGAAATTGCTTCATAAAGTCATAGGAGCATAAGCTTCCAAGCCATGATCCTAGTTTTGAACATGACGAGTAGGGTTACATTTACTTGTGTGCAGTCATCAGCACTTTACGCGACTTGCTTGGGGTTGAGCATAGTTGTACTGAAATAGTAGCTGAAGTTTGAAGAGCTTCTCGATATAGGGTTTTTGATCTGACTTTGTTAAGAGTAACTGCATTTTGAAGAATGACATACAAGGTCTTTTATCATCTGTAAATTAATTAATAGTGGTAAAGTTTTTGAATATTTAATATAGCACTAAAACCTATCAGATTTTAGCTTTTTACCTATAATTGCCACTAGGGTTTTGATGACCAAAACTCTGATTGATGGGCTTCTCCGACCAATCCATGGCTCTCCAGATTCACTAAGGTTCTATCTGGGATAAATACTATTTCAATATTTGGCATGAGTATTTCCAAATACTGAAATTCTGTATTTGAACTTTTGGTTTAAAAGGTGTATTTCAAATGAAATGTTGGTGTCCGCCCACAAATCTTCAAATCTTTTTCTTTTTACTCGAGTGAAGTTCATGTCTAAACATAATGTCAACTTCCACAAATTTCTTTCATCATCAACTTCAGGTACCCTTGTTTTAGTTTTAACTCAAATATTGCCTAAACGCCTACTAATATTGCTAATCAACCAGGTCTCTGAAAGGGTAGAGGTGATGCAACCTGTATTTATCCTTGAGAAATGCTTGATGACGAAAGTGGGTTGTAATGTCCTTTTTTATAGGTATATACAAGCGTTGATAGCTGTGCTAAGAACACTTTGAGGACATACAGTTATTCATTAGCATTTCGGAGAAGTGCACATTTATCCTGCTAATTTTTTGGTGCTCTTATATCAGATTTCTTTTTCTCGTCAGAGCTTTTTGTGTGCTCTGATATCATAGTTTTTTTAAATGTCGGAGTTCTTTTAAAGGAAAAAAAAAAATCAAAGCAATTCAGGTTGTTGTACACGTATGATGCCATGTCTCTTCTTGCCGAACGTGAATTGTCTTGCTGTTGATGACACTCTTTTAGGCCCTGGAAGTTATCGATCTTGATCAGAAAGCAGAACTTGTGTATGAACTCGACGGGCATGTATTGAAGTGTGTACGAGATCAAAATGGAAACCATGTGATCCAAAAATGCATCGAGTGCCTACCTACTGAAAAGATTAGTTTTATTATCTCTTCATTCCAAGGCCAAGTAGCTACATTGTCTACTCATCCCTATGGTTGCCGTGTAATCCAGGTAATATTAGACTATGTTGTACTATGAGATATAGTTGCCTTGTATTTATATTCACTTAACTCCATCTTGTTTCGTATGAATTTTCAAAGAGGGTATTGGAACATTGTTCAGAAAACTCTCAAAGTCAGTGTGTAGTGCATGAAATCTTGGAATCTGCTTATGCTCTTGCTCAAGATCAGTATGGGAACTATGTCACCCAGGTTCGTATCTTTCTTTGCAGGTGATACGCCATAACTTTCTTTCCCATCTCGAGTGAAAATCCTAATTTCTAATGATTATCCTGTTTGCATACACCCCAACCCCCCCCCCCCCCCCCCCCCAAACAAGAAAGAAGGGAATAACATAATTAAATGACTCTAACCAGTGTGCTCAACTGGAAAAGAAGAGCAATTGGTTTTTGGGACAAAGATAGACTAAGAAGGGTAGATAGTATGATCATAAGAATTTAGCGAATGTGCAATTGTAATGTAAAACTGAATCCTGTGGCTGCAGCATGTTCTTGAGAGGGGTAAACCACATGAAAGAAGTCGAATTATTGGAAAGTTGACCGGAAATGTTGTACAGTTAAGCCAACACAAATATGCCTCAAACGTTGTTGAGAAGTGTTTGGAATATGGTGATTCTACTGAGAGGGAGCTCTTGATTGAGGAGATTCTTGCAGAGTCGGAGGGAAATGACAGTTTGCTGGTAAGATGATCTGAATAATCTTGTTTACTATTCATTTCATTTTCCTTTTCACATGAATAATCTTGTCTAGCATTACATTTTCCTTTTCACATGAATAATTTGAATAATCTTGTCTAGCATTATGAGACATGAATGGTGTTTTTCCTTTCCTTCCCATAGATACTTATAATAATGATGTATATATATCCACATGGAAAGAGGTGGTTTACAAGTACTGAAGCTAGTTGCAAACTAGAAGTAGGTTGGAAAAGATTATGAACTATACAACTGATTCTCCTTCCAAGAAGTCAGAAGCTTTAGATTCTTGGGGTCTCCCCCTTCTCCCTTGGTTTAGTCCTCCTAGACCAAGATGGTAATGGACTTTACTGAGCATAGAACTAATTGGTAGGAAGTGATCTCAGTTGTGCATAGGACTGTTGTCCTTTTTCTCACTTTTCTTTTTTTGAAATGGTAAGTAAAGACATTATAGCTATAACCAAGAGTACACTAAAAAAGCGCTGCTAGGAAATTACAGAGTTAAGAGGACCCTCAATCCCCTTTTCCTCACTATATAATGAATGCGAAGTGCTTAGTTTATTCAAAACACTGATGAAATGAGTTCTTGTCTAAATTGACTTATTCATGGGAGCAATTTTTGGCGCTCATTGTAGACGATGATGAAGGACCAATTTGCGAATTATGTGGTCCAGAAGATTCTCGAGATTAGCAATGATAAGCACCGGGAAATTCTGCTCAGCCGTATCAGAGTTCATCTTCATGCTTTGAAGAAATACACCTATGGAAAACACATAGTGGCTCGATTTGAACAGCTCTCTGAGCTGCTATCCGATGAAGGTGTGTAGAGGTTAAGTGCTCCACTTTATTTGTACAACTGCTAATTATTAGTATTATTTGAGTTTGCCGATTGTGTTATGTGATACATGACATGTCTTAGTGAATCTTTTTGTTTTGATCTTATCCGTGTTTGCTCATTCTCCTATTTGTCATGCAGATATTGGAGTCTGTGAACCCTAAATTGTTCAACAAGTATTTACTCTGTTCGGTGGAAGGCAGACTTGTTTCCAGCAGCATGACTGTTGATTGTCCTGTAAAGAGATGTATGATAGTGCCCTCTGGCCACCAATAGTTACTGCTGGAGCTCATTGATTCTCCAGGCACAAAGATATTGTGTTTGCTTTATTCGCCAATTGTATCCAAGAATGTAAATATCTGAATAATCAAGCGTGTATGGGACAAATAATTTACTGGTTGCTAAATTAGTTGAGAAGATTTGCTTGCTTTGGATTTGGCTTTCTATGGAATATGCTCCAAAGCAATTCAGGAAAACTGCCATGAATATTCCACGGCATGGGGGCACTTTTTTATTCTTTGGGTTGACCTGGGAGGTGGGGAAGGTGGTTATAGAGGGACATCAGAGTTCTCACTGGAGAAGTGTTTTCCTTGAGCTCAGAGGCTAGCCAACTGAATGCACAAGTTAGGGGACAGCATTTTTTCTTTGTTGGAGCAAGGTGGCCCTTTTATGTATCAACAGAAAATCCTACACACAAAAACCATGTTCTTGCAGGTTGGTGGGCGTAATGTTGAAAGGCTTAACCAGTCAATGTTAGTGTCATTTATGAGTTGCAAGATTTATATAGGGTTAACAAGAACAAGCAATATTTGCGTGCTTGGGGTTCTGCAATAAGATAAATTTATCGAAGGTTGTTAGAATCGGTTCCTACTCCCTGTTGGATGGCACAATAAGTTGTAAAAAATTAAAAAAAATCCAATACATGTTACTCACAGTCGCTCAGTTAAACACAAGGGTGGGAAAGGTAGTATAACGCTTTCTCCTTGAACAATTAATATGTATTCACCCTAATGAAATAACAATTCCAGTTCATATGGGTCGCCGACTCCGCATGTTCGAATTTCTGACTTTTGTTCCAAATGAAACGTTTTGGTTCATCGTCCCAAAAGCTGGAAAAAGGAGTAAGACACTTGTTTAGTTGTTGAAAAGACTTGTGGGATCAATTGTAGACTATTTTAGTTTTGCAACTTAAAAATAGAGAAAAGTTCAATTGAAAAAAAAAGGTCCCATAATGCTCATTTCTAAATTCTAAGATAGCATTATGTTGTTGTAATGCTCATTTCTAAGAAAACATGCATCATTTTGAGACGGTAAAAGATGGAAACAGATAAGTGTTTGATACACTCCTTAAGAATCTCTGTGCTTCTCTAAACTTCGTTGCACTGGCCATGGTATGCTAAGAATGTTTACTGGTCCATGAAACATTTTCTTTATAATAGTAATGGCATCATATTGCACTAGTCAGATCTTAAAATGTAATCTGCTTTCCATTTGGTGCTGCAAGAAATTCTTTAGCAGAAGTTTGAATTATTCTTGCAGTAACCGTAAGTGTATGTTCTGTCGTTTACAATGTAAGAAATTTCTTCAGCTGAGGAAGAGTGACGAAGGTGGGAAGCAAAATTTGTGGATACTGCTCTATAAGAAATGTCATGATGACAAACCAAAAACCCGTCTTTACCATCACCAGCATCCAAGCTTGAGCGCGTAAGAGTAGCCAAATCATTGAATGCATGAACGGCGGGAAATAAGATTTCTATCTCTTGGACCACTATATGTCTACTATCACACATGACTTCTATCAACAAGCAATATATCTTTCCAAGCTTCATAGAACGTCCATGTAATGCCAGATGATGGCATTACTTTTAGGCAACTCGCACCCCAGCCTCTATAAAGGCCTAATAAACCTTCCGCCCTAATGACTTCTGAAAGTGCTGCAACCATGTGAGGTGGACATTTACCATGCAAAGCACCAACCATTAGTCGTTTTCTTGCCACCTCCAATGGGTAACTGATAGTGCTAGCTGTTAAACCTGATCAAGCATAACATTAACTCTTTAATGGATTGCACGGTAATCTTACAATCTGTCCAAAGTAAGGTATACATTAACAGTAGATATTACCAAATATAACCACATCTCAATTTGCAGTACAAATGCTCTAACAGTGGAGAATACTTATAACTCATAGAAAACAAAATAGACGCATATAAAGGCTTGAGGTTACCAATGAGAATCCCTTTTTCATTGAGCAAGTCCTTTGACTTACCTCATAAAGCATGTAATCCAAATTTTATAGTAGTACCTTATTTTAGTATATAAGATCGATTAGATAATATATATGAACCTTTCTCCCACTAATCATAATTATCTATCGTTAAAAGTTAGTTCCATTTGCACCAATCAATGTAAATGTTCTTTGACAAGTTTCAGAAAGATCAATTCATTTAGTAAGCTTAACAAAAAAAAAACATTTAGTAAGCATTTGGACAATCTTTTGGTTGAAGTTTGAAAAAGAAAATATGTATTTGAAGTTGAATTTGGAGAAGAGTGTGTTTAAACATGAATTTCACTGGGAGAAAAAGTTGAAATTTGTGAGCGGAAACCATCATTTTACTTAAACTACTCCTGAAACTTATTTTTCAAACTTCAAATTCTCTATTTCAAGTTGAAGATAAAGCAGTTTTCTCTTTCCACTTATGTTGAACTAAATCATATTAGAGACCCTTCTTTTAATAGGTAATATGTCTTCTACCATAATTTTAGCATACAGGATATGCTGCACAAAGCTACAAATTTTGAGACCCTTAAACCTGTCAATTATGATACAAAAATCTTCGCTAGGAGTACGGACATTTTTTGCCAATGATCTAAGTTGTCAATCGAAAGTATCAGCTCCATCCTTTTTTACCACAAAACGGCAAGATCACTATACCATTCAAATCTAAACCAAAGAGAGTATAATGTTGAAAATCAGTCCTCTTTTACAAAAACGGCAGATCACCATACCATTCAACCAAATCGGAACCAAAAAAGAAATTAATGTAAAATAACTAGCATGTTTGATTTGAGATTCTTACCTGAGAAGGCTCCAACAAGAAGCATCTCCGCACGGCTCAGCGATTTTTTCTTCTTTGCTTGGCAATATGATTTTTTGATTGTCTCGTACATGAAATAGTAACAAGTGCTATATGGGAGCATGCCAACTAAAGTTGGCCCAATTCCAGCATACAAGCCACAAATTCCACCTTCCTTGTAAATCTTGTGAACTGCAATGCTTAGACTGGGATAGACCTCAGGATTCACAGTCAGTCGATCCTGAGAAGCACGTTGGATCAGCTCAAAGTTTCAGATCAGTTTTCCTTGCCACAAGCAAAATAACTTAATGATACAATTATGAAAATAGTCATTTAAGATTCTGAAAAGCAAAACTATTTTGCCACTGAAAGAATCTAAGGTTGTAGTTGGTCGGCCAGACGAAATTCTCGGTCATCAAAAAACGAAATGTAAAGTCAAAATACCTTGAGCACTTCAAGGGGATGACAGGCAAGTGTGCTTGCAACTCCAGCAGCAGCACCAGCAACAGCAACGGGGGACAACCATGAAAGGGAGAAGGTCATGCTAGCATTACCAATCTGTAGCTTGGGGTAACCAGTATGGATCCATTTCTCTTGTGCTGAAGTCATAGCTCGCTTGACACACTCAAATGTGCCGAGTTCAATTGCCTGAGTAGGAATTATGCGTAGCATGTTAATAGCATTACCAGCCCACAGGCCTTGCCAACCCTGCTGCTCAATAACCTGAATAAAGCTGGTACTAATGTTTCTGGAGCCAACACCGACTACCATTCTGGTCCTGCATGTATTGAATAACAAAATTAGAAAGAATTTACATAGTAATACAGAAAAGATTTTGTTGGAAGTGGATGTGAACCTGATGGTTTCGAGAGGAGCTAGAATGGCCTTGGTCATGGCCCCTGCCAAAGCACCGCTGAGAAACTCAGCCGCTTCTCGAGTCCTCATAAAATCCGTAAAGGCTCGACCCACATCCATTTTGATATCCCTGGGTACAATCAATACATCTCCCATGAGGCAGTAACTCTTCTTCTCCATAAATTGTAGTATGTGACTTGGTAGTATGTGAGTATTTATTGAGCTGTATGTGACTTGTGCCGCATTCCAACCATGTGAGAGGGAAAAAACGTGTCTTGTGAGAATGGGGCCGATAGCATTTGACCCACATTTTTCACTACTCACTAGGGTTTTTGATTGCCCCCATACCTTTGTATATCCCCAATTAGGCAAGGTCTCACTTATTTTGAATTTAGGAAAGGGTCCAAACTCCAAATTTTGAATTGGGATAATAAACCTTGCGTGTTTCGAAATTGTTTATTTTTGCAATTACCTCAATTTAAAAGATGCACGTAACTGAAATGAGAAAGCTTAGATAGATGCATGGTCATAAAAAAAAATAAGATTAGAAACTAATTCATGACAAGGTAGGCGCAATACGAGAAGGAGGAGCACATATGCCTGGGATAAGGTGTGAGAGGTTGACAGTGCTAGATCTACGGAGGGTAGATGTAGACCGAGAAAGAATTTGGCCGAGATGATTGCGCAAGACATGACTCAACTTCATATTACCGAAGACTTGATCCTAAATATACGAACATGAAGGTCAAGAATTATAATAGAAAACAATTGAGTGTTTTCTCGCCGTAGTTTTACAAAACTATATCAGTATTATTATTTTTATTTTATCTACTTTGTTGTTTCATTTCTCCTAGCTAACTCTAATATGACATGGCTTTCCATCTGGCCATTTCTATTGTTGCATTATATCCATGCAATTTCTTTCCTTACCTTTACATTCTTCTTTTTAAAACTATCATTCTTGAGTCGAAAATCTTTTGAAAACAATATCTCTATTTCATTTGATGGGGTGGTAAGATCCGCATACATTTCACTATTTTCAAACCCCACCTACGAAATTATACTGAGTATGTTATTGTTTTATTTATGCAATACGTTTAAAACTACGATCAATCGTTGTAAAATTGGCATACATTTGTCCTTATCTTTCAACACAACTAGCATAATCTTCGTCAAAAGAGGGAAGGTCCAAAATTGTACATCCGAAATTATTTACTTTTACTTAGGGGTGCCTATGATACGGTAAATATCGAATTACCGTGCGTAATCGAAATTATTTATATTTTGGTATTGATATTTTAATTCCTATCCAATTCCCGAAAAAGAAAAAAAAAATGGTTCGATAACTTGAACTTCAAATCCAAACACAAAATAATCTGAAGAATAAGAAGATGACAATGATGAAAAGGAGAAGAAAAAAATGAGGATGAAGAATATAGTAGATTAGAATGTCGAGGGATTTTCAAATATTTGGCTTCGCCCATTAATTTAAAAAATACTAATAAACCTCCACTTATCTTTAATCTCACTTTTGAGATAAAATAAAGTAAGTTGTCTACATTTTAGAGAGCCATTTTGTAACATATGCAAAGTCGGGCAAAAGTGGGGGTGGAAAACCCTAAGAACAGAATAGAATGTCGATGACAAGGAAAGAGCTGTTGGAGCGATGGAGGGACATCGAAGAAGAAGACGCCGACGCCGACATACACCGTTTCCGGCAGCTCAAAGAAGAATGGTTTTTTGCTTCTCCCCTACTACACTACTTTATCATAATTAGTAAGTAGTATTCAAACTTGCTTATTCCTTATGCAGGTTTTCAGATGCATTCAACTACTTGATTTTATTGCCCCAACACACTCATATTTGGTGTGCTTCCTGGGACCTCATGGGACCTCTTCTCGAGACTTTCTATAATTATTTTAAGGATGATCGCCCTGATTCTCCTTTAAAGCTCCTATTCCACAGAACTTGTTCAGAAATGCGCCACTGCACTCAATGTATTTGTCAATACCATCAAGCCCAACAGCTTTATGCTACTGAATATGACCCTACTTCCATTGGTCCTCTTCTTGACGTGTTGCGCACTCTTGATGAGCAAAGAATCACTCAACATCTTCAACAGATTAATAATTGCGGAGAGTATGACATGGTGCACCACACTGGACAAATTGTTACCCTCATGTTCGAGGTGCTCTTTTGATGACTACATATATTTCTAACACCATACTTCTCAATGCATCATTCTGAATTATATTTGAATTACAGGTTTTGATGTTCCCCATTTTGTTAGATGATTCTTATTTGGCGAATGAATTTGAAACATTCATTGACGCAATTGATAAAACTCATGAACTCACCTTGGGTGGACACCAGCAATACCCGGTTTGACCTGCCTTTACATGACTTGTTGTTTCCACTTCCTAACACGCTCCAGCTTCTTTTGATGTAGCCATTTTCATTTGATTTTTCCATTTTTCTATTATAGGGAGTTTATGCATTACTTTTCCATAAAGGCCGAAGAGCTCGTTCTATTGGTTTACGACTGGCTGGGCGCATGAGTAAATTGAGGTATTGTTTCTATTGAACCTTGGATGTACCTATATTCTGTGATTTGTAACTCTAGCAATTCTAGTATATGGTGTTGTCATTTTTGGTCGAGCAAATGTCGTTTTGACAATAGACAAGTATAATGTTCAGTTTTCTGAATTCAATATTAATGCCTAATTATTAGTCAGGTACCAGAGTAGTTGCTTCGAGGGTTTTCTCTTTGCTTCAATTGCTATGGGGCTCTTACTAGATTAGATTTGATTCCTTGGGTTGTCCGTCTATTCTAGCCTGTATCTGCTATGCCTCCAGTAATACGTATCTTCAAATTCCTTTTCAGTTAAGACTTTAACACTTATTATAAATACTTTGAACCTGCTTATTCATTCTAGATAACTGCTTTGGCTTTGTAAAATGATTTCTTAAATAAAAGAACCAAAGTCTCACTTAGATAAGAAGTTTATATGTTGGACTCCTTGAGTTTCTAGTTGAATTTCACAGTGAGCAGTCAAGCTAAGTTTAACTTTACTGTGAGCAGTCAAGATAAGTTTACTTACTGTGAGCAGTCAAGATAAGATTTAAGGTGATATTCTTTTTAAAACTGCTCACTGTAAAATTCACCAAAAAACCAATTCCGGTGGGATTCATAATTACAACAAGAAGTGGACTGTTTCAATACTTTATTTTTGATAATTTAAAGGACAGGTAAGCTGGTATTTATGTAGGATAATTGACATAGAAATCACAAACAGCATAGGAACCATTGACAACGGAAACTTTGGGCTGGTTAACTTTCCTGTAGAGAATATTAGAATTCTTCGTATACTCTGGATGGTTGATTGCTGATGATCAATGAGAACTAGAAAGAAGGAGGGACTGGACATACTCTATTTTTTGGATACATAGGTATATATTGTTCACAACTTTTAAAAAGAACGGTATATATTGTTCACAAAGCACAAAAGCGGCTAAGGTACAAATTGGACATTCCTGGTTAGCTCCGCCCTTGTGCAAACCCTACATTTTTTATAAATTCACTTACTTTAAATTCTTTAGGAAGAACTCACCTAACCAACATAGGACACTATGGATGGCAAATTTTTTCAAGAAGCTGGCATGCCCATACGCTCCTTATTGAAAGAACAAAAGAGAATTTATCTCTGAGAGCCCAAATGAGCGAGGATTGACCAGAATAGAGTATTGCCCAAGGAGGAGTTTTGCAAGGAGCTTTGTTTAACAACGGCCCAGTGAAAAAAAAAAAATCCACCCTCCTTGGATGAACTTTCTAAAAGGAATTCCATCCTCTTTGAATAATTATTTTGATAACCGAAAAATCCTCGAGGGCCAATGGCGCATCGTTTGAAACTTGGTAGATAACGAGCACTCCTCTACCCTTCTTCACTTAAATACCATGTTTTTATCTTTGCCAAGATCCTGTGATGTGTGCCTAATCAAACATCACAACGGAAGCTCTTACCACTAGGCTAAAGCGGTTGGGCTTTCTTTGAATGAATTTTCTTCTTTTCATAAACCAAGCAGGTGTTCTTGGTTCTGCTGGTGGAGCTTGACTTGTTTCAGATCCCAAGTTCCTCACATGCAGAACCAGAGAACCGAAGAAAAAGCTGCTCCATGCTAATCTAAGAAGGACCAGCTTATAAGCTAATCCTTGTTTAAGAAATAAGTGAGGTAGTTATAAAAAATGAAGTTAACTCATAGTGTCCTACTTAAGCAAATTATGAAAATAATTAGGCTCCGATTTCTGCTCTAGCATCCTGAGGTATTGTTAGAACAGTCTTTAGACTTCCTCTATTTTGTCTTACCAGAACATTCTAAGTAAATAATACACCTTATTGATGTCTTTTTGTTTCTGTGTTTCATTGCAGGCAATCAGCAGATTTAGATGCTTTGCAGCCTTTGCTGAGGAAGTACATCTCTTATTTGGCAACAGACGTGTTGCCATTGTCTAGTCCGAATCCAAGGCCTAGGGTTGAGTTGGATCGAGTAACTGTATGGCTTGGGATCAAGGCATTGTAGGAAGTAGTTGGCTTCTGTTCCTCATGTATAAGCTACTGTATTCATCAATTTTGTTTTTCCTTATTGTTATATTTTCTGTGTCTTGAAGGCTTGGATTCTTGGAGGCTCCAGCATTTGAAGAAGGCGTTTTAGATCGATATCCCATTTTTCTGAGTGTCGTTCTCAACCATATCAGTGATGATTCACCAGAATTTTCTTATGCAGTTAATTGTCTGAGATTATTGTTTGAGATGCTTGGTAAGGTTCCATATGTACCTTTTAAAGATTCTGAATTTACTCCTTCAGCTACTCCCTAATATATCTCCAATCACACTTTGTTAAGGATATAAGCTTTGGTTGAAGACTTCATTGTCTCCAAGTGTGATGCGCAATACACTATTGGGTCAGTGTTTCCACACTCGAAATGAAAAAAGCCATAAGGAGATCTTTGATCTTTTCCAGCCTTTTCTACAGGCATGTTTTTCCCGCAGCTATTTTATTTAAGTACTGTGGTTATATTTCCTTATCAGAAAAAAGAAAAAAGAAGTACTGTTTGGTTATATTCTTTGTAGTGTGATGCTATGCGGGCTCCTAGTTACCATTTTCCACTCTCATGTGTAAATCGCTGCAGTCTCTTGAAGCTTTACAAGATGGAGAACATGAGAAGCAACGGAGAAATCTTCTTTATTTTCTCTTGCATCAAGTTACTGTGAGTGGTAACTTCAGCTTGCTGATGAGAAAAAAGGCTTGCCAGGTTATTATCTTGTTATCAGGCTTGCATCTTAATTTGTTATTGCTGTCTTATTCATCGCTAGATTTGATATATTGCAGATTGCTCTTCTCATAGTTCATCGAGGTTATACCATGAACCCGCCTTCTCCACCTTATGAATGTGCACATATGTGGTATGTACCTAGAGGTCAATTATTTATATGATTGGCTGACTATTAATTTTTGTCACTGATTCCTTACATTAGCTACTCTTAAGGATTTTTCTTTAGCGAACACAGAGTTCTAAAAAGAAAGCTAAAAAAAGTGACAAGGTCCATTCTCAAATAAAAAGAAAAATCGACAAAGGTCCACGTGGCTTGAAGCACAAAGTGAATCGTACATGTCTTTGAAGTGATTTACACAACTTACAAAACATAGAAAATACCAACATTTATGAATTTAATACTATAATAATCAAATTTTAAAAAAATAATTATTTTAGCATCTATAATAATGCCAAAACTTAATTTAACTCTTCAAAGTTAAGATTTAAAAAAAGCGATGGCTCTTTGTTGGGATCACTTTGCGACACGTCAATGTTTGAGGCACACACTTCTCTATTCTCTAAAGTGCATAGCTTCACATATGAAATGGTAACCACTCGCTTCACATCTCATAATTGTGTTGAGCTATTTTTTTGTTTTTTTGGATAAGGTTAATGATTTTATTTATAATGAAGGGGTAAACCCCGTATAAAAGTAGTATACTTAAAGGTAGAGAACCTACATCAAAACATACTTCTCTACAAAAGATACCCAATCATCTCATTGCGTTGAGCTATGAAACGTTAACTTTTAATAACACTGCGCAAATGGTCTAGATCTTGTTGATTTTTGCTTTCTGATGCTTACTCCCTTCAAATAATTTCCTTTATGCTGGCCTTTTAAAAGCCAAGCTGGACTTTTATGAGTCCCTCATTATAAGTATTTATGTGTTATGTTACAAATGCATATGAGAGTTGTTTGTGTTGTTCGTTCTTGTCATTTAGTTGCACAAAAGTGTTAATTTACCTTAAAAAGGAGTAGCTAAGTGTAGTTTAACCTTGAAAGTGAAGCAAAAACATTAGAGGGGTTATTGTTGAGAGTGTGAAAGAGTGATGACAAGAGAGAGCAACTTGTATTGACGATTAATTCAATACTATGTTATTTCTTATATGAGTTCTAAGCCTAGTTAAATAAGGTAAGAAATAGAAGAGCTTTTGGAGGAGTATATATGAATTTTTTTCATTTACTTTTGAATTTCTTCTCTTATTTACTTTTGGTGCACCCATGAAATTCCGTTATACGGATAATTGGGTGACGTTAGTATAAACTACATTTTTTATAGGTTTTCTACTCTTTTGGCATACCTCTTGTATACGAGCCTTTTCTTGTGCCCTTTTCATTAATAAGATTATTTACTTTTTCAAAAAAGATAGGGTTAACTTCCTTATGTAGGAGGATCTTATTACTACAAAATAATCTTTTTTGACTACAGGTTATAGGTCCAGTTATTATTTTCCCAATATGGTAAACCCAACCGCTTAATCCCTTATCAAAGAACCTAACAACTGTCCCTTTTCCTATGCCCCCTTGGTGACTTGAACAACCAAACTTATGGTTGGAGGTAAAGGGTCCGTACTGTCCCTCCATTGTCATTACAGGCTTCAAAGCATGTCATACACACTTTACTACTTTGGTGCTCTTCAACTGAAAAAATCAGTGAGTTGAGTCCGGGCTAGATTTTATCATTAATAAGGCGATGATTAGTTTCAACATGTTTGGTCCTCTCATGGAATAATGAATTGAATGCAATATGCATCACAACCTAATTTTCACATATTGATTTCAGTTGTGTTATTTTTTCAAACTTTAGCTCCTCAAGCAACTTTTCAACCACAGAAGCTCATATGTTACCAACCTATAGCTGGGCACACTGCTTGGTACTTGATTTTGCAGCCGCATTTTACTTCTTACCGATCAATGTTTTTATAACTGGATTCCTTTTAAGTAACTTGACGTAAAGGTCCATAGATGAGTCAGCCAGTTGACAACCAGTTATATTTAGTGGTGTCAATGGTTCAGTTCGGTCGGTTTTTCTTGAAAATTTTGTATCGTACTAGTTTTTCGGTTTATTCTTACTATGTATAACCAATTTTTGAATTTTCGAAACCATCCCAATCATATCGGTTTCTCTTCGGTTTTGGTACGGTTCGATTAATTTTCGGTGTTTTTTAAAATAACATCATCTAAAACTACCACATCAACAAAATTGTATTTTTGGCATACACAACAACTTTGAAAAATGTCACTTTCATTGCAACAGTTATATGAATCTAGTGACTAAGCCACAATATAAATGTCTTCTGGCTTAAGTAAACAATATTAGAGACAACAGCGATATCACATTCACTTGAATAATTGGCGAAGGGTGCATAAATGAATTCATTGTAATATGCAATATTGAAACACTTTAAAATACCAAGTGTCGAAACAACATTATGAGAGAGAGTGGGTAAGAATGAATAAACAAAAAGCTAGACAATCATTTATATTATTTCGGCTGTTAAACTCACGTTTGTTCACTTTTTAAAAAGATATTTAATTATAATACATGGTTGTATATTAAATCAAAGTTTAAAATAAAGATAAGTCGACATGAATCTAAAATGTGATTAAACCTTCACCTAAAGTGAAAGAAATCTGCATGACAAACGCAAATGGTCCTCGAAGACCTTCTACAATAAACTATGTCACTTCTACAAGAACTAGATTTAAGGGAGTTTGGAATCTAAATTTGGCGGAAGCATTACATTATTGAAGCATGTTAGTTCTAACATTTAGTAGTAGTACTAGTGCTATTAGAGTAGGTTGGAATGTTTTGCATATTGATTTCGCCACAGGGATTAAGGGTGAAAAAATTTATGCTTTGTTGTCTTTAGACTTAATTAAATTATATATAATTAATCATATATAAAATTTATGCTTTGTTTTTTCAGTTTCCTTTTATAAAAGAATAACCTAATCTAATGATTGTTATAGTTATGACTTTGCATAAGAATCTACGGTTTTGTTATAAAAAACCTAAAGTTCGGTTCGATACGGTACGGTTCGGTTCGGTCGGTTATGTCAGTTTTCAACCCCTAGTATATCATTTACTTATGAGAGATGGCCATATAAGTGGTGCACTAAGCAACTTCAATCATGTAAGTATTGAAGTCGTTGGAAGTTTTTGTTCTAGATGAGAGATTATTTCAGTTCCTCAATCCTTTATTGGTCATCTCTATTAATGAGGATATGATTAACGTACATGCAGTGTTTTGAAAAGCGGTCGCTTCATCGCTTAAAGCGATGAAGCGAAGCGAGGCGAGAGGTCAGCGCTTCACAACTGTGAAGCAGAGCGAGTTTGCTGAAGCGTGCGCTTCATGGGCTGAAGCGTGAAGCGAGGTGAAGCGTGAAGCGTACGCTTTAGTGAGAAAAGCGACCATCAGTGTTTTTTGAAAGAAAAAATAAATTCACGCTGCTTCCATCACCTAGGGTTTCCATCGCTGCTTCTCCCAAGTAATCTTCTTTCTTCTTCTTCTTTTTTCTTCTTTAGTTGCTAGGGTTTCTAACTTCATCTTCCTCTTTTTCTTTCTTACTTTGTTTCTTTCTTTCTTCTTCCTCTTTTTCTTTTTTACTATGTTTCTTTCTTCTTCTTCCTCTGTTTTTTATCTTTCTCTGTTTAAGCTCTGTTCTTTTTTCTATTTCTTATGTCTTCTTCCTCTGCTCATTTCGCTTATCACCTTGTTCTATGGATGATTATTGACTCTTTGCTTTTTAGTTTAGATATAAAGTTTGCTTAAAATTTAAATGTTCTTGGTGAGTTCTTATTCATTCTAATTATTTTTGCAAGAATTTTTTTTTTTTTTTTAAATTTCGCTTCACTTCAATGAAGCGAGCGCTTCGCTTCACGCTTCACGCTTCACGCTTTAAGCGTTAGGGGCCCTTGTCGCTTTTCTCCGCTTCACGCTCTCCAAAACACTGCGTACATGACAAGATAGAGACATGTATGCTGTGTAAAATGTCGAGAGAATCCACAGTGATGCTTGCTATGGCTGAAGTAAAGTTCCAAAACTAATGAGTTGAAGCGTACAGTACAGATCAAGCTCGTGGAGGCTATTTTGACATGTCAGACCAGATTTCTCCTAGCAACAAAATCAGGCGCTCTTTCCCATGAAAATTCTTATTAGTCTTCTGTTAGGCGAGGACAGTGATCTTCACGCATGATTTCGCGTGCCAGTGAGTGCAACGACAGTGAGGAATGAGGGTTTGTGTACCAGTGAAACTAAGTACTGTCTGGTCAATGTATTTGTCTCATCGAGATGAAGCTCCTGGTGTAGTTTGTTGGCTAATTTGGAAGTTTGATACTAAATCAAAGAGCGAGATGAGAAGAGAAACTCTGTCTTAGTCAGTAAACTCAATGTAAAGTGATTCTTTAGGTTATTAGCCTATTCGAAATTTACCGTATTTGCAGAAGTCATTTAATATGAGATAATCTCTCCCAAGTCCTAATCACTAACTTTGCTCCCCGGGCTTTGTCTAGTGGTAAAAGCGCATGTTTAAGCCCCGCCATAGGCAAAAATATGGTATTTAGGTGGAGAAGGGTAGAGGGATGGGCCATCATCCATGGAGTTTTGAACCATGCGCCACTAGCCCTTTAGGATTTCTCGGTTATAAAAAGAAGTCCTAATCACTAACGGACTGCGAATCTAGACTAAAGTGCTTTATGAACCTATCTTTTAGTTTGTTGCACTACTTTATTGGAATTTTATGATTTTTATGCATATATTCTTGAGTGCTATCTCAATGCAGCGATAAAGCCATAATAAATGATGGGTGGGAGCCAAAAAGTGTAATAAATGAAGATTGGCTGATTCACAAAGAAACATGCTAGCCTTCTGACACATGCTTTTGCACTGTCCTCCTTAATTCTGCAGGGGTCCTTCTCTTGTGTCCTCTCTGAAGGATTCATCGCTTCACAGTTCTCTCCGTCAACCTGCATTTGATGCTATTCAAACTATTATAGTTTCTGATGCTTCAGCTCTAGTATCTTCAATCCTGAAAGATCGACTTGCTACAAGTGATGAACGATGCTCGCCATTCCAGCTTAATGGAGAAGATGGCCAAGGAAATTTGTTCGGTTGTGATTTTGAAGAAAATGATGTCAGTTCCTGGAATAAATTTAATTCTCAGGCTGATATAACATCAGACTTATGTGGGGATTGGATGTGCATCCCAATGTTATGGCTTGAGGTTTTAATTGAAACTGATCCTTTGGTTCTTCCGGTATCATTTGCTAAGGCTGCTTTCTGGGCTTTGTCTCGGCTTTCTATACTAGAATCTGATAATGACGCTGAAATGTCACCTTCAGTTGGTCATTGGTTGAGAACCTTTGCTTCAGATATCTCTCATGTTTTCAAGTGGAAGGTTCCATCTGGTTCAAATGACGGTGGTGAGGGAGTGGAATCTAAGAACTCCATTATGGTCTCAACAAAGTGTGTACCTCTAATTAGACTTTTCAAGAGGTTTGCAGTTGATCCTAGGGCTAAATGCTGTTGATTCTGAAGTTTTGCTTTTGATGATGGAAGAATATTGGGTTCATATAAACACTTTTTCTTGATATTTTTCTGGAGGTTATTACAGGTTGATTGCTCATTTCATCATCAGAATGGAGCAAGGGGAGCTAAGGAAGCAGTGGACATGGGAGCCCATGATGAGTGACAGTTTGATTCTTCTTCTCGTGGATCCCAATGATGTAAGATTTTCATCCAAAAATTCCATACTTTGGACAACTGAGTAAATTTTTGTGTATTCTATCCAACCAACTGTTGCCTCGGGAATAATGCTGTATCCAACTTATCTGATTGCTGTAGAATGCTAGACATGTTGGTCGGTGTATTCTTGAACAAGTTTCAAACACACGAGGGCTAACAAGTGGTCTGCAGTTTCTTTGCTCTAGCCCATCTTCACTCTCAGCTACTTTTACAGGGTTAAGACATGCTCTAAAGCTGGTAAGATCTAGTACTGAAGGGGATTGCTCTTTAATGCTGATGTCATTGGAGTACTTATCTTGATGATGTGATTTAGTTGCCAGCATTAGAATATATAGCAGCCTATCTCAATTTCTTTCATGCAGTTCATGTGCCGTCTTTGATTTCCTTTCTTCTCTTCTCAAACTGCCAAAATTGTTTTCCAGTTATATTTGTCGGGCATAATTCTGGTTGCTTCTTTTCCAGGTTCAGTTGGACTGTGTTCTATCAGAATTTCAGACTTTGCATCATTTCTTTTTTGTTTTATGCAAACTACTCAAAGAAGGGAATTCATGTACCCAGCCTCTAGGGAGAAAGTCATCTGAGGACTCTAGTATCTCAAAATTTTCATCCCATGGTGGATTCTTAAAGCAGCCAGTGCTTCAAACTCAAAGTGAACACGTGGATGCGCATAAATCAGTTGTCAGTTCCATTTTATGGGAAAAATTTTGTTGCTTACTCTCAGAGATGGCTTGGATATCTGTTCAGAAGTGCTTGGCAGCAGGGAAGATATTTATAGGTCAAAAAGCATCTCAGGTCTGGATCTTGGCGTGTTTATCTACCATCTAGTGATATTTCTCTCTTTCCTGGTTACATGCATTATTTAGGGCCTTGGTTTGCATGTTACTTCCTTACAACAACAACATACCCAGTGTAATCCCATAAGTGGGGTTTAGGGAGGGTGAGATGTAGAATTGGTGTGGTTTTGAAAACCATGATACTGATAAAAAAACAGAAAAGTTCCCATTAAAAGCAGAAAATCATCCCCTTGACTACCAATCAAATGCATGTTGCATTTCTTTTACCTCCAAAACCCTCTTGTAAAATTAAAATACCACCCATTTCCATGTAAAAAAATTACTAACAAACTATGCCAGTATAATCCCACAAGTGGGGTCTGGGGAGGTGAGGTGTACGGCTGTACGCTGACCTTACCTCTACCTCGAGTAAAGTAGAGAGGCTATTTCCGAGAGCGCCTCAGCTAGAGAAGAAAGGGAAAAGAGTTTTGAAAACAGGTTCAAAAGGAAAAGGAAAAATACATGCTTAAAATGCAAAGACAGAAATACCAAGGTAACGGAAAGCAATGACATAAAAATATCAAATCTAACCCGGGTAAATGAAATAATAGCACTAGTAAAAGCGAAGAAGAACATAAAAATTGAAAAATAACAATAATACATATAAGGTTCTCTAAAACCCCCACTAGAACCATGTCCCCCGCAGAAAGGAGAGAAAGCACTCAACTGCCTTCTAACTTCTATCCTAATCCTCGACTTCCAAGCTCTTTTATATAAGGTCAAGTCCTTGGTAATCTGAAGCTGAGCCATGTCCTGCCTAATGGCTTTGCCCCAATTCTTCCTTGGTCACCTCACCAAATGTATAAAGATACTATACATTAAAATTAAAATGTTCATCAGTTTATCCTGTTAATTGCAATCTGTATCAAATGCTTGTCTAGTATAAGTGTACATTGTCTTTTAGTAACTTTTCCCTGTATAAGAAATAAGGGAAAAGTCCAAATATACCTCAGCTATGCAAAATTAGTCATCCGTGTATTTAACTTCAACTTGAAATATTATTTGCAAGTCAATGCTTTACAATTTGGCACTTTATATTTTCAAATTCAGCTTGAAATAGAGAATTTTAAGTTTAATAACTGTTTCGAGGGGGTTTTCAAGTGAAATATATGGTTTTCACTCACCAAACTTTGACTTTTTTCCAAGTGGCTATATGTCCAAACACAAGAAGTTCCAAGAACTATTTTCAACTTCAAGTACAGATACTCTTATTCTATATAGGGCTAACTTCAAAGAAGAAACATCAAAGAAGAGACTTTTTGGAGTATAGAAAACCCACAATGACTCAATAATTCTTCTAAATGAATTTTAAAAAATGAACATGTTTATTTGATAAACTAATCCTAGCAATTACTCAAACTAATCCTAGCAATTACTTAACTCTCAAGCATTTATTTGATGAGTCAAAGTATTTTATTAATAAACTTATTGCCAAGCTGGTCAGAATTGCATTGCCGGTAGGAACTTAAACTCGCAAGCATATGAAGCCCCACACAAACGAAAAAGAGAATATTTCCGGTAACAGAAAAATTATCATCCTATGGTGTATAACATTTTCACACTCATTCAAAACCCAGTGACTGTTGTCTATCAAACTCCTTGCCTGATCATATATGATTTAGAATTCCAATTTCTCATCCGTATCAAAGTAAAAGAGACTGAGGTCCGTTCATGGCTGCAAACCAGCAAAGATTATCTGTGATTCATATCTGTATTCTACCTGGAGGTTTAGTTATAAGTAGGATCTCTAAAAGCAATGCATAAGAGCTATTGTATACGTGTTGAGATGGCTGAAGAGCTGATACATGAAGCTTACTCAAGCAACTGAACAACAAGAGCAGCTAGAATATCTAAGAACAGGTGATTATTCCTTGAGCACAAGCGAGGTCGCGTTTTATGACCTCTACAAGAGGTATTTGAAAGATAACAAGTGCAAAATTCACATGTGTGTCCATGATGATTCAAGGTTTTCTAGATTGCAGGTCTCACTTAGCCTTCTCCATCTACAAAGTCATCAGCTTCATACACTTGTGTAATACTACTTTTGTTTTTCTTATTTTGGGGAGCAGTGGAGTAAGGATTTTCTGTCGCATGCATGGAAGTGTATTGTGCCTGTTCTCTCCTATTTTTGATTGGTCTGGCATTTGAATTGTCTGTTGAGTTCTTGCAATGTGTTGCTTCATTTCTATGAAAATGAATCTCTTTATTCGTTAGTACCAAAGAGAGATCAAAATAATTTTTTTTAAAAAAGATCAAAATAAGGAATGATGATTGATTTTGCGGTGCTTCAAATGTGACCTTCAGACTTTTGAAAAATGTCCAGTGCATGCAATTTTGCATACCTGACCAGTTTGTTGGAAAATTTTAATGCTGAGGATGTATAAATCTTCTTTTATTCTAGACTAAGAATTTTGGATTTGCAATTCTCAACTGATTTTTCTCCAACTTTAAAATGAAGTATGCTTTCTCATTCCAGATGACCTGCATCAGATTATTAGAGACCCTTCCTGTTGTTTTCGGGAGGCTTTGCAGAGATCCGACTACAGGGCTTATTAATGCAGTGACACAATGTCTTCGTGATCTGATAGATTGGGGGCACTCACCACTTGCAGTGGTGGTCAGATATTGGAAAGATGCATTGATTTCATTGCTGATTCAGTTTAAAGCATCATGTAGTTGTATCCCTGCCTCATTAGCCACAGATATAGAGAAACTTATTTCATGTGGTGAGTTTATTGCTCTCTGTGAAGTTCTCTTGGTTTCTTGGCTGTAGTCATTATGATAATGATCAGCTTTTTAGATAAATTTTCTTTTACCACGTTGCTGGATTGCAGATAATATTCCAATGAATGAGCTGACCAAACGAGCTGCTCAGCTTTCTGTTTCACTTGTGGATGGGAGTTCCACTGACATAAAAAAAGCTAGTGTTGATTCCAAACATTTGTCTGTTGAAGAATCTGTGCTTGGTGACAACTCTGTAGCTGAGCATCTTGTTAGTGCGGAGGTAAACAAGATGCATATTCCAAACTCGGAAACAGTAGTTGGTGAGGAAAGAGGTTATTTCGTAGTTCATTCAGGTGATGAAAGAGAAACAGATAGTTCTACTGCTGAGGATGTCAATTCTTGTGTCAGCTTTAATGCTAAACCTGCTCGCCATATTGCTGGAAGAGGTTTGTATTCCGATCCTGTGAAAGGAATCGACTCCAAGAGGGTTTCTCAGCCAGTTGATCTTTGTTCGCATCTGGATATCCCAAGACTTGAATTAGATTCACTACAGGCGGGGAAGGAATCCCATCTTGTGAAATCAAAATCTGTGGAGCCTAAGGGCAAAGCAACTGATATGAAGAGCTGTTCAAATAATATAAATTTGAAATCAAAAGAAAATAGTTCTGCTCTGGAGAGCTCATATGATGGAGGCGTGAGTATCAAAGAGAATGATCGGGTTATGAAAACTAATGATACAGTTCCGAAAGAGCTTGTAAGTGAAAATAAAAGCGACCGGGAATTAGGTTTTCTCCATTCAGCTAGGCATCAACAACCATTCTCCATAAAAACAAGTCTCTCTGGTCCGAAGCGGAAAGTCATTCAACTCAGCGTACCAGTTGAAAATAGGTCTAACATTTTGAGATCGGATGATCAAGTGAACCGATTTAAAGCTATCAGGCTTGATGATTGGTATAGACCTATTCTAGAGCTTGATTACTTCTTTACAGTTGGATTAACAACTGCAGGTGAAGGAAAGAATGATAGTTTGAGTAAATTAAAGGAGGTTCCTGTCTGTTTTCAATCTGCTGATGAATATGTTAAAATTTTTCGACCACTTGTATTGGAGGAGTTCAAAGCACAACTGCTGAGCTCTTTTCAGGAGATAACTTCTCTAGAAGAGATGTCTTGTGGCAGTCTTTCTGTAATGTCAGTTGAAAGAGTTGATGATTTTCACTTCATTCGCTGTGTTCACGAGGATGTTGATTCTACTGGCTCTAAAAGCTGCTATGAAAATGATCTTATTTTGCTTACAAGACAGCCCCTAAGGAATTCTTCTCATGATATTCACATGGTTGGAAAGGTGAACTGCATTCTTATTTGCATAGGCTTCTTGTGTTGAACTTTATTATAGTGTGGCCAGTTATTGGTATAGTTTACATTATCTATTCTGGGGGTAGTTATTTGCTTTTGGTATGGACCTCCGTTGATTTTGTTTTCAGTGGATGGACTTTTAGTATATGTTTTCTGCTTTAGGACATTGGTGGGTATTGGTTGATCATTAGTTATCATTAACAAGTGCTTTAACTACTTTTAAATCCTACCTCACGCCTTACTCTCCCTTCATTTGTTTGTTTGATTGTTCTGGTATAAACTACTTTGGTTTATTTTCGCGTTCGTGGTTCTGGAACTCGTCAAAGACCCATAAATCATAGTATAATTTATCCAAGCAAATACTTTTGAGGGATCATAAGTGTGTCAGTGGAGACATGCCCAGGCTTGCGCAGGCCTTCTTTGGACTAAATCTTTGAGCAGGCACACTTCCCAGCCAAATTGTTAATTGATGATAGTGCTGTGCTTATGCGTATGTAGTACTCCCATTTCAACTTTTATTTTGGCTTCTGGTTGTTATTTGACTGATGACTTGTACTTTGGAGTTTATATTATTTCAACTGTCAGCTTTTTGTTTTCTTTGAAAACCGTGTACCATCTATTGGAAATTTAGATGAGAATGTCTGGGTGCTATGGTATTGAGGCATCCTAACTGTTTGCAGGTGGAAAAGCGTGAAAAAGATTGTAAGAGGAGATCCAGTATCCTACTCATCAGATTCTACTTGGCAAATAGACCTCATCTAAACCGAGCTCGAAAGCTTCTCGTTGAGCGAAGCAAATGGTGCATTAGTCGTCTAATGACAATAACTTCTCAACTCAGAGAATTTCAAGCATTGTCGGCTATTAAGGGCATCCCTTTGCTTCCTGTTATCTTGAATCCCACCAGCGATCACTGTAAACATCAGAATGAGAGTTTCAATAAACTATCTAGACCTTTGCAGCAAGTCCTCAAATCTGCATATAATGACAGTCAACTCCAAGCTGTTAGTGCTGCTGTTGGACCTTTTGATCCTAAAAGGGATTTTCAGTTGTCGCTAATACAGGGTCCTCCAGGTGTGTTATTTTTATTGAAACTTTTAAACTTATTGTGTTACACCAATTTTTTTTCCTATTCAATTATTGGACAACTTCTATTAGGGACCGGGAAGACCCGAGTGATTGTTGCAATTGTCAGTGGGTTGCTTGCTTTCTCTCAAGTGGACACCAAAAGATCATCAAGCGGAGGTCCAAAGTCTACTGTAATGTCTTGCACGGCTTCAAGACAGCGGATTTGTCAAGCTGTAGCTGTTGCTAGGGCATGGCAGGACGCTGCCTTAGCTAGACAACTTAACGAGGATATAGAGAGTGATAAACCAATAGGAAACTGCAGTAAACGAAGAATACTCATCTGTGCACAATCAAATGCTGCAGTAGACGAACTTGTTTCCAGAATAACCAGTGAAGGTCTTTATGGTAGTGATGGGACGATGTACAAGCCTTATCTTGTTAGAGTTGGTAATGCAAAAACTGTTCATCCTAATTCATTGCCTTTCTTCATTGATACACTTGTTGATGACCGCATAGCTGATGAGAAAATGAATGCTACTGACTCAAAGAATGACGCCAATAAAGATACTTTGACATTCTTGCGGTCCAATCTTGAGAAGTTGGTTGATACTATCAGATGTTACGAAGCTAAAAGAGCTAGTCTACGGGATGGAAATTCTGATTCCAACTGTTCATTGGAAGGAAACGCTGATAAATCAGTAAATGCAAAGGAATTGTCTGATGCAGAATTAGAAGCAAAGCTGAGAATATTATATGAAAAAAAGAAATCAATATACATGGAACTAGCCACTGCTCAGGCACGGGAGAGGAAAGCTAATGAAGAAACAAAAGCTCTTAGACATAAACTACGGAAGGCTATACTAAAAGAGGCTGAGATTGTGGTGACTACACTGAGTGGCTGTGGTGGAGATCTATATGGGGTTTGTGCAGCATCTGTGTCTGGCCAGAGATTTTGCAGTTCATCCGATGGTGTTCTATTTGATGCGGTTGTGATTGATGAAGCCGCTCAAGTATGGAGCTGTTTTTCATTTACTCTTTCCTTTTACCTGGTTTATTTTTTTCTCTATTTGATGTTTATGTGATGGTTACTCTTGAATTTTTTTTAAAACCTGTTTTCTAAACGCTTTTCTTGAGCTGAGTGTCTATCGGAAACAACCCCTCTACCTTGTACAAGGTAGTACAAGGTAGGGGTAAGGTCTGCATACACCCCACCCTCCCCAAAGCCCACTTGTGGGATTACATTGGGTATGTTGTTATATGTTTATTTGATGGATCAACATTCACGTTTTCCTTATTGTTTGCCTGTTGTAACTTTCAGGCTCTGGAACCTGCTTCGCTCATTCCACTTCAGCTCTTAAAATCAAAGGGAACTAGATGTGTGATGGTAAGGTTAGGATGCATATAACTTTTAATGAAGATTAATAATATTAACTGAAGATTTATATGTGGTGTTGAAGGTCGGTGATCCAAAGCAGCTTCCAGCCACAGTTCTCTCCAACATTGCCAGCAAATTTTCCTTCCAGTGTAGCATGTTTGAACGCTTGCAAAGAGCTGGCTATCCTGTTAACATGCTCACACAGCAGGTAGTGTACCCTCAAACTTTGTATACCTTATATGTCCAAATATTCCTCCAATATTTTGTGATGGCTATAGATTGCATGAATCAGAAGCCAGTTGATGTGAGATGAAAAAACTGTTGCTCTGATAGTGCTTCCAATAATTTCATGTTGGAGTTTTCTTGATCAACTATCTGCTGTTGTTTGTACATGGTCAACACTGACTGTTAAGCATTGTATCATTGAAGGGGAGCCTTGGAGCAACTGGTAAAGTTGTCTTCGTGTGACCTAAAGGTCACGGGGTCAAGCCGTGGAAACGGCCACTGATGCTTGCATCAGGATAGGCTGCGCACATCACACCCCTTGGGTTGCGGCCCTTCCCCGGATCCTGCGTGAATGCGGGATGCTTTGTGCACCGGGCTGCCCTTTATGGTGTACGGACTTCTATTCCATCCGTGCCTAGTAAACAACAAATATAAAATTGTGGTGTCTGGTTGTTGTACAACTGTTTTGTTTTTTGCTTTATCTGCGCCTAAAAAAACTGGCTATCTAAGGTTTCGTTAATGGCAGTATAGGATGCACCCCGAGATATGCCGCTTTCCTTCTTTCCATTTTTATGATGGTAAGTTGGTTAATGGAGAGCAGTTTACCAGCAAAGTTGCATCATTTCATGGCACTAAGGGCCTCGGTCCCTATGTATTCTTTGACGTTGTTGATGGGAATGAGCTCCATGATAAAAAATCTGGCTCATTGTCCTTCTACAATGAGTGTGAGGCTGATGCTGCAGTTGAAGTGTTAAGATTTTTTAAGAAGAGGTACTTTTCTTTTAGTTTTTCATTCTGACATTCTATCTTTATTGTTTTAAGCTGTAAGTCTTATACCATATTTAGGTTCCCCTCTGAGTTTGTTGGTGGAAGAATTGGTATTATAACTCCTTATCGGCGTCAGCTTTCTCTATTGCGCTCACGATTTTCAAGTGCATTTGGATCTTCATTCACCGCAGACATGGAGTTTAATACAGTCGATGGTTTTCAAGGTCGAGAAGTTGATATAGTTATACTGTCCACAGTGAGGGCGTTTGAGGCATGCTCGAATACAACAAAGGTTAATTCTAGCCGTATTGGTTTTGTGGCTGATGTAAGGCGGATGAATGTTGCTTTGACTAGGGCAAAACTTTCTCTGTGGATCATGGGAAACGCAAGGACATTACAGACAAACCAAAGCTGGGCAGCTTTAGTGAATGATGCAAAAGAAAGAGAGTTAGTGATGTCAGTTAAAAGACCATATAATTCTACATTTAAATCAGATCATCTAGAGAAGCATTTGACTTTAGAAAAACCAGAAAAATTTTCAAGGAAGTTGAAGCATGTTAAAGGGGCTAAAACCACTTCTGAGCATGCTGGTAGAGAAAAGAAGACTGTAAAGCATGGATTAGTAAGGAAAAGAAAAAGCACCAGCTTTGAAGCTCCAATTGATACTCCAATATGTGCTGCTGAACAGTGTGGAGAAAATGTTGAGGAAGAACAAAGAGCTAAAGATGAAAGTACTCTTTTGTTGAAAAAGGGCAATTGTGACGGCAGAAATACCAAAGCTGTGCATATTGTGCTTAGGGAAAATCAATCAGAATCAAATGACAGTTTGGAGAAAATGAGTAAGAAGCAAAAGAAAGAGAGGAAAGCTCATGGGCATCTGGGAAAACAATGTGACAGCATAGAGAGTAACTTGAGGCATTCAAAAAAGTCAGGGGGTGAGTACTGTAAACATTCGATATCAGTTGCATCTGAAAGATGTCAAGAACCTGTGCAACACGATGACAAATTTCAGGATACAAGAGGTTCAAAAAAGCCTGCTAAGGCAATTCTTATGCAGAAGGGTGTGGAAAATGCAGTTGGATCTTGTAACCAGGTTGAAAAACGTAATTATATAATATCAGAGCGGAAACAACAACGTGATGCTGTTGATGCTCTTCTTTCTTCAGCACTAGTATCTTCGAACAAGTCTAAGTCTTCACTAAGACCTGTGGCTGCCAAAAGGATGAATTCACCAACTGCTAAAGGCCCTCCTCCAATTAGACCACCTAAACAAAATAAGGTAAAATCTTCAAACCATAACAAATATCCTCTTTCCACTATTGATGGTCAATGTGACTATTTGACATAGTGAAATTATAAGGTGGTGAAGTTAAACTTTGTAAATAAGCTTTTAGATGTTCAATTACTGTACAAAAAGTGAGTTTTTCGAAATTCTCATATTCTAAATTTTCAAAAATTAAAAAAATCTTTTATTATAAATTATTCAGATAGATTGTTGGAAGTGTAAACGTGACACTCAACCTGAGATGGAGGGTTAGCATTTTAATATTTACCAAAAACAACGATGATCACACCTCTATCCCAAGCTAGTACTGCCAACTGCATGAGTTGTCAAATTCGCTTAGCTCCATTTGGACCCACTTCAGCCCAATATAGGGTTTTTTAAGGCGAAATGCATAGGAACCTCCTTGAAGTTGAACTGTTTGTTTGGTGTACATCTGAATGATTGTTGGTCCTAATTACCCTTCTAGACTTGGCCTTCTAGAACCACGAGTTTCCACGTGACATTTTTTAGCATAAAATATGTTCTATTACCTTTTTAAATTCATTAATTCTTAGATTAATGAATTTTTTGGGCCAAATTTGTAGAAGAACTTGTCTGGAACTCCGTTATTTAGGCTAATTATTATTATTTGGCTAAATATAATGGAACTTCAACCAAGTTTTTCTTTTACAGATTTGGTCAAGAAAAGAAGAAATACACTGTTGGAACATTTAGTCATTTCATGTAAAGAGGAAATAAAAAGAAAATACATTGTTTGAACTTCATTATTTTGGGTGAAGCATTTGTTATTCTGCTAAAGTAATAGCTTTTGCATCTCTATTATTTGGCTAGTTTAAGTTTATTATATATATATATATATATGTGTGTGTGTGTGTGTGAATACCCTTATTGATTCTTGCCGACTAATTAAAAGTATAATTTTTTTGTCAATTCTACCCAAATACCCCAATTCGTTTCCCTCTCCCCTGCGTTAACCAGAATTCACTTCACTCCCACAAAAAGGCCAATTCAAGCAATCAAACCAGGTAACTATTTCATCTCCATACAATTCAATTTGACAAGCCACTGTTATTCGGTCACTAATATTGAGTCATCACGAGCATGCTTCCCAGTAACTTTTAGCTTTGAAAACCAATACTTCATTGTTATTCCATCAAATTTGGGCCTTTGAATCTATTAGTAGTCTAACAAAAGGACATCAACAACCCAGTTGTCTATTTCTTCTTATTTTTCTTCCATTCTGCTGCGATTTTTTCGTACAACAACCCACTCTTACGTACATATCGTAAAACCTGATTTATATAAAATGGCGAAGCAAAGAATCCTCATAATTACAAAGTTACATGGGCTTATACAACAATTCCAATTTGGTATTAGCACTTCACAATAGAAAAAGAAGAATATTCGAAGAAATAAGAACAGAGAAGAGAAACTAGTTTTAGAAAGTAAAAGAAGATTGATGGCAGATTTGAAGAAATGGGAAAGAGGAAATGCAAATGAAGGGAGAAGGAAAAATAAGATGGAAACATTGCTTTGGTTCGTGGAGGGAGACAAACGAAAGAGGTGTTTGATTTTTGTCCAAAGACGGAAAGTCCCTGTTATTAATGGGTTAGTATGAGTTGGCAGAATTTTGGTGAAACAATATATAGTTATTTCATCCTTCCAGTTTATGTGAACCTATTTCCTTTTTGTCCGTTACAAAAAGAATGATCCTTATTAAATTTGAAAATAATTTAACCTAACTTTGGGTCTAATCAAATAGGTCCACAAATTGAAACTGAAGGAGTATATATTTGATATCTTCATCAAATGTATATTTAATACGAGTCCTTCTCCTGCAAACACCGAAGGACTTCTTCTGTATCATCGTTTTCTCAATGTTAATGAATGTCATGTGTAGAATCTTTTCTCTTATGAACTTCCATCAGTCTTTATAGCAAAATTACAACCTCTTTTTATAGATCTACCAAGTATAAAACTATATTGGTTCTCTGTAATCCTTGTAGTGCGTCCTTGTAAATCTATGCTCTATCACTTTGCACGAAATCAGATGCTCCATAAGTTTAAGAACATGATTGTTTGCAATTTTAAATATCGTCGTCGTTCTTATACATACCAGAACCTAGGTACTCTTTCTACACTTGTTTGACAGTTTTTCACCACTTAATATAGCGTTGAACAGCTTGTTGTAAGTAATACTACTCCAACTTTTGCTTAAAGTTTCTACGTTACATGCCCTTAGAGCTTTGGTCGATCTCGGCATGTGTGGGTTAGGCGTATGTCACATGTTGGAATCTTGCCACTGCAAAATATGATATTTAGATGGAGAAGGTAGTGCGGCGGGGACCCATTATCCACTGAGTTATCAAAAGACTTGGGGAATCATCTTTTATACACTTATCATAGTTTAAGTGTGTTCCCTTTCTCTATTATATGCTAAGTTACTCGGACTCGGATACGGGTATCCGACACGGGTACGGATCTAGAGGTCGGATTCGGCAAAATCTAAATTTAGAGATTCGGGGGTATGGATCCGCACACGGATACGGGTGCGGGGATCTGTCTAAAAAATTTCAAAATTCTAAAAATAAAGTCATAATCCTTAATTTCGATTCTTCCTAGAGAAGTCCTCTTCCCCAATATCTCTGCTTTTCTCTATTAAGTCGTCTTCCCAAAAGTTACCCTCAAAACATAAAATCAGAAATTCGAGAATGTCGACAAAAGATGAAAGAGAGACAAAAGACTATAAATTTCTGCATAATTTTGAAGGTATCTCATTTCCAATGTCTATCTAGAGAGTCTATTTGTCAAAAGAAAATCATCAATTTTCTGTGGATTTTGGTCAAAGTATCCATTTTTATTTGACCACATCCGGTGTGAATCTCGTGTCCTATCCGACACGGGTACGGCGGCAATTTTGAAGAGTCCGAGTAACTTAGATTATATGTGCTAGTTTTTATGTTTCTTTCTCTCTATTTCATGTCCCTAACTTTTGGTACAAGTCCTCTAGCGTTTTACCTCAGCTGTTGGTTAACAACATTCATACTCTCTCTCTTGATGATGTTATGCTCTCCCAAGATTTTACCATCTTTTGCCTTTTGTAATTTCCTATACCACCAAAATGATTATTGTGGTTGGGGTTCTATGCCCTTTGTCGAATTTAGAACTTTACCATAAGGTTCTTCTTTTTGTTTGTTATGCTGGGATTTCCATTCTTATTGGAAGGAAGATGTGCTTCAATTTATCCTTTCGAGTTGAGATATTACCTGCATCTTTGCATGTATGGTAGCATTTTGTTAATAAGTTGGACTGTTTGTTGCCTGTTCTTGCTTTGAATCGTTATGTATAAGCTTGGTCTGAATTTTCAATAGTAGGCTGATGAATGTTTTTATTGTAGTGTCTGCTACTGTAGTGTCCTTGGTGCTTTCTACATTTAATGGAAACATTTTACTTTTATAGAGCTAGCTGCAACTTCTTATGCAAGGACTGTCAGATTCATCAAGGTCGTTATGAGAGAGAGGTCTGTGGTTCCAGAGGGGCCAGTTATCACAGTTGGGATGTCCAGGGTACAAGAGTTTTCCATCTTCAGAGTTCCCATTTAACGAAATACAGCAATTCCTTCCTTTTGTTTTTGGGGGTTTCAACAAGAAAGTACTCCCTAACAAATCTTCAACTATTGAAGGTGTGATGTCTGGAAAATCGTTCAACATTGATCATCCTAGATGAGCTTCCGTTTTCATGTTTTTTTTGCTCTTGAGGTTTTGGTTGTGCGCTCTGAAACTAGTGTTTGGTGGCTATGATGGTTTTCACTGTAGATGAAGTTCATATAGAACTGTGAATTAAAAAGTAGATGGCTACTCTTTTCTGTGTACAGTACTATTTTCTTATGTCTCTGTATTTATTCGTTTCTCCCTGGATACATGGTAGTTGAAATATGCTGCAGTTAGCTAGCGCAATTATATGAGCAAATCGAATCAGTGTCTTGATGAGATGTTTGACTATTAAAAGATTGATAATTGGGACTACTAATACGAAATTAGAGTTAAAAGACGAGAAATAAATACTGTCAATTAGTGAGAGAAGTCACTTCTGGATAATCAAACATTAAAAGTTTGAGTTTCCATGAAAACATCTTCTAAACAATGAATTACGTCATACAAAACATAAAAGTTCCGACTTTCTAAAATAAGTTATTGGTCTTGGGCACTTAGAATCATATTTCGGCAAACCCGAGTCCTACCTTGAATTAAATGGGCAAATTACACTGTATGTCAATTTAGGGACCTTTTTTTAAAAACATAGCAATATTTTACACATTTACCAAACGTAACAATACTTTTTAAAATGCTACCAAACATAGCATATCAAACAAAATCTTAACCCTAACATTCCCCTCACTCCCCTCTCTCATATATCCCCTCTCTTCCCCTTCCCCACCGCAGCCCAGCCCTCCCTATCTCCGGCGACGGCCTCCACCCCCATCCCCGTCGTCTTTCTCTCTTCCTCCGCCCCGATCCCGTCGTCTTCCTCCCTTCCCCACCCCGATCCCCGTCGTGTGCAGCTGCTGGTTTTGACATGGATGGTGCTCCGGCGACGCCGGATCTGCTAGTGCAAAGCAGATCCAGTGAGATAGATTTGATTGCTGTTCGTTTTTTTATTTTTTATTTTTGTTTTTCTGATGGTACATGGCGACGTTGGTAGATCTGTGGCTACGGTGGTTGGTGGTGGTGGTTTGGATGTAAAAAATGTGTATGTCATGGGTATACCCATTGTATGTCCGATGTATATCACCGGACATACACTGGGTATACACTTAACATACAATACATATACATGTATGTTTGTTTGTTGGTTCTCCGGTGGTGCACGGTGGTTGTTGGTGGTGGTGGAGGCAAAAAAAAACTGTTTTTCATGTGTATATCCAATGTATGTCACCGGACATACACTAGATATACACCTCACATACAATAAGTATAAGTATATATTTGTGTTTATTCTTTTGTATATGTTGTGTATGGCTTATGTATGTATATTCACACACTAGCCATACATAGAATATACATGTTTATACACTGAAAATACACAAGACATACAAAAAAAAAAATGAATTTTCCGGCGACCTGGTGGCGGAGGCAGCCGGTGGCCGCCGGCTGAAATGCGGCAGCAGTGATGGGGGTGGTGGCTGAAATGCGGCACCAGCGGCTTTGCAGCCCACTACTTCATCCCACTAACTCCCTCCTTTAATGCCAAGAACGTGGGTCAAAGCACAACTGATAGTGGAGAACGTGGGCAAGGCTCCTAGGCCTATAAATAGTACTTCATCTTACATTGTACGGATCTAGAAAGATATACTGAAACTCTGCCCAAATTTGTACTCACTATTACATATTGAAATCAAGTTATTCTTTCGCATTTACGTCTATTTCGTGCATTTATTTAGCTTTGATACGAAGTTTTGCTTATATTCAAACCCAAATTCGATTTGCGATCCTAAAACTGGTTTAGGCTCATACAAATTGGCGTCGTCTGTGGGGATATAAGCAGAAACGCTTTGTTCCAAAGTTTCACGTCCTTTTTCGTCAAAGCTTACAGTTCAACGATGTTATGGCTGATAACAGCGATAGTCTTAATGAACGGGCTGGCGTTCCGTCGAGCCAACAGCCCGCATCACCAATGACAACCGAAGAGTTCCAAGCTTACGTTGTCACCGCACTAAGAGCTCTCCAAAATCGATAGGATGAGCAACTTAACATCAATGCTGAATTCCGCGCCTCGTTGGAAGCGAGGAACAGCGCAGCACCGAATAGCACCCAGCCTTCGGCTCCCGGTGGAGGCATCCCGCCCTTCGTTCCTACGGGCGCGATAATAGGGGGACCTCACAACGGAGCCACGTCTGGGGGTTCGGAAAACGTACCAACTGCAACGCCACACTTCGGGACGGTTCCCACCGTGGCTGAAACAACATCCTCGGTCGATGTTGAAAGACTGACCAGGGAAATTGAAACACGCATTGAGGCTCGCATCGAGGCACGCGTGGAAAAACGCCTTGAGAGCGTGCCGGGGTTAACAAAAGTTGAAGATGATCTTGATATAGATCAATACAAGGAGCTGCCCTTCAAACCCGAAGCGGCTCCAGCTCCAACCCCCAAGAACTTCAAACTCATGTTTTGAAGAAATATGATGGGACCACCGATCCCAGAGAACATGTAAGAGAATACATGGCAATGGTAAAGAGGAACGACTTAACGGCAATAAAGCTCGTGTCGATGTTCTTGAAAAAAATTGGCGAGTCCTTGGAGAAAGAGGCTCTGCGTTGGTACATGTGCTTACCAGCGGGGTCGATTTCCACCTTCAAGGAAATGTCCAGCGCCTTCGTTAAGGCACACACCGGGGCCCAAAAGATCCTCCAAAGGAAGGAGGACATATGCGAGGTGAAACAAAGGCCCGGTGAGCCACTTAAAGAGTTCCTTGAGCGCTTTCACGCCGAGCGCATGGAATTACCTCGGATGGACGATACCCTGGCCATCATGGCATTTGAAAAGGGTATCAATATTCACAATTCTGACGCTGCTGCCGAATTGCGGAAGGAGCTCCAACAATATAAAGTTTTGACATGGGAGGACCTACATAAGCGAACTTACTCCAAAATCAGATTGGAGGAAGCTGAGTTCAAAAGCCGAGGTTACAACTATAAAAATCGAGGCGAATCCTCGCACCGCGCCGAAGCGTCGCGAGGCAACCCGAAGGGGAGGTACGAACCATATACCTCAACAAGACAGCCTGTTAGCCAAAGGCTGGGAAATTCCTTCGGAAATTCATACGCTAGCCCGCACATAAGCCAACGGCTCGGAGGGAAGGTTCAACCCAGCACGAACCAAAGAAATCCCTCAGGCCCAGCTTCGGCCCCAAAGAAGGATCTGCCTCGGATCCCTGACTACAATTTCAAAATATCGACCTCGGAGATGGTCAATATAGTCAAAGGGACTGCCGGGTGAGGGTGCCCAAAGACATGAGGACTCCAGCAGATAAGAGAGACCACAATTTGTACTGCGAGTTCCATGCAGATTATGGCCACAAAATCGAGTATTGCAAAGCTTTGCGCCTCGAGGTGGCTCACTTGTTGAAAAAAGGAGTATTGGCCGATTTCCTCACTGACAAGGGAAAGGAAAATTTCTCCAAGAACCGGGGTGATGGGCAACCACCTCGGGCTCCACCCCCGGAGAGAGTTGTGAATGTTATCACCGGGGGATCAGAGGTGAATGGTGTGAATTTCGCAGCGGCCAAGAAATTCGCCAAGTTGTCGATCACCATGGAGAAGAGGACCCGAATTGGCGGCTCGGATAAAGAAATTGTGTTTGACGATGATGACTGTGATGGGATAATGTTCCCCCATCACGATGCCTTGGTCGTCATACTGAGAATCAACGACTCCGACATCAAGCGAGTCTTGATCGACCCCGGTAGCTCGGTCAACATAATCAGCTACGGGGCTGTTAAGAAAATGTGGCTCAAAGGGGAGGTTGTCCCTAAAGCGACAGTACTAGCCGGCTTCAACAACTCCACAGAGAAGACCTTGGGTGAAATCACACTCAAAATATACGCTGAAGGAGTAAGCAAAGAAACGCTGTTTCAAGTGATGCCCGAGGACTTGGCATACAATGTGATCCTCGGAAGGCCATGGATCCATTCCATGGAAGCTGTTCCCTCCACACTGCATCAAGTGATTAAATTTCCTACGCCTTGGGCAGTTCGATCAATCAAAGGAGAGCAACGAGTAGCAAGGGAATGCTACTCGGTTGCGTTGAAAAGTGGAGTCGCCCTGACCAGGCCAAAGCAATAGCAACTACAGCAACCGGGGTCGAGCGAGGAGGACACCCGAGGAGAAATCGAGAAGATCCCGGTTTGCATTCAAGAGCCTCGGAAGCAAAAAGCCGAGGACTCTACCATTGAGGAATTGGAATCTTTCATCCTATTGAAAGATTTTCCCGAAAGAAAAGTATTTGTCGGCTCGGAGTTGGACCCGGAGTCGAAAAAAATGATTATTAAAGTTTTGAAGTCCAACCACGATTGCTTTGCTTGGTCTCATTCAGACATGATTGGTATCGATCCGGAGATCATGACTCACAAGCTGAATGTGGACCCAAAATTTACTCCGGTGAAGCAAAAGAAGAGACCTCACGCCGGGGTCAAAAAGAAAGCAATCGAAGATGAAACCACAGAGTTGCAAGAAAATGGTTTCATAAGAGAGGTGAAATACCCCGAATGGCTGGCCAATGTGGTTGTCGTACCAAAGAAGAACAGCAAGTGGAGGATGTGTGTAGACTACACTGACCTAAACAAGGCTTGCCCCAAAGACTCCTACCCATTGCCACAAATTGACAGGTTAATAGACTCCACGGCTGGACACAAACTATTAACCTTCTTGGATGCATATTCGGGCTATAATCAGATCCTCATGGACCCGAAGGACGAAGAGAAGACCTCGTTCATCACTGACCGAGGTACTTTCTGCTATAAGGTGATGCCCTTCGGTCTGAAAAACGCCGGGGCGACTTACCAAAGGTTGGTATGTCGCATGTTCAAGGAGTATATTGGAAAATCTATGGAGGTCTACATAGATGATATGCTCATCAAATCGATCCGAATGGAGGATCATTTGAATCATCTGAGGGAAGCTTTTGCTGTTTTGAGGCAATACGGCATGAAATTGAACCCTGAGAAGTGCGCCTTCGGCGTGGGATCAGGCAAATTTGTACTCACTATTACATTGTACGGATCTAGAAAGATATACTGAAACTCTGCCCAAATTTGTACTCACTATTACATATTGAAATGAAGTTATTCTTTCACATTTACGTCTATTACGTGCATTTATTTAGCTTTGATACGAAGTTTTGCTTATATTCAAATCAAATTCGATTTGCGATCCTAAAACTGGTTTAGGCTCATACATCTATATATATATGTTAGCCTTGCTTTTTGATCTATCATGGTGATAAAGCTTAATGTGTATAAAAAGTTGTGGAGCCGCAATAAATGTATGATGAAAAATAGTGGCTCCAAGCTGACAAATAATTATCATTCTCCATGGCATCTAACCAGCTTTACTAAGTGTTGCAGTAATCGAATCGGAGTGGATGTATGACAGTATTCCTGTAAAGTTCATGTCCATGCGAATATTATTAAATAAGTCATTCGTATACCATTCCTTCACTTTTAACACAGAAGTACATAAATATTTTCAGATATATGTATTTAGAAAGACGTGCGTGCATGTATGTATGTATGTATGTATGAAATAGTAGTCGCAGATTGGTTAAATACTCCGTATTAGAACCACAGCACATGGCATTAGGAGTGGAGAGAAGAAGAATGATGTAGAGAGAGAGAGCTCCCCAAGAATGAATCACGTTATTTTCGGGTTAATCATCACATTATTTATCACTGCCCCCACGACTCGCGCTGCCCACCCCTATTAATCTGCACTTTTGACTTTGTAAAGGATTATCATGGCATGTGCCAATCATTTAATTTCTTGATTTATTTTGTCCAATAAAACCGATGAGTCAGTTTGTTCTTTACATCCTTATAAAATCAATCATTACAACTAGACAAAGTAGAAATTGATCCCATATTGGCAGGAGTACGGACTTTTCCTGTATTTTCATTCAATATCTATCAGTAAAGATGAGACAAGCCCAGAGTACACAAAATCCAACCTCGGTACGTAATGGATTCCTTTGTTTTGGCAATTAAAAATGAATTTATTACCAAAAATAAGGAAAGCTGATTCAATCTGTGTCCAATCTACAAAATTAGTTTCCTCCAATCAATAAAATTGACTTCCACTGACTATTGAAACCATTACTTTATGTTACTATACTTTCATATTTGCAAATAAAAAGCTAGTCTTAAGGGTATATATATTGTACAAATACACTGCACATTAGTCATCTAACAAATCATTCTTAATAATTAATAGTCTCAATTATTTTCTTTAAAAACTAAACGATTATTCCAGCTTGATAATTATTAACTTTGGTAGTGTCTAGGAAGGAAGTACGGTTTCTTAAACCCAATTATCTTTAAAATATTTTTGATTTATAATACTATTACTACCCCCTCTATTTCACCAAGAATGTCATATTTACTACTATTTGAAGAGTCAAAGAGGATCCTCTTTGACTATGTCTTCCTTTAATTTTTTTTTAATAAAAGGGGCAGTCTTGTGTACAAATCATCCCACTCACACATGATCTGGTAAAATAATAAAGAATCTATGTCTAAATTTACTATTAAAATTAAGAATTTTGGCCCTCGTACTCCTAACAATGGCATTCTTTAATTTTTGGAATGAAGGGAGTATGTTTTATAATCACTTAGTTTTTTCTATAAAGAAATATTTGTGCCAAATGAATCAAACCTATCTTCATAAATAAAAATAACTACTTCCTAGCTAGTACCTATTTTGACTAGAATGAGATGAAAATAAAAGTATTTCGACTCTTTATAATATTGTACCTTTCTTAAATAAATAAAAAATCAATTTAATAATTAGTTGCAAGATGTCAATCGAAGTTAATTAATAATAGACCCTCCCTTTTCCATCTCAGGTGAACTTAACAAAGTCCTTAGTAGATAATTCAATATGCAATTATATATACAATTGGCAGAAAGATCAACATCATCAATGTAACTGATCACAAAATATGGTAATTCGAGATTGATGACACATCTATGGCAGAAACATAAGAAACGGCAGAACTGGTCACAAAAGACAAAGGAAGAGTCAGGCAATTCAATATGGTAAACAAATTGAGGCGAAGAAATAGGGAACTAATCACATGCCATCTTAATGATGCCTCAGCCTTTTAAGAGTACTGGCCAGTTACTTAATTAGCAAGTGGCCTTGGAATTTTACTGGTACTTAACGTATTAATGACTCCATATATGTGGCATTTCTTTCTTATTAGTTGGTGACATATTTTTATATTTGAAAACCTTTAGTGACATGGATTTATATCGCGGCACAAATATCATAACAATTCTAATATATAACAAAATTCTAAAAAAAAGTTTGTTTAAACACTGTCAAGCTATAGTAAAACATTATTACATAAATTAAAAAATAGGGGTTGCATAATGAAGGGGAAAGTAATTAGTTAACTCTCCTCATCACTTGATAAAAAAAAAGGGAGATCGAAGAGGTGTAACCTGTACGGAAGAGAGGTTGCCCTACGTACCTAGCTATATGTATATTACTAAAAGCAAGCTGTGGTTAGGCACAAAGACGGAGGGACACTTTTTTAATAAGTATTAATGGGGGGATTGCTTGCTAATAATGATATGATTAATGAAGGTATCGGCAAAACAGGTCATCCATCTAATTAATTAGCACTACTCTCCATCTCCGCAGTCGTCGTACGTACATGGAATACATTACTTATTATTAGGCTCCATCCAAGCTAGTATGTATATATATACGTAATGTAATAATGTAGTCTGGCATCAAAATATGGACCGATCAAACAGCTCCTCTTCTTCTTCTTCTAATAAGATCAGACAAATAGTTAGGCTTCAGCAGCTCCTCAAGAAATGGAAGAAGCTTGCAGCTGCATCCCCCTCCAGCTCCCCCCACCGTCTAATCCGAAACAACAGTGCTACTCATCATCATCTCGAAAGCAATATTAATAGCAGCAGCTCCGCATCATCAGCTGGTACCAAAAGCATCAATAAATTCCTCAAGAAAACCCTTTCATTTTCGGATAAAGACAGATCATCATCATCGGCTGATCAGGGATGCAACAGCACTAGTGATGCACTAGTCCCCAAAGGGTGCCTTGCAGTATCCGTTGGCAAGGAGGACAAAGAAGAGGTGAAGAGATTCATCATCCCCATGGACTACTTGGCTCACCAATCATTTCAGAACCTCTTGAGAGAAGCCGAAGAAGAGTTTGGTTTCCAACAGCAGGGAGTCCTCAAGATTCCTTGTCAAGTCTCCGTCTTTGAGAACATTCTAAAAATGATGCCCCACAACTCTAATACAAAGAGGCAACAACCTCCTGCCCCACCAGCTCATGATAATGTCATTCACAACCTCGGCTGCTGCTCTCCAGAAAATCACCAGGGAATCATGCCTCCTCAATTGTGCAGTTGACCACTTTTAATTCCATGCATTATATTGCTATACTACTTTATCTTATTCTTTTTTTTTCCTTCGCCGGCCCATATATGGCATATACAACTACGTACTTTAGTTACTACAGATCAAGACTAAAGAGAAAGAGTGTTTTGTCCAATATGTGTTGTTAGTCCTCCACCATTTTCGCATGTTGTAGGTTCTTTGCCAATCAAACATGTTTTATTTTGTTTAATTAAGCATCAGTACGTCTACAAGCTTGTATTTCTTTGTTCTCGCAAGTTATTCGTATTCTCATTTCATTTCACTATTATCTTTAGTTAATGTAACAAGCCCATTTATTAGAAGAAGGCCTTCCCATTCTAGGTTTGGAGCTTAATAAAAACTTCATTCATACTAAAGAAATGATGTTCCTCTAATAATACAAGCTAAATTGACCCGGATCTTTACTGTTAGAACTCAGAACATTATACCTCCTTACTCGGGCGGTGTGCTGATATTACAAACTGTTTCACATAAATTTCTAAGGAATTTTTACACTAGTAGATATTTGGCGGGAAAATGACACAATTATGACACCTTAACGAGTAATTTACAGTTTTGGGCTTCACTTTAACATGGTTTGGTAAAAATAAAAAAACTTCACCTAGTGCCCTCAATAAGACATGGTCTTACCTAATTACCCCCACTTACAAATGTTTTAAGTAAATGTCCTCCACATCATACCCCCTTATGAAAGGACTATTTTGCCCCAACTTGTTTAATTCACGCTGAACATGTTTCCTTCTCTCTTTCCCCATTCCTGGCCTCTTTCTTTCTTCTTTGTGTGCTGGAAATTTGAGATTTTTTCTTGTGTTTGTTTGATTCCAAGGATTTGAAGGTTTTTATTGCCTATGACTATTAGATATTCATGTTTTGCATAGAGCTTAAATTAAAATCTTGACCATGGCCAAGAGTTGCATAGACTTTCTCTGCAAGGGCTTATTGCAGTAGAGTTTAAAGTCTTGGCTATTGCCAATACTTGCAGAGATGTTCCGTGTAAGTTGTAGCTTCCACCAGAACTTAGAGTCTTGGCTATTGCCAAGAGTTGCAGAGACTTTGTCTCCAACTTGTTCACTGCAGTAGAGGTAGAAGTCTTGGCAATTGCCAATACTCTTAGAGATTTTTAGTGTGAGGTCCCCCTTGCAGCAGAACTTAAAGTCTTGGCTATTGCCAAGAGTTGCAGAGACTTTCTCTGCAAGTTTTGCACTGCAATATAGGTAAAAGTCTTGGCAATTGCCAATACTTGCAGAGACTATTTGTACAAGTTGCTCCTTCCACAAAAGTTTAAAGTCCTGACAATTGTCAATACTTGCAGAGACTATTTGTACAAGTTGCCCTTTCCGCTGGAGTTTAAAGTGTTGGCTATTGGCAATAGTTGTAGAGACTTTTTCTGTAGTTGTAGAGACCATGGCAACATGTCTTAAAGTCTTGGCAATAGGCAAGAAGTCTCAACAAGCCTCCCATTGTAGTAGAGTTTAAAGTCTTGGCTATTGCCAATACTTTAGAGATTTTCAGTGTAAGTTTTCCTTTGCAGCAGAACTTAAAGTCTTGGCTATTGCCAAGACTTGTAGAGATTTTTTTCCTGAAGTTGGCCACTGCAAGAGGGCTTAAAGTCTTGTCAATAGCCAAGAAGTCTCTCCCAGGTGCCCATTGCACCAGAGCTTAAACTCTTAGCTATAAGCCAAGGGTTGCAGAGAAAGTCTCTGCAAGTTGGCACTTGCAACAGGCCATAGAGTCTTGGCAATAGGCAAGAAGTGTATGTAGGGTGCTGATTGCACCAGAGCTTAAACTCTTGGCAATAGTTGCAGAGAACTTTACCCTTGCAACTTGAAGAAATCTTACGTTGAATCTTCTCTTGAACAGAGCAATCTGTAAAAGGAATGGGGTTTTATGGTTTTCTTGATAGCGTGAATGGAGAAAAAGAAGAGAGGGACTGGGGTGCGTCTTTTTATTGGTTTGTAGGGGGTATTTTGGTCTGAAAAAAGTTTCATTAAACTAATGAGGGCATTTTTGCTAAACATCTGTTAGTGATGGCATTTTGGCAAACCAAAGCTTTCCGTGTCATATTTTTGCAAATGAACCGGTAAAAATGACGCTCCGCTGATTTATGAATAAATTTTGGCGGAACATGTTTTGAACTATGATAACAGCCCATTCAATCCTAAAAGCTCCAAAATTCACAGAAAGTAAAGATAATTCATTTTTTAAAAAAAAAAATAACTCTCCATTTCATTTTCATTCTCTTTTTTACTTCAAGCGTTAAATATCAATTTTAACAATTGGGCTCATAAATTATACACTTGCCCTCGACCTTTCTCCCTGTCTCCAATTAAATTGCCTTGAAATCTTGACAAATAGGCAACACTTGCCCTCAACCTCTTCACCCCTCTCTCCAGCTAAATTGCCTTGAAAATATTAGTCGTAAGGTAACACTTTCCATCAACCCATTCCAACTGTCTCTAAGTAAATTGCCTTGAAATCTTGGCAAATATGCAGTACTTGGCCTCGGCTTATTCACCCCCCTCTCCAGCTAAATTGCCTTGAAGTCTTTACTGGGTAACAATCACCCTCGACCCACTCCCCACGTCTCCAATTAAATTGTCTTGAAATCTTATCGAATAGGAAATACTAATTACCCTCAACCCCATTACTTTCCCTCATATCTTTTACCCCCCCTCAAACTATATTACCTTTAAATCTTGGCAAATATGCAACACTTACCATCGGCCCCCTTCACCCTCATCTCCCATCTAAATTATCTTGAAGTCTTGGCAGGGTAATACTTGTCCTCGACCCCTTCTCCTCCGATCCTCTCCATCTAAATTGCCTTGACATATTCGCAAATAGGCAATACTTTCTAATATGCCATGACATAGTGAGGGATTGTGGAACACAAGAGTTGAAATATGAGCAAAAATAATCATAAATATGCATAAGAAAAGAAAGGATTATCGTACTGGCGATGGAGAGATTGATAGCGGCAAGAGAGGAACTCACGCTAAGATGTTGCTAGGTTATATAAGGGAAAAATAGTATTTTCACATATTAAATAAATAAACTAGAGGTTGGTTCCTTAAATATTTTGTTAACAAGGACAAAACTTCAATATCATTCACTTTCAAGGACATACACACTTTATTTCCCAGTATTAGGTAAATACTTAAAGGGCAATTTACATAACTTTACAAACTAACATTCTATTTACATAAAAATGTCAATACTATCCCATTTTCAAAACATAGCAATATTTTTTTTCAATATATAGCAAATACATATAAAACCCTAGATCTCCCTCCTTAACTAGCATGCAATCCCCCAGCCGCCGCCCCATATGACTGCCACCTGGTTGCCGCCGCCTCCGATCGTTGGAAAAAAACTTTTTATGTTTTTTTTTTATTTTTTATTTTTGCGTATGTTGTGTATTTTCATTGTATGGTCATCAGGCATACACACATACAATTATTGTATATTTGTATATTCTTACAATTGTTCCTACACCGGACATACACACCATATAAAATATATTTATTGTATGTCAAGTGTATATCATTGTATATCTGGTGTATATCCATGGTATATACAGAGCATACACCGCATATACAATGAAAATACACATGTAATACATTTCCACTGCGAAGAAACACCAAACACACACCACCACCACATAGATCCGCAGTGTACCACTGGAAACATAAAAAAAAAAAATACAGCAGCACAGCCGGGGAACAACATCGCCGGAGACCTGGTGTTGTGGTTCTGTATCTCCATCATCGCAGCAGCAATGCTTGCGTAAGAAGCGTCGGCGGGGAGAAGGGCAACGCCGTTGCCGACGCTGTAGAGGCTGGAGAAAACGACCAAATCTGGGGGTGGGCATTGACGCGACGGCGAGAGGGTTTTAGCGATAGCGACAAAGGTTGTAGGCGACGCCGGAACAGGAGGGATTCGGTAGAGGCAGCACAAGTGAGTGTAGAAGGAGAAGGGGAGAGAGAGGATAGAGGGAAGAGAAATTAGGGTTTTTCCTAGTTATGCTATATTTAGTAGCATTTCTAAATATATTGCTATTTTGAAAAATGAAAAAATGTTGGTATGTTTTAAAAAAGAGTCCCTTGCGCTGACACATTCCGTAACTTTTCCAATACTTAATGGCAAGGTTCACAAATTGCCAATTTCGGGCGTGCCATTACAGTTTAGCCACTTGTGGGCTTGCCTTTACAGAAACTTGCCACTTTTCCTATCTTCAGACCATTACGGTGGACACTAAAGTAACCTAACTTCATCCCTCTTAGATCTGAAGTTTAAATATTCTATTTTTCATTTTGCTTAACTTCAAACTTCAAACCATGATGATTTAAAATGGAAGGCTACACTTACAAATAATTTTGGGAGGTTTACGAAAATACCCATCAAAATCAAAATATTTACCTACCTCTACCCATAAGTTTCATATTTACAAGCTCTACTCATAAAGTATTTACATGTATTACCCATCTAGACTTGTATATTATTATTTATGCAGTATACCTTAAAGGTACACACCCACAAGGTATAACAAAGGTATACAGTAATAAATGGGCAGGTTGAGTAATACTTTTAATTTCATGGGTAATGTAATTTTTAATGGGTAGAGCTTGTAAATACTTTGAATTTCATGGGTACATAGTATTAAAAACCTATTTTAAAACCTAAACGGGACAGGTAAAATAGGCTACCCACGAAATATATACAATACTTACTTAGTTTGTCCTATGTCGGTTATATTTTAAAAAAAGTTCAGATTTTCTAACACCCTCTAATTTTGAAAACCTTAGTAGCTCCAATTCCTATTTTCATCTACTCCCCCCTCCACTCCGCTGACGTCGATGTTGCCTTCTTCGGGGTCGTTGATTCTTCTTCTTCTCTTTTTTTTTTTTTGAAGAATAGAGACTACATAATAGAGATCAGAAAGATTCGTACTTGACTTCCTCTTCTTTCTAACTGAGTTCATCACCAGTGGCATAACCAGAGGAACTGAACTTGCCTTGTTGTGATAGGGGTACCGCCTTAGTCGTCTAGATATCTGGGATTCGGTATTGAATCAATCCCCTAGGACTGACTCTGTTCGACCTGCCTTGATTGCCTAACTCCTATTGGAAGAAGAGCGTTTACGAGCAAGAAACAAAATCAAATGATTGTTTTATATATATGGCTTTTCCCTTTACTAGTAAGAGGGCTTATAAGCAGCTTTTTTATGTGGCTTATAAGCCCAAAAATGGCTTATAAACCACTTTTGAGAAGTTAGAAAATCCTAACTTATGATTTTTGACTTTTTTAAGCGCATAAGTGCTTATAAGCCCATATATTTTTAAGTTACCAAACATTTATTAATGTGCTTATTAGCTTATAAGCCGCTTTTAAGCTCACTCAAACGGGCTCATTTGTTAGGGTAAACTCCCGACAAAGCTCCTCTGAAAGTTGTCGACATCGTAGTGCTACTTCTCTTCTTTACTTCAACAACATTATACTCCCTCCGGTCCAAAATACATGGCCATTTTGGCTTTTGCACAGTTATTAAGAAAGTTGAAAAAGTATAATAATTTAGGGTAGTTTTACTATGTTACCCTTTACTTTGTGTATAATTGTGGGTATTACGGGATTACGGGGAAAGGAACATTAATTTTGTCTTGTTTTCCTAAATGGCCAACTATTTTGGACCAAGTAAGATTGACTAAATGACCAAGTATTTTGAACCGGAGGGAGTACATACTTATACTACCTCTAACAAGTGTATAAACAATATTGTTTGTAGAATTGTGTAAAAGTGTGTGTAAGAATATATGCCTACGTATATTCATGAACATTTGTGTATAATTGTGGATATGCATATAAATTTTTAGGTTTGTATATGTTTGTGTACTTCTCTATGATTTAGTATTTATGTATAATAACTATGAACAAATTTGTTTATTTATGTGTATAAGTTGTGGAAGCCATGGTAGAAACATCTAGCGAAGGACAAAGCTCTGATGAAAGAAAAAACTACTTGAAAGAAAAAGTGAATTTCGAATGATTTATCGATCAGCAATTGCATACGATGGTATGGTGTTGGCGGACGAAGCAGTGACAGTGGGAACAGTGACGTCCAGGTTTGTATATTAAAATGAGAACTTCCATTTTTAAAGAACATACTCAGTATTATCCCACAAGTGAAACTAGAGAGGGTTAGATGTACTAACAGACCTTATCTCCAACAAGATAGAGAGGTTGTTTCCTATAAAGCTGGAAAATAAAGTTGCCGACCACCAGAGTATAATACCCTATTTTGAACTAGCTATTATGAAATTTCCCTAATTTTAAACTCTCAACATTCACTTGCTACGAGTCCAAACTCCACTCTGGTTGATTAATTACTAAAACTTAGAATAATACCGTTTACGAGAGGTTTACCACCTAAAACCAGCATTAACCTTTGAATACGCACACAACAATCACGCACTGTTAACCATCTGTAACAAGAGAATCTGAAAATTTATCGCGTGATCCGGTCACATCAACAATCCATTCTGAGAATCGTCCCATAGCTAGCGCTCTTTTGGTCAGCCAAGCAGGTAATGCTTTCTGTACTGGCTCTCCCTTCGATAGGATTGGCTCTATTTCCTTCATAAGCTCCCCGCAATATTTTGGCAGGAGGTCACCAAATTAGCCCAGCTAATAGTCCACGTCAATAAAAGTTAAAGCTTCATGTACACTACTAAAAAAAGCTGAATCTGAGACCACCATCATGCGACCGATTTTCGGTCTCCACAGTTGTGCGACCGATTTTCGGTCGCACATTCAACGAAAAAAAGTGGCGACCGAAAATCGGTCGCACATTCAACGAAATAAAAGTGGCGACCGAAAATCGATCGCACATCGGTCTTTGAAAAATTAGTCACAGCTATGCGACCGACAATCGGTCGCATGTCGGTCGCATAACTGTAACTAAAAACGGGGCAGAACCCCTTTCTTCCCCATTTCAAAATTCCCAAAACCCACCCAATCCCTAAAAACCGAACCCCCCCACCCCATAATCAACTTCCCACCATTATAACCCCATATAACTTTAAATTACTACTCTATTACCTCCAACATAACATTTAACACAATCTAAACCTACAAATTCAAGGTAAAATTCATTTTTTAGTAATTTGTGTTATTTTTTTAAAAACTCATATAATGACTTTTTTATTCACTTTTTTTGTAGTTATTGGGTGGATAGCACATTGGTAACTCATACTTTCTTCCCATTGGATCCAATACAAAGTAGAGGTAGTTTTTTTTTTTTTTTAATAATCCGAATTTAATTATATATATATTTATAAATAATGGATAGTCTATATATATTGTTTACATGTTAGTTGTTAGTTATAATTAGTTTATTCTATATAATGTGATGTATAATAAGTTGTTTTGGGTTGATGAACTTTAAATATAGGGTTGTGATGTTTGTGATTAATTATAGTGATTGTTGGGATATGTTGGGACTGTTCTCAATTTGGCAATTTTTGTGTAGATATGGACTTTAATGCACGTCGTTTGTGGATGGACAATAGACTTTTCCCCGGTCGGCGGGGGATAAGGCCTGAATTTGAAGAGGGTCTTAAGGAATTTGTTGCTTTAGCAAAAACAACCGAACCTTTTATAAGGTTTGGTACAATTAAGTGCCCCTGCATAAAGTGCAAATGTTGCACCATCCAAGATATGACGACCGTGCAAGTGCATCTGTCGCACTAGGCCGGATCGGCATGATGTGGGAGATAATAATGATCCCAATTACCCAGCATTCTCCATATTCAATCAACCAGGGAGGGGAAGTACATTATCATCCAGGAAATACCAGTTCACTGATACGGATAGGAAAGCAGCTACAACACATGTGTTGTTGAACTGTCCCGAAGTCACTCCTTATTACACATGTGTTGTTGAGTATAGAGTTGGATGGCCTCAGAAAAGATTGGTTCTCTTCAAGTGCAAGTGGTTTGATCCAGGTAGCAGGGGTACGCGGGTTGATCCGACTTCAAAGCTAGTTGAGGTTAATCATAGAAGGTCATATGGAAACTATGATCCTTTCATCATTGCACAGAATGTAAAACAAGTGTGGTTTGTTCCTTACCCTCGGACGAAGAACGCATCAAAAGCAAAGGCCAAATCCAAGTGGTGGGCGGTTCTTAAGGGAAAACCGGTGGGATTAATTGAAGTACCTGATAGGTTAGATGTTGCATACCAGAATGAGGTCTCATCTGTTCCATTGGTAGCGGATAATGAACTTGCAGACAATTTGCGCCATATTGATGGGACGTATGACCCGGTGGCTGCATCTGAATTTAGTCGTGCAAAAAACCCGGCTAGTTTTGGAGAAGGAACTTCAAGGGCTTGCGAGGCTGATGAAAACATAGATAGTGACGAGCCGTCCGAGGATGAAATTGCTAGTCACTATGAATCGGATGATGAAGTTGATTGAACCAATTTGTACTTTGTAGTTTATTGTTAATTACCTACTGTAATGTACATAAACACACAAAATATGATTTATGTAATATCATTTGCAGATTGCGACGTGCTTACTTAGTTGATAAATTGCTGTTTTATTGCTGTTTATTGCTGTCCAGGTGCTGGTTTTTGCTGTTGCGATGTGCCTGATTGCAGGATTTTTATTGCAGGTTTTTACAGGTTTGGCGACCGATTTTCGGTCGCATACTTGGTCACCATTAATTCCCACAAATGAGACCAAGTATGCGACCGATTCCGAAAATCGGTCGCATAGTTGGTCACTGTATGTGAGCTATCGTGCGACCGAATTTCGGTCGCATGGTGGTCGAAATAGCGACCGTTTTTTCGGTCGCAGGCCTATTTGCTACCATGAATTTTCCGACTACCCGTATCGGTCGCCGATCGGTCGACCTGGCGACCGATCGGCGACCGATTTGGTGGTCGCAGATTCAGTTTTTTTAGTAGTGGTAGTGACCAAGGCACTGCTGAGAGCTGACCTCACGTATATCATTAAGCCCAAAAAAAAAAAAAAAGGAACTGGGTGAAAGTGTGAAGAAATGGAAAAAAGTAGTTCCAACCTCAGTGTGCGCTGAATGTCATCTAGAGATCTTTTCGACCAAAGTGCCACATTATTAAAACAGAAATACCTTTGTGCACACAAGTAGTATATCTTGAATATTCAACACAATGTCCAGTAGCGCACCCACCAATTAGTACCAAATCAAATGTCGATAAGTGCCATCCAGTTACTACTTCTCAGTTGCCGAAGAATCTCATACATAATTCACATATTCTTGGCCTGTACATTGAACCTTCCTCTGATGTTGGACAATTCAAGCTACTGTTTGATCCATCTCAAATAGTCTTAACAGCTAGAATATCAAAGGATCATTCAAGAGCTAATCATTTTGCATACTTATCAACAAGTGCCTTAGCGATCTCTGGTGCAAAGAATCTCGCCTGTGACATCAACATTCAACAGCCATATTAGAAGACAAATGAATAAAGCTAAGCTTTAATGAGAAATCCTCAACTTTTTCAAAAGCAAATTCCAGGTGAATAAATTTTGATTACTACTACACTTCAGTCCCAAAACAAGCTAGGGTAGGCAGGTGCATAATTTTTAAATATAAAGAGAGAAATTTTTAACAAGATTCAGCGGCCATATTTAGATGTTGAATATCTTTTCATCAAATATATAAATGTGGTATCCTCTTGTTTAAACAAACTTCAATGGTTGCCGTTGGGGCATTCTCGTGCAAAATGCCCTTCTTCCCCACACTTGAAACAACCACCGCCTCGTCCACCTCCACCACCAAATCCACTGCCACTACTGCCCTGAGTACAGTTCCCAGCAATATGCACATTATCACCCCACTTGAAACACCAAGTTCCTCCACCACCACCACTGTACCCTTCACCACCATATCTGCCACTGCCACCGCCACCGCCACCGCCATACCTACCAACGTCTCCGCACATCCACCATCAATGCATACCAACCACAACCGTGACCGCCATTACACCCACCATAACAACCACAACCATCGCCACCAAATCGACCACTGTCGTCACGACGGGAGGATCCTTGGACAGTTCCTCAATCACGGCCTTAGTAAGGCCTTCATCACCAAAATTCAACATCAAACTCAACAATTTGCAGATGGACCGGCCCCGTTTGTTCATAGAATTTGGGTGTAGTATTTGAAATATTACTTCAAATTCTTGTTTGTTCATAGGATTTGTGCAAAATTTGAAAACCAAAACTTCAAATTCCCAAATTCTAGTTGAGACTTGAGAGTAGTATTTAGAATATTTGGGGAAATTACTTTTTTCAACTCACAAAACTTCAACTTGTTTTCAAGTGAAAATGTATGTCCCAACACAACTTCAAGTTCCAAAAACTATTTTTCAACTCAAACTCAAATACTCAAATTTTTAAGTTTCAACCAAATCTATGTCCAAACGCTAGCTAAAGAAACCCCGGAGGGTCAATCGTGCAAGGTTCGAAATTTGTGAATAATAGACCCGTCCTTCTCCGCTTAAACTACGCTTTGTCTCTGCAGAATGATTTGAACTCATGATGTGCGGCTAACATATACATCACAAGTTGAACTCTTACTACTAAACTCGAAGATCTCTTTTTTAAAAACATTTAAATTAAAAGGTTGAGCATGTTCAGCCCAGTGTTATTAAAGGCGCGCGCTTAAGCTCTGAGCGAGGCGCAAAACATGCTGAGCGTTTCGCCTCGCTTTATGGGCGCTTCCGTGTCTTCATCAAGACTCTAAGGCATACATCTCCTTGCCAGTATTCGTTAAGAGTCATACTAAAACAATTTTTTTTTTGAGTAAGGTAACATGTTGAGTCATACTAAAACAATTGATACTTCACTTTATCTTGCTTCTTTTTCAAATCTTTGTCCATATATTTATTATTCATGCTTACATTCATTAGTCTTTGGGTGCAAGTATATTTTTTTATATTTTCTTCCGTTGCGCCTTTCTTCACTAAAGCCCACGCTTTTTGTGTGTTTTGCGCTTAAAGCCCAAAACAAACCTTAGCGCTTCTTTGCGCTTTTCGCTTTTGATAACACTGGTTCAGCCTTCAAGTAGGATTTGAGGGGGTAAAGCACTCCTTCACATATTCTACTTTTGGACATTAGTATACAAGTTCCTTTAATGCCTAACCCCATCCTACCACAAAGCGGGTTCCACTAAAAAGAAAAAGTTAGAATGTTTTACGGCATCGATTCTGAGACTTGGATGCAACTGCCTACATAAAGATTGAAAGAAATAAGGAATTGCAGACTCTCGAAGCATAAAGTCTAAAACTTCGTGAACTGATGGCATAACTAAGTTAGTAAGACTAATAGGCTAGGTCGGTGTATAAGCTAAAAGTAAAGGATGAAAAAAGGTCCTGAGATGAAACTTTGTCACCTGACAGAGCCAAAAACTTTCATTTGTCAATTAGTTTTTAACCTGTCAATCTACTAAATTATAAACCTTTCCAGGCTTTAGATGGTATGACTGTGTGCAAGTAGTATGCATTCGAGAATTCGTGTCAGTAGCCTCATTTTGTGTACTCATCAAACTACATTCTGTGACCATAAAGTGTCACTGATGTCAAGTCAAATAAGAGTAAAGAGCACAGAGGATGTTGCTTGTGAGAAGGGAAAAGCAAGAATGCTTCACAATAAGAAGGGTAATAACTAATGATCAATAATAACTTAGTATTTTCTTTATATAAATTGTAGAAAATAATTGGCTGGAAAAGGGAGGGCCCCAGTTGGCTTTAGCTAGCTAAAGCATACCACAGCGATCATTGTTTCTTAAAAGATGCACAGAGATGGAAGAAAGCATTTATCTTGGTGTCAGCTTGTGGGGAAGGGTTTCTGAGATTGTTCATAGAGCTATTTATATACTCACTTGTATAAACATTCTCTCAGCATCACCAACATTTCCATTCTCTTTCAAAATAATACCCTGCACAAACCGAGATGATGAATATCTTAAACCTATAAACAAAAGCACTAACATTCAAAGAAAAAATAGTCATTATCAGAACACTGGCGTATTCTATAAGATATTATGCTACTTATTGATATAATTACTTTATACTACTTTGATATTTGCTGACCATAGAAATGGTGATTTATCCCTTAATGCTACACCTAAAAATATTCTTTGAATCTAGTCTATACTATCACCACATTAAAACCACATTGCAAGATTAGAACATAACAATATCTTAATCAAGTTTCATGTTTATTACACAATCGTACTAAAGTGACTCATAATTTAACAATTGCACAAAACATTATTTTTGGATGGCCCACAGTGATTTCTCCAGTATTATGATCCATTTATTGTGCAAACTTTAAGTGAAGAAATGCAAATAACCACCACTGTAAAGTAGTAAGGACAGATGGAAAGAACCTTCGCTAAGTAACCCCTGAAGTCGTCAGGATAGGTAGAAATCAGTTGATTATACACTGACACAGCATCGCTGACATGGCCCCATTCAGAGTATGCTTTTCCAAGAAGAAGGTCAACCTGAAAAGGAGGAGAAAAAGAATAGAAACTAACCACAGCAATGAGTGCATTCAATCAAGCAAGAGAATGCAACAATCTTGCCTTATTGGGTCTTACACGAGTGAAAGTTACCTTGTACAATTTTACCTTTTCCTTTCAGGCAGTCAAAGAGTTCAGTTCATTCGATAGCGGGTAGCAATTAAGGAAAGTGACTGTTATTTATTTTACTTTGAACTTGTATCATAGACCAAATTAGAAGTAAAATCTAGTTTGTCTCATAATGCTTTGGAGGATAAAGAGTTGTGCAAAAGTTAGCAAATAGAGAAAAGTTCCAAAATTGTGAAGACTACTTAATTGCCTCATTTTCTTCATTAGGATTTTCAAAATTACATTTGGCATTTACAGAAGGAGATGACATAAGAGAGCATTATTGGTAACTTATTTCATACTTCTATTGCGCTCCAAATAAAGTTCCAATCTACCTCTTGCATGTGTTATGCATAATGAAAAGAAGAAGAGGCAACTTCATATATCTTGTAGTTAATTCTCATTAAATATGCACTCTGCCGTATTCGCTCATTTTCACCAAACTAAGACATTCGAACAGCTTTTGACAGAGTGAAAGAACTCTAGATATCGTTAACAGCTTTGCACATGATACTAGTCCTCTAAATCTAGGATTTTTCTCTCCATCGACACATTTCTGGAATTTTATCTAGATGTTTATGTCTGTTGATTTTTGCTGTTCTCTCATCTGCTCCAATGTATAAGACACACATGATAGTGGTGCACAAATGTGTATTACTCGGATGCATGTAGTGATCTTTTATAAATGAAGAACTTTTACCGACTAACTAACAGATGAGTTGAACAACCTAAAAACTATTTCCTCCGGGGTTGGGAGTATGAGGGTCAACATATCTAAGTCCCAAAGCAAATTTTGATTTTGAAATGAAATCTACTTATTTAGAATCTACATAAAAGTTACTGCTAATTACAACTATTTAAAGTTAAAAATATTTAATAAATAATTGTTTGGAAACTAATAAAAGCTTGAAATAACTGTTTGACTCTCCAAAAAATAATTATGCCAAAGAAATTAAGACAGAGGGAGCAATATGTTACCATCTAAACAAAAGATCAGAGGAGTATCAGACATGCTATGATATCAGAACTTACTTGAATCGGGTCAACCTCTGACTTTGATTTCACTGCGCTGTTCTTGGTTCCATCATTACTACCAATAGTTTTTTCTTCATTCAGCTGTTTGCGAGATGTCAAAAGCATTTGAACAGCCTAAAAAAGTAATGTAACCATATTTAGTCCACATATTGACATGAAGATGAAAGGAATTTCAATTATGTTATAACAGCAACAAGCATGGTTAATGGGCATTTCTTGTCATGCTTGTACAAGGGTGTGCTTTGCAAGCTGAGAAATAACAACTGAGTGATAGAGACAAGATCATTTTTTGGACAAGATAAACATTAAGGGGGGGAGTTATGGAGTGGTGTCCGGATCTAGTATGTTTTCAAGAGACTAAAATGGAGACTATGACGGATGCGGTCGTGAGAAGCGTGTGGGGTGGTAGGTGGTGAGTTATGACTGGATTCCATCCATAGGTATTTCGGGAGGTATTCTGCTACTTTGGGATGATAGGAGGTTGGAGGTCGAGGAGGTTTTTAAAGGGGATTTCATGATAGCGGTTAGGATAAAAAATCGAGAGAGGGGAGTAGAGTGGAACTTTGGGGGAGAGTATGGACGGTAGGTGAAGGTTCTAAGATTGTCTTTTGGGAGGAAATGGCCAATGCTATGATGGCATGCGATTTTTTATTTGGGTGCTAGGAGGGGACTTCAATACTATAAGATTCCCGGAGGAAAGATTGGGATGTAGATCATTGATAAGGGCAATGGAGGAGTTCTCGGAGTTTATTAATAATCATTTTCTTATTGATTTGCCTTTGGAAGGGGAACGATTTACGTGGACTAGAGCGGAAGATTCCAACTCAAAGTCAAGACTTGATAGGTTCTTGATTTCGACCTCATGGGAAGAGTTGGTGCCGGATGTGTTGCAAAAGCCTTTGCCTAGGCTAACCTCATATCATATGCCTATCATGTTAGATGGAAGCAAAAGAAGGCCAGTGCGAGCCCCGTTCCGATTTGAGAATATGTGGCTTAAGGCGGAGGACTTTGGAGATAGAGTAAAGAATTGGTGGACATAGAGTAGGGACACCCTCTTTCCGATTGGCAAAGAAATTGAAGCTGTTGAAGAGAGACATAATCCAATGGAATAAGGAGGTATTCGAGAGGGTTGAGGTAAAAATGAGAGAATTAATGAATGAGTTAAGGGATATAAAGAGTAGGGAAAGGGTGAGGGAGCTAGAGGAAGGGGAGAAAGTCAGAAAAGAAGAGGTAAAGAGGGAGTTTGCTGCTTTGGCCATAGCACAGGAGACTAGTTGGAGACAAAAAATCGAGGGCATTGTGGTTAAATGAGGGAGACTCGAATACTAAGTTCTTTCACCGGATTACCATAGCAAACCAAAGAAGGAACTTTATAGAATCTTTGGAAGTGAACGGGGAGAGGATTGAGGGAGATGAAGAGGTAAGGGGGAAGATTGTGGGGTTCTATGAGCATTTGTAGAATGAGGAGGCGAGTTGGAGGCCAAAAATGGAGGGGGTAGCTTTTAATCAAATAGGGGAGAATAAGAGGGAGTGGTTGGAGAGGGCTATACGGGAAGAAGAGGTGTGGGAGGCAGTTGAGAGTTGTGCCGGTGACAAAGCCCCGGGACCTGATGGCTTCTCACTGGCTTTCTTTCAGCAGTGTTAGAGCATAATGAATGGGGACCTGATGGAGACAGTTTGTGCATTCCATGATACTGGAGAGTTTGAGAAAAGCCTCAATGCATCTTTTATAGCTATTGTGCCAAAAAGGGAGCGACTAGTATTAGGGATTATAGACCCATTAGTCTGGTGGGTAGCATCTATAAGATAATATCTAAGGTGCTATCCAATAGACTAAAGAGGGTCCCGGAAGAGACAGTTTCTACCTCACAAAATGCATTCGTAGCAGGGAGACAGATTTTGGATGCGACATTAGTGGCAAATGAAGTTGTGGATTCTAGAATGAAGAAAGGAGAGCCGGGCATTCTATGCAAATTTGATCTTGAAAAGGCATTTGATCACGTTAATTGGGATTTCCTCAACTTTCTTATTTTGAAGATGGGGTTTGGGGAGAGATGGAGGAGATGGATTAGAGCTTGTATTTCCAGTGTTAGATTTCCTATACTTGTGAATGGAAGTCCTTGTGGTTTCTTTGGTTCTTCTAGGGGTTTAAGGCAAGGGGATCCACTATCCCCCATGTTGTTTATTTTAGTGATGGAAGCGTTGAGCAAAATGATGGATAGGGCTGTAGGTAGAGGATATTTGAGGGGTTTCTCGGCTTCATTCGGAGATCCAAGTATTACAAGGGTCTCTCACTTGCTTTTCGCGGATGATACGCTAGTCTTCTGTGACGCAGATGTAGATCAATTGGGATACTTGAAGCAGGTTCTGATGTGGTTTCAAGTGGGGTCGGGGCTCAAAATTAACCTTAGTAAATGCGAGATTTTTCCTATGGGAGAGGTGGATAACATCAATTGTCTTGCACAAGTGCTCAATTGCAAGGTGGGTGCTTTGCCTACTACATACTTAGGTTTGTCGTTGGGTGCTTCACATAGAGATTATTTCTATTTGGAATCCTGTTATTCAAAGGGTTGAGAGAAGGCTTGCAAGATGGCAAAAGCGAGGAAATGAGGTGCTCATCAAAGGGAGGAAATGAGGGTACTTATCAAAGGGAGGAAATGAGGTGCTCATCAAGAGCACACTGTCAAGTATTCCTACTTACTTCTTATCTTTGTTGCAGGCACCGACTAAAGTAACAGAAAAGTTGGAAAGGCTTCAAAGGAATTTCCTATGGGATGTTTCTGATGGTTCTAAAAAGATTCACTTGGTGTGTTGGGAGGCTGTTACAACACCAAAGGAGTGGGGCGGTCTAGGAGTGAAAGATCTTAGGGTTTTCAATAGAGCACTTCTATGAAAATGGATGTGGAGATTTGGAGTTGAGGAGCGTGCTTTATGGAGGGAGGTGGTGGCAGAAAAGTATGGCACTTTAGAAGGGGGGGGGGGGAGGAGGGAGAACTAGTAATATCAATTCTCCATTTGAGTGCAGTTTGTGGAGAAGTATCATGAAGGGGTGGGAAGACTTTAGTGGCCATATTTCTCTCAAGGTAGGGGATGGGAAAAGAGTTTGTTTTTGGAACTATAAGTGGTGCGGGGAGGACACACTAAGGGTCTCCTTCCCTAATGTGTTCGCCCTTTCTAGCCAGAAAGAGTCGACTGTCCAACAGATTTGTAGGGTGCATAATGGGAGGTGCTATGGGATCTAACGTTCGGGAGACATCTTCAAGATTGGGAGATAGATGAGTTCCAAACTATGTTAGAGTTACTTTATAAGCCGATCACATCAGTTTATAATCCCGACTCATGGAGGTGGGGGTTAAATAGTGATGGAATATTCACAGTCAAGTCGTTTTATCAGAAATTGTTGGTGAGAGAGGAGATATGCTTTCCACACTTGTCAGTTTGGATTCCCAGGGCTCCGAGGAAAGTGTGCTTTTTTGCTTGGTTAGCTGCGCGAGGAGTGATCCTAACGGCTGAGAATTTGAGGAAGAGAAATATTACTTATGTCAGTTGGTGCTATATGTGCAAATGCTCGTGAGAACACGTTGATCATTTTTTTGGTGCATTGCAAGGTGGCGCCGGATCTATGGAACGTAGTATTAAAGATGTCCTACATAGTTAGGCATGTAGAAGCAAGAGAAGAAAATGTAGGGCATGGGAGGTTGCACCACTAGCTCTTATGTGGATAGTTTGGAGAGAGAGAAATAGGAGAGCGTTTGATGGTGTTGAAAATGATTTTGTACATTTGACAAATAGTCTTATGTCTTTGATAGCTTTTTGGTGCACCCTTAAGATTCCAATATGTATAGATGATTTGGTGTCTTTTGTAGAGAATCATATTTTGATGTACATTCTCTATCTTTTGATATACCTCTTGTATAGGGGAGCTTTTTCCAATATCAATAAAATTGTTTACCTTATCAAAAAAAAAAAAATAGTAATAAAGAGGAAAAACCCCCGTATAAAGTATACAAAAGGTGGAGAACCTACCCCAAAATATAGTTCTCCATAAAAGAAACCCAATCATCTATACATATGGAGACCTCATGAGTACGCCAAAGGAAACTCGAAACCAAAGACTATTTTGCAATTTAACAATATAAAACTCTCATATTTCTCTCCTTCCATAGAATCCACATAATGGCTAACGGAGCAACATCCCATGCTCTCAATCTCCTTTTCCTTCTTCTAAAAGCTTTACTATAAATCGCCTCCATCACCATGCCCGGCATCACCCGTCGGGCTCTTAGAGCTCTTGAAATGTAGCTTCCCTGCATCTCTCTTTGGAGGATACAACGTCGCAGGAGGTCCACAAGAGGGTTCTGATGGCTTTGGGATTAATACCTTCATTCTCTGGCCAAATTCCATCGCCTGAAAGAGTAGGTTTCCAAATAGAAAAACCCACAGACAACCAAACTCTATTTCTTCTGGTCTGACTTACCCAGCACAAGATAATTATCCCCCATCCATATCACATGCCCTCGCCCATCACCCACACTGCTTCTGCATCAAACCCAAAGCGAAACAAACAAGTACCTTCACCCATAGCTGATACTTTCAGCCCTGTCTTCACCACCATGCCTCCACTACCTATTCAGTTACCAACTATGTAACACCCACTTTTCTTCGAATCTCCCCACCAAAACAAGTCTGAAGATACTCTTTAATTGCTACCACAGGGTCTTTAGAAAGTCTAAAAATGGGCTCATACCCATTTTCCACCCTTCTGCAGTTTCCTTCCAAACTTAGAGCAGGCCACATCAAAACTCCCTTGAAAGAATGAAAATTTTGTTTCTCATCCCCTAGAGAGAAGATAGAGCTTCTCTCAGTAGAAGACATTTGTAAGCTTTGATTTTTTCCAAACATACAAGAAGATCATCTGGCACGATTTGTTATCAACTGTTAAGTCATAAAAATAAAGTTGTCTAACTATGAAGCAATGCAAGAGATATCAACACACCAGATATCAACCCTGTTTGCAATTTGTTGGCAAGAATGACTGCTGGCAAGGTTCTTAGTGATTACAAAAGAAGTCACCATCCACAACATGGCAATATGACAGGATATAGCATCTCCTGGATAGTAAGTGCTTATCTAACCAAACATATTCCCCTTAACCCTCAATGGTTATCAGAGCTATTTCATTCCATTACTTCAAGATTGTGAAATCATCTCTTGAGAATGCAGACCTATGACTCTGAACGTCTGAAGTGGTGCCCCATCAAAATGTGTACCTTGAATGTCCTTTTTCTCTATAAAAGTGGTTATAATTGAACCAGTCACCAAACAAGTTCCAAACAAATCAAAAAGTAACTACTAGGTGAGACTCAAGTCCTCCAATACATCAAACCAAGCATCAGTGCCCTAGAGGATACTATCCTTGGCCGAAACATTGATAAGCTAACAACAAAGTCCTTTTGATTTAATGAACAGTATTCTCAAATGCCAAACATGCTGCTCTTAACTTCGCTTCCAAATACTCTAAAAAGACATTATTTCTTTTTCGTCACCATTGTTATTTTTGTGCTAATGGGTACAACATCATTAGAAACTACAAAGGATCATTTTCAAGTATGATTTACTTATCTCGCTCCTTTATCCCACTTCTTATGTCTGTCACAAGAGCACAACCCCTGGTTTAATTTATGGATAAGTCGAAAACACAATTTTGGCCAAATGAACAGATCTTTCCAAACCAGCAACCAAGTTCATGCGTCAGGACATATAACGGTGTGGGACGTCAGAGGCTGTTATCCCGTGGCCAACCCGAAGGGGCTGGAGTTCGATGCGATGTTTTTACAAGCATCCGTATCAATCGGGTAAACCAAGGTTAACACTGCTTTAGACCATAAAGACTTTTTAAGATTCATCTCTCTGCTTTTGGGGGCTGGAGTGCCCGGTTGTTGGGATTTTCTTTTTCTCAACCAATTCGATTGTGTCGGCCTTAGGTAAAGGCAGAGCTTTCCATAAAGAAGCTAGCCAGAAAACAGGCATTTCGGGTGTGGGCACTTAGCAACCGAGTCTTTTACATTTCTTCCTATGAAACTACTTCGTCTACTTCCAATTAGGCTGCCTCAACTCCACACCCACTACTTAGACTTATTTTATGCAATAATGAAGAACTTTTTTATTCCAATACGACTAATCCTTTGGGAGCTAATATAACAAATTTAGCAAAATTACTAAGTAATAGCAGCACTAAGTAACATCCAACATTTTTACTGTCGTCAATGTATTTGTTCCATGCTCGTTCTACTCTATGTTAGAACATTTCTGTGAATGCTTTTATGAATTAAGTGGTCTTATTCTTTATCCTGTGCTATTAAGCATTACAGTGCTCATAAGTCAAATAAATTACAAGGTTAGCTGGTAAACTGAAATAGTTGCATCAAAATAGCTAAGCAATGAAAGCATTACCCAAGCAATGAAATAGGCTAAGCAATGAAAACATTACCCAAGCAACTGACTCTAAGCGACTACAGAACAGATTTATAATCAGATATAAAGTGAGCACCGACATAGTGCCAAATAACAATATAACACAGGTACATCATGACAAATGAAGAGTCTATGCAACATAGTGGGCGTCTGAGAAAGAAAGACATTTAAGAAAATCATACCCTTTACGAAAAGCCAAAATGCCTAAGGCAGTTTATATATCCAATTTCACATAGTATATTTAATACAAATGAGCTCAACACATTTTGGCAGTGTTTACTCAACCTCAGTGCATCATATAACGTGTCAATAATTGTCCGTACTTCTAGGACTCACTTTTTCACTTATGGTTACGATGGTAAATATGGATACCCTTTTCTTCTTCAGTTCCATCAAAGATGAAGCACTTTTATCAGATCTCAAAAATTCTTATGCTGTCAAAAGAGTGATTATCCGAAAGAAAGAAATCGAGAACAATTTACTTCAATAACTAAAGAAAAGAAATTGAGAATCAGTTCCTGTCATGTAGTGCATGCAATGAAACAAGTCATTAGGAGGAAGCTGCAGATTTACCAACCAACCTCATCCGGCCTCTTTGCAGCAATCAGTGAATTTGTAAGGCCACGTAGAACTTCGAAATCAATAGTTCCAGACACCTGTAAGAGCAGCCTAACAGGATCAAGCTTGCGTAAGTGCTGAGAGAACTTGGTCCAAAAGAAAAGATTTAGAATGTCTAATTCATGTTTTGTTTGTGGGATCTGATATGGTCCTAACATGGCAAAACTGATATATAAGAATCATTCACAGAGCTTTAGGATTCCTTGATGTAATACTTTTAGGTTAGATTTCATACCCATAAGGGAGCTCTAACAAAATGAGGAATATGAGGTTTCAAAAGGCGTACGCTCCACAAATAATGAGAACTATTTAAAATAACAAAGAATTAGAATAGGCATATTATCCAGCATATAAGCTACTGACCATTGCCGACATCCTAAAAGCAGCAGCACTTCCTTCAAAATCCTTCATTCCATATTTGACTTCTCCAAGCAAACGGTAAACATCAGGGTCAGTTGGTTTCTTCTGCATTTGCAAACAGGTGATTTTGTGATATTAATATGGATACAAAACTATCCTCATTAAAAAAAAACAACTCATTGGCCAAAAGAAAACCTTAATCAAATCCTCAAGAAGGGAAGAGGCTCGAGAGTACTCTCCCAATTGCGCTAAGGTCACAGCAGCTCCCTGCACACCATTTAAAGAAACTTACACAGCTGCAGAGTGAAAATTATAAAGAGGTGGTTTTGGAATGTATAACATCAAAAGAGAAATAATCAAACAAGGATTCTTACATAAAATTATAATGAAAAATCCTTCTAATTGACACACGGGTCAACGAGCTTTTATTTCTTTCATCTCCTAAGAAGCACAAAGAATAATTGTATCCTAAAGAATTTCTATCTGATGCCAATACTATGGACAACCCACAATTTCACGGTTATCTCCATCAGCCCCCACAGAGAATTTCCCCTTTCGCCATCCACAAGATCGCTAATGAAACCAACTTGAGACAACCCATATAAGCCCACAATATGATGCTCGAGATTGTAAGGGACTCGTAGTCTTATACACAGTGAACCTCAAGGTCTGGCACTCATTTAAGGATGCAACTTTTTCAGCAAACAACTGCTGAGACTTTAATTAATCCAGCATGGACAATCCACTTGATTGTTGTTACAATAAAAGGAAAACGAAGGAGAGTGAGACTTGAGACCCAGTTTCAAGTTTTTTCCGGAATTAAAACTTGTAGAATTTTGATGCAGCCTTTCACCTAAATATCCACCCAACAGTCATCATTTTTGGCAAGGGTGACTGGGACAAGACATCGGTGTGCACTGAAGCTATGATTAATAGGGATGTTGAGGACAAGGGACATCACAAGATTTCGTGATACGCGAGGACAAAGACAGTTAGATATAGTAGTAGCGGGCCAGCAAAACAGTTGTCAAAATTTTAATACAAATCTCAATTAATCCTGGGACATTAGTGTTGCCGACCATTAGTGTTGCTGGCCTGGGAAATTGCCTGCTCGATGCAAGCCGAAAGGTGCATTAGAAAAGAAGTGGGGCATTATCAAGTTTTGGGATGAATTTTTCTTGCACACTAAACTGGAAGCGGGAAAAGGTGACAAGATAAATTTCTGGGATGATATTTGGGTGGGGGAGGAGAAATTGAAGGATAAATTTCCTATCCTATATACTTGTTCCACAAAAAAGAATGGAAATGTAGCCGATTATTTTTCAAACACAGGGTGGCAAGTAACTTTCAGGAGAAACTTAAATGACTGGGAGTTAGACGGATTCTATGATTTGCTCCAGCAATTGTGCTCTATTCAGATTGATCAGGAAAAAAGAGATTCAATGGTTTGGACGGCTAGCAGGGATAAAAAATAAACTGTGAACAGTTGCTATAGTATTTTGATGAAGCAATCAGAAAATTGGGAACCAAATTGGCCATGGAAGATAATTTGGAAGACTAAAGTACCGATCAAGGTTGCTTGTTTTGGTTGGGTTGCGACCCGGGAAGCTTATTTGACTCAAAACAACTTGCAGAGAAGAGGATTTATGCTTGCCAATAAGTGTTACTTGTGTGAAGAAGATCAAGAATCGGTAGAGCATTTACTGCTCCATTGCAAGTTTTCTAGGGAATGCTGGGATCTTTATTTAAATATTTGTGGTATTTCATGGATCATGCCCCTAAGGATATGAGAGCTGTTGTCTAGAATACTATCCCCATGTGCTTATGCTGGACTTTACGGCATGCTTTGAAGGACAAAGGAGTCATATCTCTAAATTAAAAAAACAAATGTCTTCTTAATCTATTTTTCTGGTGTAGAAGTACTGTAGTAGGAAACATAGACCAATATATGGAGTTTCTGGAATATTTAGGAGGAAGAGAGTAGTATTCTCTAATTTGTAGCAGAACTCCAGTATCTTGTATCTAGTCGTACCATCTTGGTACTATCTTAATAAAAATCATTTACCTTTCAAAAAAAAAAAAGTGGGCCAATTCCATCAACAAACTTGGCGAAAACAATAGGAGGCAATGATCCACACAGTCTACAACAGAAGGGGATTAAACCAAAGGTTTCAGAGTATCTGATAAAAACAAACATACTCGCTTTTCATATCATAACTCAATCATAAAGTGAAAAGAGCAATGAGAAATGATGGGTGCACAATGTTTAACTGCAAAAAATGTTTCGCCTCCATACACAATAACTTCTCCAAACCAGAGCATAAGTATGGAACTCAAGGAGGCCAAAAAATGTAAGCATGCTATATCTTGACAGGCAAATAGAGAACATTTTGAAACTGTAAGCAAGGGCCAAGGGATACAAACAAAGACATCTTAAATTACATAATATACAATGACTCACTTCAAGGGAAATTGGATCCTCTGGTGATGAAGCCAGTGTTGCCTCGAATTGCTGCAGCCTCTTCTGCAAAAGCATCAAATCTGATATTCCAATAATATATTGGGAAAATAGATAAATAGAGTATCACTGAATAAAAAAGCACCCATATAGCGTTCATGAATACTTCAATTATACTAAATTTAATGAATTTAACATTTTTTTTTTTTTTGAGTAAGGTAACAATGAATTTAACATATTACTAACAGTTCTTTTGAAAGAGCTTCTATATGTAGAAATTGCTCGAATAGTACATTATAATATTCTTTTTTTATAGGTAATAGTACATTATAATATCCTAAATATTCATTTCACTTAATTTGAACTGTTTCATACTTTCATCCAATACACAGTACCCAGGAAAAACACACAAGAAAACTGCAGACGAAAGCCCACTACATAAAGAGATCACAGGGATTGGCAATGCATACTTCATGATCTTGCCTATTCTTTCTGCAGCAATTTTCAAATTAACTCAAAAGTATGTCTTTCCCGCCGTATAGTTTCACACTAGAAAAAAAAATATTAATTTTGCAAACATGTTACCAGAAGACTAGCTCTGTCATCTTCAGCAATTCTCCTATCAGTGCTGGCAATCTCGTCAGTGGGACTAACACTGGACCAACGGCCTCATTAGGATTCATTATACAAAAACAGAACCCAAAAAACAAACTGAAAGATATAAGCAGCAAACAGATCATGAAACTTCATAACCTCTATATTGAGTAGGAAAGAAAACCAGGATGCAAATGATGAGATCTATTTAATAACAAATTGCTGCATAGTTGGCAGCACCAAAATCATACCTTCCTGATGGAAGAAAGTCACCAAGCGCAAACACCAGACCAAAGACAATAACAGCTGCTCCAACTCCAATCTATTCAATTCCACATTATCTATCAGTGGCCATTTGAAGAACAGAAATTGATTGGAGCAATATGGAAATGTGTCAGCTCCATTGAAGTACTACCTTGGTACCCATTCCAATAGTACTTCTGGACTCAACCGGAGCATCATAATCAATTGCTCCATATGCTTTATCTTCCTCCGCTTTTTTCTGCTGAAGAGCCAACCTACCAGTTAATGGAAGTTTTAGCCAATGAAACACATTTTGATATCGATGAAGAAGAAAAGAGAAAAAACGGATAGTCATTATCATATTAGCCACATAGTCCACAAAGAGGACATGAGAAATTCAACTGGAGTAAGAAATTAGACATCACTACTTGACACAACAAAGATTAGCATGCCTACAATGTAAAGCAGCTTACTTCAGTCAAGAACTTAAAATATCCCAAAACAGCCAAGAACATGAACTCAGAAGTTGAAATTGCACAAAACACACCATTAGCCTTGAAATCTGAGGCGTACTTATTACCAGTGATCATTAATTCACTCTCTTGTTTGAAAAGCAAAACACCGGTGATGCCTCTTTTAAGTATGGTCAAGCAGTACTAAAATTACTTGAGTACTAGGTCATTCAGTAAATGGTGGCCAACACCAGCTTATGAATTGGTTAACACTGCTGACTGAATCTCTCCAAATCTATATATGCACTACTACTATTTTTGGGGGGTCGGTTGGGTCTAGAAGAATCTCTATTTGAATTTCATCTGTGACAATCCCTGCAAGATGAATGACGCAGAATAGATACAAGGGCTACTTTCATATCTTTGACATCTAATCAGTACACCACATGCATTGGTGAAAAATCATCTCTTCCAGCTGCTTTCGTGCCTCATCAAACTTTAAGCTCCAATACAAATACAATGCCGATTACTGCAATCATGTAGTATCTCAATTCATGAAGATAGCTAGTGCTGATAAGCATAGTCATAAAAAACAATGGGAAAGAAAACATTCTAAATTGTAGTAGTACCTTTTTACGGCTTGCAACCGTTCCTCAAACTGAAGATCCGACCCCACACTTTTTGCCTTTCTGACATCACTCGTGGAGCTCAAACGAGGTGCTTCTGCACAATAATATCCATATATTGTATATGCAACAAGATTTGTTACTCAGATCTCACTTCAAATTAGAGATAACAAAAAAAAAACTTCGGAGACCACTCAGTACGATAACAGAGGAACGTGATTGCACATTTTGACAAATTTGAATATACACTATAAATTTCAAATAATTTTGACAAGTGGAAAACGATGCAAGGAATCAAAATATAAGTTCAAAGAGAAAAGAGAGGAAAGAAACAAAAAACAATTGGGGCCAACATTGTCGGAATTTTAAACAATAATAAAAAAACATGGTTACAATTTTGATTTCAGAAGACTTGATGGACTGAAGGTTGAGAGAATTGTCGAACTTTTCAAGAACTTGGAGATCTTTCAGGGCACCAGAGACAGTAATGACGCACTGACATGGAATGGAAATCAAGAAGTTTTTTTCCTGTCAGATATGCTTCCTCTAGTCTGTCAATTATACGGCAGCAAGGAACAAATTGCCCTTACATAACTGGAAAGTAATAGCACCTTACACAAAGTGGCTTGTTTTGTTTGGTTAGTGGCTACAGATGCCTGCTTGACCCGGGTAAAGTTGAAGAGAAGGAGCATTCAGTTAGTTTCAAGATATTAATTATGCTATGCTGACATGAGCGTAACAGCCATCTTTTTATTCACTGCACTGTTGCTGATCAGCTTTGGCAGCTCTTTATCAACATGAGAGGACTTAAATGGACCTTGCCAAAATCTACATGTGATATATGGAGAGGTTGGAACAACACTGGTAGATCTGTGAGGCAAAAAGAAGTGATGGAAGACAATCCCAGCATGCATATGGTGGACCTTCTGGAAGAAAACAAATGCAAGGTGTTTTTGAAGGGAGTGGAGACTCCATCCAGAAAATCAAGACGGAATGCATATTTTATTTCAGTTTTTGGTGTAAGAACATTAAGTAGAAGATGCAGATATAGGCAATACGTTGTAACCTTTTCCACAAAAGAAAAAAAAGGTTGATGAATCCAATAATTTATACATCTAATAAACAAAACTTTTCTATTTCTCTAAATTATTAATTGGTTAACCATAGGTACAAACAAAAAGATAACCAACAACACACTGCAGTCATGCAAGGTGGAGTTGTTCACTAACGATTAAGGAGGTCGTCGGATTGCGGAGTAGACGCATTCCTGCAAGAGTAAACGATAGCTTTAAATAATAGCCACAATACTATTTAGGCAACATTTAGTTCTAGATAACACCAATGGTACAAGTTAAACAACAACAACATACCCAGTGTTACCCCACAAGTGGGGTCTGGGAGAATAAGATGTGCACAGACCTTACCCCTACCTTGACTAAGGTAGAGAGACTGTTTCCGATAGACCTTCGGCCTCAACAAAAACATTTTTGAAAACATGATTGAAAAACACCAATGGTACAAGTTCAACAGCATAAATTAAAATAATATCTAAAGGACTAGAAATGAATCTTCTTCTTTGTCATGTATCATCCATATTAATATCTCCACTTCTTATGACCTTTCTATATCCCCTCTTAAGTTAGGTCTTCATGCACATACTGTTGTATACTTAGACTTCTTTTCAAATCGCAAGACCATTAGAAAAGTCAACTGCACTTGAAAAGAAACAAGAGATCACAATTAACCTTGTAAATTCCTACATTGTCTGCTTCCACATACTAGAAGAATTCTTTGACAGGAGTCAATTAAGGCATTCAAAGATTTTGCAATTCCAATCTTGTTATCAAAAGGATGCAATGATCCCACTTGATAAGGTTTTTCTTTGACTAGAAAAAATACACGCACACATTTTCCACTTTTCCACAGTGATAAAGCAAATCTCAAATCAAGTGAAACAAAAAAGAAAAATAGCATTATTAGAAAGAATAGACACTTGTAGTAACTGACCAAATTTGTCTATACTGCAGTCAAATATCAAATCAACTCTTGAGCAAAACAAAAATAATTCTACTGATCCTTTCCAAATTAGATTTGCTCCACTACAATGCTCAAAGACAGGATTGCTGGAAAGCAGATGAGCTTCAGTGAGTGTCTCAATTCATTCAAGAAAATGATTCAACTTTCTTACTAATTCCATTTGAGTGAGTACTACTCTATGCAGCAGCAAATAATCCAAGACTCCATAGTCCAAAAGAATCACGCACTGCCAATGACTTTCATCTCCAAAGACAAGGTACCATGCGATAAATGGGTTAACTTGATTCGTTTTATGTATTTCAACGGCCCAACTGTCTATTATGGTCAACGGTGCTCCTAAAGTTTTTTTTGCAACACAAGAAGGATTGAGACAAGGTGACCCTCTCACACCTTTTAAATTCACTTAAGGAAGGTCTTAGCAAGATGTTAACATTTGTTGAGCAACAAGGTCGGATCAAGGGCTTTAATCCTAGTGTGCGGAACCAAGGGAATTTACACATTACAACACTCTTGTTTTTTGAAGCGGAGACTTCATTAAAATTATGCAAACAGTAATTGCTGGGATTTTTAGTTGCAATGTGGGTTCTTTCCCAACGAAATATATGGGTCTTCCTTTCGGCACAAAAGCAAAAACCTCAACAATCTGGGAAGATATAATGGAGAAGTGTGAGATAAAGTTGTCATGTTGGAAGAGGAAACACCTATAACTCGGAGGCAGAGAAGTGGTGATCAACAATGTTCTTGATTCCCTCCCTACGTACACTATGTCTTTATTTATTTTCCATATTCCGGGGCTACAAAGATGGACAATCTTCTGAAGATTTCTTGTGTCAAGGAAATACAGAGCATAGCACCTTTAATTTGGTAAAACAGGATAGAGTTACTTTGGATAGGAAAGGGGGGGAAGGGGGGCTTTGTGTAAGGAATCTAAAGATTAAAAGTAGCAGTTTGCTCTAAAAATTGGCTTTGGAGATTCAATCAAGAGGAGGAAGGCTTTATGAAGATCATCATTACAATTAAGTATGAATTACTCAATTTTCTGGATCACTAATCAAATATAACAACACAGCCCTTATAGTATCTAGAGGCATATTAGAGCTCATTGAGAAACTTTAAGGGCCTTTGCTATTAAATTTTGGCAAGATATTTATCGGGTCAAGTAAGGTAACATCATGAAAAAGGTTACATGCACAGAACATTATAACACATATTAGCATTTGGTATGGGGTTCTTGAGAAAATGGGGAAAATTTTGGCAAATTGGAAACAACATTATTAATCGTTGGTGGGGGTTAGTATCACACTTATTAATAGATTCTTCCAACTTACATAATGTCTGTCTTTCCAGCAGCGGCATCTATTTCAAAGAGAATGGACAACTCATTTGTCTAGTCAAATGGGACAAAGTTACCGGGAACAGGAAGAATGAGGGTGTTGGATTAAAAAAATTGAAATTCTGTAATGAAAAGCCTTCTAATGAAATGGCAATAGAAATTGAAGGAGGAAAATGCTCTAAGGAGAAGATTATAAATTGATAAGTTCAGTTTGGGTGGTTCACCAAAGAGTTCAACTCACCCCACAGTAAGGAAGTTTAGAAACAGATCCTGTCTTTTGGAGTCAGACTCGATGAATATACTGTCTTTCTACTGGGACATGGTAGAGAAATCAGATTTTGGTTGCAGCATTCACCCCTCAAAGACAGAGGCTGAGCCAATATTTGAAGCTTGTGGGTTCATGATTTTCATCATTTTAAGCTATTGGGTTCTTATTTATGTTAGATGAATTTCTTAAGGCAAATACATGATCTGGATCAAAACCAGATTACGGGTCTCTAGCGATGATGTACAGAATTTCTTCCATTCAGAATGCTGCAATAGCATATTTTTCCACTCCTAAAGGCTGGAATCTTTTCCTAAGGAGGAACTGGAAGCGCAAAGGATTAGGAACTTAAATGATTGGAATGAAATACTTAGCATCCATTCACAGTATTATTTGAAAGCATATTTGAAAGAGAAGCGCACCTTTGCTTTCTCGCACTTGCAGATTTATTGCCCTGAAGTTTAACAGCCTAGCATTAGATCCAAATAACACCGAATGCAATGTAAATAGAAAGCAATACCTTGTTGTCATTAGGACCGAAACCACGATTGCATAGAATCCCATACTTGGACTTGGTGGCCCTATAAGTGTAAGAGAATGTTGGAGTAGCACATATACCTTGCGCCCGCCCAACAAATCTTAAGTCCACTGCCATGAGATAAGGTTTCCCCGGACCATTAATCTTTTCTCAAGGTTAAAAATGTTCTTCATGTTCGACCTTCAACTATTCCTCTTTTCTTTTTATTTTTTTATTTTCTGGTGCGATCAAATATTCCATAATTAGTTGATATTTCCTTGTTAATACTTTGACTAAGTAAATGTCAGTGCATGTATAAAGCATCTCGTATTCATTTAGAATTCGGAGAAGACCTTATAGTGATGTACCAATCTTCCTGATTCAGTGCTATTTCCACAGCATGAACACAATAATCTATAGGTTACCAAAGACAACTTTTAGCAGTTGCTTCAATGCTTCCTTCTAATAGTTTCACTATCATTACAAAAATTGGTCCATATACAAATTTGACGTCAACAAACCCACATTTCAAATAATCTATAATCCACAATTATATTATGCATTTTTTAGTCTTTATTTATACGTAATGGCATTTTTGAACTCAAAGTATAACGATAGTGGCATCACATGTTAATACCATTTTTTAACGGGTAATATTTTTAGACTTTTTGTATAGTGTAGTAGCAATTTTGACCTCGTCCTATAATATATATTAAAAGTACGGAGACCTTAGTGAAGAAGAAGTTTTTGCGCGAAATACACATATTTGGCGTTGTTGTTACGCGTTTAACTGTCGTAAGAAAATTTTTACAAAAAGCATCCCCAAGAAACTTTCTTATGGGAGACTTTTTTTTTTAGACTTTCCTTGTGGGAGCCAAATATCTAAAGCGTCGTTAGAAGTATCTTATTTCAACAAAATATAATGTGTTCCAAGTATGAGAAGAGGAATTAACCTCGTCTAATAGCTGCCCTCTCGCGTGTAGATACAAATTGTCAAAGCATTACATGATATTATTTCATTTTTATGTGGAATGAGCACTTTAGTGTCTGGTCTTTATTTTAATGAGCTAATTTTTTGTGGTCTTTAAAGTATAAGCACTTTTAAAGATATTTCCACATCTATCCTTTAAGCACTTATCTACAATTATTTGACATTCACACTTTCTCTCTCTAGAAAACTCATCTCCTACTTCTCTGCCTTCTATCTAGTTTAGCGCAGTTGACCGCCGCCGGGCCACCACTGGCAACCGCTAAAATATTGCAAAAATTACATCCCTAGCTTTGTCTTGGCCTCCTCTTTCAATTTCTACCATTGGTTTTTTGAAAATCATACTAATATAGCGTAGATATGAGTTTGAAAATTCGAACAAACTTTTTTTCAGTGACTTTTTATTCTTTTCCGGTGACTTTTACATGACCGTGCTTAAAATTTCTTCCTTTTTCAGCGTTTCCGGGAAGAGAAGGAGTGACAACATTGATTTGGAAGCGGTGTTAGCACCACAAAAATGGAATGACTAAATCTGATCCGAAATAAAGAATACGGTGAAAAAGCGGCAGCTTCTCAGTAAAGTTTCTACAACTCGCTTATGTTGCGCAATGGAAGTGAGGTAGACATTAAATGCATCATGCATTGTGACGTAGCAATAGAGGTGTAGAATATGTTTTCTTCTTTATATGGAATATTGCCAATATCAGTAGTAGATGTCTATCCCCATGATCTGCAAACTTGGATGTATACAACTTCCTATGCATCAACTGAAGAAATATGAGATATTCTAAGAGAGGTAAGAGCAGTGAATAACTTAAACAGTTTGGTGCTCGTAAAGTATTTGATGAAATGTCTGAGAGAGATATGACTCATACTATAAACAAACGATGCCAAATTGGTCTTGTTTTATTTTTACTTTGAATTTTTGTATTTGGACAAAGTAAATGATGCCAAATTGGCTCTGTTTTATTTTTACTTTGAATTTTTGTATATGGGCAAAGTGATGACGATTTGGTGTCATTTGCTTGTAATTTAAATATAGTCGTTTTGCTTAGTTATTAATAAATATGGCCAGATTGACTTCATTTTATATTTTCATATGTATTTGTCACGACCCAACCTAGGGTCGCGACGGATGACCAACACTAAGTGTCGATCATCACTAATCCTGCTGATAATCTGCTAACCATGAATATAACTGATAAACAGAATAAGCATAAACCTAACTGATAAGGATTATGCAATGCAAAAAGCTGACAAGGCTAACACAAGCTGACATACATAAAATACTGATAGAACCACACAGGGACATATCTACAGGCCTCTAAGAGTGCTGAACTGAATATACAAAGGACGAGACAAGGCCTCGCCATATCCAAGCTGGCTGATTAAACACATACCAAAAGATAAGTAACTCCGGGAGTAAGCGGAGTGACTCCAATAGCTGATAGATGGCCTACTAACGTGGTCCAAGTATTGATCTATCTGCACCTGCGCGGCATGAAACGCAGCGCCCTAAAAAAGGGCGTGAGTACGATATGTACCAAGTATGTAAGGCATGAGCATATAATATATCATAGCTGAATGAAACTGTAAGGCTGGAATATAAATATGTAAATATGAGCTGGAGCATAGCAATATAGCTGGAAATCTGAAGAACGTACTAAACATGATCTGAATATAAACAGAAGTCTAGCTGAATCTGAAACTGAAGACTGAGATGAACTATACTGATAAATAACTGTAATATGACTGATAACTAGAAACTGGAACTGATAACTGTCAACTGATCCTGGCACTAAGAACTGGTGGCTGATAATTGAGAACTGATAACTGGTACTGAGCTAAAACTGAATTGATATCTGAACTGATACCTGTCTGGTGTTATGGGCTATATTCCCCCAAATCAGGTAACTGAACATCTGAACTAGTACCTGTTTGGTGTTATGGGATGTATCCCCCCAAATCAGGTAACTGAAAAACTGAACTAGCCTCATGTATAATCATGCAGTACATACTGTGGCTATATACGCGTATATAACAAACCTGGTGGGTGTTATGGGCTATATCCCCCCCAGCCAGTAATATCTAGCCTCTCTGGTCAGAGTGTGTGAATGACACCCGGTCACACTAGGTGTTTCAACTCCCGCCTGAACCAGAGGGGCTGTATCCCCCAGACGGGTAGTATCACACGCGACCGGACTGTGTGTCCAATGTCCAGCCTCTATGGGGGACTCCAAATCACACATAACATGATCGTAATATAAGCATAAGCATGTATGAGGCATAGCACATGTGGCAACAATATATATATGGACTCGAAGGAATGATAAGAAAATTCTGGATTGAATTATAGACACAACCTGAAACTTAGAATTTGTCTAACTCTTTAACTTTTACAAAAATTTCGGCAGAGTTTCCCCTGAAACTGGATGATACGCAAAAACAGAACCAGCACTATACTATACACGGGAATGGATACCCGGATAAACTGATAACATAAACATGTTAAACGGATAACAAGATGAGACGACTGGATGACATAACAAATCCGCAGATAGAATGTCTGGACTGCACCACTATCCTGACTTTCAACCTAATTTTCAGAGTGTAGATCAAAGTTATAGACTTTATAGTCTTCATGAAAGTTTTAGATATATGTCTTAGGGTTCTGGAGATTCTTAAAGAATCTAAATATCAATTTTGTACAAGGAGTTATGATCAATATACTAACAACTGTCCAAAGATCAAAATAATTTTCCAGATTTTGAAACGTTTTGTCCTGTTGATTTGGACGTCTTTCACCTTGGATTTTAGTACCAAATTAAGTATACACTAGGTTTCCTTGGTACCATACAAGTTTCTCAGAAGAAATACTATTTTTAGAACTAAGAAAAGCTTCAAAAGCTAAAAGATATATGCCTTGCCAAAAGAAAGGTTTAGTCTTACATACCTTTGATGTTTCTAGCTTCTAAACTTTGTTTCCTTTGAATTCCACACCTTCTAAAGCTTAAACAAGCTATAACATAGAATTTAGGTACTTTACTTAGCTATGAAGTAATTCTAAAAATCAAACTATAAACTAAATTGAAGGTAGCATAATATTACCCTAATCGCGTAGAGCGTTTTGACGCAATCCGTCTTCCGTTTCGAGTCAAAATTGGTGTGGTTTCTTCAAAATTAAAAAAAAATGGATTCAACTTCAGAGAGGTCTGTTTATATCGTGGCTTTTCTGGAACATTTAGAGAAAATGAATAATTTCTCTTTTATAACAAAAATATTTCATTTCTAGTCCTCTTTTGTGCTTATGTCCCTTTTTCTGGTCTAACTTCTGATACTCATATATTTTTATCCAGATATTGTATGAACAAACCATCAAAATTTTTGAAAACTACACTCCAAGACCTTCAATTTGATATATGATATGTCCCCAAAAGACCTCATATAACACATGAAATTAATTGCTGAAAAAGCTCCGTTACAAGACAATTTCTTAGTCGGTTTTTCCGCAACTTAAATCCGATTTTTCCCAAAGTTTATATTCAACATATAAACATCATATATGATCATATTATGACTTTAAACTCAGTTAAATCATTCTTAACATGTCTTTAGAATGATATGCGTCACTTTAGACATACGGGGTGTAATAATCTTCCCCCGTTAGGAACATTCGTCCTCGATTGTTAAATGAAGTATGTACAAGCATTAAGCAACGATATGTTACATACTTGAAGTAATGAAGAGATGTGTATATTTGGCTCTCATGTCATTTTCAGCTTCTCGAGTTATTTCTTCTCCATTATTGCTTTGCTATAGCATCTTAACTAAAGGAAAGTCTTTCGTCCTTAGTCGACGAATCTGTCTATCTAAAATTGCAACTGGCACCTCTTCATAAGTCAACTGCTCTGTGATCTGAACATTATCTACAAGTACAACTCTAGAAGGATCTCCGACATATTTTTCTGAGCATGGAAACTTGAAATACTGGATGTACCTCCTGAAGGTCTGCTGGAAGGTCTAACTCGTAGGCTACACGCCCAACTCGCCTGATAACCTGATATGGACCAATAAATCTAGGGCTAAGCTTCCCATTCTTTCCAAATCTCATAACGCCTTTCATAGGTGATACTTTCAGGAATACCCAATCGCCAATCTGAAATTCTAAATCTCGACGTCGATTATCTGCATAGGACTTCTGTCTGCTCTGCGCTGCTAATAATCTTTCCCTGATCAACTTGACTTTATCAACTACCTGTTGGATTAAATCTGGACCTATCAATTGAGACTCGCTAACCTCGAACTATCCTATAGGAGACCTGCATTTGTGCCCATACAAAGCTTCATATGGCGCCATCTGTATGCTAGAATGATAGCTATTTTTATATGCAAACTCTATCAACGGTAGATGATCACTCCAGCTGCCTACAAAATCTAACACGTAAGCTCTAAGCATATTTTCTAATGTCTGAATGGTCCGCTCAGCCTGTCTGTCTGTCTATGAATGAAATACTGTACTCAGATTCACCTGTGTCCCTAAACATGTTCAACATATAAACATCATATATGATCATATTATGACTTTAAACTCAGTTAAATCATTCTTAACATGTCTTTAGAATGATATACGTCACTTTAGACATACGGGGTGTAATAGTATTTTTATGGACGAATAAAGTGAAGACGAATTGGACTCATTTGTTTACAAAATGTACTTAATATTTTAGCTCACATTATGAATAAATGATGACGGGTTGTCATTATTTTGAAATATATACGCACTTGAAGGTAATGAATAAAGTAAGGCTGATTTGGCATCATTTCTTCACAAAACGAACATGATTTTTTGCTTATTGTATGAAAAAATGACGCCAGATTAGTCTTATATTTTATTTTGCTTTGATTTTTGTATATGAGTGAAACGATGCCGATTTGACTTTATTTATTCTCAAAATAGACGTGAAACACAAACGGATTGACTGCCTTGTATATGAGCGAAACGATGACGATTTGACCTTTTTTATTCACAAAATGAACGTGAAACACAACCGGATTGACATTATTTTTTTAATGTGTAGGAAGCAGTGGCGGTTTTTGTAATTTCAGATGTAAAAAAAGTGCAGTGGTATTTTTGTAATTACGGCTTCAAAAAAGGATCGGTGGCATTTTTGTAACTACGAAAAATTCTCTATTAGTAAGGTTATTTATGTACTTTCAGCTTCATTTAATATAAAAAAAAGCTTATGTTTTCAAAACCACAAAAAAACTACTTATGTTTTCAAGACCGGGTGCATTTGTGCTCAAACTTGTAATTCATCCATATTATTTTGGTTAAAGGGAATTAGTCTATGATATGATTGATTTTTTCTCTTTATTTCTTATGATGTGGATGCAAGGCGGATCCATAATTCAAAGGTTGGGGGATGCCACTTTTTATATGTATCCTTAGCTATAAAACCAAATAGTAAGGGTTGGATCGAGTCGGTCAGATTTTCGTTACTTCAAGTAGTTTTTTTTTTTTTTTAATTTTAAAAATGAAGTTACTTCAAGTAGGTTGATTAAGCCTCTTATTCGCATAAAACAAATAGTTAAGCTTAATCCAGTTATTTTTTTTACACCTTTTGTAATTTATAAATTACGGAAGAATATTGCCCAAAAAAATAGAGAAGAGCGCCCCAAATGAAATTTTTGATTAAAAGTTGCTTAATTACTATATATTTTTTTGTTTGACTAGATTAATTTTCCTTCAACAATCCGTAATTCTTCATCTTAAATGTTAAGTATAATGACAATTCTTTACACAACAAAAATTTTAAGTTTTCAATATATGAGAAATAACTAAAAAAAATCATTAATCTAGTCACTTAATTTTTCAAAAGTCAAAAGAACATATTGCTCAAACTATTTCCTAACATGTGCAAATTAATGTTGCATCATATAAAAAAAATTGTATATCAATTAAAATCAATTCAAATTATTTATTAAAAATAGTTGTTCGTGGAATAAGGTAAAAAGGTAGAAAAAAAGACCGCCCGGTGCACAAAGCATCCCGCGTTCATGCAAGGTCCGGGGAAGGGCCCCACCCCACCCAAGGAGTGTGATATACGTAGCTTAAACTTATGCAAGCATAAATGGCTGTTTCCAAGGCTTGAACCCATGACCTATAGGTCACACGAAAACAACTTTACCGGTTGCTCCAAGGCTCCCCTTCAAAGAAACAAATTATAGAAGCAAAATATATAGAGAAAAAAAGAGAGGCAAAAATAGAAGAGAAATGGAGAGATTTGACAAATAAAAGGGAAAGAAAAGGAAGCAACAAATGCCTTGGGCGGGACCAGTACAATTTGTTTGTGTGTCAGTAGACGACCCCTTAATGGATTAGGAACACAGTAGCCAGCCCTCAAAGTCCGAGGAGTGATATCACCATGCTCGAATCAAAGGTTGAAAAATGTGAACTAATTTTACCGGAATACTTTGATTAGTTCTTTTTGTTGTGTTTCATGCAAGAGTCACTATCATCAATGTGTTTGTACAACAATAATAATGATAATAGTAATAATTTTTGTACAACAGGAACCAATACCACGCCTGCAGGTACTTCCTACTGAGATTAAAATTCCAAAGGTGATCCGATAGTATTCACAAGAAAAATCAATCGAGAAATCTGTGCACCTGCAGAAGCCATCCAGCCATTCCTGCATGCGCTTAACACTAGAGAGAAAGTACCAATGACAACTACAGCGGCGGAACAAGAATCTTTCCATCTCCAAATTCAGCAGCAAATTCTTCATCATTCTTACCCAACATACTTTTCAAGCTGCATTCCATGTCTCTGCCCTTGAGCAACCAAAATCTAGGTTTTATCTTCTTCTCTAACGAGTAGCTGAAGTATCTTGGATATTCAACTACATCACTTATTGGTTTTTCCATTGTGTTCATCAGAAATTCTAGCTTAGGCTTGAGAACTTCGTCTATGCTGTAGCCGAGCAATGGTGAGAACTTGCAGACCATTAGTGCTACCTCCCTCTTTGAAAGCCCAACATGCATCAAGTATGTCATTCTGCCCAAATTGAATAAGAAAAGCATTGTCACACCACAAGGTACTATTCTATTCTGTACCCATTTTCGGATTTAAACTGGACTTGGTACGAGTTCGCTTTCTAAAATGAATTTAAACAACCATCTGGATCAATCATCGATAAACTAAATTTCAATTCCCTAACTAGTTGGGGTCAACAATATGAACTACAAAAAAAGTGTAAGTATTCCTAAGCTACAAAATTTACTACATTGCCTTTTGAAATGCATTTATGTGTTCATATGAAGAAAAATGCGTCTCAAAAATCGCATTTCAACTCTTGGGAAATGGCATAGATCAGCTATTTTTGGACTGTCAAGTGTTACACATGTTTTCAGAAATATCTGCATCTTGAACAACTTAATTTTATAGCAGAGGATAAGATCATTTACCTTGGAAGTAAAGCTCTATTGATGTCACATACAAAAAGCTCAGGATATCTCCTGATAATTCTGGGAAGATGACTTCTGGAAACTCCAATACCCATTAGGAAATTGAGTTTTCTCTTGAGAGTTTTCTCGATGCTCGATGCAAAAATTTCAGGACAGCGACCAAGTATCCTACCAATAATGTCATCATCAAGACCAAGATCCCTTAAGAAGCACACTACCTGGAGATGAAGAATTATTATTCCCACAATAAACAGAAAATTTATATAACAGGTGCTGAGACAATTATACTACTTGCATTCACCCAAAAAGAAAATTCTGTAATCAGCAAATGAATATGCTCAAGCACCATCATAAACTCGTACTCTGATAGGATTATCAACCTATTAATGAGCAATGTCACCCATTCTCCCCACGACACAAAACTGAAAGCAGGCCCAAATCAAGATGTACAGGGAGATATTGCATACATCTGATATACTCACTTATCTGAAATATCAAAGCTAAAACAAGCAATATGTATAGCCAAGAGAAAGAAATTCAGTAAAGATTTATGTAGTCGCATCATACAGATAAAAACTTTCAAATAATTGGTCAAAACCCAAGCAAAGGATCACCACATATCAAGATTAAACACACAAAACCTGGTTTACCTGGACATCAGTAAAATCTTAATCTACAGGAGATATTAGTTTCCATATCTTGTATGTGGAAGTCATGCTTTCGTATGAGATTCTCTACATATGACATTCTAGTTAGTATAGAGAATTGGGTGGTTTTCATAGAAAGTCAAGTTACTATTTCTATCTTTTGTATTTATCTTGTCTGCTAGAACTTTCGTCAATAATAAAACGAGTTATTATATACTTATTTTTTGTAAAAAGAAAAAAAAAAAGAAAAAAAAGAAAAGAAAAACCCCATAAAAGTTGAGTAGTCATGTTCTCCAAATTTTCTCCAATTGAGGCATGAGATCGACTAATTGGGTACACTAGAAGGTTACCTAAGTGTATCTTCCACACTGATGGTGAAGATGATCTTTCTCTAGTAGTCTTTTAAAATTTGAGATTATTCTACTGGCATGGAAAGATTTTTGATATCTTTCTTTTCTAACTTATAAGTACACATATCTTATTGAAATGCATTTATTTCAAGAAAATACTCCCTATATTATTGACATAAAGTGGGGATACCCCAAAGACAGGCAATACCCCTATAACCTAAAGTTCCCATGTATGAAGACTCTTCAATCATCTATACAAGTAGGGATATCTTTTCACTTAAGAAATAACAAAAAGGAGCAACTTGACATGGCCTTTTTCCATATAAGGGAAAGTTTCTCATGTCCACACGTTTGAACTAGTGACTAACTTACAGTCTACTACTCCAGAACCAACAAATTTGAAGTCATTCCCAAGATCACCATCTCCATTCGGGGACGTGATGCTATGAGAAACAAAAAAGTGTGTAATCATTCTATTATTCAATACGGGATTTGTGAAGATTTACAAAAATGAAGATGCTGATGCAGTTGTACAAATACCATTTCCATTTACTTCCAAAATCTTGTATTGCTCTGATCTCAATCAGCGCAATCTTGCATGTGTTCACATTTATGTTAGTAATTTAATTACTAGGCGAACGTCAAAATATTGACTCTCACCTGACGGAATTCCTGAGGCTTCTGCAGTAGTAGCTGAGGACTTGTAGCAATCACCTTACCCAACTTCTGGTGACTAATGCCAAAGTTGCGGAGCTGTTCCACCACCAATTTCAGCTTGTTAACTGACAACCCCAAAAGAAGGGGACAGCTTTTGATTGCCTGAGCTACACTAACTTTTGGCACCTGCCAAAAACAATTATTAGCAAAACAAAATCCAAATATTATAAAATGCGAAATAATATAATTATATTAAATTAATTTATACATGCAGCAATTGGTAATTATAAGTTCAACTGATTATAAATTAAATTATCACATATAGTACACATATTCAGCAATTGGTAAATTTTTACAGAAAACAAGTTACCGAATCCAAAATTAGAAAACCAATACTTCGGTTTGTACCAGATTAAGAATAACGCTAGCCCAAATGGTTAAGTCCAACGAGCCTTAACTCTCATTGATCAGTATCCAGCGTTGTTTTAGAACGCCAAATGGTTTAATCAACTAAACAATCATTACTACTGGTATTAAGAAGAGCTGGTTCACGAATGTCCAGGACGGCCAAAGATGGATGCAAATATTAGTAGACTGTTTTTAGTACTCTCTCCATTTCATTTTGTGTCTTAGTCTGACTGGGCACGGAGGTTAAGAATGTAGAGAAGACTTTTGAATCTTGTGTCTTAAACTAAAGGTGCATATAACATACCAAAAAGGCAAAAATGCCCTTTGGATCTCCTAGTCTTGACATGCCACACCATTTCAATAAGTGAGCACATTAAGGGTAAAATGAGGATATTGAAACTAAAAACTTAATATAAAATGATTGCATTCCATTTGAAATAGACAAAAAAGGAAAGTGAGACACATAAATTGGAACAGAAGGAGTAGTTAACTGTAAGTTAATGAAGCTAAAAAGTGTGACCTTATTGTGCCTAGGAACTCTTGAAAGTAGTCACTAGCTGGACCTAGGAAATGCTTGTAATCTTTGCATCTTTAATAATTTCAGTTCCAAAGTTTGATACTTCTAAAGAATGGATCAATCAAGCTTTCTATGTAGCCATCCCCCTTCATTCTGATCAGACATGACAAGTTATTGAAGAATAATAAAGTATGAGTGGAAATTTTCCTAGTAGGGTTCATTCCTTTATATTGAAGCTGGAAACCTTCAAGCGGTAGATATATCAAACCTTTATCAGCTTCTTCAGTGATTCGTCCTTTCAACCAGCTGAGGTGGTTTGCAATCATTTATCATATCAGTTCAGTTCACTATTTAGATCACGTTATGGTGGTTTATTGCTTCCGATTATCTTTCTTAAAACACCAATCTGTCATTCTAGTTCTTCCATCTTTTTGTTCCGCCCATCCTTTTGTCCAAAAGCAACACTTCTTTTTACACATTCCAGAGTTATTACTTGCTTGTTTTGAAAGAGTAAGTGACTATTTTGACAAGAAAAAAAAAAGCAGTCATTTTGAAAATTCAGACTCTTATCTTTCACCCATCTTTGAATAACTTCATTTTGAGCTACATAGCCTGAAAAACAACCGATATGTCCTCAGCACAACCCTTTGAAACAAGGCATCCCATCGAGCTTACCCATCCAGAATTTAGACACTGCGAGTTCTTGGTTTTGTTAACACAATAACTTCCAATCAACAAGCAACAATGACGGGATCAAATAACAAGTGTCACCTCTCAAAGACCATCAAATCACTTCATATGGATATCTGTGCCACCATGACAATTGCCCTCGATCAGATTTTCATATTTTGAAAACAATCAATGATCTCATCAATAATTACAATTCAAAATCATTGGCTTTGTCAGTAATTTAGTGCATCTTCTTTATCCTAAAGATGAAATAACTAAGTAAAAGATAGCATTCAAAACAAAATCAGCAAATCCAAGGTCAAAGAGTGCACAATATAAATAGTTTTGCTTGTTTATAGCAGAATAATAAACTATCTAAACTTTAGAAGCTACATTAAAGAATTAAGTTAAACTACTTTGCATTCAATTCGTTAAACCAATCAATTAGAGGTGCTGATAAATTAACCAATCGTTCTGCTGGCCTACCAGATACCATACGGCTTCCCTCCAATACAGCCGAATATATCAGACAACAAAGATTTAACAATGAAATCACAAAAGGTGAAAATAAAGGCAACACTGGACTCAGCAGTCATTTTCAGCCATTAATCCCTGAGCTAAAACCAAGGTGGTCAGTTAATCAATGGAGTGCAAAAGATTATTGAATATATAATATTGCTGAAATAGAAAAGCTTAGCGGAGAATGAAGAAACAGTGGCGACAAGCGGTACTCCTTTGCCTCAGACACAAGCAGCAGTCACAGAAGCTCTAATATCTTTTTTTCTTTTAAGGAAAAAATACTAAAGAAAGTCCGTACTTTGAAATGACAGAGTTCCATTCTATGTCTAATTCGTTTCCAGGGAGAAAAAAAATAATTAAAGTAAAATACTAAGACAAATCTTGATGCAAGTGAACAAAAAGGGCCAATTGGGACTTGAATCCCCGCCACACCCTTGAAGCTTGAAGGAACCTCAGCCTTAAGCTTGTTATCCTAAGCAACCCTCTACTTGGCTGAAAATGTGAAATTTATATGGGTCTATCTAAAGTGGTTTTTATAAACACGGGGTCTGAGATGGAAATTGTGGGTTCTATTAAACCCACAAGATCAACAAGAGACATTTCACCGCAAAACTTAACTGCTCAAATGAGAATAAGTGAATAACCGGAATTAATACCTTTTCATCATCAAAGAAAGCAAGGACGGTCTCGTAGTTTTGCAGAATGCTCCTTGAAAGAATCCATGGATATTTCAGCAACATCTGGCCAAAATCTTTGCGCTCCATACCATCCTAGAAATGTATAAACAACACGCACATCATCCTAGATGAATGCTCCAAGATTGTCCACTCATAAAAATAAAGTATGTGAACTATTTCAGTCTACACTAAAACTATCATTCAGTTCTCCACAGCGGAGTTATATATTATTTTATAAGCGCCGTATCAGTTCAAGGCTGAAAACTGTCTCCTTTCTGGAGTCCAAAATAACTGGGCAATTGATAATATACTTTCAAAATCATCTAAAAGTACATCGTCACCAACAGGCTTCGGTGCAAAACTTCCACACAAAAAAAAAAAAAAAAAAAAAAAAAAAAAAAAGATGATAGAGAGATAAAGGTCATTTACATATAAATGAACTTTATCTCTCATACTAGTAATTATAAAATAAGTCAGTCAAACATATTGCAATGACATTTATATGATAACCATGAGTCATCAAAGTTGAACAAGTTGGAGATATTTATTGAAGGAAAACAATTAAGATAAAATATTAGTAAGTAAGCCCATACCTTAAGGATCGCCTGCAATCTTGGTCTAACATCCTTTTCAATGTCATAGAAAATAATAGGCGGAAACAAAAGGAGAATCTGTCTCTTACATCCTTCTGCCACTCCAACCTCATCAAGGAATTCTATAAGACACTTGATATGACTCTCCTTAGGTAGCAATAGAAGTCGTGGAAATGATTCTATAAGATGTCGGAAAGATGCATCTTGAGAACCTAACAGATGTAAACCTCCGCGCCTTGCTTGAATCTACAAAAAGTAGAATACCATAATGTAGTTGCTAGCAGGAAGTATCATTCTGACTCAGTTTAATTGACTTAAGTGGACGGTGGTGGAGAATGAAAGAATAAGATTAGTTGGAGCTGGGAGAATTGTAGAGAAGCAAGGCAATGATTACATAAGTTAATTCATAAAAAAGGGAGAATGTATATCTAGTATGGATGTGACAAATGCGCTATCATGCTGATTCAAGGAGGCAACTGACCTTCTCAAAAAATGACAAAGTCTGCTGGACATCGTCATCAATAGTGATGGACAAGTGTGTCATCATTTGGCGGGCATTTGTAGCAATCAGTCCTCCATCATCACAGTTGGTGAAAAATATTTGCTTGACATACTTAACCTATGAGCAAGTAGAAAAAGCAATTAAGAAGACGTTAAAAGAACAAATAGTAGTTAGTACTCCGTAGTTAATAGTGGTACTTAACCTTGTTGATAAGGGTAGGTAGTGTGGAATTAGAGGAAAGATAGCGAGCTAAGTGGGTTGCTGAAGAGAGAGTGAGGCCGATGCTCTCCAAGAAGGGAAGCATACCCTTATCACCTTTTTGCTTTGCTATGAGGTAGACCTTCCTCTTGAAAGTTAGTGGGATTTTGGCCCCCCACGAATTCCACAAGGAAAACTCATCCAGCTCGCGGACGCCGTCTATCAACATGGTGACGTAGTTGGGTGAGTTGAGGGCTATCTCCACGGATTCCTCCTTACGGACCCCAACTTCTTGGAGATAACAGCTCACTGCCTCCCTAGCTTCATCCTCATTACCATTACTAAAGGACCCAGCAGCCAGCACTGCCCCAAAACTCAACTTGCGGCACCGGAGATGGCACACTTTCTCTCGACGTATAAAAAGATTATTGCAATAAAAAGAAGAGTAATACATTTTTACAGGACATGACCGGAAGACAGTCGCAACTCCCATGCCAAATTCGACGCACTCCATACCCAAGCTCTCTTTTCTTCCAGAATTGGGCTCGCTTTCCTCTCTTTTTTTAGGGGCCGAATTACAAGTTTTAAAAAGTTGGGGATACAGATTAAAAAATTTCTTACTAAATCATTTGCTCCTCCTCCTCTTTTTATTCTTTATTATCGTCTTCCCCTTTTTCTTTCTTCATCGTCTTCTTCTTTTTATTCTTTATTGACGAATAATATGTTTCCAGACTCCCCATAATCCCGCGATACCAATTATGCTATTGGATTACTCTTTTAGGTTCGTCTAACCCCAATTCCCCAAATTCATAATGTTAGGGTTCTAACCCCTAATTCTAACTATTCATAATCCATGGATTTCATACTGTAGCCTTCAATTATCAATAATAAAAGGTTAGAATTTATTGCCGGTGCACTAGGTCTTTTTATACCCTGATTCAGTGATATCGCGAAGCTGCAGCCACTATTGCGACATAACTCAATGTTATCGCGCCCAGAAGCGTGCTATCACGCAGATCTTCAGCGCTATCGTGCAAGGTTAGGCACCAGGTGGCCTGACACCACAAGATGGTGCTACATTTTGGGTCCGAACGGGACCTTACGCTACTCGAAATTACCTCAAACTTTGCACGCAAATTTTAAACATAGTTATGACTTGCTTACGAACTCTAATCTCAAAACAAATCTCTGATATGCAATACGAGGGTTAAGCGGAAGGAGGGAATACTTCTCTTTCATAACATTAGCTAAACTCATCTGAATGGTCTCTGATTTTACTTTCGAAAGTTCTTTTAGGTCACAAATGACCATATGAACTTAATGATGCTTTTGAATTTTAAAACATAGCTCATTTACTTGAAACGAGCTCATATTCGTAAAACGACTTTACCAACGCTAGAAAGCGAAAACGTCGTCCAAGACCTATCAAACATGTCCGATTCAGCTCAAACTTTACAAACATGTCCTAATGGACTTTATAGGGCTTTAAGACTGCCGGTTCATAAATCTGAGTCCAAACTCCGAAAAGAATAAATCAGTGTAGTTTCATTTTTCCGACTGACTGGGTCGAAAATGTTGAATACTTAATTTTTAATTTATTAATTTGAAACAACCTCTCATTAGTATATTCCGACAACTTTCCAGATGCCTTCGGTCGGAGGTTCCAACTACTTCTGTCGCAAATTTTTCCTACCAGGTGATTTCGGGCGACACATTTCTGAATGGAATGCGGTATGAAAATATGATTTTTTGATCCCCTTCCGACCATTTGTGATGTCAAAAATCACCTATTTTCTGGTAGTGATCATATAAGTAATTTCGGCAATTGTTATATGGTAACATAAGAACTAATGATGATTGAAGAGCATTTGATTGGTTCTATTAATAAGTATACTTTATCCCATCTATCAAGGTGTTTGATTTCTGAAATACCATAGAAATATTTAAACATCATCAAGATGTTTAGATTTATAGGAAATTCAACATATTTTTTTATCTAGAATCAATCAAAATCAACTCTAAATGGTCGCAAATTTTGTATTCAACTTCCAAATACATCTTTCAAACACAAAAATTAGATATTAACTTTAAGATTTCAAATTTCAACAATGGGTGAACTTTTACAGATTTTTTCGACGAAAATTAACAAATGAATATGAGATTGTATTTGTTTAGGAAACCAAAGATTAAAGAAAGAATAAGAAAAAGGAACGCAAATTGAAAACTTGAAGAAAGAATGAGAAGAAGAACCAATAAAATTGAGGTGAAAAGATGAGAGATTGGTAAAGTAATGGGCCTTTTTGGATAATTTTGGTTTATATTAGTACTAATATATAAACGTCGTACAAGAGCTGCCTCCGGTTTCAAGACTCAGTTGAAATTTGACCTGTAGCCACGTTTTTGAATACTAATTAATGTTTAGCCAGTGCATATGTGACCTATAGCGACATTTTAAATTGATAATTAATGGATAGTCTATATTTTTGAAATATTTGAGAATAGCCTATATTTGCGACATAATTGAAAATAGCCTATGTTTGCTATATATTTTTTTAGAATACCCACGTTGAATTGCAAATTTTTTTAAAAGTAGCCGATAGTAGTTGCTGAGTTGCAAGGAAAAGATATATCTTTTGTTTGACTCTGACCAAAAAATAAAAAAGATCCAATGGACTAAAATTGGATAAATTTTAATAAATTAATTTTTCACGTGAACCAGACAATCAATTACACAAAAACCTATGAAAATTATGATTAGCAAACTGGACAATCAAATACATAAAAAATGGTGAAGTTCAATGATGAGCATTCCCTCTCTTTCAATTTATATAGCACCATTTCATTATTAGTCTGTTTAGAAATGAATGAAAACTTTCTAAATTTAGAAATAATTTAATTTTAAAATTACTACTTTGTCATTAATAAAGTTATTTATAAGTACACGAATATCTATGATTTATTTTAGACCACAAATCTGCATTTCTTTCTTAAATTCTGATCTATTAAAATTATGATATATGATGTGAAACAATAGAGTACTACTTTTTCATATTAAAAATTGGGTAATTCACAAAACTATACAAACTAACACTCTTTCTTACACTAAAATGTCAACATTTTCCCATTTTCAAAACATAGCAACATTTTTTCTCAAAACATAGCAAAATGCACAAAAGGGTGCTAAAAACCTTAGATCTTGCTTCTACACCCCCAACCGCCACCCGCATCAATGTTGCCGCCTTCCAGCCAGCGGCCACCGGCTGCCACCACCGCTAGGTCACCGGAAAATTCTGTTGTTATTTTTTTTATATGTTTTGTGTATTTTCAGTGTATGAAAATGTATATTCTTTGTATATTCTGCATATGGCTAGTGTATGTAAAGTGCATGAATAGGCCATACACAACATATACAATGAATAACCACAAGCATACGCTTATACATATTGTGTGCAAGGTATTTACCCAGTGTATGTCCCGACATATATTGAGTATACACATTACAAACAGTTTTTTGCCTCCACCACCACCAACAACCACCATCCACCACAGGAGTATCAACAAAACAAACATATTTTTCGTTAGAGCGTAATTTGCCCATAAAAATTTACATTAGAACTCCTCGCAACTAGTATATATATAGTACAAACTCTAGAACTTTAAAGTGTTATATTCCATTTAAATATAGCAAATGATAATGTTTTGGATAAATTACACCACATAATTTTATAAAATTTATTTACAAAAAATAGATATACTTTGGTTACTTTAAAAAAGTAGCAATATTTTTAACATTTGTTACAAAATATAGCAAAAAATAAAAAGTATTGGGTAAAATCTCGAACCCTAATACATCATTATCTTCCCTCTTTCTCCCTCTCTAACACACACAACGCCTTCATATGACATTCAAATTTTTAGTACCAAATTAGTGTGACAAAAAGTTATTGAAGCAGCAACCATGCCTTCATTTTGACTTACTGCCATGGATATGGAGTGGAGAACTCAAGATCAAGTGTATATAAATAGGCACAACGCCGGCATAAACCACCCCCACCAACATCTATTCCTTCTACGGCTACTAACGTAGCTAACCTTATCATCGCCGCCTCTAACTTTGCCATCGAAACATGTTGTTGTCGCCGTCGCCAAAATTATTGGAGAAGCGTGTTGATTCTGCATTCAAAACAACCTGATGTTTTAGATAATCTCCTTTTTTACGCTGCTTCCAGATCTGAAAAGTTTTATTTGTGATTTTTCGACTTTGTATGGCAGTTGTATAGCATCTGTATGCGAAGTGTATGGAAGTTGTATTGCAACTGTATGTGAAGTGTATGACATATGTATGTGAATTGATATGATTTGTATGATATATTTATCAATTGTATCGCGTTCACATCTCGTGTGTTTTGCTTGTATATATGTATGTATAGTTCTTCTTCTTCCCATTCTTTTTTTTTTCATTTTAATGGTGATTATAATGGTGGTTATGGTTAGGGGTGTTCATGGGCCGGTACAGTTCGGGTTTGAGCTTATCGGTAACGGTATATCAGTTAACGGTATGTACCAATACCATACCAATAAGCTATTGGTTATCGGTTCTTAACAGTTCGGTAGTTAACGGTTCGGTAACCGGTACACCGAAGTAATGCGTGAATTCTTGGTGGATAGTTGTCAATAGGTAACATTTTTTAATTAATATGAATAACCACTAAAGTAATAGACAAACCATCCACACAAACTAAGTAAACAACTGCAATCATCAAGTCTTAACAATATGCTAACATAACACAAAATAATGAAATAGAAAAAGAAAAGATAAGAAAGTATGATCAATAATCCGAGAAAGCAAAATTAATTATAAAATAGGCCGGACTCATTAATTAAAGTGTATGGGTATTGACATATAACCACTAATAATAATAATAATAATAATAATAATAATAATAATAATAATAATAATAATAATAATAATAATAATAATAATAATAATAATTGAAGTTTAACCTATAAGTTAATGTTGTAAATTAAGAGTTTAAATGACTTAATATACTAATAATAAATAAAATAAAATATATAAAAATTATAAAAAGAAACCTTATCGGTTATCGGTACGGTAATGGTAAAGAGATATAGAAACCGTTACCGTACCTATATCTTATCGATATTGGAAATTAATACCATTACCGGCCCAATAACCGTTATGCTTATCGGTAGCGGTAGCGGTTCGACTATCAGTACTGGTTCGGTTTTGCACACCCCTAATTATGGTATTTTGGTCGTTGTATATCACGTGTATGTCTAGTGTATATATTCTATGTACAATGGAAAAACACTTGCCATACAATAAACAATTTTAAAAACAAAATCCTTAAAAAAAAAAAAAAAATTGGTGGCCGGAATCTGATAGCCGGCGACTGGCAGAAGGTGGCGTCAGGGAGTCGGCAGTGCGGGTGAGGGGGTAGGGGTAGGGGTAGGGGTAGGGGACAATGTGGAGGAAGAAAGGGGAAGGAGATCTAGGATTTTGTTTCCATCTTTTATGTATATTTGCTATTTTTTGATAATAAAATATTGCTACTTTTGAAACTCTAATAATATTTTATGTGAAGTAGAATGTTAGTTTGTATACTTATGTAATTTAACCTAATGGTTTTCCTCCTACCCAATAATATTAAAATCTTGTCCCTTTTCCTTATTTTAGGGACTCATTTGTCCCTTTTGATTCGATTACCTGCAAGTTACTATGCTAGTTCCTCTAAGGCGAAATACATGGACAACTAAGGCAATAATTTTCACTTAAACACTTTAACTAAGTCAGGTACAAATTGGCCATTTGAATTGATACGTATAATATGTCCGCTGAACTCCTAAAAGTTACCAAGCAAAAAAGATAGAGTGCATGAATACTCCTATACTAAACATTTACCAAATGTGCTTTTACTTTTAGAAATCTGAAACTGCATGTTTTGGGAAAAAGGTTCACTAGGATCATGCTTGGTTGCAGAGTAGGAAGTTATAATCCCCACCTAGAATCAGGGGCGGATCCAGGAATTGAAGGTTACGGGTGCCACTTTTTGTATCTACCCTTAGCCACCAAATAGGAAGGCGGGTCGAATCGGGTCGGGGCGGAAACATTTTTGTTACTTTAAAATTTATTAAGCATTATTTCCCAATAAACAAATAATTTAGGTTTAATTTAATAATTTTTTCACAGTTGTTTTAATGTTTTTAGGTATGAAAGAACATTGCTAATATTTGAAAGAGTGTCCCGTTTTGAAAATTTACTAAAAAATAGCTGAACTATTGGTATACATAATATTATTTTTTACTAGATTAATTTATCTTCAATAATTCTTCATCTTAAATATCACGTTTTATGAAAATTCTTTTCACAACAAAAAACTTTAATTTTTTAATCTAACCACTTAGTTTTTAAAAAGTCAATAAAAGATATTGGTCAAATTATTCTTTAATATGTATAGATGGCATCATTAAAAAGGGAAATTAGATATTTATTAAAATTATTTAAATGTATTACCAAAAATAAGGTCCTTATGAAATAGGAAATAATGACAGAAACAAAAAAAATAAAAAAGAAAAAAGAAAAAGAAAACAACAACAAAAAGAGAAAAAAAGAGAAAATAAAGGAAGAGAGAAGGACAAATTAGAAAATAAAAGGAAGAGAAAAATAGATGCTATCATCTGGATTCGAACACCACACATTAGGGATAAAGCATGAGCTCTTTGCCACTGGCACTACAGTGCCTTAGATGACAATGGGTGCCAAAGTTAATATATGTAGTATTTCGCTGATAAATATACATAAATATACAAAGTCCCGCCGAAGCTTGCGGGTGCCATGGCACCCGGTCCTTTGCATGTAAATCCGCCCCTGCCTAGAATCCAGCACTATTATTTAGGAGTAATATGTTTGGTCAACTCTTTTTTTCTTAACCGCATAAAGCATATCATCATGGTTAATACAAGTTTAGTTCATGTACTTCAATTCTTTTCTGCATAACTAATAGTCACATAATACATAATTTTATATCTAGATTTTCTTATCCTTAAACCTAACGATCCTTGAGCCTATATAGATGGACAGGTTGATGTCATCATTGGCAATGCGAACCAGAACATTTTACTAAATTCTAGATACTTGATATTTGCAAAGTGTAGCATCGAATTAGGAATGAAAGACATCGGCAGGTTTATTTCCGCATCAGTAAATTAGTATACAGTGTTCGAGAATGTGGGTACAAACATGATATGTAATGCACTATGATTTGAGGATCTGTGAGTACATGGAGTGAATACATAGGGAATAACTAATGGGGTTGAGGACCAAGAGTATATATAGTTGGATGACGTCAAACTCCAGCATCATGCATTTGATCGCTGTTACTGTGGCCGTGGTCCTTGTCATTTAAGCTTTGTATACTTTGAACAACTTCCTTGAGATCCCACCTTGTATCCAAATCTTCTTGACAACAAGCCACTCCAATGTCGAAGAGCTTTCGGATCTGTCCTTGGCTATCCTTTGTAGTGTTCATCTCTTTGTCAAAAGCCGATTCATTATCTCTAATGATGGTATCGACCCAGGTAGCCAATTCGGTACCATAGCCAGTGCTGAGAGCGAGGTAGTTTGTGGGGAACTTACCCGTCAGGGTTTCAAGTATCAGAATCCCAAGACTCCAAACATCAGTCTTCCTCGTGATGCGACCTTGCTGTGCATACTCCGGCGCTTTATAAGCCACAAGAAGATGTTGGACTTGCGCAAGATTCACCAGAGGCACCAAAGTGTAATCCATCAATACGGGATTCAAATATTTGTCCAAAAGCACGTTCGATGACTTGAGGTGACCATGCGGAAGGGCTAGACTTGGAAGCTCATTGTGAAGGTAGGCCAAGGCCTTTGCAACTCCTTTTACGATTTTCAAGCGGCTTGACCAGTCCAGCCTAGATTGATTACCTATCATGATAGGCATAAAGAATAGTAATTAGGGTTGATCGGGCATTAATTCATGCCTGTACAATATGTAACAGAAACTCTATACACACGTACCATGAAGGTGACTGGCCAAGCTACCATTGGAGGCATAGTCATAAACAAGCAGCTTCTCTTCTTTCCTGTAATAGTAGGCTACAAGGGGGAGTAGGTTGGGGTGGGTTAGTCTACCTAACCTCCTCATGTGCTCATGGAAATCTTCTTTAGCGACATGGTTCATTTGCTTAAACCTCTTAACCACCACGGCTTGGCCATCCATAAGTAGTGCCTTGTAAGAGGACCCCAGGTTACCACTGCCAAGCACCTCAGCTGATGCTCTTAGCAAGTCCTGTAGATCAAATCGTGGCCTGTCATCTCTAACGAATGACAACTTGCCGACCACGGCTGCTGTTGGTGCCTCTGCCTTGTTACTATTTGAATGCTGGTTATTTGAGTATGTTGAGTTGCCGCTCAGTGTCACATGATCATCAGGAGCTGATGATGTAAAGGCGTTTTGATCCCTGTCATTATTCGAGTAATTTGACTCGACAGGCTGTGGATTTTGGCTGCTGCTATGGCTACGGCGACGAATAATAAGAATTAGCACAATCAACAGACATAAGACCACCAAACAAACTGCAACGATCAGCATCACTTTACTTAGACGAGTGGGGGACTTCCTAATAACATCAGTACTAGATTGGCCGCTGATTGTAGATGAGTTGCGACTGTCAGGATTATTTGCTTCTTGACTTGGGGAGTTGCAAGCTGATTCCAAAGGCTTCCCACATAAGCCTTTGTTCCCTGCATATATAATTCACGTTCAGGATTAAGAGGCAACACGTTCTGTGTCAAAGTAGCTACTACTTCATACTACCATATATGCTAATATAAGTTAAATGATAAAGTTTCACTTAAAAAATTAGGGGCAAAAAAGCAAAGATTGGATATCGCATGCATATGCGATATGCCTGCGGAATTAAATACAAATAAAGATTCTTGTTTATAGGCAAAAATCGTTAGACTAATACTCCATTTGAATATCTTTTCTCCTTCAATAATTATTTAGTACTCATGAATTTGCATGCAATAGTTATGTATGTTACCTGAGAATGTTGTTGGATCCATTAGAGAAAGAGCGGGAGGGATTGGACCCTCGAGTTGGTTGTTGGATAGGTTGAGCACTTTGAGAACGTTAGGGGGGAAATGAGGTATGGAGCCTGTGAATCTATTATTTTCGAGGCTCAACTCGAAGAGCCTGGGGCAGGAGGTAGCCAGGGAGGTGGGGATGTTGCCGCTGAATTGGTTGTTTGCCAAATAAAGCTTCTTGAGATAGGTCATACCCTGGAAGGCATCATCCGGGATCTGACCGGAGAAGCTATTATTGGACAAGTACAATGACTTGAGGGCTCCAAGCTTATTCCAATCAGGCATTGCCCCCTTGAAGCTGTTGTTCATAAAGCTTAGGGTCCGCAAGAAATGCAAAGGAAGCAGGGAATCTATATCAATTACCCCGGACAGGTCCAAGTTCTCAAGTTGCAAACCCCATACGTCTCCTTCATAGCAAAGCACTCCCAACCAATTCCCGTTGTTTCCGGAACAGGGGCTGTTGGATGGAATCCAAGAACCAAGGACCTCATGTCCTCTAGGCGAAGACGTAGATAGCGAGCTTTTAAAGTTGAGGAGGGCCTCTGAGGAGCTCTTTGCATCGGGAACATGATCTATAATTAAGTTGTCGTTGTCGTCGCCGTCCACATCTACTGCTGCATGATTAAATGGGGACACAAGAAGAAGGAAAATGATCAATAAGTGACCGCGGGAACATAGCTGATGATGAAAGCATGATGATCTTGATGCAAATGGAATGATGGCTTCTCGCTGCAGCTGGCTTCCGTTAAAGATAACCACTCTTGGCCGGCCGGCATCATGCACCTCCGTCATCATCCTTCCTTTGGCTACCCCACAACGATCACAATTTGAGGCATAAGCATTGCACACCCCTCTAACCATAGATTTTTACGGCTTTTCTTTGGTTTTTATTACATGGACTACTTTTTTTTGGACGTCTACCGTACGTCCTTTTTTTTTCTTTTTTGTTTAATTTTTATTTCTCTCTAACTTGTGTTTTCTCCTCAACTTTGGAGAAGGAAGAGAGCCAAAGCCGAGGAATGAAAATTGACAAGTAAAAGCCCGACCGAATGTTAAAAGCATTTTCTCACTCTACCTCTGTATGAATTTATTAAAGAATGATATTGGCTCGAAATTTGATTTGGAAAAATTGTACTACATACTTTATATGTCAAGTTATTAATCTATTTAATTTTGAAATAAAAGGAGTATTATCAGTTACAATAAGGCCATAACTTTTTTTTAATCATGAATCTCTATTACTATATATATTTTTTTTAAAATCGTTCACAATAAAGCATTTTTTTTAATCGTATCATGTTTTCGGACTAGCAGTACAGGTGATGAGAATGGAGAACGACTAGGTCGAATAATGCCTTACTCAAGCATCTGGTCACACTGTTTCTCAATCTCATCTTTCTGAAAATAAAGTTAATGATAGGGCCGAACTACGACTGGATCAGTTCATGGTAATAATATTTTAACATGTACGCAAGAAATACAGAGGGGTGATGAAGCTTTGCTAATTCACTTTCAAGAATTCAAGTGTGTCATTCAATAGTAAAGAACATCATAATTTGCAACATGAAAGATAATCCAAGCTAGTACGCGTATCATACAAAAGGGGATGTAAATGAACATCCACATTTAAGTGGTAGTACAATATAATTGGTGAACTTACGTGATTCGTTTGTTCACAAGTCATGGTTTAATGTACTTATGTTGATTGAACAGTATTTCAATAAAGCAAGTCGTTAACTTCATTTTTTGTAACTACTTTGATATATTACTATTTCATTTTTTTTTGTCAATAAGTCCTTGAAGCCACGACACACAATACACATTCTTGGGATATTGCAATACAAAATTATTGATGCAGTCCAAAGTGCTGATCACGAACTCAACAATCAACCGAGGAGGCTTCAACCGAAGGCAGTGACTGATCAACCGAGGAGGCCAATCACTCGAAGCCAAGCTAAGCTGCTCCATGACATGCACGTCCAGTTGACCATGATGGGAAGAAGCATGTGTTCGGAGAGGGAATTGCAAGATGATGAAACCAAGGGCTACATCTTCAAAATTGAGCCCGAGGACAAGGTTACCGAACAGCAGCTTTTGGCCCCGGGCAGCACAGAACCGAACACAACAACATGTGTTCGAAGCTAAGACAGCGCCCGATGAGGAGTGTGTTCGAGCAGACAATTGAGAACCGAAGCCAAGGCTTACCGAAGTCATGACTGCCGAACACATTTTAGTTCAGCCCTGCGTGGCTTATTTCTATTGGTCACTTGTGACCCTTTTACTAGTTTACCCTTAGTATTTCTTATATAAACCTTGTTCCCTTTCATTGTAAGTAGCTAGTTTTTGGATATTGAATATTGAATGAAAGTGCCGAGCACATTTCTTCTTGTCTCCGTCGTGAGCAAACCCCGGTGAGGGCTTTTATGGACTTGTGGCTTTCGGTTAATCCGATTGAACATTCCTCTTTGATCATTCAGTTTGCAAGAGGCAATGTTCTCTTGAGGATTGTTGCATAGTTAGGGTGATCCTTGTCTCCCTTTCGATCGAGCTTTGGGACAGGTTCCCCACTGTTCTTTCGAAAGAAGCAAGTTTTGTCTTGCTTTTATCTTCTTCTTTAATTGTTCTTCTTCCGCGTTTGTGCTTAGCAGCACCTTCGGGTTTGCCTTGCACCATCTTGGTATCAGAGCACGGTTTGAGCTTGTTTCTACAACCCCAAATCCTGTTCACGTTATCTTTATTTTCGTGCGTTTGTGTCTTTGTTTTCCGTTTCGTGTTCCTGGTTTGGTTTGTTACTGTTGGTGTTGTTATTTTACAAAAAAAAAAAAAAAGTGTTAAGGAAAAATTCAAAAATTGTGTTTGATTGTTGGTTGTTTGGGAAAAACAACCATTGATTCTTGATCACCATCGAGTTCTGAATCCAACCAGTGCCCGACGTACCAATTCCGTGACTAGGGTTTCTTGGTGAATTTTTTTGGACTGTTTTGAGCTTCCATGGTGACTGACTCGAACCCCATTGTGTTTGGAAGAAACCGATGAAGAATGGTGGTTCTTGAGTGATTTGGGTTTGTTTGTTACTTGAAAAATCGAAGTTCTTAAGTTTGAATCGTTGTCCGTACGCCGGAAAATTGTTACAAAGTTCGTAACAGTGTACGACACGGCGAGCTGAATTCTTGGCTCGAAGAACTCGACTGAATTCCTCCGTTGTTACTGAGACCCAGATCTTGTTGAAATTCTTGGTCAGTGAACCGAAGTTGTTGTGTCCGTACGCCGGAGCAAAGGTCACTGTTCCATTGAAGAAGAAAGGGGTTAAATTTTGAACATCAAAACCCCAGGTGAAAATTGTCGGCTGAAAAGGGAAAGTGGATAAGGTAAAACCCTATCCCTACCAAGGAGGGACCACTGTTGTACGGACAGGAGTGGGTGTGATCGAAAAAGATTCCAAAAGGGAATCAAAGGGTAGATTCTCCTAGGTTTCCACTTTCTTTCGTGTCAAATTCTAGTTGGTGGATCTTTTGAGTAATTGTCCTACTCGAGGTCGTACCAACCCATTTGAGCTGATAGGAACTCATGCGAAGGGGTGACCGAAGTCCCAACTGTCGTAGAAAATTCTTTTGCCTCCCCGAGCTCAGTTAAAAAGCGTCCGTTCCATCGAGTCGAACATCACTTCACTCTTCCCGAAGAGACAGTGACTGTTGTCGAACTTGAAGGATCTTAGAGGACCGATCAATTGGACGAGCCACTGTTAACAAGTCCTTGAGTGACCAAAACCGAACCCTTAAATTGAGTGGACCCGAGTGCCACCCATCAAAGGTGAGGGAGAGTGTGAGGTGATTTCTAACCTTAACATTTGTTTGGTCTTTGATTTGTGCAGGTACCATGGCTGGAAATGGAGGTGATGGAAAAGGCATTGAGAGGCCCGAAGTGTCGTTAGCCGATCTCATGGCTGCGATACAAGGCATCAGTGCCAAAGTAAGAGGAGTGAGTGCTCGAGTAGCTAACCTCGAGCAGGGAAGTGCGTCCGTGGCCGTGCATGGGTCCGGCGCTGGAACGAGTAGCTCAACTCCCATGAAACCTGAGCTGTATGCTGAGCTTGTTCGACAACATCAGTTGACGAGTGAAGCAATTCGGAGAGAGCTTAATTTGGGCAATCCCCAAACACAACAAAACTTGGGCAATCTCCAAGCTGGATATCAAAACTTGGGCATTCCCCGAGGAGAGAGGTTACCACTTCCAAGGGCCCGAAGAGACCTTGGCGCTGTAACCGAAGAGGCTGATGAAGAGGAATTTCCCGAGGACGAGTATGAACGTGAGCCGCCCTTCGCTCAACGAAGGCAAGCTCACCGAGGTCGTGGAAATTTCCGAGGTCGAGGCCGAGGCGCAAATTTTGGAAGAAATATTGAGCGTGAGGCTGATGATCGTGATGATGAGTATCCCGAACAGGTTCGTGGTGTTCGAGACTCCAACTTGAACAGTGTCAAGATCACTATTCCACCCTTTAAAGGAACTAGTGATCCCGATGAGTATCTTGAATGGAAGTTGAAAATGGGGCGCATCTTTGAAACCAATGAGATGACCGAGGAGAGGAAAGCTGCCCATGCCATTGCTTCGTTCGAAGCTTATGCATCTACTTGGTGGGAAGCTGACAAGAGGCATAGACGAAGGAATGATTATCCCGAAGTCACTACTTGGCCACAGTTGATGAGAGCAATGGATGCTAAGTATTTGAGTGCCAAGTACAGGCAAACTCAGATGCAAAAGCTATATGAGCTAAAACAAGGGTCCAAGTCAGTTCAAGAGTACCACGATGAGTTTGAGAAGGTTCGATTGAATCTTGATCTGACCGAAGACGAGGAGCAAGCCATTATCCGGTTTAAGAGTGGCTTGGCCAAGGATGTGTCATCTCAGTTGAGACTCCACATGTACCACACGTTGGACGATTTGTTTGATGCTGCTACCGAAGCTGAAAAATTGGTGAAGGAAGAAAAGGCAAACCGATATCGAGGAGTCACTACTTCTACTCCATTGAACCGAGGTAAAGAATGGAAGAGTCCTAACCAAACAAGTGCCAACACTGCTCGAGATTCGAAGAGACCCTTCGAGAAAGGTGTGACCGTTAACCAACCAAGAGAAGTGGGAGGTAAAGTTCAACTCAACTCTCCTAGTGCTTCAAATATTCAGTGTCATAAATGCAGAGGTTATGGTCACATGGCAAAAGAGTGTCCAACTCGCAAAGTTATGCTTCTGCTCGAAGATGGAACCGTCCATGAGCAAGCGAGTGACACCGAGGAGGAAATTATCGAGGAGACTGACCGAGCTGACGGTGATGATGATCATGAGGCTGCCGAAGCTGATCATCCGGAAATGTTTCTTGTGGTTCGAAGGAATTTGAGCTGCATGACTCTTGAAGAAGAGGACAACCAAAGAGAAAACCTCTTTCATGCCCGATGTCGAGTGAGGGGGAAGGTGTGTTCGATGATCATTGACTCTGGTAGCTGTGCAAATGTGGTAAGCCAAACCTTGGTTTCACAAATGGGACTACCTACGATGAAGCATCCCCACCCTTACAAATTGCAATGGCTGAATGAGTGTGGAGAATTGAGGGTTGTCAAACAAGTGTGGATCAAGTTTAGAATCGGCGAGTATCAAGATGAAATGGTATTCGATGTGGTGCCGATGCAAGCTTGTCATTTGCTATTGGGTCGACCGTGGCAATATGACCGAGCAGCTGTTCACAATGGCAGATCCAACACTTACACTGTGAAGCTCGATGGGAAGAGTTTCATACTCAAGCCTTTGTCTCCAAAGCAAGTCTCCGAGGACTATAAACGGATGAAAGAACTGAAAGAAGCGGCCAAAGCTAAGCTTCCGGTGGGAGCAAAATTGGGGGCCGAGGAGACAAACTCACCGACCGAAGAGAAAGGAATCTGTGCAATCATGCAACCCGGTGAGATCTTACGAGGCAACGACCACGGTCAGATGATGATTTGCCTCGTGCACAAGGGTATTCTTCTAAACTCTAATGATGACTTTTCTAACGATAATCCTTTACCTAGTGCTGTACAAAGTGTTTTGCAAGACTTCGAGGACATGTTTCCCGAGGAAATGCCAGGTGGATTGCCTCCGTTGAGAGGAATCAAGCACCAAATTGACTTCGTGCTGGGATCTCAAATCCCCAACAAACCTGCATACCGGTGTAATCCCGAAGACACCAAAGAGCTCCAACGGCAGGTTGATGAGTTGCTGAACAAGGGCCTCGTTCGAGAGAGCTTGAGTCCTTGCGCCGTTCCAGTTATCCTTGTCCCAAAGAAGGATGGAACTTGGCGAATGTGTGTTGACTGTCGAGCAGTCAACAAAATAACGGTAAAGTATCGTCATCCTATCCCTCGATTAGATGACATGCTAGATGAATTAAGTGGTTCTTCATGCTTTTCAAAGATTGATCTCAGGTCCGGTTACCACCAGATCCGAATGAAACCTGGAGACGAGTGGAAAACCGCATTCAAGACCAAATTCGGTCTCTATGAATGGTTGGTAATGCCATTTGGCTTATCCAACGCCCCGAGCACATTCATGCGATTGATGAACCATGTGCTCAAACCGTTCATAAACAAGTTCGTTGTCGTTTATTTCGATGACATACTTGTTTACAGTCGAACCATGGATGAACATGTCGAACACCTAAGGCTTGTGCTTGAAAGGCTTCGAGAAGAGAAGTTGTATGCTAATTTCAAAAAGTGTGCCTTTGGTGTCGATCGTGTAGTCTTTCTTGGATTTGTAGTCAGTGCTAATGGTGTCGAAGTCGACGAATCAAAAGTCGAAGCCATCAAAGATTGGCCAACTCCGACCTCGGTATCACAAGTTCGTAGCTTCCATGGGTTAGCTAGCTTTTACCGAAGGTTTGTTCGTGACTTTAGCACCGTGGCAGCTCCTCTAACCGAGCTGGTTAAGAAAGACAATCCATTTGTATGGGGAGAGTCCCAAGAAAGGGCTTTCCAAGAGTTGAAACGGAGGCTTTGTTCTGCCCCGTTGTTGCAACTCCCTGACTTCGGCAAAGCATTCGAAGTCGAGTGTGATGCGTCTGGAGTTGGGATCGGAGGAGTGCTTATGCAAGAATCGAAGCCGATCGCTTACTTTAGCGAAAAGCTTAAGGGTGCAACCTTGAACTAATCCACGTACGACAAGGAATTGTATGCCCTAGTTCGAGCACTCGCCCATTGGCAGCATTATTTGTGGCCTCGAGAGTTTGTGATCAAAAGCGATCATGAGTCCTTGAAGCATCTCCGAGGTCAGGAGAAATTGAACCGAAGACATGCCAAATGGGTTGAATTCATTGAGAGCTTTCCCTATGTAATTCATTACAAAAAGGGAAAAGACAATGTTGTGGCCGATGCGCTATCAAGGAAATTTGCCCTAGCGACCACTCTCGCCTCGAGGCTCATGGGATTCGAAAGCATCAAGCTAATGTACGATGACGATCCCAAGCTGAAATGCGTTCGTGACGCAATCTTGAGTGGCCGAAGGGTTGAGAAGTATCAGTGGCACGATGGCTACCTCTTCAAGAATGGGAGGGTTTGTGTGCCAGTGTCATCGTGGAGAGAGCTCCTTGTTCGGGAAGCTCACTCCGGTGGACTGATGGGGCACTTCGGTGTCGACAAAACTCTTGGTATCTTGACCGAGCAGTTCCATTGGCCCAAAATGCGACGAGATGTGGAAAAGCTTTGCAACGCTTGTCTCGTTTGCAAGAAAGCTAAATCGAAGTCCAACCCTCATGGTTTGTACACCCCGTTACCTGTGCCTGATCGACCTTGGGTTGATATATCCATGGACTTTGTCTTGGGGTTACCGAGGTCGGGGGGAGGACATGATAGCATCTTCGTTGTGGTTGATCGATTTTCGAAAATGGCTCACTTTATCCCTTGCAAGAAATGTGATGATGCACAGCATGTAGCTACATTATTTGTTTCTAATGTGTTGAAATTGCATGGAGTACCTCGTACTATTGTGAGTGATCGAGACACAAAATTCTTGAGTCATTTTTGGAAGTGTCTATGGGGTGCCCTCGGCACAAAGCTACTATTCTCGACGTCTCACCATCCTCAGACTGATGGACAGACCGAGGTAGTTAACCGAACCTTGGGATCGTTGCTTCGAGCAATGACCAAAGGCAAGGTCGGGAACTGGGCTGATCGTTTGCCCATGATGGAGTTTGCATACAATCGAACGGTGCATCGAATGATTAACATGACCCCGTTCGAGTGTGTGTATGGATTTAACCCTTTAATTCCACTTGATCTAACCCCATTGCCTCGAGATGTCGTTATTGATTTTGCAGGTGCTCACCGAGCCAAAGCTCTGCTCGAGTTGCATGCCAAGACGAAGAAGAACCTCGAGGACGCCTATGCAAAGGTTGCCTTGAAGAAAAACAAGGGGCGGAAAAAGTTGGAATTAAGGAAGGGAGATTGGGTTTGGGTTCACTTCCGAAAGGAACGATTCCCGAACCTAAGGAAAGGGAAATTGGCTCCTCGAGGGGATGGTCCATTTCAAGTGCTGAGCAAAATAAACAACAATGCTTATGTTATCGACCTCCCAGGTGAGTATAATGTGTCCAACACTTTCAACGTTGCTGATTTAACTCCTTGTGTTGTAGGCCAAGTATCGGAGATAGAGGATGAATCGATTTCGAGGACGAAATCCTCTCAAGAAGGGGAGGATGATGCAGTCCAAAGTGCTGATCACGAACTCAACAATCAACCGAGGAGGCTTCAACCGAAGGCAGTGACTGATCAACCGAGGAGGCCAATCACTCGAAGCCAAGCTAAGCTGCTCCATGACATGCACGTCCAGTTGACCATGATGGGAAGAAGCATGTGTTCGGAGAGGGAATTGCAAGATGATGAAACCAAGGGCTACATCTTCAAAATTGAGCCCGAGGACAAGGTTACCGAACAGCAGCTTTTGGCCCCGGGCAGCACAGAACCGAACACAACAACATGTGTTCGAAGCTAAGACAGCGCCCGATGAGGAGTGTGTTCGAGCAGACAATTGAGAACCGAAGCCAAGGCTTACCGAAGTCAAGACTGCCGAACACATTTTAGTTCAGCCCTGCGTGGCTTATTTCTATTGGTCACTTGTGACCCTTTTACTAGTTTACCCTTAGTATTTCTTATATAAACCTTGTTCCCTTTCATTGTAAGTAGCTAGTTTTTGGATATTGAATATTGAATGAAAGTGCCGAGCACATTTCTTCTTGTCTCCGTCGTGAGCAAACCCCGGTGAGGGCTTTTATGGACTTGTGGCTTTCGGTTAATTCGATTGAACATTCCTCTTTGATCATTCAGTTTGCAAGAGGCAATGTTCTCTTGAGAATTGTTGCATAGTTAGGGTGATCCTTGTCTCCCTTTCGATCGAGCTTTGGGACAGGTTCCCCACTGTTCTTTCGAAAGAAGCAAGTTTTGTCTTGCTTTTATCTTCTTCTTTAATTGTTCTTCTTCCGCGTTTGTGCTTAGCAGCACCTTCGGGTTTGCCTTGCACCAATTATGAAGTCTTATTTAGAGAAATATTATAAATTATTTGAAAGATATTCATTTGGTTATAGTCTATTAATATTTTTTCTGAATCGTGTTATATTATTTAAGGTTGTTTTCATCATAATTATTATGATTTTTGACTCATTCATAAGTTATTCTATGATTGTATCATTTGATTTGATTTCTTTAATTTCATAAAGACAATTAGGATTTCAATGTTGTCCACACACACAATCTGATTATGAGTAACATTTGTCAATATTGTCTGTTGATCATGCCCAACTACGCCATATTAAAGGGACTAAGCGGTCGCGGCATATATAGCTCGGTATTTGAAGTCCCGAGGTCGAATCCCACAGAGAACACTCGAAATCTAGTTACTAGTCTAACTAACTTATCTAATCAATTAACTTTGAAAGTTTATATTTTTATGATGGTTTCGATGTAACAACTAATTAACAATAAAGTAAATAGCAAGTAGTAATAAAAAAATTAATTCAAGGGTTTAGAAGTCTAGGATTGATATACCCAACTCCTTCTCATGTTTTAGAAAAATGTATTAATTGATTCAACTTGCTTTTTCCTATTGAACACTTGCTCCAAATTTACAACTATTCACTCTCGTGTAATAATTGTAACTGTCACTAACCAATTTTTCAATTAATTAATGAAGATATGTAGGACTACAAGTATGGTTCACAATCGGGATCAATGGTCACAAATCACATTTTTGACAACCTAAGTAATGCTACTCGCTGGAAACTATAAAAAAATACATTGGAAAACTCACTACTCAACTCCTAAGTAACTGATAATCTAGTAAGTGTTTTTGGTGAAACAATACAGATAAAAACGTAATTTAATCCTCCAAAGTTTAGCCGCAACGGGAAATAGAAGACCATGATGATCGTGTGACTCTGGAAATATGGTCGTAGCTTCTTGGCTGCCATTACTAGCACGAGCACAAGCTATTCCAAATGTTGGTATCCAAGAGGGATTTGTTGACGTAGTATATGAGAGATTTTCTAAAATTTGCCTCCTAGGTTAAATAAATAGAATTTATATGAGGGTCAGAAACAATACGGTAAAATACGAAGAAAAGTAAATAAAGCTAAGAAATAAGTAAATAAGCAGAAAAGTAAGTAATTATATTCCTTGAGAATAGTTGGATTCAGTGTGAATCGCTTGATGTATAACAGAATGTAAGGAGAGGGTATTTATAACTATGATTTACCTAGTCCTAATTATGGTAAAATACAAAGACTAATAAGACTGTGGGCCTGTTTACTCAAGACGGTGGTATATACTAACCCTAGTAAGGAAACTGTAAACCCTAAGGCTTTGAGATGTATACCTTGTGTCTCATGGCCCGGGCCGACTGAGTGGCCGTGGCTTGGGAAGTAGGCGTGTATCCTCTGCACCCGATAACTTGTGGGCTAAGTCTAGTCTTCGCCCATAATCATATATGGGGTATTTTTACTCACAAGCACCATTGTGGCATTTTATCTATGCATAAAGTAAAATTCTTGTTCTTTATCGGTACTTTATTTTCTTATGTTATTTTCTATTAAAATATTAATTCTTTAATAAATTCACAATTGGCCACCCTCAGGCTTGGACCTAACTCCACCCCAAAAGTCAACTCAAAAGGACGAGGATTGTCCAAGTCTTATATAGGGCTTTCTTGCCCTTCCCTTCATCGGTGTGGGACTCTTTGTCCCAGCACCACTCACTTCATTCAACACTCCCCCGCACGCCCAGACCCAGACCCATCATGGGTGGGGCGTGAACAATATCGTCTGCACCATTGTGGCATTTTATCTATGCATAAAGTAAAATTTATTTTCCATTAAAATTATGTTTCTTTGATAAGTTCACAATTGGCCACCCTTATGCTTGGACTTAACTCCACCCCAAAAGCCAGCTCAAAAGTTTTATAAAGGGCTTTCTTGCCCTTCCCTTCATCCGTGTGAGACTCCCTGTCCCAACACCACTCACTTCATTCAACACCCCCGCACGCCCAGACCCAGACCCATCATGGGTGGAGCGTGGACAATATCGTCTGCAGGGGGCTCCCTCCGCACATCCAGACCCACCTCGGGTTAATTGGACTCGTGTGCATGGAGGGGTCATCGACCAGAGCCATTCTAGCCCCGTCACACTCGGGCACCCTTATAAATGGCTTTTTTGCCCTTCCATTCATCGATGCGGGACTCTTTGTCCCAACAACACTCACTTCATTCAACATTCTTATGTTATTTTCCATTAAAATTTTATTTTTGAAATAATACGATTAACAATTAACGGTTGATCAACCAAATCATGATGACGTAGACTTTTGAGTTTTCAGGCAATGTGCGTGGGAAAACTTATACTCTTCAAACAAACGTTTGATATTGGTGATGGATTGGTTATTTTAGAGTTAATCAGCTTGATTCCTGTGAATTTTTTTATACTTTCTGGTGAGAGCGACTTTAGTGATAGCCAGAGCAAAGTTGAGTGACTTTTGGTTAACAAAAAAAAAGTAAATGACTTTGGCATAATGAATCAAAAGTTGGATGACCACCGGTGAAATTTACTCCATATTAATAAGTATATTCACCTCCTATTGATGACAATATAATGGAAACATTGCTAGTTACGACAAGTTGAAAATGCACACCCAAAAAAAAAAAAATATTGAGCTTTGCGGTCTAATGGAAACATTGCTAGTAAAAATTAGTGAGGACTATTGTTAGAAGCTTATGACCGGAAGCATATGATGGAGTTCTTACAAAGATGATAGAGCCTTAAAGAAAACCTGTTAATGGTGTCTGCAAGTATTTCTTGATATATTTGGACAAAGAAAAATCAAAGATGTTTTGATGAAATTTCAAACTTCGCGCCTTTATGAAGGCATTGCTAGCTTTTTGGATTGCCAGCTTCGTGGTAAAAGCCCTTTTTTTTTTTGTATCGTGCAGACAAAATTCTCTTTTTTGTTCTTTTTCGTTTTTTGTCTTTTTCGTATTCTCTGCATCTTCTTAATTCATGCTATTATTGAAATATAAAGTACTTAATATATAAATGCATAGTAATTAAAATGGCCTTATAAGTATATTAATCCAGAGAGCTAAATATAACTATAGAAGGTGTTTGGGATGTCCACCAGAGGCGGATCCAGGATTTAAATCTTATGGGTTCTAAATTTTAGGATAATGATCTTAAGAGCAAGTTACTGGGTTCTTGACTTGATTTTTGCACATATTTAATAATATTTTTGATATAAATACACTGTCTCCGTAAAATTTACTGGGTTCTGCCGAACCCGTTCCTTCCTCTCTACATCCGCCACTGATGTCCACGATTCAGTTTGAGTCGGTTTTACTTTCAAAGAAAATCTATCCAATTAAATGAGTTTTTTTAATATTCAAACCAAATGAAACCAACTAGTTAATTTTTCATCAGTCCGGCTTTAGTCAGTTTTTTTTTAATTTATTCATTTTTTATCTAAACACATGACATACATTTTCAAGGTTCAAGCACATACTTTACGAGTTTTTGCATGCGTTGGATAGATCTGGCACCACCGATACTATTTTGGTCTCCGCAATAAAATTTCTTACTTTTTTAGGGTATATAACTCTCCACCATGACACAACAAAGCAAAGTACTTTTTAAGAAAAGGAAATATACATATAATCAAGTTATATACATAGCTTATTTAAGATCATATGTTTTGTCTAAACATTTAACTAGTTTCAAGGAACTTAATAAATTTTTAAAATGAATTTGTTAAACTATTATTTACCAAGATATTTTGATGATAGTTGAATTAAACAATGACTAAAGGACTCAAAGGTTAGTTTTTTTTTTTTTTTTTTACATGAAATCGCTTATTGGACATATCAAATAAAGATTAGTAATCAAACAAGAATGTAAAGGCAAAAGACTAGATTACTGTAAAAGCAAAGAACTAACTAGAATTCAAGAGTACAAGATTTTAACATTATTATAAATTATAATTTATCTAAATGAGCCAGCGCACAGATATAATCATTAGTCTAGTTCGTTTGGTTTGATCATTTTTTGAGTTTTTGCTTATTTAATACAAAACTAAACTAGATTTATCGATTTCTACAATCAAAAATCAAAAATCAAACCTAAAAAGATCAAAATTTTCTTTTGATTTGAGTCTGTTTCAATTAGTTTGATTTTCAGTTTCCAAGAAATAAGTTAAGAACCATGTCCAACACATTTTAGAAAAGACGTATGATCAATTGAAAGGGTCAAGAGAATTGAAATGATCACCAAAATTCGTTATATGCTTGTTTAATTTTATTCATAAATTAAATCGCATTACCTATATTATGTTAAAAGTACGAAGGCATTAGTAAAATATTGACACCTTTTTATCCTTCATAAGAATATTAAATGTTGGAGAATTCGGACCAGAAAAGAATAACTATGAAAAATATAAATCTCAACATGAAAATCAGTGAAATAGAATTCGACCTTTTTTTTTAAGTAGAATAGAATTCAACGTTGTTTCATGTCAATTAGATATCATCAATTAAAATCCTACCTGGTTAAGATTAGATCTCATATTTTCGATATTTTGCATGGGATTCTAATACTAATGTAGGTTCTATTATCATCGAAATTGTGAAGCCACACCAATTCCTTATTATATAATAAGAACACCAAATCACTATATAAAGTATACCATTGATTAAATTTTGTTTGGAGGAGAATTCTGGGTTTAGACTTTAATACATTAGAGATACAAAGTGTTCATTTTCTGTTAAACTCGTCAAATTTCCCAGTTATACCTATTCATCATGAATTGAAGATTCGAGATAAAAAATGTTGCTTGAAATAATTTTATTTGGACTTACTTTGTGTTTCTCTTATCAGTTTGTCACGACCAGAATTGTAAGCAATTTCGTTATTCTTCAAATAGTTTGGATTTTGACTAACCTATTGCCTGTTACCACTATATAATGTCTTTATGTTTTAGGCCCTTTACAAAGTGAAAGTTGCATTGATCTCTCCACAAGCATTAAACATACAAATAATTTTCATAATAATTTTTTTAAATGCTCCTAAATTATGTCTCTATTTCTTAACAAAAGATATTTTTTGTTAGCACGATTAAGTTTTATTTGAGCATCATCTCTTTGTTAATACATCATGTTGAATTGTGTGACCATTTCATCTAAAAAGTTAATCTGATGAAGAAAACACACTTTATTCCTTTAACTGCCGTTTCAACATTGATGTTATATTCACTATCTTGATACATGAATTTTTTAATTTTTTCACGCAAGATGACGCGTGCAGCGTGCGTACATTGAAACTAGTAGCACAAAAAAGTATGAGCAGACAACCATCATCTGAGGTGCTCTCCGTTCTTGAATTAGAGCTAAGTGCATCCATGCGGACAAGTAGCAAATTCTGGAGAATAGTAGAGCTATACATGATTAATCAATTCAAGCAAACGCGGTCTGCCGCTTTGATCGACGTACAGTATCACTCAATTCACGGCCCTTTGTTTCAAATGGGAAAAGAAATATGCATACACCGGAAAGCAGCAGAACACCCTCAAATAGAATAATGGCTAGAGATCGATGACATCCATGCATCAGACCTACTGCCACGAGAGGACATATTATTCCTCCAATTCTTCCCATCGAGCTTGCAATACCAACACCAGTGCTCCTCACGGACGTAGGATATATCTGCGATGAAGTTCAAAAGGAAAAAACGTGGAGATCAGTAGTTATGGCTAAATCCCCGTCTCTGGTCAATCCATGCTGATGCATGAAGAGCTATTCCTGCCGCCCACCCGAAAGAGACGAGGAAGACTAACCGCCATTGCTATCAGTAGCACAAAAGTCCTAGGTTTGTATAGCCAAATGATTCAACAAGCACAAATAAAAACAATCTCTTGAAGATCTACTAGCTTACCTCTGGAGCATAAATATAGACAATTGTGAAGGTTGCTGTAATACATGTGCGAGCTCCAAATAGAAGGCCTGTTGTTAATCCTAGAGGTTGATGATACACAAGGGGGATAAGGAACATGCTACAGAGGAAGAACATAATAGCCATCGAGAGCTTACGACCAAGTTTGTCAATTGTTGCCGCAGAAAGGATAAGACCTGGGAATTCTTCAAGTAAATGAAAACAACCAGATCGTCAGCACTCTTTCCAATAAAAGAGGTCAAGTTACAAGAAATCAAACTTTCATCCAAATTCAAGTTCAAGCAAATTAGAAGAAATAAATACCTGCGAAACTGGTTATGAAGACATCTCTGTAGCTAACATCATGAGACTGTTTGAGTTTTAACTCAGCTGGTGTGCATTCATTTTGTGAACCGCTTAACTCTGTGGTTAGCAAAACAAGACCATAGTACGAAAATGCATTTCCAAAGAAGACTATCCATAAAAGAATGGTTGACTTAGCTAACTCCGGTGAAAAGAGAGTAGCTAGTGGTGAGATTCCCCCTTGACTAGATTCCACTTGTTCGGGTATCACATCTCTACTGCTACTTGGAGAGAGCAATTCTTTATCTTCTGATGCAGACAAATATTCATCTAGCTCAATTTGGTTATCAGAGACAAGTATACCACAAGGAAGCTTTGTACCATTCATTCTCGCTATTCTCTCCAAAACAAGGAGAGCCTCTATTTTTCTTCCCTTCATGCACAGATACCGAGGTGATTCAAGTGTTACACCATAAAACAAAAGAAGCAATGATGAGGGGAGAGCAGAAAAGCCAAGTAACCACCTCCAACCCAACCTTGGCATGACAGCCTACGAGCAGCACAAAGAAGTATGAGTTGCCGAATATCTCCCTTCAGATAGTTAAAAAAAAGATCAAGAAATAAATTTTATAAAAGAAGGCAATAAATGCATGTATACAAGATGTATACGAAAAAGTAGAAAGCCTTACAAAAAGAAATGGAGGCATACAGGAATCCTATGGTTGCACCATAGAGAAATACGAGATAATAAACTAAAAATTGCATGCTTCATGCAATTCTTAAATGTTATTCAGGGTATACAGAGCATCATACAGGAAGAGATCTGACTTGGATTAGACAGCTAACGAAGCATTAGATAGTAATATGAATTGTTTGGCACTCCCAAAGATTTTAGATTTTATTCATCCTCCCTCCCTTAAGATTCAGTATTCTACTAGATTCAGTATTCTACTAAATTCAGTATTTAAATGTACCTTAAAAGTGGGATAACTCTGGGTATGTTGTTGTAAATGTACCTTAAAACTATATCTGTCCTCCAAGATAAAAGTCAAATGAAAAGTAGAGCATTACTTACTCCCCTTTCATTACTCTATCCCCAAGAGATTCGGCCAACTATTGTGTTTTGACAAACAATAAGGCACTTATTTATTGTATACAGTATACAGAGCATACACAAAAAAAGAAAGACAACTTGCTTAGTTCTTTATTAGAAGGATAAAAAAAACAAATAACTTCATGGCCATAATACAGAAGAAGAATCCATTCTTTAAGAGAATATGCATTGCCTTACCCAAGCAAGTGAAGCCTCAAGAACTGTACCAACAGTCCAGAAGCCTGAAAATACTACCATCCAAGTGCCTCGATGAGAAGCAGGAATAAACTCCAAAAACCAAGCAGAGAGAACAGGCCCCCCTCCTAAACCAAAGCCAACTAAACAGCGGAGGATAATCAGCAAAGGGAAACTTGAGGAAAAGGCACTTAGAAAACCAGCCGTGGCAGTAAAAACTGCGGTCATGAGAAATCCTCTCCTGAATGGAAAACCACAGGAAAAGCAAAAGAAAAAGAAAAGAAGCACTGAATCAATTTGGATACAGCAAAGAAAAACTCAGTACATGTAACCTTTAATACAGTTGATTATGATAACCAAAAAAACATAGGATTGATATTGACTAAAACAAATTTATGAACACAATTTAAGAAAGGAGGAATGAGCTTTCACAATTAGGAAGATTGGCTATTATTAAAATCATAAAAACAACCAAATGACGAAGATCCTCGTTTTAAAATCTAAATGAGAATAAAGTAAAATACGGATGTCAAGATAAAAGGATCATGGTGAAAATGATACAAAATTCTGGAGATCTCCGCAAGATATAAGGTATTCCTTTGCCTCTATGGAACAAATAGTTGGCACTAACTTTTCATGGTTTGGTTCAAAGAAAAGTTTGAAAAACATTGCACATGTGCTTTTCAAAGCTTCTGTTCTCTAACCCGAAGGAGCTTTGCCAATTGTTCATTCCCAGGATAATGCATTCACTCTTCAATAACATATACCAACTAAAAAAAACTAATATCTTACAAATGTGCTTGAAATAGTTGGCAGTCTGTCAAGTGACACAAAAAACGAGCAGATCTGAAGACCCCTAAAAAGGTTTTGACTTTCCAAGAAACACAAGAACAATCAGCAGAACTGATGACCCCTATATGAGCTTTGTGTTTTTCGACTATTACCAAAGGTATAGGGACCACCATTCTTGGTCCAACAGCTAAAACTATCTCAAAAGCTTGTGCCTTCGTGGGTGAAGTAACTAAAAATCCTATTTGCTTGCGAAGAGGGGAAAATGTTTGAAACTTCCAGAACAAGTAGAGATCCCAATCTTTTATATGAGGAAATATTTCAGTGGTGGAAAGCTTTTGTCCCCTATTCACTCCTCCAATAACTGGTAACATCGGATACTGATTCTTCGCTTCCACGGGTTCTTAGCTGTCAATATACTCCCTAGCTGCCAACTAAACCAAGAAACAAATATTCCTAGGCACACTAGGAATCCAAATAGGATAGTATCGAAAAGTTTATTCCTCTCTCACTGACAAACTCTGGTAATAAAAATTCAATAGTGAACAAATCATTTGTACTCTCTCCACCTCCACAAGTTAGAATTGTCATGCAATTCGCTTTGCTCGTAAAGTAGCTCAACCAGAGAGTTCTTATTGCTGTTCATACACTAACCAAAAAACATGTATTAATCCCTTTAGTCACCTCATGCCCCTCAGTCCCATATTTCTCTGCAGCTACTTTTCTACACAAGGTTTGCCCCTCCACTGTGTATCTACATAACCATTTCATCAGTAGGCTTTGATTGTGTCATTTCAAGTTTCTTATGCCTAAACCCCCCCCCCCCCCCCCACACACACACACAACAATTACTACAAGTAAGAGTCTTCAACTTGACCAAGCGCAACAGCTTTTTTCTTTGTTACCCAGCCAATGAAATTCCTTCTCAAAGCATCGATCCTTTTTCAATAGTTATTGGTAAGGGAGGACGCCATGTACGTAGGAAGGGAATCAAGGATACTATTCAGTAAGATTAGCCTTCCACCCCAAGATAGATACTGGAATTTCCATCTAGCTAGTCTTTTTTTCACAACTTTCCAAAACCCCATTCCAAATATATTTAGCTTTGCTCTTAGATCCCAAAGGAATTCCCATAGAAGCAGTTGGAAGATATCCAACTTCACACCCAAGCACCCCTGCTAATTCATGTGTCCCAACAACATCAGTACCTGGGAAAAGCGAACTCTTTCACCAATTAACATGCAAACCATACATTGCCTCAAAAACAAGAAGCAGTAATATGTGCCTCTTAAGTACCAATTTAGCATCACAAATATTAAGGAATCATCAGGATTAAGTGAGTAATCTTTAAACTGTCTTCTTCTCTGTTAGATACACTGAAGTCCTTGACCTACCCATCTGATTATCAGTCTTTATCATATTATTCAACCCTTCCATAGCAATAATGAAAAGAAAAGCTGACAAGGGACCACCTTGCCTCGACCCGACTTGAGAAGCGAAGAACCCTTCAGGAGATCCACTATTTATTTTTTAGAATCTCAGAGTGCTTATACTATCCCATTTGCAGTTCTTAGCCCAAACATGAATAAAATTATTACTTAATCAAAATATATGAAAATAAAAACTACCCCTCTATAGCCATCTGGTGCGAATCAACCAACTTGAATTCCACTTTCTTGAGTCTCTTAGCTAGCAACATAGAGATTATCCTAAAAACTGTTGCTATTAACCCGAAAGGTCTAAAATCTCTCTGTTCCCAGGCACCATTCTTTTTGGGAATCAAAGCCACGAAAGTTGCATTAAGGCTTTTCTCAGAGAACCCGAGAATGAAAAGTGTACGAGCACTTTGCTTTGTCAATGCACAAAGTTTAATGTTGGTGCAAAGTGATAGAGTTTTGTTAAAGGAAAAAAAAAACTGTATAAAAGTAGTATAACAAAAGAAAAATAGAAAATTTTGAAAAAAGATGTGGTCTTCTACGAAGCTCACCTAATCCCCTGTACGTATCGTAGGTGCACGAAAAAGAAGGTTATACCTCAATTGTCACATCTCATATAAGGAGTCCGTTATAAAAAAACAAGGTGACAGAGGTACTAGTTGAGATAGGGAGATGGAGTGACTAACCTCCTTCCACACTTGTCTGAAATGGTACCCCATAAGTAGGCTCCAATCAACATGCCAGCAAAAACGACACTAGTCAGTAAGCTCTCTTGACGAGTTGAAAGACCCCAAGCTGACTGGACAGCTGGTCCTACAAAAGAGAGAAGCATCATTTCCATAGCTTCAGAAATCCAACCCATCCCAGCATAGATAAGCACAAGGACTTGGAAATTGCCAAATCCAAGGGCAACAAGTGCTTCATCCACAGTGTATGTTTTGGTCTCATCATTCATCGATAATGATTTATTTATTGTTGCATCTGGTAGGCGCCTACAGAAGAATAAAAAGTATTATGAAAATTCACAAGAAACTTATGAATCACCTGCTTGGTCAGTATTCTAAATCTAAGTTACTTAGCATTGCATAAACGAGTATATAGTTTAAAGCTCACTAGCTCTTGATGATATAGATAAACACTTGCCTTTTTGGCTATTTGAGGTTCAGTTGTAATCCGCTCTTTAGTTAGGAATCAGATGTGAGGACAAATTGAATCAACAAATTATGATGAAAATTGAATTGTAAGAATGGCCAAACCTACCTTCTTGATCGGAAATTGATATGATCGGCCGATGACAACGCCTATGAAATGAAAAAAACAACACCCCCAACAATTTGAAATATGCTCTAATTTGTGTTTGGCAACAAAATACTTTTTTAAAAAAAAGCAGAATCAACGGGTAAATTGCAAAACTACAACACTGTAGACAGTGGTTTGACTTTTCTACCCCATTAACAGTGATTTACAAGAATGACATCCGCAAACTTAGCCCATTTTTGCTACAACGCTACCTCTTTTTCAAACATTCGCTACTGAAAGTTCAAACTACCCCTTTTTGTAGCAGTTCACTACTAAATTTCAAACTGACTTTTTTTGAACAGTTCACAACTTGATAAAAGCGTGAACTACCATTTTTTTCAAGAAACTACAAACTGGCATATTTTTCACTACAACGCCTACCTCTTTTTCAAACGTTCGCTGCTGAAAACTCAAACTACTCCCTTTTTGTAACAGTTTATTGCTAACACTACAACAAATGTGATCTCTAATGACGAAACTTTTTAGCTACGACAAAAAAATCGTCACTGATTATTCACTTTCAGTGACAAAATTTACACCCCGTACCTAAATACATAAGCCATATACTTTTAGTGATAAAATATGAATTTTGTAGTAGAAGTTTTGTCTACTAAAGTTTCACACCCAAAAAAAGATTGGTGCCAATTGTTGAATTGTATTAGCCACAAAACTAATGTTATCATGCAACGTATCTATATAAAGATTCGTGTTATTATAAAAGCATGTGGCTCCGAAAATATATATCGATTAACTTTTTAAATCTTTGAAGTGGTAAAATATAGAGCTCGCTGGACAAATGTTTGATTGGCCACTCTCGAGCAACTCTCTCTTAGCAAAGCATGATGCTCGAGCAGGCCTACACTCGCTCTTGAGCAAAGTAACGACTCCCTTATATGGGACCTACCCCTGATTTGTCCGTCTTGCCGCGATCTGTTCATGGTAGCACAAGTTTTGTGTTGCGACTTCTACGTTTCTAACCCATAACATGCCATAAAATCATTGTTCACGAGTGTAACGGGATAAGTTTGTGTATAACGAACTACTCAACTTAATTACTCTGAGATGCATGCCAACAGGCTAATTCATTTCAACTATCATTATATAAAAAAATTTAATGGCCTGAAGACGGATCCCTAACCCTAGCTTGGATTACAAACTTAATGTTAGCTTTCGATTGGGCGTCTAGAAATCTTCCTCCGTCGAAGCTCCCGTTGGTGTTACCAGTAGAGTCTTTTGATTGCCTTGTACTGAAAGCGACTGAAATCTTGCATAAAGAGCCCAATTGCGTACAGATTGATAGCAGGTCAGGCTTGGGTCCAGATTCGAGGGTGGTTGTTGTTGGGGATGTGCATGGCCAGATGCATGATGTGTTGTTCTTATTGAAGGATGCAGGTTTTCCCTCTGAAGATCGATTTTTTGTGTTCAATGGGGACTATGTTGATCGGGGGGCTTGGGGTCTTGAGACCTTCCTTATCTTGCTAGCTTGGAAGGTAACAAGTTAGCTACTACTTTCACAGTTACTTCTAATCAGATTCCTATGGCAGTGTCTATTACTCCATCAATCTTAATTGATATGACATAGTTTGCATACATGAAGCTTGAAGACTTCCAATACTTGTGATTTGAAATATGTAATAACGTTTGAGCGGTAATCTTAAATCTTGTGCTTTTAAACATGCCATAACATTCGTGTGGATATTAAAACTTCTCATTAAGGGTAAGAAAAGTAAGCTCGAGTTGTTCTCATATTTATAAACATGTCATTATTTCTGAAATGGACTTATAAGGAAATTGAGCTATCTTTTTTTGGTAAGGAGGAAGTATCATTTTTGCTGATTACAACGCCATCAATGAAAGTTATTTAGCATGGGTTCTACATAGCATGTATTGCGTTCCAGTGATAAAATAGCTACTATGCTTGTGTATATGGAATTTATGTCACGGTTATCAGTTTTATGGGGTCACTTAGCATGCAAATTTAGGGTATTGCAAAATTTTTGGAGCAGTTCTACTTAGAGAGATGTTTTCTCACTTCTCTTCTCTGAAACATCATTTAACATTTTGGAGGGTTCATAAGAACAATATGCTGAAGCAAAATGGGCCTATGATAGGTAGATTTTGAAGTCTTGGCTTCATACCATTTCATGATAATCCCTAGAATGTGCAAATTCTGTTTTGCGTTTAGCTTTACTACCCTTCTTGTTCTGTGTAAAGTGTTTAGCTTTACTACCCTTTAGCTGCACTCTATGCCTTGTTTTGCTGGGATATAGTGATACGCATTAAGCAATAGTGCGGCTATGAAATATGCAGTGTGCCTTTGAACGGTACTGATCCATTTATATGAATCTCTAGCATGTATCCAATGATTGTAACTGTGGATACTAAATGGAACTATACATTCTTTCAGGTTTTTATAAGCAATAGGGTGTTTCTTCTTCGTGGAAATCATGAGTCAAAATATTGCACTTCTGTTTATGGTTTCAAAGGGGAAGTTTTGGCCAAATATGGAGATAAAGGGAAACATGTCTACCAGAAGTGTTTAGGATGCTTCAAAGAACTTCCTCTTGCCTCCATCATTTCCGGTAACGTTTATACTGCACACGGTGATATTTTCCGTAGCATTGCTGTCACGCCATCTGAAAGAACAAGAAGGAAGAAGGGCAAGATTGTTCAGAATCCTGATGGAAGTGATTTATCTCTTGGTTCTTTGGAGGAGTTGTTAAAAGCTAAAAGATTTGTCCTTGATCCTCCTTTTGAAGGTACAAACTTGATACCTGGTGATGTCCTGTGGTCAGACCCATCAATTAACCCTGGACTATCCCTGAATATAGACAGAGGACTTGGTCTCCTATGGGTATAGAAGAGTTTCTGAAGAAGTTCAACTTAAAGGTATATTTGCTTGAATTGTATTTCTTGCTTTCTCAATGCTCTTTTCTTGTTGATATTGACATCACCCTGCAAGTAGACATGCTATTTGTTGGACTATAGTTTTTGAGTTTGTAGTTCATGTATTAGATTTTAACCTATGTTTGGTTTGAGGACTTTAGATTTTAACCTATCCACAATTTAATGATAATGGCAAATCAAACTTAACTTAAAATTTCAAATCAAACAACCCATAAACATTTGGAGAATATTTTTGCCACTCTCTAGATGGAGAAGCATCAAAATCTGATAGCTAGCAGAATTAAAATTTTATTCCCAAAGATATACAAAATTTTATTATTAGTCATATTTATTTATATTGGTTAAAAAAAATTTAAGTGAACAACATATTAGTCATTTATTTTAATACGCTACATTGGTTATAACGGTAAAAAGCCTTATTGACAGATATGAGTTTAACTTAAAATTTTAAAATATTAGATAAAGTTTTACTATAAAAAACTTGAATATTTTTCTAAAAGAAGGAAAAAAAGAACTTAAAAGATTTGAAAAAATATTTACCGCATTATTAATGTCTGAACCAAATAAACGGTTGACTGGATCAAGTGTGATAGTTTATTAATTAAAAAGTATTTGTAAAAATTAATTAAGCAACGATCAATAATATTTTTACTTTAGGCCTCCAATGTTATTGAGTCATTCATGACTCTACCTAATAGGTATAAGCTTCAACAACAGCAACAATATAACCAGTAATATCCAACAGATGGGGGTCTTGTGAGGGTGATATGTACGCAAATCATACATAAGCTGTTTCAGAAGGACCTCGGCTAAGTAGAAATATTTGTAAACATGTTTAAAAAGAGAAAAAAGATAAAAACACAATGGTAGATACAGACATAAAACTAAAGATGACCTAGGTGAACAGAAAATACCAAAGCAATATAATAGAAGATCAAGATAGGAATAACAATTATAATCTAATCATACTAATGCTAGTATAACAAAAATCTCTCAAATTAATCTACCCTCCTAGACCTTCAAGTTTGCTTATCTAGGATCATAACCTCAGTGATCTGGAGTTGAGTCGTATCCTTTCTAATTACCTTTTCTTTTCCATCCAAAATAGATACTTATATTATATTAAACTAATAAACGGTCCATCGACCATATGAGTTACAAGCACCTGGAAAAGAAGGGCAAACTAAACATACAACACTATGAGAAAACCACTTCCTACTAAAGAAAGGAACACAAGCCAAAACCATTTGCACGCATAACACTTGTGCATCAAATGCTAGACCTTTGTGTTTGGTATAGTGGTGAGATAATATGTTTTGTTGGTTAGACGCACACCATGTTTTTTGGTTTGTTGTTTAAGTGGAGAAGGTACGGAAAAGTCCCATTATCCACCCACCGAATTTTTGAATCGTGCACCACTGATTACTGGATCTCTCAATCATTTAAACTCTTTGAGTAGATCATGCATATTCTAGCTTAGCTTGATGTTGGTTTTGCTCTAATTATTATATATCCTATTAATTTACTATTGATGTATCAGATTGTAAATGGCTGGCTGGTCGGAGCTTCCAAAGGATCTGTTGAGGTTAATAGCTAAATGTCTTGTTACATATACTGATCGAGTCCGGTTCACATGTGTTTGTACTACTCGGAGGTCTATATTACCATCTATTTCAAGGAAGAAGCTGGTTCAGCCATGGTTGCTGCTACCTCGTGCTAGTAAAAATGAAAAATATGAGAAGTTTTTTAGCCAACATGAAAAGAAAGTTCACTATCTTAAGGTTCCAGAGGTCCTTGGTAAGAAGTTTCGTGGTTCGTCCAACGGTTGGTTAGTTTCTATTGAAGACTCTCCTAGAATCTTCCTCTTTAACCCAATCACTAGGGTTGAAATCACCCTTCCACCGAGATATAAGTTCCCTGATGTAAGAAAGTATTGTGCAAAGAAGCTTGACAATGAATATGTGCTTGAACCCTATGATGGTCATAGTACTAAAACTTACTTGATAGAACCATCTAACGTGCACTATAGCTTTTTAGACAAACTAGTTCTATCTTCGGGTCCTACAAACTCAAGCAGCAAAGGTAATTTTATAGTTGCTGCCATCTATGGTAGTCATTGTAACTTGGCCTACTGCAAACTTGGAGATAAAAAGTGGACACCCGTTGCCAAACGTCCGAAGGGAATCATACGACGATGCCATTTTTCACGAGGACAAATTATACGCTGTTTCATATGCATATGACGTAGATGTATTTGAGTTGTCTGCAGCTATAAATATAAAATATATCAAATATACTAATATAGTATAAATATAACATATATGGACATTGTTAAATAATATAACTCTTAGTTCCACGTTTAATTTGGGGGTAATTTTAGGAGTAACTTAGCATACACCTTATTGGTATATTAAAAAATAAATATATTTCAAAAGTGATAGTATAAAACTTACAAAGATGATATATTTAGCCAATTTAGACACCTCATTCTAATTTAGACAGGTCATGTTATGCTAAGGACACATGTTCTTGCTAAAACTATACTTTTACACAAAAAGGACTTAATTGCTAATTGAAAAACTTAAGTAGTCAAACTTAATTGACCAAATATTAAATGGATTAATAAAATACTACTGTACTAAACAAGTAAACATTTGACTTTCTATTTGCTCAACATTGCAAGATCCATTGATTTCCTTCTCATTATATTGCTAAATGACGATGTCCAATTTTGTTGTTTCTTTGCTTTGTTTGGACTTGGTACATTGTTTTTCTTAGATATAATACATAGATATACACTTATGGCACCAACTACTAGGCAGACTATTCAATTACTCCCTCTGGTCTATATTATTTGATTTTTTTGGTGTTTTCATGCATATTAAGAAAATCATTTTTTTAGCATTAATTAGCAATATAATTGACTATATTAGCCTTATTCAAGCTATTATTATTTATCATTTTGTTTAAAATTATTTATTAGAAAGGGGCGATATTGTCTTGATTTCCAAAAAGATCAAATATTGTGGAGCTAAAAAATCAAATAAAATGGACCGGATGGAGTATCTATGTATTACGGGGAAAGTGCACGAAAGGCCACTTTTGCCACTGGTCTTTGGGCACAGGCCACTAATACCAAAACATTTAGTTTGTAGCCACTTTTGCTTAAAGAGATAGAACTTCAGTCCATAGGCCGGATTGAAGTTCAGTCCTTAAAGATTGAACTTCAATCCAGGGCCATATGGACTGAAGTTCAGTCCAGTCCTTAAGATGGAACTTCAGTCCATATGGCCATGGACTGAACTTCAGTCCATAGTATGGCCATGGACTGAAGTTCCATCTTTAAGGATTGAACTTCAGTCCATGGCCATACCATGGACTGAAGTTCAGTCCATGGCCATATGGACTGAAGTTCAGTCTGGAACTTCAGTCCAGGGGCCGTATGGACTGAACTTCGGTCAATGAAAGTCAATATTTATTTAGTAAAGGCCCAAAAGTGGCCTCTAGTGTAAGACCAAAGAAAATAGTGGCCTCAAACCAAATACCAGTGTTAAAAGTGGCTGCTGGGCGAAATTTTTACATGTATTACTCCTATGTTTTCTCATGAAACCTAACGTGCTATTTCTCTTCTTTGGGCTGCACTTTGTTGAGCTTTTCTGAGTACGTGTTTCTTCAAGCAACTAGACCTTGAACACCTTTAAAAGAAACGAGACAGTAGCCTAGGCGTCAAAGGTTGGCATCAATTTCAGGTCCCGGGGGCGGGGTATGAAGCTTAGGTCTGGTATATGCTTCTTTTGTCTAAGTTGGCATCAACTTCAGTCCAGTTTTACTGAATATTATTTCAATCCACTTTAATTTTTTTTTTATTGCTTTGAGATAGCCTTTCCATGGAGTCGGGGAGTGTTCACCCTGACCCTACAGAGTTTACTGTATTGGATCTACAAGAAAAACATCGGTCCTCTGATATTTGGGCTGGACTGAGGGAGTTTGATGTGCTTTATACGCGACGAGCCGATTTAAAGTTTTGGCACCATATTCATGACAATCCACCACATGATCGTATCATCCGGTACCTACAGGGATCTCCATTTTGGGGAGTTTATACAGTTGGACGAATACAGTATGATCGTAGTTTGATCACAGCCCTGGTGGAGCGCTGGCGCCCTGAGACACATACATTTCATTTTTGTTGCGGTGAGGCCACTATCACACTACAGGACATAGAGTTGATGTTCGGGATTCCCGTCGATGGACGCCCTATATGTACTATTGGTAGGAATTGGGGGAGGTCTAAGTGGGTGAATGAGCTGGATCGGTTGACTGGTTTTAATCCCGTAGGTGACGAATGTAAGGGCCATCGATTGCAGATATCTGCCCTTCATCGTCATATTTCTGGATTGGGAGACATTACAGATGAGACTGATGATGAGGTGGTGCGCCAGCATTGCCGACTCTACATGTTGTGGATAATTGGTGGTATCTTATTCCCCGATGGAGGAAGTCGAGCATCTCTACTGTATTTGCCGATGCTAGAGGATTTAGATCGGATTGGAGAGCTTAGCTGGGGATCTGCGGTACTAGCATTTCTATATAGATGTTTATCCCAAGCGTCTTTGAAGGGAACTATGAATATTGGTGGTTTTCTTGCGCTTTTGCAGGTACGGAGTTTGTCTTAATTACTTATTCACTTTTGATAATTGCCATAACTAGTAGACATAATTACTTTGTGATTTGCAGGTATGGGCATGGGAGAGATTGTTGCCCGTGCAACCTACACCACGCCTAGAGCCCCCTGCACCTGCAGATGTAGTAGACCATCTGCCCCCTGACCCACCTACTGCTTATGCGAAAAAGTGGGCAAGAGGGGTTGACCGTGACATCGAGCCCGACCATATCTTGCCACTATACAGGGATAAATTAGATAGCATGACAACTGATCAAGTAAGAGATGTGGTTTTACCATTTATATAACTATTTTCCTAATGTTTTTACCATCCATATAACTATTTTTCTAATGTTTGCTAACCAAAATCTCATTTCATTTGACAGTTTGTCTGGCAGCCATATAGTGAGATTACCATAGCTGAGTTACCTGAGTGGTGTTCACGTGGGCGAAGCGTGTGGATGGCGATTGTCCCGCTTTGTTGTGGTGATATAGTTGAGAATCATGCACCTGATCGAGTTTTACGACAATTTGGTCTAGCTCAAGGTGTTCCAGATCGCGTTACATGGGACAAATCACATTTTATGAGGGATGAACGAAGCAAGGTAGATGACATATACGAGCAGTTCCTAAAGGACCAACATGCTATGTGGGAGCAAAGATATGAGAAGATTGTGCGGGGTATCCCTTCGCATGTCAGGATGTTGGATAATGATCCATACATGATATGGTATCGCAAGATCACGCGCTTATTGATTGGGAATCCCACACGGCATGCAGCTAGAGGATATGATGCCTATGCTGGCAAACATGAGGCGTTGGTATGACTTTCTAATTCATTACTTTTTACCCTTTTGGTTTATTATATTTTTCCTAACTACTTGGTATGTATCAAATTTATTGTAGGGTAGGGGACTTCAGTATATTTACCGCATGGGGCTGGAGATACAGCAGCCAGACGTAGATAGAGTTTCTAAGGAAGAGTGGGGTCGGCGAATTTGTGCCGTTGCTGTTGAGGCTTTGAATGCTGCTATCCAGGGTTGTAAATTATCATTTGATCCAGAATATGCACCGCCGACTGAGTATCAGGATGGTCCTAAAGTGAACTTCAGTAGGAGTAGCGGCGCTTGTCGTGGTCGAGGTGGTACGGTAGCACATATAGATGTTCCACACGATGGTGGTGGTGGACGGGGTCGTGGTAGTGGCCGTCGAGGCGGTAGAGTTGCAAATGTTGAGCATCATTTGGGTGACGAGGTCGAGGCAGCTTCGACTTCTTCATCCTCTTCTACCTCATCATCATCAATCTCAATTCCTTCGCCACCACAGTTCCCGATTTCATGGCCTGAAGACGGATCCCTAACCCTAGCTTGGATTACAAACTTAATGTTAGCTTTCGATTGGGCATCTAGAAATCTTCCTCCGTCGAAGCTCCCGTTGGTGTTACCAGTAGAGTCTTTTGATTGCCTTGTACTGAAAGCGACTGAGATCTTGCATAAAGAGCCCAATTGCGTGCAGATTGATAGCAGGTCAGGCTTGGGTCCAGATTCGAGGGTGGTTGTTGTTGGGGATGTGCATGGCCAGATGCATGATGTGTTGTTCTTATTGAAGGATGCAGGTTTTCCCTCTGAAGATCGATTTTTTGTGTTCAATGGGGACTATGTTGATCGGGGGGCTTGGGGTCTTGAGACCTTCCTTATCTTGCTAGCTTGGAAGGTAACAAGTTAGCTACTACTTTCACAGTTACTTCTAATCAGATTCCTATGGCAGTGTCTATTACTCCATCAATCTTAATTGATATGACATAGTTTGCATACATGAAGCTTGAAGACTTCCAATACTTGTGATTTGAAATATGTAATAACGTTTGAGCGGTAATCTTAAATCTTGTGCTTTTAAACATGCCATAACATTCGTGTGGATATTAAAACTTCTCATTAAGGGTAAGAAAAGTAAGCTCGAGTTGTTCTCATATTTATAAACATGTCATTATTTCTGAAATGGACTTATAAGGAAATTGAGCTATCTTTTTTTGGTAAGGAGGAAGTATCATTTTTGCTGATTACAAAGCCATCAATGAAAGTTATTTAGCATGGGTTCTACATAGCATGTATTGCGTTCCAGTGATAAAATAGCTACTATGCTTGTGTATATGGAATTTATGTCACGGTTATCAGTTTTATGGGGTCACTTAGCATGCAAATTTAGGGTATTGCAAAATTTTTGGAGCAGTTCTACTTAGAGAGATGTTTTCTCACTTCTCTTCTCTGAAACATCATTTAACATTTTGGAGGGTTCATAAGAACAATATGCTGAAGCAAAATGGGCCTATGATAGGTAGATTTTGAAGTCTTGGCTTCATACCATTTCATGATAATCCCTAGAATGTGCAAATTCTATTTTGCGTTTAGCTTTACTACCCTTCTTGTTCTGTGTAAAGTGTTTAGCTTTACTACCCTTTAGCTGCACTCTATGCCTTGTTTTGCTGGGATATAGTGATACGCATTAAGCAATAGTGCGGCTATGAAATATGCAGTGTGCCTTTGAACGATACTGATCCATTTATATGAATCTCTAGCATGTATCCAATGATTGTAACTGTGGATACTAAATGGAACTATAAATTCTTTCAGGTTTTTATGAGCAATAGGGTGTTTCTTCTTCGTGGAAATCATGAGTCAAAATATTGCACTTCTGTTTATGGTTTCAAAGGGGAAGTTTTGGCCAAATATGGAGATAAAGGGAAACATGTCTACCAGAAGTGTTTAGGATGCTTCAAAGAACTTCCTCTTGCCTCCATCATTTCCGGTAACGTTTATACTGCACACGGTGGTATTTTCCGTAGCATTGCTGTCACGCCATCTGAAAGAACAAGAAGGAAGAAGGGCAAGATTGTTCAGAATCCTGATGGAAGTGATTTATCTCTTGGTTCTTTGGAGGAGTTGTTAAAAGCTAGAAGATTTGTCCTTGATCCTCCTTTTGAAGGTACAAACTTGATACCTGGTGATGTCCTGTGGTCAGACCCATCAATTAATCCTGGACTATCCCTAAATATAGACAGAGGACTTGGTCTCCTATGGGGTAAAGATTGTACAGAAGAGTTTCTGAAGAAGTTCAACTTAAAGGTATATTTGCTTGAATTGTATTTCTTCCTTTCTCAATGCTCTTTTCTTGTTGATATTGACATCACCCTGCTGCTGAATTGTCAGAATATATGGTGCGAATGATGCAAGTAGACATGCTATTTGTTAGACTATAGTTTTTGAGTTTGTAGTTCATGTATTAGATTTTAACCTATGTTTGGTTTGAAGACTTGAGGTGCAAGAAGAGGGGTTCGAGAACTGGAAGTAAATGTGGAGGAATAAGGATTATTTATCTCATATACAAGGAAGAAAAGAAGAGGTAAACTAAGAGGGGGAAGATTTAGGCCCCCTTCATGATAGCTTTTTTTAAATCCATCCGAAACTAGAGGGTAAGGTGATGTATATCACTTTTACCTTTCCAACCATATCAAGAATTGGATGCTAGATAATTTGTCTCACCTAAGTAATGCAAACCACTTATGTTATCTCTCCTTTACCCTCACTTAATTGTCCTGGAACCAAACACATTTACTTGCTTTATATTTCTCTTTTTTATTTCCTGTCTACAAGAAGGAAAAGCATTACTAATTACAGCAACATTAAGAGGTCGACTAAGAATCATTGAACGTGTTATTGACGTGTTCTAGCCTTCCTATGCACATGGTATAGTTTTTTCCTTAACTTACTTAGGTCGAACTTTGGCTACCCATAACTGGACAAGATCTTACTGCTCTATATTATATGGTGCGTCTCTCTAGTTAGTGGAGCGATGGACTCTCACCTTACCCTTATTTTTGTCTTGCTATTCAATCACATTGATTTCATAACCATGGAGAAAGACCTCTTTGGGGATCAAATCTCCTCCCTGGATTTAGTAGCCAATTAGGACATACAAAGAGTCAATGCACCTCATTTGATTTTCTTTTTATGTGATAAAGTTAAATGCAAGATGCACCTTGTTTGATTGTTCATCAAACAAAGTCTTTTCCTCAGCCATTGTTTTTCTTTGAGTAGAGCACTGCTCTCTATCTAGTTGCAACTTGCAAGACTAACAGCGGTAACCAATTGATGCGCATAAGTTTTAGTCATAGCTACACCCCGTACTCATTCAAGTGAGAAAATGATCTAGTTGTTGTTTGCTTAAAAGATAGTATTATGTAAAGATAGAACAGCTCATTAGTAAATGAGGTGCTTTCCTCTTTAGAGAAAGTGGATCCAATATAGCTGGAAAACCAGAATATTTCCTTGAGATACTTACTGAACAACCTCCACAGATGAATTTACTTAATTTGGAAATGCAAAACCAACTTGGTGTAGCTTTATTGTGCAGCAGCGTTACATAATAACGATGAGATAACACTCCGTTGGACGTTGTAGCTGTAATACTCCATTGTTGATTCTCCCGTGGGATAAACATGATCTTCAAGAAAACATAGCCCAATCATTTTTTTGAATAAATAAGGAAAAAGTTGTAGGAGATCTTAATTGCAGGTGTTTATCAACAAAGCATCTAACCACCTAAAGACCAGGAAAAAGTGAAGGGATTAAAGATATTTTTGTGAGACATAAGCCTCTTTGGTGAAATTCCCATGTTCACGTTTTTTTATAATATAGCATCTTTCTTTTTCCAATTACATTATTCAGGTTGTTTTTTGGTTCTTATATTTTATGTGAAATTGTTATCTTCCTTTGTAACTTTTGATCTTTAATTGCTGCTACCTCAGTTGATTATAAGGTCGCATGAAGGTCCAGATGCAAGGGAAAAGCGAACTGGACTTGGAGGAATGGAAGAAGGGTATACTATAGATCATGATTGCCAATCCGGGAAATTGATTACACTATTTAGTGCTCCAGACTATCCACAGTTTCAGGTATCTTCAATTTTACCACTCATTATATTCATACTTCAAAACTCACCTTACATTGTCCACCTCTTCCACCATTAGAGTTCGTATTTTGTTTTATATGTTTACACCTATTTCTGCTGTCCATATTTCCTCTATGAAAATCTCATTTGGGTCTACTTTCAGCTTGCCTTGTGTAAGGGTAGTGCGTCGTTAAACTTTAAAGTAAGTTCTACCTTACTGTTAATTGGAATTGTTTCTTTTTTTTTTGATGATAAGTAAAAAGGTCTTTATTACACTGGTACCAAGATGGTACAGAAAAAAGTACACGTCAAATTGGAATTGTGTAAATGCTCGTAAGCTTTGTTGAGCCTAAATTTCTTTTCCTGAATTGTGTGCCCAGTGAGCATATTAGGCATATCAGGATTTTTTATTCTTTAACATCTAATACTTCCCAAAGATGCATAAGGAACTTCGCTCTTGCGAAATCATATCTTTCATATGCAATCTGCTGGCCAGAAAATTTGTGGACTGGCTGGTGAATGATTTCCAATTAGAAAGTGGACAATCTATGTTAGAAACTCGGACAATTAATAAAAAGGAATTATTCTCCTTGAGACCTTGGCTATGGGTTCCTATGCTTACTTCTTAGAAGCGTTCTTGCCGAAATAGTCAGGTGGTGAAGTGTGGAGAAGCTGCGGTGAAGCTTGTTGTTAGAGATAGACCTAAAGTATTTGAGTATGGCTAGTATAGTTTAAAAAGATATCTACGAAAGTTGTAAGAAGCTCGTAAAGGAAAGTTGTAAAACGAGCTTAAAGTGAAGTGAACATAATTGATTTGCTTTATTATTATGATTGGATGGTGCCATCTTTTATTCGAAAATGTCCTGCTTTCCTAGCATATGGGAATTTTATCTCTAAAATCTAGAAACAATTTAATTAATATCGTATTGATTTACTGCTTCTTTGGCTATGCCGGTTGTATGTTGCCTAACCATTTTTTTCGCACATGTTAATCTTGTCTGCACGTGTAGCAGACGTAAGTTTGTTTACTCTGTGCTGAAAATGGTAACATGATCAGGTTTAATTAAAACCTTATGTGACTTGGTCATGAACAGTAACTTCCTTGCCTATTCGGAGAAGTAGTTTGTGGGCTTGATGTGTAATATTATAAACCGAATTTCCAATTAAATGATTGTCTAGGCTCTTTGGATTTGTCTCATCTTTTGGTGGAGAGTGGAGACCCAACTCATCTTTCATGCTTTCAGCATTGTGTCAGGAAATAAAACCTATATATTTGGCCCAGGTCCGTGGCCAAATTTTTGGTGTTAATACAATCGATTCTCAGTTTTTGGAGTATTAAGAAATGTGCAACAATTATATGCAAGTTACTTGCTTAAGGTTTTACCAAAAAACACTCAGTTTATTTCTATCTAGGAATAACCCCTGGATTCCAGTTATCTGTTACGCCCTATTTACTGGATCAATGGAGGCAGAAGAACTCGCATTTACTAGAATTGTCAAGAACTCACATTTAACTAGAATTGTCAAATCACTTTAAAAACAGTTGGCTGATTCAATTGCTTTGAGAGTTTTTTCCTAGCAATGGATCCTTTCCTGTATGTTGGGAATAACTGGCCATCACATCAAAATTTGGTTTTTATCATATTCTTATAGTTGTTCCGCATGCAAAAAATTTAAAATTATCTATTTTCCATTTCATTATCAAAATGGAGAAACTAAGCTATCTTTCTGTTTCTGGTTTAACTGCAGGCAACAGAGGATAGGTACCGAAATAAAGGAGCATACATTATCTTGGAGCCTCCTAACTTTGACATCCCTGCTTTCCATAGTTTTGAAGCAGTTACTCCAAGACCAGAGGTATATAGCAATTTGAAGCATTGTCATGTATTGAACTGGATTCATGGAGTGTCTTTCATTAATTTCTTAGTAAATTTGCTATTAATTTAGTCGAATGTCCATGCTGTTGCAACTGGTAATAACATTAAGTAAACTTTTGTGACAGGTAAAGCCGTATTATGATTATGAAAATGCCCCTGAATCTGATGAGGAGCTAGATTTGGCATCCATGGTGACATGAAAGGTGATTTCTGTTATAGCTCAATAAGTAGAGAAAAGACTTAGATAATGTCAAAACGATTGCCTTTTCCTTGGTCGTAATAGCTTCTGCATGGATAGTCAGTCATTGACTCCTAATTAAGTTGTTTTTATTTTACGTCATATTTCAAAAGTTCTTACTCTACGCCGCATTTCAAAAGTTGAGATTAAATGCTATTGACTCGCAAGCCAAATGATTCACTACAATATACTCCATAAAAAAGTGTACCCTGCACCAAGTTCAGGTCCAACAAAAGGTCAACATCTCATAATTTTACAGAAGACGGCATGGCAAACTTTTTCATATGACTTAGTCGTGCCTTATTTAAAAATAACATTTTCCTATTTAGTTGGCTTCTAAAAGCTCAAATGAAGATTTGTTTTACCAGAGTTCGATGAACGGTGGCTTGACCCCTCAATTTTTTTTTTGTTTCATTTTAGCATCATGTGCAGGAAAGCAACTATCTTTCGTGTTTTTCTTTCCTCTTTTTTTTTTTTTTTTTTTTTTTGAATCAAATCTAGTCGAATCAAAATTTAGAATTGAAAAGATTCAGTAGAATAACAAAAGCAAATCTACTGTCATTTTATTGGTTGCAGATGTCAAACCAAGATTTACTTATGTTTCAACTCTTACAATTGATCGTAATTGTTCTTTCACTCGCAGATGGTTCTTCGGACTGCTATACCCTTTTCAAAAGAAGAATAAAAGATTTCTGAATAGTTTTAGAAAATCTTTGAAATTGTTGACTGAAACTAAATGAGTTCTTTTCTCTTCTTCTTGTTGTTCTTGATTATGTTTTCCGATTGATGTTGATTTGTTTGTGAAGATAAAGTGGCCATGTTAGCCATTTTTATTAATTTCATAGTAGTCCCTTAGGTAGTAGTATTTCTAATTTTCTCCTTTTATAGTGTCCTTTAAATTCTGTTAGTAAGAGTAGTGACGACTATGTTGAATGAGAAACCAATTTCTTTTCTGTGCAATAATAGTTCTCTTGTTTTAGCTCTCTTTTAACTTTTTTTCTTGTTTAATGTGGAATCACTACAATTGGTCTCAGAGCAGACGCTCTTCGGCTACTCTTCCGCTGGACTGTTCAACCAATCTGCACGAATGGAGCAATCCATCATTCAAATGGAAGAACTTCAGCTGCAAAATCCCTATGCATATCAGTATTATGGAGCATATCTGAGTTTCGAATCCCACCTCCTACATCATCCTTATGCTTATCAGTACAATGAGCAGATTCCCATCTTAATCTGGCAACCTATGGCACTGGGAGTTTTTATGGTGAGTTTCATCAGTATTATTATGGTTTTCAGTTTTATGGTGTGGCACATGATCCATATGCATATCAGTGCCACATACTAATCTCAGTTTCCAACCCAATCCGTATGCCTTTGAGTGTGTCTCAGGCTCTCAGCAACCATGGGTATTTCAGGAGACTTCGTGCAAAAGTCGAGCCACCGGTGGTATGAAGAAAGCTTGGAAGAGGAAGCACAAGTATGAACTTGGCCGCCTACCTACTAATAATATGCTATCGAGTAATACAAGCCACAACTTAAGGTTGGTGATTTGTTTATGTGGAATGCCGATTGAGGTGTATGCCCATTATGGTTGTGATAAGGATGTGCTTAAATTTTTTAAAATATTGGCGAACATTGATATACGAGTTTGGCGACTGTAAATCTTCTTTGATCCTGATCTTGCTCTGTTTGATGTTATTACAACACTTGGATTCTGTACCTTGGTTATCACCGTGGAAATAAATTGTCTTTTGTAGTATGGGGTCCTGAATATGTGTGTAACAAATATGGGCCGCTATGTCAAGCCATGTTGGTATCCGAGGTGTTTGTGCTGAACAGAAAACTGATTCTCAGAATTGTAAAGATGGACTGTTGTGCATGGATGGGTGAAATTGAGAAGGAATTGAGGCCCTCAATGCTTGCCTTGGCTAAAGGTTGGGCTGTCCATGACTTCAAATTGCTTGACACTGGGGAAAGAAGCATGAAATCAACCCCATCAGTGTTAGCTGATATGTGTGACAATGTCTCTTGCTTGGAGAGGTTGATTCAGGAAGGTAAAAGTGGACTCTTCCCTGGTGAGATTGAGCACCTTGGTATGAAGGCATATGGTGAAGAACAAGCAACTCAAGCTGTTCATCAGTATTTCAAGGGGCATTCCGCTTTTTATATTGGTCTTTCTCATGCCTTTGCTACTAAACTTGACCATAGCATCAGGCTGTATGGTTTTACTATGATATAGTCCACTATTGTTCTCCTACGTACCATGGTTATGTGCTTTACAATCTTGGCAATCATATTACAGTTTCACTTCCTTGGACTTTAGCCTCGACTTTTGGCTATGTATCATTAAGCTTGATGTTAAGCAAAATATTAAAAAAGCCAGCTCAATTCTGAAAAGACCACTTCCACATGCCATGCCTTTGGTGATTGGTAACGACTTGGAAGTCACAATCTACATTGTGACTTTTTAATTTGACATGGAAACGACTTTTATGTTTCTGAGTTCATTGAGGTATGATGTGGTTGTTGATGTCGTTCTTCAAATTAAGTGGACACCTTGTTTCTGAGTTCGTTGAGGTATGATGTGGTTGTTGATGTCGTTCTTCAAATTAAGTGGACACCTGAGAATGCATATAAGAATCTTAAGGTGGTTTGCGTGCTTAAATTTACTGGAGGAATATATGCAAAATTAGAGTTCAGTTCTGCCCAAGATATTGCAAGTGGAGGTTTTTTCTGTAGGTGTTTTACTGGCTGTTGGTGCATCTGGTTTAGTGGATTTGACTTCAAAAAAGTATGCAGGTAAATATATAGGTTATCTTGAAGATAATATAGGGATGGATTTCCATGCCTTTTGAAAATTTAATCTCCCTTTTGAGACTGAATATAGTGTGGGCAAGGAGACTAGTGATAATTGTCATTAGCGACTAATCCTTGATTCAATCTTCTCCGTTGTTGGCAACACTCTTAGTCATATTCTTATATCATGCTTCAGATTTCATGAACTTCATTAAATTTTAGTTGACTTGGTTGTCCAAATGAATTTGATGCTAAGTGGCACCAGACCTTTATCTAAAACGTTAATAAAGCCTAACCCCACAGAATGACTCAGTCTCTCAACCTCTCCTAAATGACCAAAATTGTCATCAAATATTTTCTCTTTACAACTTTAATAATACAGTGTTAAATTGCACGATATGTTCCCTCCAACTCTCTTATGCTTTGGCAGTCTATCTATTCTTTTTTTTCCCTCTGTTTTGCTAATTAAAATTATAATTTGTTTTACTTTTTTTTTTGGGAGGATATCATTAAGGCCCCACCCCCAACAAACCACCCCTGCCCGGGAGTCAACAGTACTACCTTGGTGGCTCAAATGCCCAACCTCAATTGGTCTTGAAGTGCTGTTTCCACTGGAACAACCTCATGTCTTAAATGTTAACAACTTCCTATAAAAATAAAAAATATATTTATATAAAGAATATTTCAAGAGATGCATATGCATGTCTGCCACTAAGACAATCAAAGACAGTAAGATCCTAATGTCATTGTAACCTGTTTCAGTTTTTCTTCTCCCTATTAGTGGGGCGGTTTATAAATGGTCTGTCAGACTCTTTCATCTAGATAATGATCAGTAAGGGATGAAATTCTTGCGTCCGCTGCTTCATTCTTTCCTAGAAGTACTTACGTGTTAAAATTTCAGTGTGCTAGAACTGGTTGTTGACACCGGTTTGAATTGCGAACTATATCCTTCTTCTTAGTCTTATATTGAACTCTTTATATTCAGCTGGTTTCTGGGATGCAGGGAACTATGCTTGTGTTCTTGCAGAATATGAGTCATTGGATAGTCTTCTTCTTTTTGCTGTTTCTTAGTGTGATTTTGCTTTTGTTTTGATAAGGAAAAAAACTAAAGAATCCATGTTAGAGCTGGAGAAGCCACATCTCATATTGAAGAAGACTAACATACCCTGGGAGATGGAGATCTCATAGAGTTTGATGGGGATGAGCAATGGTGCAAAGTAGCTGTAACGCCATTCTTGTATGACTTTTAATGTGACTTGTATATAATTATATACCATCATGTGAATGGCTTGTCGTATTGGCATTCATCATTCTTCTTTTTTATACTTGGACACCTCGTGCTTGTTTTCTGCAACTTCTTTGCGCAGACCTTTTCAGGAAAATTTACAAGGTTCTTTCCCTTTTTTGAGGTACACTTTAAGGTGTCACTTTTCTATTTCTTGCAGCTCTCTACAACTGTTGTATTAGACGATGAGAGGAACTATTCAGGAACTACTTTGAATTCTGTAAATCCAAAGTACATACTCAGGAACTATCTATGCTGGACTGCTATTGATGCAGCAGAACAAGGTGATTTTGGAGAGGTTAAGCAGCTACTGAAGGTTATGCAATGTCCATTTGATGAACAACCCAGCATGGAAAAGTACCTCAATTACCTCCAGCTTGGGCTTATCATCCGGTGTATGCGTGCTTTCTTGTTCCTCATAAGACTTCCACCATGTAGTACAAGAGTTCAACTTGTATATCACAAAAATCAGCTCTCTCTTGTGGTAACGTGTAAAAGGTATAGGCGCCCCATTTTCTTGCGTCTTTGCCATGGATTGGTCATAAATATGCAAAAGTGTATCGTAAGTGGGAGAGTGGCCCTGTAGCCACGATCTAAGGAAATTCAGCAAATGTGTTTGTAATACTGTTTATGCTGTTTCCAAATATGTATGTTAATTTGGGCACTTAGGTAAATGAGCTCCTTTAGGCTGTGTCTTTTCATTAACTAGTAAACATACACGAAGAAAGAGATTAACAAGAGTACTTATTTTAAAGTACTCCTACCGTTCATTTTTACTTGTCCATTTCATAAGAATTTTTGTTTTTTCTATTTTTACTTGTCATTTACAGTAAATCCATAGCGATTTAATAATATTTCTCAATTTTACCCATATTGTGAAATAACTTTTGTGCAAATCATAGTAAATAAAATCATCCAATTTATTTATAATTTTTTGGTGAGTGTGAAAAGCTAAACGATGATAAGTAAAAATTGACAGAGGGAGTACATCACAAGAACTTGATCAACCTTTACCATCCATTTACAGCAATTTAATCACTTTTTGGCACAAAGGTGAACAAGCATCAACTCTGTCGTCGACTGCTGATCCATGCGAAGGCTGAGTATTCAATTGTCGAATTGAGCTTTAGGAAAACATTGAGACCGGGAGAAAATTTATTATAGTTGAAGTTTACTAAACCACCTACGTGGCATATAATAAACTAAGAATGTTATATGGTGTAGTTATTGATGTGACTGATTTTTTTTTCCAGGACCACGTAATGTTTGGGTTGAATTTATTATTGAGGAAGAAGAAAAACGTGATTGCATTTATTAAATTTACAAATTTCTATGAATTATAAACTAGTTAAGTTTTTCTTCAATCTGCGTACATCTTACCCTTTCCAATTTCCACTTGTGCGCCCTTTTCAATCCTCACTTGTAGACTATCATTAGGTATATTGTTGTTATAAACCAGTCAAATTAACAATAAAATGAGGAGATATTACTATGATTGCGGTAACTAACATAAAAAAAATTGAATTCGAAAAACAGAGGCGGGTCATGATTCATTTTGAGTCGGGTGGCTTAAATACTTGTTCCATATGATCCAAAATCCTATCTTCTCTCACTTTCAGCAAGTTTATTTCTCTCTTTTTATTAATATATTATATGCATTATATCCATAATACATCCCTTTTACTAGTAGTCTTGCTGTTTTATCTTTGATCTATAATTAAATCTGGACTAAAAATCAGATAACGATTGAATAAGAACATTGCAGAAGACTCTTAAACCCCTTAAATTAGAGATCCTTTTTTATAGTAAAGACTTACCGTAATCTTTAAACTGGGGGAACTGCAGAAACACTTTTTGGCTCGCTTTTATAGTTGGAGTCACTTTCCACTTTTTGGAACTTCAATTTTTGTGGGTTGAAGCTGAACTTCATAGGTATGAAGTTCAACTTCAGTCCACAAGAGCTGAAATTTTAGGCATGGAATGCATCAAGGGCTAAAGTTGAACTTCACCTTCAGCAAAAAAATGACTAAAAACTAAATGATTCTTTTAAAATAGCTAAAAACAAATGGCAGTGGAAAAAGTGGGGTAAAATTACACTCGATGTCAATTTAAGAATTTTTTTTTTAAAACATAACAATATTTAACACATTTATCAAACGTAACAATACTTTTTAAAATGCTACCAAACATAACATTTTCTAAAAAACTCTAAATTTTCTCCATCTTCTCTCCCCACACCCCACCCCCATTGTTTTCCACCGCTGCCACCTCCTTTCCCGTTGCCGGCGTCACCTACGTCTCCCTCCATTGTCGCCGACGTCCCCTCCCCCATGCCCCGTCATCACCGGCGATGTCACTGGCATCTCTGTGTGTCCCGTCGCTGCCGTGTATGTTTTTGTCTGTGTTGGTGTTCCTGTTAGTCGGCGACGGAGCACCGACGGCTCCGTCGTCAGCTTTTAAATATATGCCCAGATCAGTTCGTCATTTCTCTTCTCCCAGCTGCTCGTTTCGCCAGTGCAGCGCCTGTTTTTTTTTCTTCTTTTTTTTTTCATTTTTGCGGCGGCTTCTCCGATGGCATATCTGATTTTGGTCCAGATCTGACTTCCCTCTGTGTATAGAACTTGTATGGATAGTGTATGTCATGTTTATTGTCTTTGCATGACTGGTGTATATCCTAGGTATTTTTTATATACAAGGGACATACAACAGGCATGCAAAGCGTATACACTTGACATACAATAATCACGAGTGTATGTGTTTGTTTATCCAGTGTATAATAATGCGCTTGACTCTTTCATTTGTAGCTGGATTACCCCTTGTCAGGTTAGTTTTGCCCGGAGGGTGGTAGTGAAAAAGAGATTGTTGTAAGAATCCAATTCTCAACCAACATATGCGATTCATTCCCGTAAAGATTATAACACACAAGAAGACTCCTTACCTTAGGAGCGGGATGAGTGATACATCTGGCGAGCGCCGGTGAAGTTAATTAATCAGTTTTAAAAAGAGGGATGGATTTCGACCTTGCTTTCCCCAACCTTAATGAATGGACTATGAAGGGGTTAGTCAAGCAGTTCCCCTCCCTTCTCGATTGGCTAGGTGAATGTAGCCTTTTGGCCCGCTGCTTTTCAAAAAGTAAAAATATAGCCTAGTGGCTTATATCACTAAGGTGTACCACTTTTATGAAACTTTTGCATGCGTAGTTATTTGAAACTGATATGTTTAGTAGATTATCTTTACTGAATATTATTTCAATCATTGCTTTGAGATAGCCTTTCCATGGAGTCGGGGAGTGTTCACCCTGGCCCTACAGAGTTTACTGTATTGATCTACAAGAAAAACATCGGTCTTCTGATATTTGGGCCGGACTGAGGGAGTTTGATGTGCTTTTTACACGACGAGCCGATTTAAAGTTTTGGCACCATATTCATGACGATCCACCACATGATCGTATCATCCGGTACCTACAGGGATCTCCATTTTGGGGAGTTTATACAGTTGGACGAATACAGTATGATCGTAGTTTGATCACAGCCCTGGTGGAGCGCTGGCGCCCTGAGACACATACATTTTATTTTTGTTGCGGTGAGGCCACTATCACACTACAGGACATAGAGTTGATGTACGGGATTCCCGTCGATGGACGCCCTATATGTACTATTGGTAGGAATTGGGGGAGGTCTAAGTGGGTGAATGAGCTGGATCGGTTGACTGGTTTTAGTCCCGTAGGTGACGAATGTAAGGGCCATCGATTGCAGATATCTGCCCTCCATCGTCATATTTGTAGATTGGGAGACATTACAGATGAGACTGATGATGAGGTGGTGCGCCATGTTAGGACTAAATGTTGCAAATTCATAATTGACATCAAACTATATTAATTTATCCACAATTTCATGATAATGGCAAATATAAGTTATCGTAACTTAACTTAAAATTTCAAATCAAACAACCCATAAACATTTGGAGAATATTATTGCCGCTCTCTAGATGGAGAAGCATCAAAATCGGATAGCTAACAGAATTAAAATTTTATTCCCAAAGGTCTACAAAATTTTATTATTAGTCATATTTATTTATATTGGTTAAAAAAAATTTAAGTGAACAAAATATTAGTCATTTATTTTAATACGCTACATTGGTTATAACGGTAAAAAGTCTTATTGACAGATATGAGTTTAACTTAAAATTTTAAAATATTAGACAAAGTTTTACTATAAAAAACTTGAATATTTTTGTAAAAGAAGGAAAAAAAGAACTTAAAAGATTTGAAAAAGATTTACCGCATTATTAATGTCTGAACCAAATAAACGGTTGACTGGATCAAGTGTGATAGTTTATTAATTAAAAAGTATTTGTGAAAAGGTAGTGCAGCGCCTGTTTTTTTTTCTTCTTTTTTTTTTTTCGTTTTTGCGGCGGCTTCTCCGATGGCATATCTGATTTTGGTCCAGATCTGACTTCCCTCTGTGTATAGAACTTGTATGGATAGTGTATGTCATGTTTATTGTCTTTGCATGATTGGTGTATATCCTAGGTATTTTTTATATACAAGGGACATACAACAGGCATGCAAAGCGTATACACTTGATATACAATAATCACGAGTGTATGTGTTTGTTTATCCAGTGTATGAATGTTGTATGCACGAGTTATATTTGAATACATACAATACACATACAAATATATACATATGACATACGATAATAGCATTCATATATGATTATTACACTTCCATTGCAAATGTAACAAAGAGCCCTTAAATCAAAAATCCTTATTGATACTCATTTTGTTTCCAACTCTAATTTACACAAAGCTTGGAAAAATTCACCAGTCAAGTTGTAATCCTTAGAGGCGTGGAATTGAGGTTAGCGTGAAAATGAGGCTACGAGGTTTGGAAAATGTGCACCATCAACTACCTGGAGGCACTGAAGCTGCAAAAGAAGCTGCCATTTGATAGAGAAGCCTTTAAAATTTCTGATACCTTATTAGCTCTCCTACATCCACAATTATACTGTTGGCAAAAGGCAAATAGTGTAAATTTTTAATAGGAAAGTGAAACTTAGCCCCCGTTTGTTTATAGTTTTTGGAGACATTTTTTGAGAGTTTTTGGGAGAAAAACTGTTTGTTTATGCTATTTCATCAAAATTTCTTCCAAAAAGTCTCAAAAACTCAAAAAGTGCTCAAAGGCTATTTTTGGGCAGTTTTTGGGAAATTTGAAAAACTACTCACAAAACTTCAACTATTTTTTCAAGTAAATTCTATGTCCAAACACAACTTCAAGTTCCAAAAATTATTTTTCAACTCAACACCAAAAACTCAAATTCCCAAGTTTCAACCAAATCTATGTCCAAACGCTAGCTTAATAATTTTCACATAGATTAACTATAATGTAATTTTGAACATTATTTATGAACAAACATCATATGACGTATAGGCAATCGAGGAATACTTTCCACCTCTACTGTGCAAAGACAGATATTTCAAAAGTATGGGTTCATTGCTGTTAGGAGTGGAATTACAGCGTGTCAAATGTGGTTGACGAACAATCTTTGTCAAAAAATTTATTATTTATATAGGTTAATTATCATTTTATATGATGAGATACTAAGGAAAAACTATCAAAGTACATTTAAATAAGACTTGATCCATATTCACCGCTTGATCTGGTGAACAATTTAAACTTCTATAAAATGAGTTCCCAAACATCTTATTAAACACATTTTATAAAATATGTACATAATATATATAGTTTCGAAGAAAATTATATGCTCATGTGAACCGAAAATTATGGGGATTGTCCTCAAATAAAAAGATACATCATGTATCTTACGTTCAACATTGCACTATACTTGTACACATTCCAGGTGTCTTTCTTGTTCAGTTGAAGTATTTTCTCATTTCTTGTCTCACCCACAATGAGATTTATTTATGAATAATTAATTCAATTTGGGAAGTTAAATTAGAAGGAAGAAAGAGAGGAAAAGACGGTGTTAAAAATAACGGACACATAAAACATCTTTCGGACATTGGTTCATGTTTTAACACACTAGCACTAACAGAAAAAAGGAAACAACGGCTTCTATGTTCAGTTCATGAGCTTAAGTGACTATTTTGGTTCGTTGCCCGCAGAAGGGTAGTAAAGGTAGTGAGGGTTTAGTTTGAGTTTGTCCCAGAGATAAAGGTACCCCTACTACTGGGATGGCGAATTGGTCAGAACTTGAGTCTAATATGCTAGTTCACGTAGCTAAACAATTGAATTTGATTGAAGACTACCTGAATTTTGCTAGTGTTTGCAAAACCTGGCGACGTGTGGCCACCAAGGACAATTTTAATAGTGACCTTCCTAGGGCTCCATGGCTGATGTTAGCCGAAGAAGGCGACGATAGAGAGTTGTTCAGCCTTTACAATGGCATGATTTTAAAGAAGAGGATACCAAAAGCCAGAGGAAAGCGGTGTATGGAGTCTAAGGGGTGGCTTATTACTATCGGAAAAGACGAGGGTGAAATTAGTCTGCTACATCCTTTCTCCGGCGTTGAGATCAAACTGCCACATCAAAACCAAGATTCTAATCCCCTCAACAAGACTCCATATCTATGGAACTCTATTCACAAGGCAGTTTTGTCAGCTAGTCCTTCTCAAACATCTGACTACATTGTCATGGTCATTCAAGGAGCAAATTTGATCCTTAGTTTTTGGAGGCCAGGAGACTTGAGATGGAGCAGTATTGAAATTAAAAACTGTTTCAATCGTTGTCTACATGATGTGATTTATTTTAATGGCAAGTTTTATGCCATTAATTGGCATGGTCGGGTGCTGGTTTGTGATGTTACTGCTGCTAAGGCTCAAAAAGTAGCTCGGTCACCTCTGGATATCCCTCCCTTTTTTGCTAAATGCTACATTTTAGAATCACTAGGATCATTGCTTGTACTTGTCCGACGTGGTGATATGTGTAGGTCCAGCATTCCATTTACACGCCTCCCACGTAAGATTGGAGTCCATAATGAGGTGGAGGTTCCCGGATCCGTTGTGCACAAATTTTATCGAACAAAACATTTTCAAGTTTACAAGGTTGATTTAGCTGCTGGCAAATTTACGGAAATCAAACAATTAGGGGACATTGCTCTCTTTTTGGGTGCTAATGCATCTTTGTCAGTCCAAGCTTCTCTTTCTGGAGTTAAGCCCAATCGAATTTATTTTACGGATGATTGTTATGAAGTATACTCAAACTATGAAGAAGGGGGTGGTTTGGACATGGGTGTTTTCAACATAACAAATGGCACCTTCGAGCCTCACTATAAGGGTCTTTCCCTCAATCGTTTTACTCCACCAATTTGGGTCACACCAACTTTGTATTGATTTTTGGCGCTTTTAATAGTAATTAGAGTTATGGATTGCTTTTAAATTATGTATATGGAGAATGGTTCACCATTTCTTCCCTTTTTTGGCGTTTCCTTTTTCTTCTTGTGCTCAAAAGACTATTTGCTTGGGTTTATAGTAAATGTGGAAACAATGTTTCTTGCATTCATTGGAGGAAGCCTTATGGTATAGAGGGTTAAAGATTCTTCTCGCTGGGTCATAATAACAGTAGTCAAAGACTTAAATAGCACTAGAAATCAATAATCCAATGCGTCTAGTGTTCATGACCTGCTTAATATCTTAATCTAGTTATGTTGTTTGAAACTAATGTTATTCTTTTAATTGTTCAAGGCGAGGATAACCATAGTCAAGTAGGACAAGTTGCTATGTGTTGAAGTTTCATGCTTGTTGTCTTTTGGTTTGACGCTGTTCTACACAAGAACTAGGTTTTCCAACAATATACTATTGATGTTCATCCCAGACTTATTGTATACTATTGATGTTCATGGAATCTTTCACTTGAGGATGTAGTGATAATTTCTCTTTTAATATTGAGCTTAGTTGATGCAGCTGGGAGTTCTGATCAGCTACGGCAGTACTAAGTACGAGTTAGGTAGTCTCTAACAAGCTTTTGGGTTCTACAAAAAATCATGATAACGTTAGGCACATAGATAGTTAGAGATTTTGGTGTTTATGAATTGGAGAAGTTACATTCTGGCTTCTTCCATTATGAAATGCAGCCAATAGCCAAGATCAAGCTAAAAACCAGGATCTACTGTTCCGTCTTCTGAGAAACCTAGCTAGTGTGGCTGGTGCAACTAATGAGAGGAACAAGTCGGGCTTGTTGTTTGCACCTCCAGATGTGCAGATTGCAGGGACATCTAATGGGGCTCTAAAAAAGGTCTGGACTAGATCCAAAACTAAATCTATTTCTCTTCAGCTTCTGATAGGACTGAATTGCAGGACTCTCTTTGGCCTACTGGGAATAGTTTGACTATACCTGCATCTTATGTGACAGAGAAGAGAATGGGCACGAGGGATGCTGAACGTGGCATTTCACAAAATCCTTGTGCTTCCCAACCTGATTCTGTGTGTTGTCAAAAAGAGAGCTTACCTATCTATGCAAATGCCTCAGCTACCACATCTGCATCAGTGAAACTGAATAATATTGATTTGAATAACATCTGTGATGATTCTCAGATGGCAATGAAAAGCTTCTTAATTCTTCTCTATGTTCTCTATGGATATATCATGACCCTCACAAGTCAAGCCCCACAAGAACAAGTGGGAACTCGGGGTCCACCTCATCCCTTTCACCAACCATCTACTTCCAGCGGAGAGGCTCAGGTATGAGTTTTGCCGGCTATACTAGTCATTGTTGGACATTGCCTTTTTAGAGATAAGCTCATGGTCCTTATATATAGAAAGCATGTTTCAAAAGAGCAGTTGGTTGAGTACTTTTGGCTATGGCGCACACCTAAGTCTTGGCACCTTAATTAGAGAGCCACATAGGCGCGAAACCCCAGTCAACTGAGCCTCACTTCAAGGCTCAGATGTGTTTCAAGTATGCTTTTCAGTATCCACTACATTGTTCAAAAACATGCAAATGTAAAAATGGCCATCTGCCATGTTATATAGACTCTAAAATCCTCAAGTGTGTAGCAAAATCCAATCTGTATTTGCACACCACTACAATGTTTGGTAATTATGCTCTTTTAAACTCTGTCAGCTGGCCATTGTCTTTCATAGGAGCTGCTCAATTCACCTGATATTGAAATGCCATGTTTCTTTGTCACGTGAACTGGCTGTGAGATATGTGGCTTGTATATCCTATATTTACTAAGGTGTTTTTCGGAGTAAAATCCACTCTTTTTGAGAAAAATTGGATAATTTGTGTTTTTATATATCAAAGAAAAATTTGGTAAGTAGATTTTTTAGTTTGAACTCAATGTGTTTTTATCATAAGGCTACTCCAGGCTGTTTGTCCCTGTACTGCAAGTCAGATACATAGAAGAATTTTCAATGAGTTGGATTATTAACACCTGACGCATCAATGGATAAAGATGATCTGTCTCTCTACAAGTTCTGACTAATTTTCAGTGTCGAACTGATCCTATTGTCTTTAAACTCTTCGGGAAGATCCTAGTGATTTTCCTACAGCCTTGCGGAAACAGGTACTTTGGTACTCTTGCTCTAATGTTCTTCTATGACAGCATACTCATGTTTCTTTCATCTCAGTTTTAAAACCCAACCTTCTCTATTCCTGAACAGATTGCAAATGCTTGATTGGTTATCACACAGTCCTACAGATATTGAAAGCTACATTAGACCTGGTTGTATTGTACTAACAATATATCTTCGGATGGATAAATCCATATGGTAGGAGGTAACGTTTTTATTCTCAGAATGTATTTGTTATGTTTCGGCAAGGAAGAAATGGAACAACAAAGGTTTTAGGGTTTGGTTATATGAAAAGGAAAAGAAAGTGAACGTGTTAGCCAGAAGGATAACACTTTGGCTAAAATGAAGCTAAAAATATGAATTTAACTTGCTGATGCTTGAAATCAGGGCATCGCTTTAGTTATTCCCTGTAAATTATGCTATCGATAAGCTATTCTTTGTACCTTTCAATGAAATGAAACTAGCACATTAAATCTACTCAGGCCACATATATTTTCTTTCCTTTTCCTTTCCTTTTCCCGTTCTTTAATGTTAACCAAACTAATCTTGTACCTAATTGTTTTCGCTTTGCAACTTTATTGTGATCTTAGCTCTAGTTTGAGGAAGCTTCTTAATGCATCCGCTGATTCATTTTGGAAAACTGGATGGGTTTGTACTAGGGTGAATGATCGAGTGGCATTTTTGTCTTTCATTATATCCTTTCACTTTCTGTCTTTGCCATATCTTTTTCTTGACAGTAGTGCCTCTGGTATGAGTATTGAGCCTTTGTTCCTGTACCACAAGGCAGGTTGTTCTGGACACTTGCCAGTTAAAAGCCATAGGACCTGTGGGATATCAATTGCCAAACCTATTGCAGTTTGCGCCTCCGAGAGAGTTCAATATTGCTAAAAGACTTCGACCTATCTTGGCCAATTAGTACTACTAGGTACCTTTAATAGACATATGTTTGACCCTAAACCTTTTTTTCCCTTTATCTTGCTGATCTCTGCTTAGTTAGTTGAGCATCTTGAGCCACTTAACTGATTTAATGGTTTTTGGCTTGTCTACACCTCCCATTTAGGTTACTATGTGCGTACTGATATGATGGTCAGAGCTGATTCTTGTATGGATCATGAAGAGATTCAGTCCCTTAGCTTTGAAGAACATATGAAGGTATTGATGGGTTACGTGGATTCCCAGTTCCGAAAGGTTGTGGGAATGATGGATTTGGAAAGAGGAGAAACTCAAGGTACTTTGAAGACAAGCCCAGTTCATTTCAAAGATCAAGATGAATTGTCTATTTCTATTTCATTTCTGGTTGTAAAGAGGCTGTAGTGGAAAATCTAGACTCAATTCTAGATGTGTTAGATTCCGTGTAGCAGAACAGGCTCAATTTTGTGCACTGGCAGATTCCTTGTAACTAGTCAGCACAAGTTTTTGTGCTGTAGATATTTATATAAAATGTTACCTTCATCAAAGAAGGTTGTGGTAATGATGAGGTAACAAACACAAATTATACATCTTTTTACGGGCTATAGAAGTGGATTTTGTAGTTTGTAGCATTGTCCATAGGATTTATACTCATTTAAACAGGAAATCCAAAATGGCTTGCAAGAATCATTGAAGAGCTGGAACTCAAAATTATTATGCGAAGGAGAAAGAAGCAGCGAGGTCAAAGGCATTCCTGAAGAAAATATAAATGCTTCTAGAACTTCAGGTATTCAAGTTACGCACATCTTCTAGTTTACTGTAACTATTAATATCGTAGTTTTTATTATTAATCAATAATTTCAGAAAAATGGAAAATTTTGAAAAGGATTAGTCGATGTTTTAAGCAAGTAGAATTTATCTTAATAATATTAGAGGAATCACGTCACTAAAATTCTAAATCTATAACACAGATTACTTGTTGTGAAGACATTAACTATTAGGTTGTTAATTGTTGCCCAGTCTAGTGGGCGTTCACTTAAGCCTTTTATAAAACATATCTTGTCAAAAGTTCTCTGAAATGGTTATTTCAGCTGTAATGTGTTTTCCTTTATATGTTACTCTATTGCTCTTGTCTAAAGCGGCTATAGTCTATTCAGTTGATTGTACTTACTCAAGGAAAACTTTTGACTTGAGGAAATTTTGTGTTATTGTTACCATGATTTGGAAGCGAATCACGGTGACTTATATGTGGGTGTGTATGGTGATTATCTGGTTGTCTCACATTGTTTCTTGAACTTCTTGTCGCTGTGAGCAGTGCCTTCTCTATGATAGTAGGGATGAATTTCTCTATAATTTTAGCAAACATGATGATAATTTGCAATATTGCTTTTGTCATATCTGTTTTACAGGATGTCTGGACCACAGGCATTACTCAGGTCTAGTTCTCTCATCAAGGGACAGACACAAGTTGGTTTATTGATATTTCTTGGATCGACGATTGGGATGGCATATGTGGAGGGATTGTTTGAGCATAGAGTGAAGACATTAAGCTATGGAGGTGGATCTTCAAGAGTATGGGAAGGACCCCTTTCGGTTGTAATGTATGCAGTAGTGTTGCTTATTGATTCCATGATGAGTACTGTATTTTACTTCAGTTGTAAATCATATAGAATGGAAGCCTCAAATGAAGAAAGCTTACCTGTATTAGAAGCCATGAAAATTCTTCAGCATTAGCAGAAATTCAATAACAGCATGTTTGAAAGTTAATTTTATGGCCTGTAAAGCTATAGGAAGTGGATTGCTATTCTTGTCACTCATAATGGTGAAGGTATTCTGCTGTTTCTTTCTTGAGTTACTCTGTCTTATTTTCCATTAGTAAGCATGAGCTGACTAACGGCAAGGGCCCTTTCGGGGGATTACATTGTTGTGCTAGGTATTTTAAGAACTTGTGGTTTGTCTTAGGATCGCAATAGGATCGATCAGTTGAATTTATACATTTATGACTCCTCGATATTCCCAGTAATTTCTCTGACCTTGCATGAAGCTAACACGCTGATATAGTGGAACTTGGTTCATCCTTTGTATGTTTCACAAGATTCAGGGATAAGGAGGAGGCATGGTCTTGGTGAATGCTACTTCAGTTCTTTCTTATGGTTCCAATGAAAGGATACTCTGGTCTTTGGAATAATTGGTTGTGTAATCTGAAATTTGTTGGACTATATAGCTGATGAATGATTACAGATAGTTGTGAGCAGGACATGAAGCTGAATTTGAGTATAAGGAAGAGTCAATCGATAGCTGCGTTATCAAGAATTTTGCCTGCTCACACTGTCAAATTGATTAAAATCAACTTCAAGGAATCAAATTTTGGCGAAGTCAGCGGGAAAAGAATATTACTTTCACTATAATTTTATGACAAAGCTTTGTAACAATTGTTGTCATAAATTTACAAACATTATAGTACCTATAGTTGTCATAAATTCAAAATTGTAGTTAGAGTAATATTCTTTGCAACTTAGTCAACATTTGTTATTTACTTGCAAATTGCAATTGTTAATAATGTCAGCTAATTTCAGATTACGTTGAAGGTATACATACATGCATATATCAAAAAATCTATACTAAATAGATTATTGAAATATAAATCAGAGAACTTACTTGTTCTCCTTATCAGCGGAAGCGGTAGAATCTTTACCACGGCTGAAATCACTGGTCGTCGGTGGTTGTCACAGTAACGGAGCAACCCCTTTATCCACAGTCTAAACACCTAGTTATTTGGTAGAGAGAAAGAGGAAGAGCTGTATAGAAAGTACATATTTTTCATTGTGTATTACTGTATATTTATAGCTTATATGAAGTAGTTGTCCTCTTATAGGACTCTACTAGGTGATTATTTATTTACTAGGATAAGCTTTAAGAGCACCCCTTATGGGTGGACTCTTAACAGATAATTCCAACATCTCCCACTCACACATAATGGGAGTGCTCTTATAATATGAGAAACATTTTTCACCTCATCTCTATAAATATTCATACAGTGAAATAGACCGTG